>OX030951.1:114017930-114708177 GCA_943735915.1 Pherbina coryleti
AAATGGCAATGCTTGATAAGATTACAACAACAACAACAACCAACAACAACAACAACAATGACATCAAGCATTACTGATATCTATCCAGTTGACGTGTGGGGCTTGATTTTTACATGCGTAAAACAACGCTTTCGTATTTATTAAACAAGGTCCAACAAGACAAAAAAAAAGTAAACAAAAAATAAAAAAACTCAACAGATATTAAGTCAGTTAACGCAGAAACCAGAACGGAAGTAACGCCGCAATGAAATGTCGCGGCATGAGTGACGCATACTGATGCGACATAATAAAGCAATATGATGACATCGTCAACAAATGCAATAATTTAAGCAGTTTTTGTCTTGCGTGTTATACGGATATTTAATTAAATTTCATGAAATAACTGCTAATGAATTATATCGATAGCTTGTAAGTAGTGGGTGCAAAGTTTTTATGGCCTACAACCGCCCACCGCACTAGCAGATACTGTGAACGTCATTAAGGCTTAGTTAAGTTGGAAAATTACTTCACTACAATTGAGTTTATTAACTTTATGGGAGATTATTATTAAATAGTTTATTAATAGTTTCAGAACTTATCGAAATTATTTATTTATTTATTTATTTATTTATTTATTTATTTATTTATTTATTTATTTCAGTCAATGAAAAACAAAGTTCTTACAGACTATGCAGTAATATGTACATAAAAGAGTAATATTTAAATATGTAATACAATACCTTAAAAATGGCTATTTAATAAATTCTTTAATTCTAATTTTGACATAGAAAAATTAACATTACACTGAGCTGATAAACCATTAAAATTTGATAACGCTCTATACAAAGGAGAATTAATAGCATAGTTTGTTCTGCAAGTTTCTAAGTAGAAAATATCAGATCTTTGTAACAATCTAGATGGAACATTGAAATTAATTTATTCTAACAATGCAGGACAATCAATATTACCCGATACCAGATCAAAGATAAATAAAAGTGATGCAATTGTTCGTCGACTTTGAAGAGGTTTTAAATGAATAAGCAAACATTGTGTATGATATGATGGAATAGGATCCTCGAAATGTAAAGTTCTGAGTGCAAACCGGATGACAGATTTTTGGACACGTTCAAGCCGTAAGATATGTATATCATAAAAAGGGCTCCATATGAAAGAAGCATATTCCAACTTTGAGCGAACTATAGAAGTAAAAATAGATAGAATAGCGACTTGACTTAAAGAAAGTGGCAAACACACATTTATCGAGACAGATACAGATTCGATTTTTTGTGCACCAATTAAAACAGCGTCAATATGAGACTGCAGTAAATATAAGTCAGACAAATTTGTGATTTTGAGAAAAATCTTAAGATCATCCGCAAATAGTTAACATTTTTAATACTTAACAACAGAACTAATATCATTAATTAATGATATAAATAACAGTAGACCTAAAATGCTACCTTGAGGTACACCAGATGACGCTATGAATGACGAAGAAGTATAGTTTTCAAGAACTAAATACACAACTTTTTCTGTCATTTAGGTATGACATCAACCACTTTAGGGCTTTAGGCTGCGAACATAGTGAACGCGAGTTGCTGAGCCGAGCCGAAAAACATATTAGAGCAATACAGTACGCAAGTCATGCATCTCTTTTATTTCGGCTCGGATCAGCAACTCGCGTCTACTATGTTCGCAGCCTAAGAGTGGAAACCAAGCTTGGCCATTTTGTTGATTAATAATGAATGGGAAACTTTGTCAAAGGCTTTAGAAAAATCCGTATAGGCCGTATCAACTTGACACCCAGAGTGAAAAGCGGAGATGCAATATTCCGAAAAACAAGTGAGGTTGTTACTGCCGAACGACATGGAACAAAGCCGTGTTGAAACGGTGAAATAAGGCATTTAACAGCAAAAAATATTTTTTGTTTGACTATATGTTGAAAAAGTTTAGAAACTGTTGTAAGTTTGGAAATCGGTCTGTAATTGGCAATATTGTTTTTATTTCCTGACTTGAAAATAGGTGAAATAGATCAGGGATTGCCAAAGAGCGATTTTTGAAGAGTGCAACAACAATTATAACAAAAAACCAACAACATCAACAAATCGTAAGATGCGTAGTACAATAAGGAATTAGTAACAAAAAAAACACAAACAAAAAGCAGTAGGTGACGAAACCATACGCAAAATTACCAACAAGAAACCTTCAGCGTAGCAAGAGTTGTACGCGATCGCATGCGCTATATATACCAACAACGACAAGAATAAACAACAACAAACGCACGCTGTATGGTTGCGGTGCAGCTGCGCCTGTGAACGATTCGGCGAATTACAACAATCATAGAAATATTGAAGTTGTTGTAATAGAGTGGAAAGAGTGGAAAGAGTTAGGCGATGGCAATCGCTGAAATAGATGACACTTTCTAATCTGATAAAAATACTCCTGTATTAAGGGATTGATTAAAAATTATCTTGAGTGGTTAAACAAGAGAATCACAACAATTTTTGAAAAAAAAAGCGGAAAAACCATCCATGTCAGGCTTTGCAGAATTTTTTAGGTTCCGAATTCCACTCACAACATCAAAGTCAGATACAGATAATGAACCCAAATCAATGGAATGAAAATTATCATTTTCACATTCCCCACCATAAACAGTTGTTGGCTCAAAATTATTTTGAAAATATTCAGCAAATAGGTTCGCTGTGTCCAGGGCAGAATTGGAGAATTGATTCTTGTAGAACAAAGAGTTTGGATATTTAGACCCGTAGTATACCAGGGAAGTTTACGCGATTTATTTAAATTACGAGGAATCCATTCGCAGCAAATTGACGAAAGTGACGATTTAAAGAAATTAAAAGCGGTGTCAAGACTTAAGGCAGAGGGATTACTGGTCCAATCAATATCACAAATTAAATGGTGAAGTTCAATTTTCAAACACTTACATTTTTGAAAGTGAAAAAGTAAATGGAAAGATTTTTTAGCTGTTTTGTTGCACAAAGGTTATGAAAAGCAGTTAACGTTAAAGAATCGTATGAGTCCATGTCTAAATAACTGTTGCATGCGGATACACACCATTTCGTGTAAGATAACAAAACGAGAGATTAAAATTTTTTTTTTTATTCAATAAAAAGTGATTATTTAGAAATGAAGAGTCTTCGAACTGATTCGTTTGTATTGCTTGGGATCTGTTTCACGCAGTATAGTCCAACAGTAGTCGCTCATCATGCCCTCGTCCCAAAATCCTTGATAGCGTCTTTCTATTTTCGCCAAATCTTGGTGTAGTCGCTCTCCTTGCTCGTCGCTCGTATCACCTAAGTTTTCAGGGAAAAAGTCGAGATGGGAATGGAGGAAATGCATTTTGAGAGACATTCGAGCTCCAATCTTGCGATAATTTTGCAACAAACTGTCGATTATTTCCTTGAAATCCGGGGACTTGCGGTTACCAAGAAAGTTGTGAACAACATCTTGAAATGATGCCCATGCTGCTGCTTCATTAGGCGTTAAAACTGCTATAAAATTGCCGTCGGCCATTTATTTTCGAATATCAGGTCCGACAAATATTCCCTCTTTGATTTTAGCGTATGACAATTTGGGAAACACCTTGGTTAAGTAATTAAAAGCCGGTCCTTCAGGATTGAGTGCTTTGACAAGGTTTTTGATAAGGCCAAGTTTTATGTGGAGAGGTGGCAGGAAAATGTTCTGTGGATTCACAAGTGATGTAAAAGAGACGTTTTGTTTTCCTGGTTCATAACTAGTTCGACGTGGCCAATCATATTTCATATAATGTTGATCAGTTGCACGGCTATCCCACAGACACAAAAAGCAACAAAATTTCTAAAACCAGATTGCATCCCCATTAAGAGGCCAACGACCTGTTGGAATAGTAAAAACGGTAAAAGCGCCTGATTTCTGGTTCTGTAAACAGTGACTTTTGTTTCAGTGTGAAGACAGTTCCACTCCTGCAACCGTGATGCGAGCAATTCTGCTTTTTGTTTCGATAAATCCAAATCACGAATCAAGTCATTCAGCATACTTTGCGATATTTTATGTGTTTCTTCCATGTTAAAATCTTCGGTCGGTGAAGAACAGTTCGTCGGTGACGAACTGAAACTTCCCCTGGAATTTGCACTCACACCTGGGCAAATTGGCAAAGGGTCATTATTCGTACGCAGAACTGCCCTGGACACTGATGACACGTCAGCATATTTATACTTTGATAGTTTTTTTGCATTAAGACCGACCACATTCATCAAGCAAAAATAACAATCATCTACATGATTTTTTGGCTCTCTCCATAACATTGGCATTGAAAATGAAAAGTACACTTCTTGACCAAGTGACCACTTGTACAGTTTTGTGCTACACGCTTTACAAAATAATTTCGGTACCCACGGCTTATGAGTGTTTTTCACAGAGAAACCAAAATAATACGAATATCCATCTCTCAGCGCTTTTGATATATTTTTTCCACTTTTCCCGATAATATAACATCCGCAAACATAACAAAAACACTTAGAATCAACTTTGCACTTCTTTCTTTCCATTTTCACAGGTTTTGAAACAAAAAATAACTTAAAGATTACAATTGAAATGACGTTTTTAGCAATGCCAACAGCTGATTGTCGTTATTACAGTGCAGTGCAGCCAACATGCAAGAACTCGAAAACTAGAACCAATCTTGAAAAACAAAAACCGGATTCGAATTCAGCGCCTCAAATAACGTTAAGATTTGTTCTCATCGAATCAGCTCCAAAAGTTGACCGGAATTTGTAAACTTGTGTTATCAAGAAAGTTAAACTCTGTCATATAATGGCGATATTTAATAAAGAAATCAGAGCTACCAGTGGCAACATACTTCTTGTAAAATTTATTTCTTAGATTTTTTAGCTTATTTAGACCCGTAGTATACCAGGGAAGTTTACGCGATTTATTTAAATTACGAGGAATCCATTCGCAGCAAATTGACAAAAGTGACGATTTAAAGAAATTAAAAGCGGTGTCAAGACTTAAGGCAGAGGGATTACTGGTCCAATCAATATCACAAATTAAATGGTGAAGTTCAATTTTCAAACACTTACATTTTTGAAAGTGAAAAAGTAAATGGAAAGATTTTTTTTTAATATAAACAAATCAAACATCTGTTGTTATTACAACTCTTACTACTACCGACAACAAAGATCGTTTTGGGACAAACTCAAGGCAGTCTTTTACCTATTGGAGGCCTTGGCACTTTAGGAAAATGGAAATGGAAATTTCTAAATTTATTCGACTGTTGTTTTTAGTTCTTTACAATCACTTTCATAATCCGAAAAAATAATGCTCTTAGTATTCACAACACGCAGGTTAGTGCTTAAAAAAATCTATGTTGATTAAAGTAGACCTCCTCTAGTTTTGAGATAAGCAAAATCGTCAATCACTTCTTCAAAGCCCATGTCTTTGGGTAAATCGAATTATATGGACATCAGCAACAAATGTCCTTGTAAGAACTCAATCGCTGTTTTAGATGAACGCTGGGAAGAACAATTCTTCAATTATGGGAAGAAAGGTTTCTAATTTAAATTTCTCTTTTCCATTCAGTTGAATTGACGGTTCAGAGCTATCAAAAAATGGATGGTGTGAGCTTCTTCCACTTGTTCCTTTAGATAGATTCTTGTAGTCAGATTCTGAATTTTTCTCTTTGGTAGAAGATTCAAATTATTCAATTTCATCCCTGAGATTAATAAAAAAACCATCAAGTGAAGTAAACAAATTAGTTGCAACATTCATTTTTACAGTGTCTTAAGTAATAGCGTGTACAGCATTATTCGCAGACGGTAAATAGTGCAACCCTGAAATTTCTTAATCCCCTGGCTTAAGCTTTCGTTAAGGACAAGCAAAATTGAGGCAAAAAGGTCTAAATATATCGCACGTAACTATTCGTAACCATTTGCGTGTAAATAATTTGATATGGCGAAGCACAATGAAGATACCACCGTTGTCCGGAAAACACGTTAATAAAAAAATAGCTTGGGCAACAGAAACATGGATCGCGATTGGACTAACGTACTTTTCTCTGACGAATCTTCTGATTGGGTTATTCGATCGTATCGCGGGCTTGGTCTTCGTCGTCAAGTAATTTTATCCACTGCACCGCTAAACATACCATTAAGATTCATCTTTGGGGATGCTTCTCAAAAAAGGGTTTCGGCACTTTGCACCTCTTTACCGAGAACCTTAATGCTGCCAGAAAGGTCAAAATTAATGAGAAGGCTTATTTACCGACTGCCAAATGCCATTTTATAATCAAAAACAAAAACTGGATTCTGCAGGAGGACAATGACCCCAAACACCGCAGCCGCCTCTGCACCGACAAGAAACGCGAAAAAGCATCGTCACAGTTCATCACATCAGGCCAATCTAAGCCTGCACAATCGCCTGATGCTTACCCCATCGAAAACGTCTGTGGCTACATCAAGTAGAAGATTCGAGTCAGACCCACCTATACTTTACAACAGCTTTCTCGAGAAATTCGACGCATTTGGGGAGCTCTTCCTGTCGAATAGATGTCGAATAGATTATTAATATGATTGCGTCGTGCTTTGGAACATGTATAATGAATGTATGTAAAGAATGAATGTAAAATAAATGTTCTAAAATAAATTTTTAGATAAATTATGCCATACATGCTCTTACTAAACAGACTGTAGATAATTTTAGGTTGCGAAAATCTTGTAGCGCTTGGGGGCTGCTAGACCTTCCTTGTCGTGTCGTCATAGTCGGAGTCCATGGACTCGTTCTTCTCATGCCGCTTCAGTGAAGGAGGAAGGGGGAGATCAGTAGGTTCCTCACTCTCGTCATCAGTGTCGAATTCCTTGGTTTCAGACAGAAGGGAGTTTTCGCATGCTGTGCCCACGCAGTGCTTGCATGCTGCAGAGCACAACAGACCAGCCGTGCACTTGCAACTATTAATGTTGAGCTTCTGTTCTGAGGCATCGTCTATCTTTGTAGTGCTCGGAATTACACCTTTCATTGGCAGGGTTTAAGAATGAAAATTTTTTATTAAAATATAGCACAGGTAATGATAAAGAACTTAAAAATACCCACCGCGTTTGGCAAGCTGCCATCCCCATGTAAAAGACAACTTCTGATGACTCCCTTGGCTTCCCATGGACGACTGGACCCTCCTTGGACGACTGGACTTGCAAGTACGTCCTAAGTGAGCGGTATTTTGCGACATCTCTGGTTAGTGGCAGTCTGGCAAGTTGACAATTGGGGTTTGCCAAGGCATTGGAAAGAATATGATGTCTTAGGCCTTCGATATTGTCAATTTCAATAGTCCCTCCATACAATTTCACAAAGAATTTCTCTCCAACGTCAGCGATTTAAGTTGGAGTTGCTTTGGGGTCTTTAAAACGTCTCTGAAAGGCTACGGTTCTTGCTATACATATGCATCACCTTACTTTTTTCAATATCAAAGGGTGCAGAGTTGGTGTCACACCCACTTATCGCATGCAGGAAAAGAATATGGCTGACTTCCCAAATTGCGATTGCCAGCCGACAATTCACCAGCAGCTTTTTGTGATCGTACGTCCACTTAGTAGAACTGCGAAAATAATAATTAAATTAAGTAAATCCTTTTTACTAAGAATTTGTTTGATTAAAATTATTTATTTCATTTAAAACACTTACATATCTTCTTTACAAAATGGCGACGAGCATTTTTATCAACGCATTATGAAAGCATTGCCAAATTAAATGATGCTCTAGTTGCATTTATTTGCGCATCAGATACGTCATGGTTGCATTTAGGAATACTACGCATTGTCAAAGTTTGCACGGTTGCGTTTAGGAACATGTGACATTGTTACAATGCAAAGCACCATGCGTTTAGGAAGTCAGCCTACGGCTCGTGCAAATAAAACACCGATCTGGGTCTCTGGGTTTGAAGTTGAAGTAGAAGCGCTTCACCTGGAATGTTGAACACGAAACTGAGCTGTGAACATGAAACTGAAAACTCTACGTATGCGCGACACTTAACAATATTAAACGAAATTGAAATGTCAGATGCCACTCAACAGCTCAATGACAGATAAAACATAGAAGTGATGATAACATATAGCTATGCAATTTTTTGAATTTTAAAAACCTTTGTTTTAACTTTGATCGGATGTATCTCTGTTAATATTGGGTCTGGAAATCTGGTTCACTAACGAACTTTTAGGAAATTTAATGCTTTTCAACTTTGTCATGCACAAAATGTGCTTAGTTTAAGAGATATAAGCAATAAAATTAAAAAAGTCCGAACATTTTTACGTTTATTGACGAGTTAAGTCACACAGTGATATGGTAAGTTTTTACATCGTCAAAAATTCAAGGGCCTCCCTAAACTATTCTAGGAAAGTGTGAATATTTTGCATACAATGCAATCAAAAAAAGGTTCATATTTCATTACATACCGTTAACAAATTTACCATGACTTTTTTATGACTACTTCTCTTTATTACTCCTTACTTTAAGTGAATACAACATGTAAGGTCTATATCGTATTATTCCTTATAATCTTCTAGGATTATCTCTTAGTTATGAAAATAATTGATGTTTCGAACACAAACACGCTCCTCTTATGTAGAAATAACTGTCCTTAATACTCGTAATTACGATGAAAACCTTTTTACAATTCATTCTTTCTTTGGCTTTGTCCTGTTTATTACCTGATTGTCAGTTTATTGCCTCGTATGTACGGCTAATATTCGTCTCCTGAGGGCTGATAGATATTCAGCATGGTTGCCACAGGAAATATTTCTTTTACGATTACGATTCTTTTGTTTTTGCCTATTTTGGTTTCCTTCTTTTCGTTTTTGTTCTGATTCCCTAGCAAAGATAGATAGGGAGAGAGAGCGAAAGTAAGAGAGTCATTCACAGTAACTGTTTCCGACACACAGCTTTCGGCTGTCTGTATAAAGTCCTTTACGGTCTGCTGTTGATGTATTTGCTGATGTTGTTATAGTTGTTGTTGTGGTTGCTTGAGGCACTAGCCAGTGCTTAGATGGCTTCAGGCTATTTTTCCACAAGCAGACATGTTATTGAAGTGTAATTGGATTAGTTGTAGTGTTGTGATGTTTTACGATCGAGGATTATAGTTATTGTGAACCTGAAGACTATGCCTCAAAACAAGGTAACAGGGTGAGTTCGAGTAGAGCGAGACGGAAGAGTACCGTACAACGTGACTATCTAAATGTAAAATTGTCAAAAATGAGAAGCAGACAAAAACAGAAATGAACACTTTAATATGAAGAACCGTCATAAAATTTACTCTGTCCCGAAGTTAACTTGCCCGTCAACACATGACGTGTGGCCGTTCTGTCACATTGACAGTAGCCGTGAGTGTGTGTGAGAATTTTATAGTATATGTACCTCAGTGTGGAATTTTAAGGTCATATTTTATTTATGCTCGTACAGTTCAAATGCATGAAGACCAATAAACTTACTGTTGCTGTCGATGATGATGATGATGTTGTTGTTATTTTTGTTGTTGTTATTGTTGTTGTTGTTGTTATTGTGTTTTGTTGCTGAAGTCGTAAAGACGACGCACGTGTTGTTGCTGTTGTTGTTATTCAATTTGTGCTGAGTTCTCTTAGCTAGTCACTGACCACAGCTCAATCACTTAATTCAAGCCACTGAACGAGCGGCTTTAAATGCTTCAAAGTGGCGACATTCCGATTATCATGCGCTGCTTTTATTCCCTCCAAAAATAAGTCGGTGCTTTTCCGCTCCTTTGTTCCGATCTTTCGTATTTCCTTCTTTTTGTTCTTTTTAATTAACAATGTGTTTATCATATTGTTTTGCTTTATTTTTATTGTGTTCCCTCATAATGTGGGTCTAAATTGAACCTGCGGTCATGGCTAATTACTGTCGGCTGGAGTTGGTCGTCGGATTTTATAAAGAAAAGAACTTAAAACTATTTATGAGTGTGGTGGCATGGGTGTGGTTTTGAGTTGTTTCGGGAATTATTTATTATTTCCAATAACCAATTCAATTATAAACATAGGCGTTGAAAAAGTTTGAAGAAATCATGTGTGTTAGCTATTGAACATAGAAGATTAATGAGGAGTAACGTTATGACCAATGCGGTCTAATAAACCAAATCAATTCTAGAGAAAATTAACTTCATTTTTAATTAGTCAAAAAAATTCACTTAGAAAATGGAAGAACTCTTACCTTTTACAATGCATTGTTTACAAAATGCACTATTATTCTTAATATTTACAATTTCGAACGCTATATGAATAGGTTTGAATCATGACCACGAACATGAAATCCATTCACTCCATCATATCTAGTTCTGCCAAAATCTGAAATCATGGAAAATAGGGAGTCTTTAGGAGCTGAATAAAATAATTCTTATTTGAAGGAAGGAGGAATGTATATAGGAAACCTTTAGATAATTTGTTTAGCCTAGTAAACCAACAGTGGTTTCATCAAGAACTTTCCTCTCACAATCTTAATCTCCCAATAAAGAGGAATTAATTGCTGCCATTTGATCAAAAATTATATCATACTATTTTGGAAAATTAACTTTTAAGTCTTGGGCCTCTGCAACTTTTTAGCATAAACGAACTCACAACGTTTTGGTGTTGGTGTGATTATTCTGTTGCTTCAGCAAAAAATGGAATTAACACGTGAACATTTTCGGGTAATGATTTTTTACTATTTTCGAATTGCATTGTTAAAAAAAGAATGCATCGATCAATTTACTTCGACTTTTGGTGATGAAGCTGTACACACAGCGACTGTAAAATGCTGATTCAATGAGTTCGAGCGTGGTCGTCGTTCTCTCCAAGACGAATTTCGGGAAAGTCGTCCAAAAACGGCAGTTGTGGCAGATGCTGTGCGTGGACTGTTAGAAGCAGACTGGCATGTAACATACCGTAAGATGGAGTAATTCTTGGGCATTAGTGGAACTAGCATTCACTCGATTTTACATGATATTTTAGGCGTCAGGAAGATTTTTTCTTGTTGGATGCCCCATAATTTGACAGTCCCTCAAAAAAGGTTCGAGTCGAATAACTAGTGCAAGGAAATGCTGAAATAATACATCGGAGATCCCCTAAGGTGACGAATCATCTAGGCTTATGACCCCGAAACAAAGCAGCAATCCACTGTTTAAATCATTCAAAGTGAAAAAAACCCGCCTAAAGTTGTTCGCGGACGGAGCATATTCAAGCAAATGGTTGCAATTTTTTTCAGAAAAACCGGTCATGTTGCAACTGTACCTCTTGAGCAACGGAGAACTATAAATGTTGAATTGTACACAACCATTTTTCCCGGACAATTGAGGAAAACCAGCCACCGAAGCCAAATCATTATCCATCAGGACATTGCTAGTTCTCATACATCAGCTAAAAGAAAACAGTTTTTGAGCACTCAAAACGTGGAACTGATGATCATTCCCGACTTGGCACCCAATGATTTCTTCTTGTTCCCTCACATTACGAAAAAAATGCGTGCTGAGCGTTTTTCTACGTCTTCGCAATTGTAAAAAAAAACCGGGTTTTGGAGTTACCAACTTCAGAATGGCAAAAGTGTTTTGAAAATTGGTTCAAAAGTGTATTGATCATATTTGAGAATAATATGAAAAACAATAAAAGCATTTTCTTTGATTAACCACTACTTTTCATTGTAAGGCTTAAGACATAAAAGGCAACCCTCGTATGTGGATGAATTCTGGAAGATTAGAACCAACACCTGTGCACATTTGTCAAAAAAAAAGATGTTCCAAATGAAAATTCTTATTAAACTCCACAAACTTACGGACAGAGTATATACTCTTTGTCCTCGGACAAATACCAATCTAACTAGCACACAAGGTTCTATAAATATTGCGACAAGCTTTATAGAGCTTATTACGGAAACTATATTATTTCTAAAAATCCTCGTTTTGGTTTCTATAAAAAGAGGCGAACCTTTTATTGGTTTGTAAAAGTTCCTAACAATTATATTAAATTTCAGAAACCAAATTTCTTAAGATTTTGAATTTCGGCTAGAGCTTCTAGTACGCACATAGTATGGACTACAGCTTCTATTCGGTACATGAAAGGTTTCAGTTTGACTTGGAAGTTTCAGAGGATAGAAGGATACAGCTCCCATTAGCAAGTTCGACTACCACCAGTCTTAGAGCTTTGCCTCTTATAATCTATTTTTTTTTTAAATATTACTACTAAATTTTCAAGGGCAGATTCATCCCTTTGCCTACCAGCCCACCTCAAAGTAGAAAAATCTTGACTTTTTCTCCCCCTTCTTCTTGCTGCAATATTTTGGGGGTAGGAGGAGCTATAGGTAAAAAATTTTTGGGGAAGTTGCGGGCAACCTTCTACTTTTTAACAAAAAATAACAAAAAACGATAGTCCCCTTGGGCTATCCACGCGACCACCAAATCCGGCGGGACCTATATGTCCCAATGGTTGTCAACGGTAAAAATCTAAGACATATCTCAGTCCACTGACACATATTATAAACCACTGCTTCACAACATCCTGCTTTCCAAGCTCTTGGAAAACTGCAATTGTTCTTCCTATTCCCAAGAAAACAGCGACAAATGAGCCGAATGATTTTAGGCCAATTAGCATTTTATCGTCCTTATCTAAAATTTGTGAATCTTTAATGGCTCATCAAATATCAAACTACCTATCGCAAAATAAACTGTTATCTCAACACCAGTCAGGCTTCCGGCTGGACATAGCTGCTCAACTGCTATGATTAAGGTTTTGGACAATATAAGACACTCATATGATAATGGATCAGTAACACTGCTATGTTTACTCGATTTTTCAAAAGCGTTTGATACAGTTAATCACCCTTTACTATGCTGTAAGCTTAAATATATGTATGGCTTCTGTGACAGCGCTGTGTCCCTTCTGAAGAACTATCTTTCATGTAGAGTACAGAAAGTTAAGGTCGGTGAAAATTTTTCGAATCGTTCGTATGTTTGCAGTGGCGTCCCTCAAGGATCAGTACTAGGTCCTCTTTTATTTTCAATTTTTACAAATGATATCTTCAGCGTATGCAAGCATTCGTTTATGCATGCTTATGCTGATGATATTCAGATATATCTTTCCCGTATAGCTGGTCTCATGAAGAATCTACACTTATCTTCTTCTTCTTAATTTCTCTTCTTGACACTTTTGTCATACTCTATTTCAGTTTCTTCTATTTCTGCTTAATATTAAGATTATTTTATTATAAGTATAATGGTTTAAATTATGTTTCTTTACTTTGTATAGTTTGTATAATCCTGAAGATTTTATCCATAGTTTGTACATTAAAAGAACTAAGTTCTTATCGTACTATAAATAAATAAATACTTAAATACTTAAATATTTAATTTTGTTGAAAAGTTGATTTATTTGAAATAAAAATAAATTTGTTTGCATTTTTGATCAATGCATAGAATTTTCATTTTCTTATGATGAAATTTGAAGTTATTTCGATCATTGGCGAAGCAAAATGGTTTTTTGCAAAAGGCACAAATAGTATTCCTTCGAAGAATTCCCCCTTGAAGAATTTTTTGTGTGGGAAAAAAAATTGAAAAAAGTGTCAAAAGCCATTTCAGCCTCCCCTTGGACTATAAAACTTGTGCACACTCAAATCAAAGCGATCGCAGAAAAGACGCAAGTAGAATTTGGTCTTTGATTTGCGATCGTTTTCGTAGTAATACTGAAATAAAAACACAAAATCAAAAGTATAATTTTCTTTCTAATGTTGGTACTTTGGCCACTCTATGACTTTTGGTCCAAAAGATATTTCCAAAATAGGTAAAAAATTCGTTAAAAAATCCCAACAATTTTTTTGTTACGGAGTTTTGTTTTGCATCAAATGAAAGATCCGATTTTTTTGAAAATTTAACCTATTATGTGATATTTTGAATGTCGTAAAGAGGTCAAAGTACCACCATTGGAAAGGTTATTTTTCAACCTTTCATTGGATGTCAAACATTACTCCGTACATTACATAGAAGGCCAGATGTTATGATAGAATTTTTGGGGTTGTTTTAATAATTTTTTTGTATATTTTAGGCATATCTCCTAAACCAATAGTCATAGTCATCATAGTACATAGAGGTCAAAGTACCAACATTGCAAATGTTATTTTTTAAACTTTCATTGGTAAACTTTCATAACGGATTAAAAACAATGAGTTCTCATGAAGTAAATAAATATTCAACCTCAAACTTTTCGTTCGCATACTGTCAACGAAAGAAAATAGTGGTATACATTTTTACCGTTGACGACCATTGGGACACATAGGTACCATGATATTTTACACTTTTGCAGGTAAAAAAAATTGTTTTTGGCGACACTTTATTTAGTAATATGGAGTCGCTTAACACGAATCCTTTGTCGGATTAACGAATTTTCCAGCGGTTCAGGAGCGGTCGTCAAAGGGTTAAGGTATTCCATGATCCTTTATGATTAGTCTTGATAATTACTAACATAGATGGTTTCAACAATGAATGAAATCTTTCAGGACTCATTTCATGCCAAAGCGACCACCTAATTTTTTTGATGGCACCGTTATGGAACGAATGTATGTATATATTTTGAAAGGTTTCTAGGAGGGGCGTCAAATCACATAAAATAAAAATTATTGTTGTTCTGTAACACAAAGAAAGTACGAAAGTTTATTTTTTGTGGTGATTTTTAAAAATGCATATCTTTTAAAATATATAACTACATTTTTTCCAAAACGGTGACATAAAAAATAGGTGCTTGCTTTGGCTTGAAATGAGTCACACTTATGTATATTTTATTTAATAAGTGGGTAGTTACCAGTTCTGGAAAGCAATAGTACCAATTTATAGATGGCTGTGCTTACCATCCACATTTATTGGTAGAAATCAAGACCGATCTAAAATCTCTGAAAATATATGGGCATTAACACACGGTTGTAGACAACCGTAACTCCACGCCGACCAAAATAGGCCATGCTTGCGATGTTGAGCTACTACAACCAGCACGATACTCTCCGAAAGGTCAGTCTTTCGATAGTCTCCCGGGCAAAAGGGTTTTACTTTGACACAGTGCTTCAACACCACTGACACCAAACACTATCACACATGACTGTAACGACATTTAATTCGCCACTATTCACACTAATATACATTCTGAGCCACGAATCAACAACCAACAGCCCCTCTATTTTATATAACCATATTGTGCCTGCCTCTACGCCGACTGCATCTCTCTGATACTCCAAAATTACTATATAATTAACTATTGCATCTCATTACATCCTCTCGACACTTTATGCTGAAAACACATGCGCAGATATTCTGTTGCAGCAAAATTTAAACTCATTTATTCATATGGCGAGAGACACATGTATATTCTGCACAATAACGCAGCGCTGCAAGTAGTCATCAAAATAAAAAATGCTGCGCATATTCACTGCTACCAACATACAGCCTCAAAACTTATTGATTTATTTAAAATGAGACTGTAAGTGAAAGTGAGACAAAACAATTCATAATTTGAAACAATGCTGCTTCGCCAATAGTTGTATAGCCTACTGTCAAGAACAAATCTGCACATCTATTTTGTATGCAGCGCTGCGCGCAGATTACTAACAGTTCTGCGCGCAGAAACGCTGCACATGTGTTTTTAGCATTAAAAGTACTATTCTCTATGCAGCAATACTATACTATCCACCAAGCAATACTCCATTTTTGCAGATATACTGCCTTTCATTTTTAATACACCCAGGCGACATTCTAGTGGAGTCCGTGGCGTAGTTGGATAAAGTGCGTGGCCGCTATGTCAACGAACCTGGATACCAAAAGGAACCCCAATTGTCCTGCTCTGCTCCGACTGATATATATTAATACCAACCCACGAACCGTATGTACCCCTCTTCCACCTCAATTTTCATCGCACCGACTGTGAATGCGGTAAACCTACATAGAGAGTTATCCATTTCGGGTCTCGAAGTTTTTTATAATCTGTTATCCTTTCATAACGGATTAAAAACACATCCTTCTTCTTTGCTGGAGGCTTTTCATTATAATAAGAAAATTAAGTTTCTAATATAAAGAAAAACATTAGTACAGTACTTTTCGCTTAAAGGGAATTTCAAGGGACCGGGCAAAATGGTTCGTTTTAAACGAAGTTCGCTTTAAATGAAGACTTGAATTAATCAAATGTATGTGCACATTAACTCCTTTGTAAATTTATTAAAAACATGTTGAGGTGTTTTAATTTAAAAAATGTATTTTTAAAAAAATCAGTTAGTTTAGTTTGCTTAGTAACAATATTAGTTTCAGTTAGATACACTTCCACTTGAGCCAAGTGGTCAAGAATTTGTTGTGGAGTGCCGCACGACTGAAGAAAATTTCTTACATAGCTTACACTTCACACTGCATCCACGTCAGTTGCGATTTGGATTGGCTCTACGTTGTCTATATCGTCGTCAAGGTCGTCATCACCAGCGCAAACAGACTGCAAAATAGCTTTTCGTCCAATTTTTCCGTATTTAAAAGGTCGTCATCAAAACATATGTAATCGTGTTCCAGCAAACAAACATTAAACTTAGGGGAGTTCCCGGATTGGAGACAGGAAAAATTAATGTGTTACAGTGTTGTGAAAGCAAACATTATTTTTACATAGCGGCACTTTTTGATTCGTTTTAACCGAAAAATAAACAAGTTTTGCATGCAAATAAAGTTCGTTACAACCGAAAGTTCGCTTTAAGCGAGTTCGTAATAAGCGAACAAAAATGCATGGTTTATTGGAATAAAAACGCGTACTTTTGAAATTGGTTCGTTTTAGGCGAAAGTTCGCTTCAAACGGGTTCGCTATAAACAAAAAGTACTGTATATCTAGTATTAAGAAAATTGCTTAGTTGAATCGAGCAAATGAATCTAGTTTTCAGTTAATTCTTTACTTGAATCAAGCAAATTGTTCTCAAATCAAGAAAACTCAATTTTCTCAAATCAAGTAAATAAGTCTGGTTTTCAGCAAATTGTTATTTGAATTAAGCAAATTTTTCTCACTTCAAGCAAATATCAGTCTTGAATATATCAGACAAAAAATAGTCTTGAGTTCTAAGAAAATATTTCTTGAATTAGGCATTTTTTTTCTTAATATCATGAATTTTAAATTTGCTCAATTCTTGCAAAATAATGCTTGAATTAAGAAATTTACGCTTGAGTGTAAACTGATAGTCTTTTTGCTTGATTCAAGCATGGAATGCTTGATTATTTCTCTACGTGCTTATATCTAGACTGCTACGTGTGACCAAGAACATGATCACCGAAATCGACTTTAACCTTAGCAAATCTAATCTCTGAAATATCTTTCTTTCTAACACTATGTCTTCCCCTGCATATTCTCTCGTTGTTAATTTTGTTAAAATATAATAAATTAATAAGTTAAGTTTTACGTTTAAGTTCTAAAACCGCTTGTATTTAACTTACCTAAATAAAAAGAAAAAATTATAAGTAAAAGTTCAACATCAATAAATTTAAATCTGTGAAAAATGTTTAATTTTATAATTCGCGAAGAATTAATTTGGCTTTAAATAAAGATGCATGGAATTAATGCAAATTATACGGAGACCCAGCCACGCATCTTCATAAGTACCACTTTATCTGAGTAGGTTGTTGAATTATTCGCTATGGGTTTTCATTGTCTCACTCTTATCTTTTACAAAGTGCGTTCAAGATTTTATTTACATTCTGTAGCATTTAATCAGACAATATAACGAAGAGTGATTCGCATCCTATCGCTTATGCAGCTGGTCACGTACTCGTAAGTTCTTATAAATAAAGCGTGTATAGTACGTTAAGGCTGGCATTTGTTCACTACAATTCGTTGTGATAAGAAATAAAAATTTCGAATAATAAGTATTGCAATTTTTAACAACAAAATAGATTGAAAGTTATAAAGATATTCAGCAAAATGCGTAAGTGAATTATAACTACAAAAAGTGAAATGTATTCAAATGAAAAGTTTTATATCATATCTTAAATAATTTTATAATATAATAATTTTATAATATCAAATCTATTAACAAGACTTAAGCTGTTCTGTGTTGTGACAAGCAAATGTTGGAATAAGTGATAATGTTGTAAGAGAAAATAAAAATTATAAAATAAAAAGAAATAACAAACCCATACTTGCTGCTATATATAAAAACATTTATGTTTTAAACGATTACTTATCAATAATGTAACAAAAAAGTAACTTAGTAATAATACATTTTGTTCCAATCAAAAGCATTTGTATATTACTGGCCTTCTAAACAACTAATCAGATTAGTTATATGAGTCAAGACTATAAAAAGGCCCTTGCAATTGAGTGAAACTGAACTGATCAGTACGCTCTGTAAAAAGAGTGTATCTGTTTTTGTTTTAGATAAGGAACTCTTTGGTTTTTATAAAAAAAAAAACAAAGAATTAATGTTTTTTCCACTAGCTATTTCTTTAAAGTATCCTCTAGAGAACTGAAATAAAGATATAGAGAACTGAGTGTCCTCGAATATAAACGAATATAAACATATTTTTTTTTAACTCTGTTTTACAAAAAGCAATAGCATTTGTTTATTCTTTATTGGAATATGTAAGCAAATAAAAATATCAATTCAGAACCAATTATCAACATTAAACACGACAATTAAAGAAGACTGTATAAAATTCACCTGTCATTAAAATAGGTACAACAAATATATGAATATTATATTAAGGAAAAAGGTAAATAAACACACAAAAAAAGTGAAAAATATGTAATATTCACTTAATATCCACTATGTCCACCCCTATTTTTACCAACTTTATGGAAAGTCTCTACTAGTGTATCTTACCATATATTTTGTACTTTTTGCCATAATGCAGCCTTATTATGACATTTTGCTTTTCCGATTCTTTTTTTTTTAGATGTCCCCAAAGGTTTTCTATTGGATTGAGGTCAGGTAATTTTTTTTTGTTTTTTTTTTTTTTATTATTCGTCAATGAACAGAAGTTCTTACAAACTACAAAAAATATTTTATATATTATAGACATATGTATCTGCACTAAAATATAAAAATACAATTAGATACTTATTACAAAAATTAAAACAATATTATTTTCGTATTTCAATAATAATTATTGAAGGAAGTCTTGACAGAATCCTTCGAATTAGCAAAATCGATATTGCAGTATAGCATACTCAAGCATAGATCTACACATTGGCGAGTTTAAAGCTTAATTGGTTCTGCACGTTCCTAAATAAAAAAAGTCAAAGTCAAAAAAAGTCGTGTCGTAAAATTCTATGTGGTACATTAAAATTTATTATTTCAAGCAAATCAGGGCAATCAACCGTACTACAATATCATAAACAAACAAAAGTGATAAAATAGTTCTTCTATTTTGAAGAGTTTTTAGTTTTAGTTGACTACAACGATCAATATATGATGGAATCAATTCTCGAGAATTATTGGCTTTAAAAACAAACCGAGTAAAAGCTTTTTGCACTCGTTCGAGGCGCAGTGTGTGAGTCGCATAGAAAGGATTTCATACAAAAGAGGCATATTCTATCTTTGATCTCACGATAGAGGTATAAAGACACTTCAAAATTAGAGGGTCATTGAAATTTGAAGCATTCCGTCTAACTAACGCAAGTAGAGAATATGCTTTAGGAATAATACTATTCAGATGGGAAATAAAAGTGAATCTAGAATCAAAAATAACTCCCAGATCTTTAATTTCACTAACATATTTCAGTGGCATATTATCCAAATGATATGATGTTTTTAATGGAAGCAATGACTTTGTATAAGTAGAAAACATACATTTTTCGTGATTAAGAAAGAGAGAATTGTTAGAGCTCCAAGCAAGAATGGCATTTAAGTCGGATTGCAATAGCGCAACATCAGACAAGGATTTAAGTTTTAGAAAAATTTTTAAATCGTCTGCATATAGAAGACACTGGGCATTTTTTACTTTCAACGTTATATCATTGATAAATAAAATGAAGAGAAGGGGACCTAAAATGCTTCCCTGAGGAACACCCGAAGAGGCAAGAAACGGCCTTGAAATTTCATTTTCAATATAAAGAGTGATTTTTTAAGTGCCTGATAACTTTTTTTTTAAAAAAAACGCATAAAATTTGCAAAATCTCATCGGTTCTTTATTTGAAACGTTAGATTGGTCCATGACATTTACTTTTTGAAGATAATTTCATTTAAATGTTGACCGCGGCTGCGTCTTAGGTGGTCCATTCGGAAAGTCCAATTTTGGGCAACTTTTTCGAGCATTTCGGCCGGAATAGCCCGAATTTCTTCGGAAATGTTGTCTTCCAAAGCTGGAATAGTTGCTGGCTTATTTCTGTAGACTTTAGACTTGACGTAGCCCCACAAAAAATAGTCTAAAGGCGTCAAATCGCATGATCTTGGTGGCCAACTTACCGGTCCATTTCTTGAGATTAATTGTTCTCCGAAGTTTTCCCTCAAAATGGCCATAGAATCGCGAGATGTGTGGCATGTAGCGCCATCTTGTTGAAACCACATGTCAACCAAGTTCAGTTCTTCCATTTTTGGCAACAAAAAGTTTGTTAGCATCGAACGATAGCGATCACCATTCACCGTAACGTTGCGTCCAACAGCATCTTTGAAAAAATACGGTCCAATGATTCCACCAGCGTACAAACCACACAAACAGTGCATTTTTCGGGATGCATGGCCAGTTCTTGAACGGCTTCTGGTTGCTCTTCACTCCAAATGCGGCAATTTTGCTTATTTACGTAGCCATTCAACCAGAAATGAGCCTCATCGCTGAACAAAATTTGTCGATAAAAAAGCGGATTTTCTGCCAACTTTTCTAGGGCCCATTCACTGAAAATTCGACGTTGTGGCAGATCGTTCGGCTTCAGTTCTTGCACGAGCTGTATTTTATACGGTTTTACACCAAGATCTTTGCGTAAAACCTTCCATGTGGTCGAATAACACAAACCCAATTGCTGCGAACGGCGACGAATCGACATTTCACGGTCTTCAGCAACACTCTCAGAAACAGACGCAATATTCTCTTCTGTACGCACTGTACGCATTCGTGTGGTTGGTTTAATGTCCAATAAAGTAAACTGAGTGCGAAACTTGGTCACAATCGCATTAATTGTTTGCTCACTTGGTCGATTATGTAGACCATAAATCGGACGTAAAGCGCGAAACACATTTCGAACCGAACACTGATTTTGGTAATAAAATTCAATGATTTGCATGTACATGGCAAGTGCCGAAGCCAATCACATACCAACTTCAACGCATGTTTAGGGTCATTATCCTGCTGGAAAAGCCATCGAAGAGGCATATTTTCTTCCACGTAGGGTAACATAACCTCTTCTAGTAAGGCCCTATAAATCTCTTTCGTCATAGTATTACTCATGACGCGAATCGGACCTACACCATTCCACGAGAAACAATCCTTGACCATGATATTTCCGCCACCATGCCCGTCTTTCCATTTGGTGGCGGAACCATTTACCGACTTTCTGGCATATCGCATATTGAATTCTTGCCTTATAGGTCGCCTTACATTTCGCCTAGAGGCATTCCCAAATAATTAATCTTGGTTTCGTCACTCCAGAGTACGTTATGCCATTTTTTGATACCATCGCGACCACACCATGTTCTATGCGCATATGCGAAAGTTGTCCTCTTTTCAATATTTTGTTTTCTTAACGATAGAACACTGCGAGCAAGTCGGCCTGGTAAATTCATATCACATAATCGCCTTCGTACGGTTCTAGCTGATATTATGTTATTTATTTCAGCAGCAATGACTTTGGAAGATTTAAATGGGTCTCGTGTGGCCAAGCGTGCAATGTAAATGTCTGGTTCCGGAGTTGTTTTCCTAACACCACCACGTTTTTCATTATTTTTCCGGGCTTAAGAGCATTCGCCACAAAATTTTTCGATCTTCCTAATGATACATCAATGTCTGCGTACAACTTATTCTTCTTGCGAAGATTTTGAATCATTCTTCTTTCTTCCGGTGTACAATGCTTCGCACCACCCACCTAATGGTCAAATTCATATTGATTTCAAATGAATTAGGATTGTATATCTCTAAAACTTACCTTGCAACCTATTCTTTCCGTAACAACGGCCCGTAAACAAAAAATATTAACAGCGTACCTATTTCATTGACCACCAAAAATCTTTGTTGTGAGCAATAATAAAACTGTGTATATTTTGTAGTATACAAACCTAACGGTTCTTTTTATTGACATAAGTAGACAGAGTTGCAAATTGAAAAAAATTAATATCAAGCAAAATTATTGTAAAATTGGGAAAACTACACGAAAAGTTTTGTCCTAATACTTACCTGCGACACATTGGCATAGGAAACCTTGATTATCATTTGTAGTTTAAATATAACCATTGGGGATGACACACTCAATATTTTTGTTTACTAGTTTATAAAAATAACGAGAAATATGGATAAGCGAACAACACTATAATCGTAAATTTCAGAGCGTTTGCTCGAGTAAGAGTGCTATAGTTCTCAACGAAAGTGTCGAAAGGGGAATGTCAAAATCAGCTGCTATAACTCGTTTAACTGCGATAAACGAGTTTCGGAAACTAGTTTTGACTAAACGAGTTTTAAACATAGTTAAGCAGATATTTAAACGAGAAAAAACACTTAAACGAGTTTAAATGGACCAATGTGTCGGAGGTATAAGTCTTCATACTTATTTCAATGGCCATTTGTGTATGTCTTCTGTTATAGAAGTAACTAATTGTAATTGAAGTGTCATATCTCGGAGTACATTTAATTTCATAAACTTGACAATTGATGATCTACATGACTTTAAAGCAGTGTCGACCACAGCAATAGCATTTGTCTCATTTACTATTTTGTATTTACGTAAAACGACGAAGTGTCGTCTACCTCGCGAGGGTACTACGTGATCGACATTGCTAAGACCTGTAAATTAGTGTGGGTTGGTCAACAAACGGTCATACATAAAAATGTATGAAAAGTCAACCATCCATTTAAAATCTTACTTAGATAAATTTTCGGCACCTTACTAATTTTCTTATTTTAGAGCAAAGCGAAAGCACAAAAAATAGTCTCTTTGCTATAACTTTATTGTTTAGTGAAAGATTCTCAAGTGCACTATATTTTTATACCCCTACGTTTAAAAAACATAAACGGGGTATATTAATTTTGTCACTCCGTTTGTAACGCCCATAAGGAGGCGTGGCAGGTATAGAAAAGTATATATATTCTTGATCAGCATCACCACCCCAGTCGATTTAGCCATGTCCGTCTGTCTGTCCGTCTGTCTGTCTGTCTGTGATCACGATTACAGCCGTAATTTTAAAGCTATCATCACGAAATTCGATATTTAAGCTTTTTTCTAAAAAATAAAGGTCAAGTTCGAAAATGAGCCAAATCGGATGAAAATCTCCCCTACCTCCCATACAAAGTGACTTTATCAAAACGGTAAAATCTCTTAGAATTCCACATAAACTTTCTGAAACCTCTGATGAAATTTTGCATATGACCTTTGCTATTTCATATACACTCTATGTATGAAATTCAACCAAATCGGATGAAAACCACGTAACTTCATTAAAAAAGTGACTTCATAAAAAAATTTTTTGTTAAAACTATGACGAAAATGGTTTTACAAATAAACATTTTATGGACTGCTTAAGACTTTGAATATACTTTGGTTCGGACGTGGGGGTATTTTAACTTCGGCCCAGTCGAAGATCATTTCTTACTAGTTTATAAAAATTTCAAAGTATGAAAATGTATCTTCTCAGTTATAAGTAATTGTTCTCTGAGGTCACCTAAGAGTGTTTCAACTAGTTGGTTTTCGCGTAAGGTCCACAAAACGTCGACATCATTTTTACTTAAAGTCACCCTTTACATTGGCGACCCAACTTAAATTGCACAAAAATTATAAAAGATATCGACAAACGGTTTTTTTATTGAATAGATGAAATATCAAACTTTTTAAAAAAAATTATTGCTGTTGTTGTTTTTGTATGTCACGTCAAAGTATCCCAAGAAAAAAAGGAGTGCCGCTGATTGTCATCAAAAAATTGTTTATGCATCAACTGAAAATAAAAAGAAAAACGAAAATATGCTAAGAACTAATGCTAGGTTCTAGGTCCAGCTCCGTTGTTTTTAGAGCTACCCTCAGGATTCCAGTACCGATGAGAACGATTATGTTTTAAAGAATGTGGTGCAAAAACTATTTTAATCGGACAATTTTTTTTCTATGAGTTTTCAAAAAAAATTTCATCCAAATCGGATGTTTGGTCTCCGAGAATTAAAGTGGAAAGTACCCGAGGATGTTGTTTTCAAAAAAAGTTTCCACTGTACCTACATCTAGTTGAAAGAAAACACAAAAAAATTTTGAAAATATAAACCAAAACAACATTTCATTGCTACTACTACTTGGAAGAATTCATAATCAATCTACGTACACATGAAAAGAAGATACATCACCGAATATGTGCATATGACTTAATTTTGTACCTTGACTACACAAAAAAATTCGCCAAAGTAATAAAAAAATACTCGGTGGATTTGCTAGAAATTTTCACAGTTATTCCCAAAACTATGTTAGTTTCTATGAGGCCTTAAAAGATGGCCTTAAAATTAAAACTATCACAAAATGAGAAAAACTTTGTGAAGACATTTATATGAAGACATCATATTTTCTACCATTGTCTTATAATATTTTAATTCATTCTTGTAGTTATTAAATTCCACTCATCAATTTTTTCATTTGCAGATCAGAGCACCTTTGACCGATTGTTGATGAATGAAGTGAAGAAGTTGGCAAAAATAAAAATGCTGACATTATATTTAAATAAACTCTTCGAGAGCAACGTCCAGACCTCAGTCCTCTTCCTCTGCAATTGTACTCGTAGAGCTTCATTCAACTATGTGGAAAACAAGCCCAGTAGCTGTCCTTTTAAATACTTTTATCCCTCAAATGACGGGGATTTACAAATTTGTCCCCATTTAAACGAAGTATTGACCAAATTTTTGGAAGTTGTCCTGAACTGCATTGATAATTCTACATTATTGAACGCAATCAACTCGTTTATCAATACATTTAATGATAGACAGATGTGTTTAGATAATATCCGGATACCTTATAAAACGTCAATTGGTGGAAAACGAAACTTCGATATATTGATGGAACATGCTTCAATGTTTAATGAAATGAGATCTTGGTCGTTTGTACCATGGAATCCTATTACTTTTTGCTATCTTCTGATACAGGAGTCAATTTATACAAAAATTCTTCGAGATGCCTTGCCTCATGGCACTCGCCAGACCGACATTAGAAAAACAACAAAGAATTCAAAAACTAATACAGCTCTTCAAGTCATCTTAAAATCACAAGGAGCACTCCCATTCACACCCATGCACACAAATCAAAAAGTTCAAATAGATCTAAATAAAAATCAACTGTCTGCAATCGCTGCATTTGAGGACTTGCTATCAAGCATAAAGTTAGAAGCTTCCACCGCTTCTAATACACGGATTGTGGCACATGGCAACTTTTCAAAGCTGTCAGATTTCAAAAGACAACACAACCGATCTAAGTTAGACATGCTTTTTGGAGGCAAAAATATGGAGAAAGCTTTGGCTTCTTATCCAATCAAATTCACCCACATTGCTGATATTTTGATGTCAACTTCTTTACCAAAACGCATTTTGGTAACAGCTTCCAGGGCTCTAACAAGCGATACTGTTATTGCTGGAAGAAGAAAGAAACATTTCTCCCAAGCATTTATGGGATATCTTTCGCCTGAGTATAGCGAAAAATACACATCCAAATGTTCAAAATCAGTCTCCATTGCCGGAGCTTTAAATGCCATTAAGAATTATTTGCGCAGAAGAAAAGAAGAGTATTACTTAAAAAAAGCTGCCAACACAAAAAAGCGCACAGCGCTGCTGATCGAGCACACATCTTACACATTAACGCAAAGTAGTGATGTCTTTGAAAAAGCTGGATATGGGTTTTATTGTTTTTAATTTAATTATGTTGTAAGTTTTCGCAAGAGAAATATTATATTTAGATACTAGCTGATATACCCGGTTTTACTCGGGTGAAAAAATGTAAACTTTTGATTTAAGTCCTCGTTTTAAGTTTTTTAAAAATCCAAGTAATGAAAAATAAAATAAAAAATTGTTAATTATTAATAATTGATTATTAAATTACTTTAGAGTTCATAATAAATGTCCATGTTTATTCTATCGGTTGAAAATAAAGAGATGCCAAAGGGCCGAGAAAATAGATTTGTAGCGATAACATTGGATCGGAAAGAATTATTGGTATAATTTTGTTCACGTAAATTAATCTTGAGCTTAACTATTCTATAGAAAGAATAAATAACTTTTGAAAAAAATTAACGCCTTTAATAAATCACATTAAAAAATCTTGTTTTTTGATGAACGAAACTGTTATTTTTCGTAAAACTGAAACCACTTTTGCTATTAAAAGCTATGTCATGTTAACCCTCTAATGCATTATTTCTATTTTTCAAATAAAAAATAATTCTTAGATGATTTTTATGTCACAAGACAAGAATTTGATATCAGTTTTTTGGTACAACGTATAGTTTAGCTATAAAGTAAAAAAATAAAAGAGTACCAAAAGGCACTGCTATGCAGTTTACGTAACAACACTTGTAGCAACACAATAACTTTATATTTTAACTTCTTGACATAGAATGGAATTATTTTCTGATTTCATATATCATTAAAAAATCATATCTTATATATATTTATACGCAAACAAAAAAGTTTGTGTTCCCTTTTTTTCTGTGTTACCTTCAACATATTCACATAATACTTATATCAATGAATAGGTATTTTCGAGTAGATTTGCACAATATAATTTTTATTCGAATATGTTGTCATTAAGATAGGTAAAACTGAGCAAATGTAAAACGCTTTTTTTACCAATGGGACAATGAGAAAATACAAAGCGACAAAGCTCTGTTGAACATCGCTGCTGTAGCTTTCAAAAGCAAGAGTAGAATGCGGGAGTGACGCAAACACTTCAAAAAAGCTGAGTAGCATTATTGTTGTTGTTGTTGTTGTTGTTGTGGTTGTTGTTGCTTTCTCTTCATTTCTCTCAGCGTTAAAAAAATAGTTAAACTGCTGCTTGCTTCATATAACACTTGACGCCAAGCCATTGATAATTGTCTGTTTTTCGGCGATGAACGGAATGTTCTTATTCTCAAGAAGCTTTACATGGCATTTTGATTACTCTCTGAGGTTTGCCATTGTCTGCAGAGAGGTGGCGGAAATAATTGTACAGAAAAATCATTTTAAAACCAAATAATTTTCTGTCGCTGCTGGGATTCGAACCCGGGTCTCCAGGTTCGTTGACAAAGAGGCCACGCACTTTAACCAACTACGCCAAGGACGCCACTTATTTATCTACTTTAGTTTTAATTTATTTATTTACTTCAAATGAATATTATATGTTGAATAAATTTTTGTAATTGACGCATATATGCTTCCTATTTTGTCCTTTACTACTATTTTCCTCATAGCGTCAAGGTAAGCATTAAGAATTTCCATGCAAATTAATAACAATTCATTATGTGAAAAACAACTTGAGTTTCGTTGCCTTACAGAAACGGATGGCCGAATTTTGGCCACAGGCGATACTAGTATCATTAAAAACAAAAACAAAGCTCTTTATTTCAGTAAAACTTATACAAAAAAAAACTTTATAAAAATATTATTTTGTATTTTTACCAAACATGGATCGTGGATCTATTTCTCCAGGTATTTTTCTTCTTCCAGGTTAGGTTAGGTTGAGGTGGCTGAGCAGACAAACGACTCGTACACTTAGGCCAGTGCAGACCCATTGTGATACCAAATAATCTCCTTCAAACCTATGAGAGATTTCCCTCCAGTTCGAATAAACCAGAAAACCAGTTCAAACGTTTGTTGAACTTTAGGATATGCTTGATTTCCATGCATGAGACTTCGGTAAGTCAATTTAGGAAGGAATGTCCCAAAGTTACTATTCTCCTTTGTGTTAGTGCCGGGCATTCACAGAGGAAGGGCTGAACATTCTCTACGTCTTCTTCACACTTGTAGCTTCTGCAAAAATCATTAGATATTAGTCCTAACCGAAGAGCATGCGTTCCGATTAGACAGTGACCCGTGAGGATTCCTACTATTAAATTGTCTAATTGAATGGTTTTTACCTGATTCATATGTTCAAAGTCTTTTTGGGCGACGTACTGTCTACGTTCCCATTTTCAGAATATTTTTCTCTAACTGCAGGTATGCTGGGTGTGGTCAATGTTAAACCCAAATAGGAAATGCTAATATTTACTTCTTCACTCTCAACATTATCCCAGTTCCGCTCGGACTCATTGTTCTTTTCTTCCCTTAATACTTCTTCACTAATTTCTAAGCTTTGAACGTCTACCATGTTCAAAAATTCTTCTATTTTTTTATCTGTCATACTTGATAAATTATTTAATCGTATTCCTCCCCAACCCTCCATTTTTTCTAGATAAAATTTGAAAAAAAAAATAATTTACAAAATAGTTTTTAAATACTTAATGCAGTTGGGCCCTAGAAATTTTAAGCGCGGGCCAATGCTAAAAAAAACAAAACAAACACAAAATGTTGCTCATCGTTGCTTTTGACAAAAAAGCAAACAAAACAAAACAAAAACAATTACAATGCAATAAAATTACATTTCATGAATTACATTGCCAGTCTTAATTTCTATTACAATAACAATTATTGCATGAAAAATTACTCGACACACAAGTAACGGGACAATCAACTTCAGCATCGACATCATCGAGTGTGCGTTTTTTTATTTTGGCTTTGCATGCATTTGTTTTTGTAAAGTTCGCTGAAAAATGTGCTGAACACTGAACGAGTGAGGTTGTGTTTTTGTTTTTTGCATGCGTTCTTTGAATTTGGCTCATCGCAAAGACAAAATTAAGATAGCAAAAAATTTGTATGAAGGGCCACGCGGGCCATATGGGCCACTACGTGGGCATGTTTGACTTAATGCATACCGATGCCTTTAGGCACAAGTACTTTAAATGCCTACTTTTAACTCATTTAATAAAAATTTTACATTTCTAGTGACAATACTTAATAGCTTATATTCCGAAATACTTACCTGATTTTTTTTTTTTTTTTTTTTTGTTACTGTTAATTCACTTTTTTTAAACTGAAATAAATACTTCAAAATCAACCCTGTTTAAAAAACCAATTTTTACGTGCGCACCGCTGACTTTTACAAAGACAACTGACAATAATTACAAAATACGCTAAGCTAGGAAAAATTGGCCGCTATACCGCTATAAAAATGTTACCCCAAGTGCATAAAATATATCAGTTTGATTTCTGAATATGAAAAAAAAAAGTTTTCAGTTCTAGATTTGAATACAATCGTAAGTGTGCCTAAAGGCATTGTTATGCAGTAGAGGATTAAAAGTAGTCAAAAATGCAATTTTGAATTTATATTATTTTAACAACAAAAACAGCTAGCTCTTGTGTCATTTTTTGAGTAAAAATTCAATATTTTTGAGCTTTTTCCTAAGGAAATGATGTTATTAGAAAAAGACGATGACGATGACCAACTAGACAAGACTAAAAGATTGGGCAATTTTGAAAATATCTGAATGTTTTTGGTGTCAGATTTGTATTCGGGTAAAACAAACAGAAAATGACTTTTATTAATATACATAGATTCTAATATACTATTTTTCAATAAAAATATAAATGTAAACAAATTTGATCTTTTAGGCCAAGCATGTTGACAACAAGACAACATGAAGACAAAGAAGGCAACAACCAACAACAACAAGGAACGGCTCTGTATATAGCAAATCACACAGCTTGACTATACAGACTGTTTCATTGGCCGCTACACCAACTCATCAGTAGTCTTGTATGACTTTTCACTGTGATCCACTCAAGCTACTTAGGTTCTACTTATACTGCCAATTATGCCGAGAAAGTTACCCGGAATTTATTTTGACAGAAGAACGCTTAAGTTCTTATCTACTTCGATGCAACCCTGTATCAAGGTTAACCTAGATATATAGTAACAGTAAAAATATAAATAGTAACAGTTTCTAGCTCTAAATTGGGAGTCCATTTGTGTTTTTGTTCAATTCGCTAATATTTTAGCTTAATCTTGTTGATCAGTAACGCATAATCATTAGCCTGTTATATACAGTATCCGACAAAACTATGCGTACCTTTTGTCAGTTAAAACAAACATGCATTGATTTTTGTTAATAGTTGACTGATATTTATTACTTATTGTTTTATTTTAAGATTAAGGTTGTACATGTTAAAAATGTAAATTAAAAAGTTCAGCTTCACTCTTATCAGTGTTATAGACGAGTTATCTGAAAGAACTTAATATTTTACAACGACAAAAGTATGCGTACTCCTCCTTTTTCAAAACTTACCTTTTATTAATGACTTCAATACTTCGTGTTTCCACCTTTTGCGTTAATTACAGCCAAAAGTCGACGAGGCATACTATGAACTAAGTTTTGAAAATACGTTTCTGGTATGAAATTCCAGGCCATTTGCAATTTGGTAAAAATGTCTCTCTTGTTGGACTGGCAAGAGGTTCTATCAAGCTTATCATCCAGATATTCCCATAAATGCTCAATAGGGTTCAAGTCTGGGCTTTGGGCGGGCCATTCTAGAACCTCTATTGAGTTTTGACCAAAATATTCCTTAGCAACACGACTTGTATGCTTCGGGTCATTGTCCTGCTGGTAAATAAAATTATCTTGCAAGCCCATTTTTTGAACTGATGCCATTAAATAAGAACTCAAAAGCGACACATACGATTCTCCCGTCATTCTACCGTCTATTTGGACCAACTCTGATAAGCCTTTGTAACTAAAGCAGCCCCAAACTAATACGTTTCCTCCTCCAAATTTAATGGTTTTTTTAACACAGTCTGCTTGCAGTCTCTCGTTACTCTTTCGCCACACTCTTTCTCTCTTTTTTGAATTTTTGAACTCGAATTTACTCTCATCACTCCAAATAATCTTTTCCCAGAAACTCAAAGGCATTTTATAATACTTTTTGGCAAAAGCCAGTCGTGCTTTCATGTTCTTTTTTGAAATATGAGGTTTCTTAACTCTGAAATGGCTAGAATAATTCTGCTCATGCATTCTACGTTGAATCGTTCTTTCGGAAATTTGTATTTTAAGTGTTTCTTTTATTGTCCTGGCTGAAGTAGATCGCTTCTTCTTTATCTCACGTAATATTCGGCTGTCTTCACGTTCCGTAGTTACCCTTGGCCGTCCTGTTCTGGGTGCACTCTTGACGCCGCCATTTTTCTTAAAATTGCTTACGACTCTTTGGATAGTGGACTTACTCCTAGAATATTTTTTAGCAATTGCGCCATATCCCAGCCCATTTTTATGATCCGCTATGATAAGTTTTTTAAGATCAATGCTTATTTCCTTTGATTTTGGCATTATTCAAAATCAAACAATGCAAATAGCTATAAAATTGATATTTAAATTAATTTAAAAGATCAAAATGTGCCTGTTAATATTTTACCGTAAAAATATTTTAAAATTATTAACACGCAAAACACTTCTCACTCTGCAACTACACAGTACGCATACTTTTGTCGCGTGTTAAGCTTGACTGATTAGAAATAATTCACTGCAGCAAAACTATTGAAACCTAACGGGACTTACTTTGTGGCGTGATGTGTTACTTACATAGTCCCAAGAATACAACAACAAAAAGTTTCACACTTCGGAGACTTAAAAAAAAATATGAGCACAGAAGAGAAATCTAATTTCAGGGTATGCATAGTTATGTCGGATACTGTATGTAGATGTAAGTAGCATACATTCGCTGCGCTTGAGATATTCTCAAAATCAATTTTTTTTTTTCTGGGTTACATCTATCATTAGTGCTCAAATATCTGTGAATTCACATTCGGTAGGACACTTATATTTTTTTAAAAATAAGAAACAAAAATAATTTTTATATTAATTTTATTTTATCAAAATAATTTTCACTTTCCCATTAATATCATTGTGCAGCTGAGAAATCATCTTGAAAGAACTCGTATTTCGATATAAGGCATTTAAACGCCGACAGGATCAAAATTCCATACGCAAGTTCAAGACTTATAGAGGTGTGACATACCCAAAAAGAATCTTTCTCGTCAGCCGCTTGACAACATGTGTTCTTTAAGGTTATCTTGTTGTATTTAATTTTTTTTTTTAACCAATGTACTGTATGCAACATGCTCCCTTTTTTGCACGCTTCACTCGTTTAAGCATAAAAATTTGAATTTTCAATTCATATCTAATGTACCTACAACAAAAATACACACACAAAATATCCTTCAAAGTGAATTTCCTAAGCCTTACAAAATATATTACTTCGATCGGAATCTGCCGAGAATCTGAATGTTTCTCTTACATTTCAGCAAACATTCACAGTCGAAGTCACACCGACTGCACGGTTTGTCGACACTGTGGTTACTTCAAATAATCAATAATAAGGGACAGAAGAAAAAACAATGAATAAGGACTCACAGCAGGACATAAGCCTGTGACTAGATTTTGGGTTTCTTTCACTAAACGCAGCGGTGTTTTCTGCTTCTTTCTTTTTCCTTCATTTAGATTAGAATGTTATTTTATGCGTGTTTTTGTTGTTGTTTACTGATGAAGTCTTTATCGTTTGTTGAAAGTGTCAAATATGCCTTGAAAGGAATTCTGGGCTTGGTCGGGGTTGTTTTGGCATCCCAAAAAAGTGTCGCTTAATTAGATAAGATTATAATTAAGCGTTACTAAAGCTGGAATGACTTTTGCTGTGTAGTTATGTTAAGTTTTGGGATTTTGCAGTGATAATCAAAATTTAAAATTCAAATAACCACAATAAAACCTTATTTACCTTAAGCAACTATGACCTGCTCTTGGTTTTCCAATCTTAAAACTGTGAAAACAAATCGTGAACTAAATAGTTTTATATCTTATCAAAAATTTTTAAAAATTAAGATTAGTTATAAATAACATTACCTTGCTTCTGATTAGATATGGATCCATTTTTTTCTTGATCCTTAAAAAACTCGTACAAAACGAAAGAAAAACATATTCAGCCCAATTATGAAACTTTTCTCTCGGGTAAATTATTCATTTTCTCCCATTCCCCTAATACGAACGTTTTCGAACATTCATTTTTGGGAGAAGTAGGCATAATGAAAACTTGGGAAATGAGAATTGACAGCTCCCGTCATTATATTCCCATGTTATTAGATGGAGAGTACGGTATTAAAGATAAAAAACAGATACATAATACGAGACACGTAATCAAGTGGTTTTATTAAAATGCACATTTAAAATGAAAGCAACTAGATTTCATTACTATTAAATGCATCCGAGGACAGGGACATGTTTTTTGACTACCTGCAATATTGGTACTCAACATAAACAAAATTAAGAAAGTATTAATAACTGTGCTCAAACATATATAATATCTCCAAACATATACACTAGATGGGTTTTTTTCCAAAAGTATTCCTTCCTGCAAGGCCAGATTCTGAATCCTGGATGTAATATAAGCACCTGACGCGAAAAAAAATTCAGAAAAATCACAAACTGAATTGGTGCCGCTAAAAAACGTGAATTTGAAGAAGTATAAAAAGGATGTTTTAAATCGAGTTTCCTATTTAAATTCAAGTCCTACACAAAACTTTTGGCCATAACATATCCTTATGTAAAATCGTCCGCTGAAACCGAATATGCAGATTTTTGAAAAAAATTAGTCCTTGACCTACTTTATTAAGAATTTCCTAATTTTTTCTTTCGGTTGCGAAAAAGAAGCTTTACCCTCGCCAAGGTCGCTGTGACTTTCTCAAATTTAAATGCTGCAGGATTGTTGGTCTTTTTATGAAGTTGAGGAAAAATAAAAAAATTGTACAAATCGGATATACGATTTTTATTTTTTTTGTTGAACTGACTTTGGGAATTTTTTAAGTAAATGTTCTTCCCTTTGTTTTCTACATATTTACAATAACTTCAATATGTCATCATCGGACATCATTGCAAATATGCAGAAAGCATAGTGAAGTTATTCTGAAGTAGAGGGATATAAAATAAGACAAATTTGAACATCTATAACTTTGGTATCCAAATTATGCATTTTTTTATTTTTTGGAACACTATAGCTCCAGCGCATGCTTAAACTATCTAAGAAGAAGTTTTTAAATTTTGCATATTTAGACTTTTGTTTATTTCTTTCGATAAAATACCTAAATCCAATCTTAAAAATGGAAAAAACGTTGACAGCCCTTGAATTCCAAAAATTATTTGCACAAAAATCAAAAATATTTTCAAAGATTTAATTATTCAAGAAACACCAAGTGAGAATTATATTTTTTTCGATTTTCTTATTTTTTTTTTGTGTTCGATAGGCACTTGAGAGATTATAAAAAATTAATCAAGTTTGAAGATCGATAACGGCTTCATTTCTTTGTATTTTAAAACTTTTCAAAATAAAAAAACCCGTATTTACAAGTTAATATGGATCCCTTTAGCCTTTTTTGCATCACAAGCTTTTTTACGCATGGAAGAAATTAAGTTCTGTAAAATATCGGAGTCAATTGTCAAATTTCTCGGTCAATTGTGTACAAACTTAATAACACGCACAACACAATTGATCATAAGAGCTAGGTCAAAGTCCTTTAAAGGGCTGAAATGGCCAGTTATTTATTTTATTATTAAAATATCGGAGTGCAAATTCTCCCAGGCATTAATGATTATTATTATTGTCAGTTATTCAGCATAAATACGACGATCCAGTATTCCCCATAGGTTTTCCATTGGTTTTAGGTATGGGGAGCACGCTGGCCACTTCAAAGTTTTATTGAAGTTCAAAGTTTTATTTTATCTATTGTCATGCTGGTAAGTCCAGTATTGTTCATGATGTTGTCGTAAAAATTGTAGTAAACTGCTTTGTAACACAGTGATGTACTTGGTACTATTCATGCTAGATGACGTAAACTGTATTTCCAGAGTCCCTTGCGCTGTAAATGCTCTACAAGCAATTACTGACCCACCACCAAAGTTCCGCTTTGTTTGTGTTACAAAGCAAAATGTTGTTTTTGACACTTTGGTGTCGCAACCTATTGCCAGACACGAACAACTCATCGGCTATCGAGTTACTTGCCTCGCGTATACTTGCATACTTTACTCTTGCGTCCGGATCGCTTTTTTTACCATATTCTTCCGTATTTTTAAGAAAATTAGCGAATCACGCGTCGGCTAGTGTTTGTTTATTAAATGTTTACAGAAGCCTAATCCAAAATTTTTTCTTTTTCTACTTCCGACAAAGTTTTACCACACAGCATACCTAGGTCAGATATAACACTATAAGTTGTTATTCTTAAAAAATTTTACATAAAACAACCTCTTTTTTATTAGAAAAAATTGCGACTTATGATTATAATTATGAAACGATAATTGTATCGATAATGAAAAACGACATCTTAAAATGAAAAATCACACGTTTTGTTTAAATATAACGGGATTTCGAAGAGCATGACAAAACAGGGCCATCGTAAACTATTAGCCTTACCGTGCTTACTACTTTGTTCTTTATTAATAGGGAACAATAACCCACAAAAGTGTATTTGGTTGGTTATAAATATGAAACGTACCATATTAAACATATATTTTGCTTGATCTAAGAAAATTTATAATTAAGCCTCATATGTTCAAATCAAACACAAAAAACTAAAATTAAGAAAAATAAATTTAAAATTAACATTTATTTCTACAATTTAGTTCAATAAATTATTGTTTAAAACAAGAATAAAATACTTGATTCCAGAACCTGAAACAAGACTTGAATCAAGAAAGTATTTTCCTAGCTACGCAATAGCAGAGAATATTTTAGTTTTTAGCAAATTGTTTACTTGAATCAAGCATATTTTTCTCACTTCAACTTATATTGGCATGCATATAATTCACAAGATGTTTACTAGATGGGTTTTGGGTTCCATACATATTCTTAACATGTTCCAGAACCTCCCTGCAAGGCCCGATTCTGAATAATGGATGTAATATAAGCACGTGACGTGAAAAAAATCCAGAAAATTCGCAAACTGGATTGGCACCGCTAAAAAACGTGAATTTAAAAAAGTATAAATGTTTCCTATTTAAATTTAAGTGCTACAAAAACTTTTGACCATAAAACATATCTTAATGTAAAATCGTCCGTTGGACCCGAATATAAAAAAATATAATAAAAATAGTCCTTGACCGAAAATTGGCCTACTTGATTAAGAATTTCCTAATTTTATCTTTCGGTTTTGAAAAAGAAGCTTTACCCTCGCCAAGGTCACTGCAACTTTCTCAAATTTAAATGATGCAGGATTGTTGGCCATTTTAAGAAGTTTAGGAAAAATGAAAAAATTATCCAAATCAGATAATTTTTATGGCAGTTAAACGATTTTTTTTTTTTTTTTTGTTAAGCTGACTTTTGGGCAAGTATGGAGTAATCGTCATTCTGCTACTGGTATAAAATAATTATAATATAACAATACAATCGTCATTCTAAAGGTTACACTACGTTGGAAATACGTTGTAAGAAACACGTCCGACAACTGTCATACATTTTGGACTGTTAATCGAGAATTAAACAAATCGAGTTAATTACGAATTTGGAATCGTATTAAGTGAAATACATTTTCACGTATTAATGTTTATGGAAAATACTCTGAGATTCTTTCAACAAGGACATTGCCAATGTTCGAGCATGTGTTAAGCCGTTTGTTGCATCTAAACGTTCTGGAAAATTTGTCGTTGAATCAAGCGTATCGTCGGTGAATTAATGAGAGTTTGGTTAAATTTAACCATCTTAATGAGTAAGAAATCAACAATAAAAACTCTTGCTGATAAGTTATATTTGGAGTATAAAAATCTTCATAAAAGCATAAATGACCGAAATACTGCAGAACAGGAACTTAAAGAGGATTTATTTTGGACTACAAAAAACTGTTTGATATTGTTCTTATAGGAGCAATATCCAACTAAGGAGATCCCATGAGCTTTCTAAACATCGATACAAGTTGTTGGCTCATTGACGAAATATATTTACGTGCTGAGCAAATGGTCAGCAAAATTGCTGTCGTGAACGATTGTGCTGAAAGGGCAATAAATTTAATAACAGGATTCAATAAAAATGTTACCAACTTAGAATTCGAAAAACAGTTGACTTTGCAGGTGGTAGAGGAACACCAAAAATTTTATCCATATAACATAACAAAGAATGACATCATTTCAAATTTGCAGAAAACAAAGTGAATTAAATCTATTAAAAAATAATTATTTCCTTAAAAAATAAAAGAATTATTTGCTACTTCAGATATGTTTTTTGCATATTTGCAATAATGCCCGGTGATGACGATGAACAAATTAATATTCTTAAAGTTATTGTAAATATGTAGAAAATAAAAGGAAGAAAATTTTATACAAAACTAGCTGGTACACGGCGCGTTGCTGTCGTAGTGGAAATGATTTCTATCTCTATCTGAATCTCAAACTCAATCTCAATCTAAATCTCAATCTCTATCTGAATCTCAAACTCAATTTCTATTTCTATTTCTATTTCTATTCTTATCTCTATCTCTATCTCTATCTCTATCTCTATCTCTATCTCTATCTCTATCTCTATCTCTATCTCTATCTCTATCTCTATCTCTATCTCTATCTCTATCTCTATCTCTATCTCTATCTCTATCGCTATCTCTATCTCTATCTCTATCTCTATCTCTATCTCTATCTCTATCTCTATCTCTATCTCTATCTCTATCTCTATCTCTATCTCTATCTCTATCTCTATCTCTATCTCTATCTCTATCTCTATCTCTATCTCTATCTCTATCTCTATCTCTATCTCTATCTCTATCTCTATCTCTATCTCTATCTCTATCTCTATCTCTATCTCTATGTCTATCTCTATCTCTATCTCTATCTCTATCTCTATCTCTATCTCTATCTCTATCTCTATCTCTATCTCTATCTCTATCTCTATCTCTATCTCTATCTCTATCTCTATCTCTATCTCTATCTCTATCTCTATCTCTATCTCTATCTCTATCTCTATCTCTATCTCTATCTCTATCTCTATCTCTATCTCTATCTCCATCTCCATCTCTATCTCTATCTCTATCTCTATCTCTATCTCTATCTCTATCTCTATCTCTATCTCTATCTCTATCTCTATCTCTATCTCTATTTCTATCTCTATCTCTATCTCTATCTCCATCTCTATCTCTATCTCTATCTCTATCTCAATCTCTATCTCTATATCTATCTCTATCTCTATATCTATCTCTTTCTCTATCTCTATATCTATCTCTACCTCTATCTCTATCTCTATCTCTATCTCTATCTCTATCTCTGTCTCTATCTCTATCTCTATCTCTATCTCTATCTCTATCTCTATCTCTATCTCTATCTCTATCTCTATCTCTATCTCTATCTCTATCTCTATCTCTATCTCAATCTCTATCTATACGTGGAACGACTCGTGTAAATTGATAACCAAATTTCTAGGCTATGCTACTTATAATTCCAAAGTTATTCGATATCGCAAATTTGGCTTGTATGGGCGGAGCCACACCCCCTTTTTCAATGACGTCTCAGTTTTCTGGTAGAAGAATATCACCCAATAGTAATTCCATACTGAATTTCGTTGTTAAACGACATTCAATTCCAAAGCTATTCGACATCATAAATTTGAATTGTATGGGCGGAGCCACACCCCCTTTTCCAAAGCCCATCCCAGTTTTATAGTAGAAATATATCACCAAGTGGCAACTCCATATTGAATTTCATTATTATACGGCATTTAGTTTCAAAGCTATTCGATATCATAAATTTGAATTGTATGGGCGGTGCCACGCTCCCTTGTCCAATGTTCCGTGAATTTTTTCCAAAACCTTTGCGTGACAATTGCAAACAAACCCACAGAAGAAAGAATCCAATTTGGTCTTGTCGTTTTCAAGTTTTAAGTGGCCGAACAAAGCAAGATTCATTTTTATATATATAGATAAATGTTTTCCCAAAAGTCAGCTCAACAAAAAAATCGTTTTTCTGCCATAAAAATTTTCCGATTTTCATAATTTTTTTATTTTTCCTACATTACCAACAACCTACCAACAATCCAGCATTATTTAAATTTGAGAAAGTTGCAGCGACCTTGGCGAGGCTAAAGCTTCTCTTTCAAAACCGAAAGAAAATATTAGGAAATTCTTAATAAAGTAGGCCAATTTTAGGTCAAGGACTAATTTTTAAAAAAATCTGATTGCATATTCGGATTCATCGGACTTTTTGTAGGACTTAAATTTAAATAGGAAACTCGATTTGAAACATCCATTTTTACTTCTTCAAATTCACGATTTTAGCGGCGCCAATCCAGTTTGCAAATTTTCTGGATTTTTTTTTTACGTCACGTGCTTATATTACATCCATAATTCAGAATCTGTCCTTGCAGGGAAGTTCTGGAATACTTTTGGAAAAAACCCATTTAATGTTTTTATGAAAATATGTTTATGATGGTGCGGATCGGTAAACTGTGGCATGACTCGAAGGCACAGTTTCTTATCTGTTACTTTATTTAAAAACATATAAACGTCTACAAGATAAACATATTTAGTTTATTCTATTTTAAGTCCAACTATGTTGTTATACATTCTGGTTTTGATGAGGCAATTTTAGAAAATGTGACTTCATTTCTAAGCCTTGGTTCTGTAGTCTTATCAGAAGAGGAGATTTGCGAAGCTATGCTAAAAATGAAAGTTTCGGTTAAAGCTGATAATGATGGCATTTCGTCTATTTTGTTTAATAAATGTGCTTTTTCTTTATCTAAGCCTTTGTGTAAACTTTGCAACGACTCCTTAAGTGCTGGTACTTTTATAGACTGTTGGAAAGTTGGCTCTATTACCCCGCTTTTTAAATGTGGCAGTAAAAATAATGTCTCCAACTATAAGCCTATTTCTAAGCTTTCGAATGTCTCGAAACTCTTTGAAACTATTATTAAGAATAAGTTATTCTTCTTAGTTAAGCGTCACATATGCCTTGAACAGCATGGTCTTTGCTGGTCGGTCAACAGTGACAAACTTAGCAGTTTTTTCAAAATTTTGTATTTCTTCTTTTGAGCTTGGACGTCAAGTTGATGTTCTCTATGCTGATTTTTCTAAGGCCTTTGACAAGGTCCCTCATAATGTTTTAATACCGAAATTAGCCAAAATGGGTTTCCATTCTGACTTTTTGAGCTGGATCCAGTCTTATCTAGAAAATAGAGCCTGTTTCGTTGAGCTTAATGGAGTTAAATCATATCAATTTATTGCCTCTTCTGGAGTACAACAGGGTAGCATTCTGGGCCCATTGCTATTTTCATTATATATTAATGATGTCAGTAAATGTTTTCAATCAGCAAAATTTTTACTTCATGCTGATGATTTAAAGTTATTTAGTAATATATCTTATTTAAATTATGTTGTTCTACTACAGAATGATCTCAATAATTTGCTTTCTTGGTCTTTAATGATTTTTTTACCTTTAAATATCAACAAATGTTTTTCTATCACGTACTCAAAATCCAATAATGTGACCATTCCTTCATATTTCCTTTCTGGCACTCCGTTACAGAAGGTAAATTCGATCAAGGATTTTGGAGTGGTATATGACTCTAAGTTCACTTTTGATGAGAATATAAATTATCTGGTTCCTAAATCATATGCCTTACTTGCTTTTGTGCGTAGGAATAGTTCAGAGTTTTCTGATCCATTCACTCTAACTTGGCTTTATAATGCTTTTGTGAGGTCAAGATTAGAGTATACTTCTTTTATTTGGTGTCCGTTTTATTTAATACACTGCTCTCGTTTGGAAAAAATCCAAAAATCGTTCACTCGGTTTGCTCTTCGTTCATCATACGTTGCAGAGTCTTTGCCTTCTTATGATGTACGATTTTTGCTATTGGATTTGAAAACACTTGAAACTAGAAGAAAGTTTCAATCACTAACTTTTATCCATGTTCTCATATCAGGTCATATTGACTGTCCCCGCGTATTTATTTTAATGCAATTTATTTATTTTAATATTCCTGCAAGAACATTTCGCCATTATTCGTTAATTCATTTAGAAATTCATAGAATTCTTTATGCTCTTAATGAGCCTCTTGCTCGTGCCTTATCCCTGCATAATGAACTATCAATTAATAATACATAATTTAGATTTTTCATTCTTGAAACTGTCTTTTAAGAAACTACTTAATTGGGCCTATTCGGCGAAATCTGTTATTCTGTTACGCATTTTCTGTTATCAATCGTAACAGATGCCGATCATAAAAGATCTGTTAAAATTGGTATTCAGTATATCGAACTTTTATGGCAACCTGTTATCAATCTTCGAAAATAAAAATCTATTACAATTCCGTTAACTTATGTTATGAAACAGCTGATTATTGTAAATAAATTTATTCAAGCAAACAAAATGCAGAGCGAAAAGGTAAGTTAAGGGATGTTTTAGGCAAAGCTAGTTATAAATTAAACAATTTTTTTCTACAGTATATTTCAGTCCAACAACTGATCCAGCTGTGGGCTTCAAGGATGCTGCCGCTGCCTTCATGGTTGGTTCAATGCCATATAAGAAGGGTATGGAACGCAAGGATTTGCTCTCGGCGAACGTGAAAATGCATAAAATGCAGGGACAGGTGGATCTACATGCACGCAAGGATGTTAAGGTACACATATTGCTGTAAAAAAAATAATTTTTCGACTAAATTCCCTTATTCTAGCAATGAGACAGTGTGCACAAAATCAGTCTGGGATGCCGACTTACTGCAAGGAGTATTTGATGAGACGGTGCAAAAGCGTGGCGCTGCCGTGATTTCCGCACGTAAGATGTCTTCTGCCATGTCTGCCGCTAAGGCTGCTTGCAATCATATGCACGATTGGTGGCACGGCACTCTTGCTGGTCAGTACATTTTACGTGTCATTTCGGATGGTGGAACGCCCAAGGATTCCAACGCATTCCCTGTTGTGATCTCAAACAAGCAAACAAATTTTTAAAGGTTTGCAGATCAACACAATTGGTTGGCTAAAGAATTTGTATTTGGTATTTTATACTTAAATTTTATAAATGTTTATTCAGTGCATATGTTTTATGCATATTAACACTATAAATGCAAGTTTAAGAATAAAATGTTTTATTCTTAATCCAAAAAAAAAAAGTATATTCAAAGTCTTAAGCAGCCAATAAAATGTTTATTTGTAAAAACATTTTCGTCATAGTTTTAATAGAAAATATTCGCTTTTGTTTTGGTTTTTATTCGATGGTTGAATTTCATACTCGAAGTACATGTTAAATATCAAAGTTCATATGCAAAATTGAAAGTTGAGTGCATATTAGTAAAGATATAAAAAATCATATTAATAAAGATTAAATATCGAAGCTCGAATTTCGTCATCATAGACTTTGGATGTTCCACGATTGGTTCCAATTTCTTCATGAGCAGTCGAGCTGATAAGGTGAATATCCAATCAAAATAGCTAAGGATGCGCACGGCAGGAAGCTCGGATTCTTCTAAAAAACAGTAAATTGAACACAAACATATACATATATTTACACTTAACAATTAGTTTACTTACATTTTTCGCCTTTTTCGGAATTTCTTATTGAAATTCTCAAATAAATATCCATTTCAGATATAAAATGTCACTTCAATAGAATTTGTTATGATAAAAGACTCAAAAATCTGTCTGTTATTCTGTTATGGTTTTTAACAGTTTTCATAACAGATTTTGTTGCGCTGAATACCAATTATAGAATTTGGAATAGATTTTTTGACAGTTCGAAAATCTGTTATGATTTATAACAGATTTCATAACAGATTTTGTCATACAGAATATGAATTTAGAACGCATAACAGATTTTTTGACAGCTAAAAAATTTGTATGGGAAATCATAACAGAATAACAGAATTTTTTCATAAAATATTGCGCAGAATAGGCCCAAATAACTGCTTTCGCAACTGAATTTGAAGTTTAAAAAGTTAAATTTTTTTTTTCCCTGGTTGAATATTTATTATTATATTAGTTTGTAAGTTTATTTTTCAGTAGTCTGTAAGGACCGTTTTGTAATCCAAAGACGGTGAATGAATAAATAAAAATAAATATTCGAGTAATTTTTTATGATCGGTTATCCTACATCCTATATCTTTGCTGAAGGATTTCCATTATAATAAGAAAATAAAGTTTCAAGTATCTAGCAAAACAGTCTAGTATTAAGAAAATTATTCACTTGAATCAAGTAAATTATTCCAGTTTCCAGCAAATTCTCTACTTGAATCAAGCAAATTGCTCTCAATTCAGGGAAAATTAATTTCTCAAATCAAGCGAATTATTTTAGTTTTCACCAAATTATTACTTGAATCAAGCAAATTTATTTTTTTTTCTTCATACATCTTAGGTCCACCTTAATATACAGATCGAATGTTTTCATATTTTATGTAAAATATTTTAGTCTTTTGAAGTTTCAAAATTATGCACAATTCCTTTCGCCAAGATTGCATTCATGTCTATCAAATCAAAATTTTTAAATATGAGTCAATAGCAAAGAACTTACTTCCAACTCAATTTGACTGTAGCTATAAAGAAGGTCACAGGGTGTGGCGCATAATCAACTTTGCGTTACGCTTAAGACTTAAACACATCTAACTTAAAAATACAATTATTTTATGCCAATCTCCTGTTCAATAAAAGAACAGGCAACGAAAAAAATCAACAGCTTGCTTAATAACTTAAAGTTGCGCACAAAAAATGCTACATAATTTTGCAATAAAAGCCAATTACAATTTAATGACTTCTCGAAGATGACTTCAATGATTGCAACTCATTAGGCTTCATGGTCTTCTAGCAGCAACAAACCATCAAGCTGCTACCAGTCAAGCAAAAAAATAAAAAATAAAATAAGAAGCATTTTAAATGCGCCTGAGTTTGGTTGGAATACTGCCGCGCTTATTGCGCTGTATTTGACGCAATTCGATTCGACGCGCAGTCAAACGCTCGTCGACATTTGCTTAATTTATTACCTTAACTAGAAAATTGAATGAATTCTTCGATGGCTCTGACTAGCTGGATGACGACTGGCTGCTTGGCTGATCAGCAACAACTAGCCTAGTCAGCCATGTTCTGTGGTAATGCGCAGCAGCAGCAGCAATGAACGCGCTACAACGAAGTAACGCTTAACTTGTTCTTCGTTTTTTTTTAGTTATTGTTATTGTTTTAGTTGTTTGTGTCTCATTCCGCCCATATGCTTGCGTTGCTGCTGCTCGCCTTGGTTGGCTTGCGTTGCACCTACGTGCTTGCGACGACTACCTGTTCTTTTGCGCTTCTGCGCACGCGTGCCAAATGCATTGCGCACGATCTGTTGGCGATGCGATATTTTGTTTTTTTTTTAAACAGTTTTTCTGCGTCTTCTTAGTGCACACCAAGCAGTGTATTGCATCTTTTGACGCAGTTTATTAACTTGGTATGATATTATCTCGCTTACAAGCATTCATCTTCGCTGGCTGGCGTATTTTAAATCGTAGGAAACATTAACTGCAGGTTACTGCAACGTTGCTGAGTCACCATCGATGTGGTGCACCAACACAAATGTTTTGTCAATTTGGCTTGGTCGCATCGGTTTGTGTTTCCGATTGGCATGCATCGTGATTCATCGAGGTTATCGTATAAATATGAAAATGGAACTTGTTTCTAAATTGGTTCTATCTAGATTGCTTGCGTTGTTCTTCTTCCATGAAAATTGTTTCGATGACGCAATGACGGCAACCAACAACATTGCCGGCAAACATTCCAGTTTTGTTTTTTTTTTTTTTTCTGCCGGTCAAAACGACCAACCCAAAGATGTTCTTTTATCATTGAGGTCAGCAAATCGTGGCAGTGAATTCAAACATTTAATTTTGAAAAGAGACTGAGCTCACTCAAGCGTTGAGTTATGGCCTGGAAGTGCTGCAAGAAGATAATCAACGAAGTTTTTTCGATATTTTGCTATATTTTCTATTTTTAAATTTAACTTCGATTATAAAAGTATTTACATTTTATTTGTTTTTTATTCATTAGTGGTAGAATAAAATACAAGCTATACACTAAGGGAGTGGCGTCCGTGGCGTAGTTGGTTAAAGTGCGTGGCCGCTATGTCAAAGAACCTTGGAGACCCAGGTTCGAACCCCAGCAGCGACAGAAAATTATTTGAATTAAAATAATTTTTCTGTACGGCCGCCACCTCTCTGCAGACAATGGCAAACCTCAGAGAGTAATCAAAATGCCATGTAAAGCTTCTTGAGAATAAGAACATTCCGTTCATCGCCGTTCGGAGTCGGCGTTAAGCATGTAGGTCCATTTCTCGGTCAATTGTGACAAACTTAATAACACGCACAACACAATTGATCATAAGAAGCTAGGTCAAAGTCCTTTCAAGGGCTGAAATGGCCAGTTATTTATTTATTTATTATACACTAAGGGAAATAACGCATATTAACATTATCCACGCCTGAGTATATATTTCATTTAAATATTTACGTGGATAAATCTAATATTTTCCTTACAACTCGTATTTTCCCCGTATTTAAATTTTATTTATACCACACACTGACACACATATTCCATACAGCTGCCAAGCAGCCGCCAAGCAGCAGCAGCATCGCACTCTGTTCCTGTGCGATCGATGCTGCTGCAGTTTCTTCACACCAGCTGTTGCAGGTCTTATAGTTCTCATTTAGTTAATGTTTCAAGGGTAATAAATCATGGATATTTGGCAAATATGATTTGTGAGTGCGGTGCTGAGTGCAATGCATGATGAATTCATGTAAGGTGGAGTGACAACTCGGTGTTTTCTCAAGAATGTCACTCCACTCTACACACGCAAAGAAAAAAAACGTTTATCGCCAGTTTGCCGCAAACGAACTTCGTTTGTCGTGCTTGAAATCGTTATTTGCAAACGTTTCAACAGTTGTCATAATAACAGTTCAGTTGCGAGAAACGCGTCATATAGTTGCAGGAAATTAATTTCGTTTGTCATAAACGCGAGTGATTTTTAAATTGCAGCAATTGAAAACATCGTTTTACCCAACTGAAAATTTTGTTTATTTTTCCCTTCGTTGTATAAACATAACGCTAATAGTTTAGAGTTACTTTTTGGAAAAATTGTTACTATATAAGGAAATTGGTAGTTTGCTTAATACGCGGACGGAGATAGCAACAGAGGAGCAATCCATAAGAAGACGGACGGATGTAATGAGAAAGATTATTAATATAATAAATAATAATGACCGAAATAGCTTGTGGTATATATATAAATATAAGATATATTTTTAAATTGTGACAACTGAATATTCGTTTGCGGCAAATACAGCTCTCAAACGAAGTATAGTTGGTGAATTTTTCAGTTGTGGTAAACGAAAAAATTCTTTGCGTGCATGATTTCATCATGCATCGCACTCACCACCGGACTCACAAATCATATTTTCACAAAAAGAAAATTAAATATACCACTTAATGGCGTTTGATATGGACGCAGATCGTGGGAAATATTCAAATAAATTGTTTTTCAATTTCAATGTTTTTATATAAATTTTCCTTAAATGCGATAGTTTTATTTTCAAAAAGTAAATATTTGAAAGATATTTAAAAATATTCGTGCATAATTTTAATATATTTTTTATTAATTCTGTTTAAATTTTAATATTTTATTTAATTAAAAAAGTATTTAAATAAATTTTAAATATTTACGTGGTCGATTTAAATAAATGCGTTATTGGTGCAAAAATGACTCGCTTTTTGGATAAATTAAAAAAGTTTTTGGATAAATTTAATATTTTTTTCCCTTAGTGTAGTTAATTAAAAACATCCTTACTTCTGAGTGTTTTCAAAAAGTTGAACTGAAGATTTTGCACCGACATATATATTCGTAACATTTTAACCTGTCAACTTATTAACGCTTCAAACTTAAACTCTTCATCCTATTAGTCACAATTACAGCGAGGACCCTTATAACCGTAGCACCTAATTTTTTAAATAAAAAAGAAACGAGTTTGGATTTTGAGCCAAAAAGATATGGATCTACATTTCTTCCCAATGAACCAAAACTACCGTTTTCGAATTCATTTAAGAAGCTTTTCGTTTAGAAACGTTCATTTTCGGCACTCATAGATGAACTCTTTTTGTATCATTCGTCGGACTAAAATGCCTCTCAAAAATAAACCTTCTTTTGTTCGGAAATGAGTTAAAGAAAGAACCATAGAAGTTATTTCTCTGCACTCAGAAATGAACCTTTTTTGAATCAATCGCCAGACGAAAATTCCTCTCAGTAACAAACCTTTTTTCTTCGGATATGAGTTAAAAATGAACCATAGAAAAGAATGATAAGAAAATTATTCTTTTTCGAATCAAAATAAGTTTTTAATGGTTTTCGCAACAGAAGTACAGTTTCAATTTAAGGGGAAAGTTTTCACGAATTTCATCTTTTAAAGCAAGCACTTTTAAGCGAAAAAATAAAAATAAAAAAAATTAATTCTATCCAAAAACGTTCGCAAAATTCTCACCTTTCACAAAACCTTCGCTTATGGTTCAGTGAGTTTATTTGTTGCAATGTTGGCTAACATTTGTCGTATTTAAAGTTAAAATCGTTCTTCTTTCGTTTTCTTCACAAGCTTCTAATGTTTTGGGGAACTTAAACACTCGGCACGGATGATTTCTTCTGGTATTTGGGCCCAAATTCTCTGAATTGTTTGAACTGTTCCATTTTTATGTTCTTTAATTTTGTCAGTTTGTCCAACATGTATCCCCATACTCAAAAATCCAGTGGATTCAGAACCGGAGGAGATGGAGGCCATTCATCCACTGGAATAAATCAGAGAATATTTTCCTTTTACCAGTTCTGAAAAGTTCTTGTTCTTTGTGAGCCGGTGCAGAGTCTTGCTGGAAGCAATATGGCTCATTACCAAAAAGTTTGGATGCATGAGGCAAGAAATGGCTGATAAGCACTTCATCCAAATAATATTTTGCATTAATTTTAAAAAATGATAAAGCCTTTATCAATAAAGACGAGTGGAAGCTTGCCATTTGCGGATATGTATGGCTCCCCAATCCATGACAGATGATATGTTTTGGTAACTTTCAATGCCTTTTTATCTGCTGAAGTATCGCACATACTCGTAGCATACACACGGTCATGTGACTTTTTCGGAGAAGGATCAACTTCTCATAAAAAAAGTCAATATTGCAACTTGCGTGCCGCTGAAGGAGTACAGAGCCTCTTTCTCTTCGCATTTTCTTTTGGTGCTCCGTAAGGCCATGAATTTATTTATTTATTATAAGCTTAATACAAGCAGATACTTACCATTAATTTCTTAATCCTAGGGTTTTTTTTTTTTTTATTTTTTATTTGTAAGGTAGGGATAGTCTGCCTACAAGACGTATGAGAAAAATATATCACAATTTATTTAAGAGGGAGGAAGCGGGGTTTGAGTTAAGAAGGATATTTCGGAGTTCGGATCTGCTGAGATGGAAGTCGAATTCATTGATCAAATTGTTGGTCAGACTAAGCATCCTAGTTATAAGTTCGCCACATCCATAGACGGTGCGATGAAAGTTGAGATGGAAGAGAGATACAGACCTTAGGTTGCGTGGGTTGGTATTAAGGGATATCAATTGGAGCAGTGTAGGGCAGTTAATGGTGCCGCCTAGTAGTTGATGGATGAAGAGGACATCGGCAACCACTCTGCGTTTTTCAAGAGATTGCATGTTAATCAACATCAAACGATCAGCATAAGGAGGTAGATTGAAGTTGTCGGTACCAGGGAGGCCGCATAACGCAAATCGAAGGAATATACGCTGTACAGCTTCAATACGCAACGAATGAGAAACATAGAGCGGTGACCAAACTTGGCTAGCATATTCGAGTATGGGCCTCACAAAGGTAACGTAGAGAGATTTTGCAAAATATGGGTTAGAGAATTCCCTGGACCAATGTTTTACAAAACCAAGAGTAGAGTTGGCTCTACTAATGATATTATCGGTATGGGATCGAAAATTAAGTTCTTTATCGCAAATTATACTCAAGTCTCGCAATGAACTTACTAAGGGAATCGGCTCGACAAATATGTTATAAGTTTGCGATGGAGACTAGGGTCTCTTACGCGAGTATGTCATAGCTTGGCATTTGTTGATATTGAGTTCCAGGAAGTTTTTTTGGCACCAAGTAGAAAACTGATAAGATCATCTTGAAGGCGGGTTGAGTCAGCATTAGTATGTATGCGTTGATAGATTTTTCATGTCATCAGCATAAACAGAAAGATTTGAGTATTTGATGACCTCGTCGACATCGGTTATTATTAAGATGAATAACAAAGGACCAAGGTGGCTGCCTTGAAGAACCCCAGAAGTTGCTGTAAAAAACTCGGATTTTGAAAACCTAAAGATGACATTATATCGACGTTCTTCAAGGTAAGATTTAATCCAAGCAATAAGCGAGGGTTGAAAGCCGAAAGTTTTTAGCTTACGAAGGATGACAGTGTGCGAGATTTTGTCGAATGCTTTGCTAAAGTCAGTTGAGACAACGTCAACTTCATAACCACTTTCCAAAGAACATAGGGTATTCGAGACGTATTCTGTGAGGTTGGTAGTAGTGGATCTTCCCTTGAGAAAGCCATGTTGGTTAGGGAAGAAGATAGACTTGCAGAGAAAAAACAAAATGTCGTTGAGTATACTTTCAAATATTTTGGGTGTGCATAATAGTTTTGCAATGGGTCTATAGTTTGCGATATTATTTTTAGGCCCTTTTTTGTGCAGAGGTATAATGTACGAATTCTTCCAAAACTTATAAAAATTGATTGAGAGATAGAGAGCTGGAAAATAGCTAAAAACGGGATGAGCTAAAGTGTTTGAAAGTTTTTTTAAAACAATAGCAGGCAAGCCATTGGGTCCAGGAGAATAATCGTCCTTTAAATTTCGTTCACATTAGCTAGTGTAATATTAACCGAAACTAAAGACGTTTGGGCACAATTTCTTAAAGAAGAGAAGTATTCAGAGTCCAGTACATCATTATGACTGGTAAATGACTGACTGAAAAAACTTGCAAAAAGATTTGCAATTATTTCAGGGTCGTCCGCAGATTTGTCTGACAATTTAAGGGTGAACGGGTAGTTATCTGATTTTCTCTTGATATTAATGAAGTGGTAGAACTTTTTTGGATCAGTGATAAGTTTGGTTTGGATATGGTTTAGATAGGTTTCATAAAGATGATCACAAAGATAAGAAAAATGGTTGTAAACGTTAAGGTATCTCATGAAGTCAGCAGAAGATCTGGATATTAAATATGTATGCCAAAGTTTGTTTCTTTTATTCCGAAGTGAACGTATCATTTTATTATACCAGGGAGGCGAAGACGAAAAGCTCTTCTGCCTTTTAAGAGGAACAGATTGTGTGAAGCAGTTAAACATTATCCCATAGAAAAAGCCGAAAGCATTGTCGATATCTTCATTAGCACTTTCAAAAACGTTAAGGAAGTCAATGCCACCGAGAAGTGATTCTAGTTTTTCAAAACCCGTTTTCCGAAAGTTAAAACTGTTCAAGTGCTCGGAGTGTGTGTTTATGTTAGTATTATTGTAGGAAAAGGTAATTGAAAGAGGTGGATGGTACTGATCCAGTATTGAGAGTAGGTGGTTCCTCGCAGAAACTGCACAATTTTCAACTTCTGATGAAAAACAAGGTCTAGTTGTCTTTCTTTTTTTATATTGGTTTCATCTCTAATTTTTTTTTTTTTTTTGTAAATTTTTCAAATGGTTTTGCGACTGATAATCAGACTTTGGCTTGTTTTCTTCCGGAAACAGCATAATTTCACCTTATTTTTTTCTCCAGATAAGTAGTTCTCACGCTGCATTTTCGACCAGATTTTTTCAATATTTTTACACCGCCAGTTGCCTTAAATCAAGTCACATTACGTTGTACAAATCTGCGGGTAATATTTTAACCCTTTTATATTTTGTTTTCAACCCTACATATGTAATTTCTGTATTAGTTTTCTTTTTGCTTCCATCGCTCATTTTTTTTTTTATTTAAAAATTATTGAAATAACAAAACACTCCTCCAATTTCACAATTGATGAAAGATTGAAAATTTGTAACAGAAAAAGTTTAAGCATTTCAAAAATATGCGACAGTTGTTAGGGCCCATGCTGTATATCTAAGTGAACTCAATCAAAAATTTGGATATATTCAGTACCAGTTCCTTGTGATGATCGTTATGAAGATTGCTATCAAGCTTACTGCACCGCTTTTGACATGATATCGTTATGTTTTACCGCGCAGGTTCCAAAAAAGTTCATTGAGGTTTTTTTACCAAAACACATCGGCGTTGCATGGAATTTTGCTCGGCAAGTATAGGTGCTAAGAGAAAAATGTTACTAAGAAAAAAAGGATTAATTCTTTGACTTTTTAATAAGAAAAACAAAAAAGAAATTAAAAACTGATCGAGACGCGAAGGGAGCTACTAAGCAACGAAACTGCAATTTTGTTACATGGAATTATAAATCGTTATGAATAGGTGCTACGATAAAAAATACCATACATCAGTAAGGGCTGGTTTTTAGCTCTCATGAAAAAAATACACAAAAAATTCATGACGCTCCAAAATCGAAAATGTTGCAAAAGTGCAACGGTGTTGCATGGCATTATTACTCGGTTAGTATCTGCGCAAGCGTAAATGTCATAAAATGAAAATAAAGGATATCGATGGTCATAAGTTGACACCTCGTAATTGACACTGTTTTCAAAATTGAGATATCTACGTAAAAAAAAGTTTTTAATTTCCTGAAATCAAAGTGCATATTGAAAGCTTTCATCACTTTGAACTTTCAGTGTGCTGAGCAGCTATTTAAAAAATCTAAACTAAGAAACTTAATCGAGCAAAAAACGAAGAGTGCCGGAACGGGATTATGTTTCTTTGGTTCAGGTTATCATAATGTCGGTTTCAGTCTCCTTTTTATAGAGAAAAATACTCGCTAAAAAGTGCGACAAAATAACGATCGTCTTGGCTACAATAGGTTTAAAAACGGATGCACCGTTCGACACATGTTTGCTCACAGGGCTTGATCAAGGGCTTGTTCAAGGGATCAAAATAAAAATCAAGTGTATCAGGTCAGAGAGATTTTCCATTGCATTTTAGTGTTTCTAAAATGCCCTGACTTAAACCCGACCGAAAATCTTTAGGCAGACGTTGAGTAGAGAGCTTTAGCGAAGAAAGCAACAAAAAATGCAGATGAACTGCTTCAAAACATAAAGGAAATATGGCAGACCATTTCAATTGAACAATGTCAGCATTTAATGCCTAGTCTTCCAAAAAGATGCAATGCAATTTTGAAATCCACGGGATTTTGGCGGGATAAGACTTTTTTCAATGCCTCAGAGCATTGCTTGATCACTTTACCATCAACCAAGTTGTCTAACTGTACTCCGTTTTAGGAGAACTGGCTAGGTTAAGAGCTAGATTTTTAGCAATAAGTCTAGTGAAATAGCCACAGTTTGTTTCCGTAAGGTTCTTTATTTTTTCAAGAGGGCCGGATTTGATTTCGACCACAGAAATTATATGAATCTATGGTCAGAAAAAGAATTATACTTCGAAAATTTTCAGGAACGTATATGATCCGAAAAGGAATCAGCGGCAATGGTAATATCTGAACCTCTTCCCTATTTCTGGTTATAAAAGTGGGGTCGTTACCATTATTACATACAATAAGATTTGTAAGAAAGGGCTCAAAATTAAGTCGAGTGCATTCATGTTTTATTTTTTGACGTGACGAAGTTCCGTTTTACCAAACAAACAGGTTTCCAAAAAAGTTGAAAAAGGCATTTTTGCAAAATTCATCGGCGTTGCTTTGGATTGTTACTCGCTGAGCATAAGAGCTATGATTAAAAAATTGTACGACCGTAAAGGTTAATTCTTTGACTTTATTACAAAAACAAAACAAAAATTCAAAAGGTCATCGGGACGCGGTAGGAGCTGACTGAAAGTTTGTTACATGGAATTATTACTCACTAAGTATTAATGCTAGGATTAAAAATATGATACACTAATAAAGGCCTGTTCTAAGTCTTTACAACAAAATTAGATAAAAAATTTCTGATGACCATGGGAACACAGAGACAGCCTCTCAAATATTGCCAACGCAACATTCATTCAACGGCGTTGCATAGAATTTTATTCGGTGAGTATATAATCTACGATAAATGTTTAAAAAGGAAAATGAAGGATTTGTACCTTGCTTTACGACAAAAATAAAAAACATTCTGACGTTGTCAGTTCGTGAAGATAACAGCTTATGTAACAGAAACGTAATATCGTTGCATGGAGTTATTACTCACTCAGGAGAAGGGCTACGGTAAATTTTGTTTTAAGACAGTACAGATGTATTATTACGCCTCACAACAAATTTACAAAAAAAATTCTTATCGTCATAATTTCAGGGTGGCAACCACATAATGCAGTAAAAATGATACAACCATGAAAAAACGTTGCATGGAATTTTATCTCTGTGACTACTAGCGTGACGGTAAATTTTAAGGTACGAAAATGAAGGTGAGGTCTTCGGTCACATGATAAAAATAAAAAAAAATTGACGGCGTCATGAGGTCCCTCAGGGAACCGCCTAATGTGACGCATATGCATCACTTTTGCTGAATTAATTGCATCCAGCTAAGACAAAATTATTGCACCAAGTTAAAGCACAACCAATGGGGAAGCAAAAAAAAGCAAAAACAAAAGCAACACCAACGACAACAACAACATCAACATCAACATCAACATCAACATCAACATCAACATCAACATCAACATCAACATCAACATCAACATCAACATCAACATCAAAATCAACATCAACATCAACATCAAAATCAACATCAACATCAATATCAACAACAACATTAGCATCAATATCAACATCAACATCAACATCAACATCAACATCAACATCAACATCAACATCAACATCAACATCAACATCAACATTAACATCAACATCAAAATCAACATCAACATCAATATCAACATCAACATCAGCATCAGTATCAACATCAACATCAACATCAGCATCAACATCAACATCAACATCAACATCAACATCAACATCAAAATCAACATCAACATCAACATCAATATCAACATCAACATCAGCATCAGTATCAACATCAACATCAACATCAACATCAACATCAACATCAACATCAACATCAACATCAACATCAACATCAACATCAACATCAACATCAACATCAACATCAACATCAACATCAACATCAACATCAACATCAACATCAACATCAACATCAACATCAACATCAACATCAACATCAACATCAACATCAACATCAACATCAACATCAACATCAACATCAACATCAACATCAACATCAACTTCAACATCAACATCAACATCAACATCAACATCAACATCAACATTAACATTAACATTAACATCAACATCAACATCAAAATCAACATCAACATCAACATCAAAAGCAACAACACCTTCGACAACATCAACATCAACATCAACATCAACATCAACATCAACATCAACATCAACATCAACATCAACATCAACATCAACATCAACATCAACATCAACATCAACATCAACATCAACATCAACATCAACATCAACATCAACATCAACATCAACATCAACATCAACATCAACATCAACATCAACATCAACATCAACATCAACATCAACATCAACTTCAACATCAACATCAATATCAACATCAACATCAACATCAACATCAACATCAACATCAACAACAACAACATTAACAACAAAAATCTAGTTTGTTCTGATTTCAACAGTTTTTTTCGTGACAACCAACACTGCTCACAAACAACAAAATAAAACAATGAAAACGGACTATGAAACCGGAAAGGACTGTGACATGAATAAGGATATGGATTTGGAAAAAAATCAAGACACATATCTTTCCAAACTAGGAAAGGGATTCAGTATAATTGATTAAGTCAAGAATTTGATCATGGACTAAAATAAGAGTTTGGACATAAAATAGGAATATAAAGAAACACCGTCACGTCAAAACCTAAGGGTGTAGCCACGACACAGCCAACTCTTTTTTTTCTATATCAGGTCAGAGAGATTTTACAATTGCATTTTAGTGTTTCTCTATGTTGAGCATATCACTTATTCGCTGAGCAATTCTCTCAATAGCAAATTTTATTATTTTAAGTTAATATTTCGCAGTTAAGTAAGAACGTTAAAAAGAATTTAAAGTTACGTATTTCATCGAACGAGTTCTTTTCGTTATATTATTTTAAGTGCAGCGGGCTGTAAAAATATCCCCAAGTTAATAAATATGCTTCCGGACTGGGTCAATTTTTCACAATGTTGTCGAACAAATAAAATAGCATAAAAACATATTGAACAATACGAAAACAACTTAAAATACCAAATTTTTACGCAGTTACATTTACACTTTGAGTGGATCTTGCGGGTCCACATGGATTACAATTCGATGCAAAGTGGAGCCTGGTGAACTATGGGAATGAATCCTGCTTTATTATTACAATATAAAAAAAGAACAAAATTGTTAAACAAAATCCAATATAAACGAAGCCGAAGCCAAAGCAAAACCATCATCATCGACAAACATGAAAACTAAGTCGAGCACGCAATTTTCAAAATTTTCCTCTACATTTCATTTAATTTTCCACAAACTCACAAAATCCAGCTAAACTTGCCAACCTCAGTCGTCCAACCCGTACCCACAGAGCCAGTGCTTTGTTTGTGAGGTGAGCTCAACACAATTCTGTGCTGTAAAAAGTGGCCGACAAACGATAGGACTGACAAACTGACAAACTGACAAACTGACAGACAGACATAGAGGAAGACTGCCAAAGTTGCGAGACGACCGACTATAGCAGCAGCGCACCTCGTAAAATATACATACATGTGTATGTTTGTATGTAGTTATGTAGTTATGTTGTGTATGAACCAGTTGTAAATTCAAACGTAGCACAAAATATTCTTTCTACTCGTTCGCTAGCTGCCTTTGGAAGTGAGTCGAAATTGTTTTGTTAGCAGATTGCTGTGAGCAGATTAAGCCAAAAACACAGATACACACCCGACCGACCGAACCACCAACTCCCATAGATACTTCACACACAGTGTCGCTGGCATTTAAATTCAATTCTTGGCGCGCTTCACATTTAAAGAGTGTCAATGTCAATCAACTTTTTTATTGTATTAATTATTGGTTTTCAGTTCGGTTTATTTCTTTTGGTAGGTATTTTTCGCAAAAATGCCTGTTAGTTGATTCTGTTTGTTCGGTCAGCTTTCGATTTCTAGTGTAGTTTGCATATTTAATTGGTTTCTGCAATTCTATGCATTTAACATCTCTTTCTCTCTCTCTCTCTCTCTCTTTTGCTTCTCTCTTCTAATGTGTTTGGGGTTTAATATAGAATCCACTTTTTGGTCGCTTAGTGGTTATGATATTCATAAAATAGATGTGTTAAAAATTCATTGAATTCATATTTATTGAATTCAAATTTATGAGATTCAAATAAATAAATCAAATAAATTGTGAAGATACGTGAGAATCGAGTGTTTTATTTCGGGCAGAACGGAGTGTGGAGAAAATTTTCGAATGCAGGCATTGTTCTAGGCAAGAGCACATGGGCCAGAAATTAGAAGTTTTTTCTTTCTCTAATTTGAACTATTTTGACATTTGTTGCAATAATACTGCAACAACTGTCAAAAGTAGCATAAATTAGAGAACGAAAAAAGTTAAAAAGAAAATAAAATGGCATTTGATGGACGCAGCTTGTGGGGAATATTCAAATATGTTGTTTTTTAACCCTTCGTTACATGATTTTTTCTCCCTGTGTATAAAAATGTTTTATGTCTTTATTTGTGATTGGAGAGGTTTAGAGAATGTTTAAATGAAATTTGGATGCTCTGCAATGAATAGGAGCGAAGTAACGCGACATTGCATATGTGCAATTTCATGCAGGCAAGCAATAAAAATTGGTATATGATTGTTTAAATATTAATTTTTATTAATTTGTATTTTACATTTTTGAAATGGAATTATATGCTTTTAATAACTTAAACTAAGATATATTTCCCAGTTTTTTATATAGTCAATTTAAATTGACAATTTTAAACAAACGAAAATATAAAAACACTGATTTGCAAGGGCACAAGGATTTTGTTTCGTAATTTGAAGCTCATTGTATAAGAATTCATTAAATAAGTACATAAAACATTATTGACTACGGAATTGTTTAAAACAATTTCTATTTTGATTCTATTTTGATATATTATTAAAACATACTCTTGTCTAAACTATTGAGCAGCTAACATGAGTGTATCCATTGCACCCTGGTAATTTACATGTTAAACGCTTGTTCTCCTATTGTGGCCAGAGATCAAAATGGTCCATGCGAACTTCTGTTTGATATAATGGGAAACTTCTCGAATGTTTCGTCATTTTTTGCAAGGCTTTTTGATAATTCGGAAGGTCTTCTACTTTTTGTGGATAGTTTTCCTACTTTGTAAAGACGTTCTACCACTGACAAACCAAAATTGACAATTATTATTACCGCTTTATTGTTACACATGCTTATGCAATAGCAATGCATTTACTAATATTATCGTATAGCGTTTTTTTATCTTGTAGCTTCCAATAAATGAGTGGAACAAATTGACTTCCCCCATAAATGTATTGTATTGTGAAGCAATATTTGGACACTCAATGGATATTTTTTACACAACTTCTTATCAAATCGTTCAGCTATGGTCTCAGGATTTTTACCACAATGGTTTGACATCAAATTAACAACTTTATTATCTCTCCATGAAATCAAATGTACTTTAACATCATTATGGTAAGCTACATACTCCACAGACTCTCCTCGAGATGTTTTCATTAATATGGGAACACTCGGTAGTTTTGAGTTCGGAATTCTGTTCCGACGGATTGTACCCAATAAATACCCCTTTTTGCTAGTTCAATCATTAGTGGTAGTGTTGATATAATGGTTATCATAAAAAAACTTTGTAATTCGTATGAGAAGTATTCCCGTAAAACTCTTTTATAACAATATTTACACAAGACCAAGACAATTTTCTTCGTGGTGACGAAGACAGGGGCTGTTTTCGTGGCCCAAGTAATTTATTTTTAATTTTAGCTTTAAATATATTTAAGTGCATGGAATTGCACATCTGCAATATAACCTCACATCTGCAATGTAACTTCAAAATGTTTCAAATGCATGATATTGCATATATGCAATTAAGCCATTTATTTTATTCAATTAAAGTTATAATGCACAAAAAAATTAGTAAACTTAAAGAAAATTAACTTATATTCTGGAACATTACATACATTTGAACGTTTTTTTTGATATTTCTCGTATAATTATTAAAAATATTCACTTATTTTTTCTACGCATAAGACAGACCTTTTTCGAATCAATATTTTGGACAAATTAAATGACCAATTTGACAAAAGAAGACAACATGTAATAAAAAAATGTCTAAATTTATTTTCAAATAAAATTCCGTAAGGTATATTTACAGGGTGTGTATGCTATATCTCTTAGAAGTCAACATTGCATATATGCAATCCCATGCAACGAAGGGTTAATTCTAATATTTTTATATAAATTTTCTTCGAATGCGATAGTTTTATTTTCAAATAGTAAATACTTGAAAGGATATTTTAAAAAAATCGTGCATAATTTTAATATATTTTTTTTTTAATAATTCTGTTTAAATATTTTAATATTTTATTTAACTGAAAAAGTATTTAAATAAATTTTAAATATTTACGTAGTCGATTTAAGCAAATGCGTTATTGGTGCAAAAATTACTCGCTTTTTGGATAAATTAAAAAAGTTTTTGGGTAAATTTAATATTTTTTTCCCTTAGTGTAGAAGTAACTATAGAAGTACTATAGAAGTTTGCAGGAATACATAACCAATATACATTAAGAGGCGCCTTAGAAAAAAAAGTTGTCCGGTCATCCCCTCAAAATAAACTTTGGTTTATGTTTTGATGATTCCCCAAATATTTTGGTTTTAACGATAGCCGTCAGGTAGCTAGAATGGTTCGAAAAAACTTCTAATAATCGCGTAATATATGGATAGTTTTTTTGACATGATATTTTTAGAACGAAAAATTGTCACAAATAGTGAAAATGAAAGAATTACAGAGTTCTGCATCAAAAATTTAGGGAATCTTGCCCTAACATACAAGATATTTACTTTTTTTGGAGTATTTTTTTATATTTTTTTTTTAATTTTTATTAAAATATGTATAACTCCTCCATCTTTTGTTTGATTTTCAAATTCGAGGTATCATTGGAAAGGTGCCGATTGCTGCTTTTCACTTTTTATTCTTGTCACTAATTTACCCTTATAGGCCTTTTTTATGATGTTACCTAATTATCCGGCAAAATTTTAGTAAATCACTTAAAACTTAACTGTACACCCAAAACAAATTTTTTTTACCGATATTTCAATGACATTGTGCTAGACTGCATAGAATCTAATTTCGAATCCCGACTGTGGGGGATTTCGAAATTTTATTTCGGGATTTGAACCTAGAACAGCGGGGTCTTAAAAATTACATGTGTTTAGCACGCTCGGTTAAACTTTTTATATAAAAGGGTAAACATAAAGTCATCATCTGACAGTCTTCATTTAAATATATCGCCACTAAATACAAAAAAGAAAATCAAAACTTAAAAATGGACTTATAAATAAATATAAATAATAAATCAATTAACAGTAAACATCCCTAACTACAACAAAAATACAATTTTTATCACCATCTGCTATAACTGGTAAAGTACCGTGTTATGACTGTTTTTATGTTTTTGAGTTACTGCTTCAGGCGCAACTAAAGAATACCATTTTAAAGTGGGTCAATGTTATTAATAACAACTGATAAACTATAGCAAACATTCTACTATGGAATTCTGTCAGTGTGAAATTTTTCACATTTTTTTTTTTAATATTACAATAATTTTTATACAAAAAGTTTTTTGACTCTCCTGAAAATTTGAGGTTTTTGAATTGTGACTGTTTTGTATTTAGTGTGCGATACATATGTGGATTTTCTTACTTTCAATGAAAATTATGTACCAATGTATAGCTTTTCATAAACGTTACGAGAATACGAGGTAAGCTCAAATTAAAATATTAAATTATTAAATTTTGCGAACTATGTTCTCCCATAGTACAGGTGGCGCAAAAATAACCTTCCGATGTTTTTTGGCTGTAATTTAAAAAAAAATAAAAAACTTTGATTCTTCTTGTGGATTATTTTTATTTGGTCTTTTAATTTTTTTTACATCAAGTCGAGAATATGATGTCATGTAAATGGCCACCGCCACAGTTCATTGTCATTTGAGCCCTTTTTATGGCATTTTCCATCACTTCAGCCAAAACTTCCGGCGATAGGTCCTCACATTCTTGACGGATATTGTCTTTAAGAGCTGCAAGAGTCTGAGGCTTGTTGACATAAACCCGCGACTTCAAAAAGCCCCACAAAAAGAAGTCTGGAGCGGTCAAATCAGGCGATCTTGCTGGCCAGTGCAAATCGCCAAATCGGGAGATTAGGCGCCCGGGAAATGCATCCTTCAGCATATCGGTTGTGGCACGTGCAGTGTGTGCCGTTGCACCGTCCTGTTGGAACCACATGTTTTCCAATCCCAATTCATCAAGTTGCGGCAAAAAGAACTCGTTGATCATTGCTCTGTAGCGCTCACCATTCACAGTAACCGTCTTCGAAGAAAAAAGGTCCGATGACTCCTCCAGCGAAAACAGCACACCATACAGTGACTTTGAGCGGGTGTAATGGCTCTTCGTGGGTTACACGCGGATTTTCAGTGCCCCAGAAGCGTAAATTTTGCTTATTTACGTACCCGCTAAGATGGAAATGGGCCTCATCACTCATGGTTATTTTTGATGAAAAATCATCTTCCTCTTGGTGGTGATTAATTCCGCGTTCTGGAGCAGTGTAGCGTAACATTGTTTATTAACGTGTATTTCGCATGTGTTTACTACACAAATGTCAAAACAGAACTGACATTAGGGGCCAATCGCAAAATTTATAGCATTTTCTGATAGGAGGATTACTTTTGCGCCACCTTGTATAATAATAGAGGTAGTCACCGATATTGTCAGAATCAGCTGTGTACTTACTGTTGTACTTTTGTTGTTTTTAGTTGTGCTCCAGTTAATGTTTGCAGTTAATAATTTTGTGTTTAATTTTCAATGATGTTTGGCTGGAAACAATTTTAAACTAGTTTAATATCAATAAAAACACGAAAAATAACCATTTATTACAATTTATCGTTAACATTTTGCCAATTCTTGCTTTCTCTTGTCATTCTCCTAGCTTCGAGATTTTATATGAGTTGTCAACTTCATTTTGACATTCGCGGCAGTACGCTCTCATCAAGCGAGTTATAATTATCTATCTTCTATAATTATACCATGGTTGCTCCAACTGGCAAGATATTTTAATTCTTATGTTAGTAAGCATGTTTAAAAAATATCTATACATTTTCAGCCATATTAGCTGTTTATTTTTTTCTCAGCTGTTTATTTTTTTCTCAGCTGTCGGAAGAATAACACGTCTACTCGTACTGTTGGCGATTTCCCATTCCATGATATACATACATATGTATAATGGATCAAAGAATTTGCATTACACTTTGACAATAAAATGGTACAAAGTGTAAAAAAATTTTAGAAATTTTAAATATTGCTATCGGTGAATCTGCTATGAGTAAACCAAGAGTATACGAATGGTATAAGCTTTTTCAAGATGACCGTGAAAACGTTGAAGATGAAGAGCGTACTAAATATCAACAACCGACAAAAACATGAATAAAAGTAAAAGAATTGTTTATGAACAGCTATAGGTAGAAAGCGCTCTGGGAGCGTTGAGAGAAAGAATTGAGAGCAAAGGCTTATGTAGCAACACAAAATGCAACAACAAATCTAAGACAAAAGACAAACACAGAATCTTTAAATGTAGTAGTGCCCATAGCCAATTATGTTATGAATGATCGCCGAATCACAATTAGAGAAGTTGCTGATGAGGTTAGCATATCAACTGGCTCATGCCATGAAATTTTTCGGATGTTAGGGTATGAAATGTGTAACGGTAAAATTTCTTCCAAAAGTGTTAAATTTCGACCAAAAATATCGTGAATTTTTGACAAAAACATCTCTATAATCATACCCTAGCCTCCATTTTCGCCAGACAAGACCCCCTGTGACTTTTTTCTGTTCCCAAAAATAAAAAGAGCCTTTGCAAGTATAGATGACATTAAAAGTGAAGTGCTGAAAGATTTCAAGTCTATCCCAAAGAACGGGTTCCAACAGTGTTTTTGGGATTAAATGAAGAACTGGGATAAATACACAATATTTATTGGGAATTACTTTGAAGGTGATAACATTAATGTAGATGAATAAAAAAATTCTTACTGAAAAATAAAAATTCCCGCTATTCGAATTTACATCAATAATTCAATTTACCTTACAAAAAATATCATCTAACTTCATTAAATTCGTAATGGTTACGTAACAAAAATTTTTGTTATGTAGAATTTTTCATAAAGTATGTATGTGATATGAAATATATTCGATATGATTTTTTGAAATTTTATATTTATAATATCTCTTTTTTTGACTTAGTCTTTTTTCCTAATTTCTTGCCCAATACGAAGTGGCTAGAATTTTAAGCTAATGTTGGTTATTTTAATTTTATTTAACTTGTAGACCATAATGGTTATAATGAACGATCTGTCTATTCATTTCGGGCTCGGTCATGATCGAAAAACACTTTTATGCGTGTATATCTTTTAATATGTAACTAAGACCATTTAAAACCAAAAACAAAATTATCTCAAATATCTCTGAAATTGCCATTAAATTAATATCAAGCCAGTTGTAAAATAACACCCAAAATTAACTATTTCTTTTATCATATCTGTCTGTTGGATATCTCGATAACATGCTATCTGCGACCTTTCAAACAGCATGAATACCGAAAATAGAAAGTCAAAGAACTGGAGTTACATTGAAAGTAGTTCCAAGTTTTGAAGGTCGTTGGTATCGCAAACAAAAAAAAAAAAAAAACAAAAAAAAAACTATCAACAGCGACATGTTTTAGCGTTGCTCAACAGCTACAGTGATGGCAATAAACAAAGCTGTACAAATTGAAGCGTAATCGACTTTTGGCAGACTCAAATGCGTGGAGCACACCTTATCAAACAACAACTGGCTTCAAATATCAGAAACTTGTTGATTTAAAAAAAAACAAAATAAAACAACAAAATATTTAATACTTTTCTTCGGTCTTTCGTTCTTGCCCGCTTAACTTATAAATATGCTTAGAATCTGTAGAACTGCGGCTGCTCTTAGCTGCAGCAGTGCCATTAAAAGTGATGCAACAACAAAATTAATATTTATGCCCTTACTAAGCATAACAACAACAATAACAACAGCCACATTCACAGCAGAATGTATCTAAATAAATCAACGTAAAGTGCTGCCTGAATCTAGCTAACCACACAGCCAATGTATCGAGTGTGTCTTCGTACGAAGCAGTGAAAAAATTGCATTTTATACGAATCCTAAAGCGTTGAAGCGATTCATCGAATAAACAAACAAACAATAAAAAACGCTGCGTACACTTTATTTCGAGCAATTTATGGAACTTTGTTTATTTTGTTTTGTAATTTTCCAGTTATCTGGAAAAAAAATAACAATTAGAAAAATGCAACATAAGATATTCTTCAAGTATTCTTAAGACTTTTAAGCGACTTGTTGAAAAGCCAAGTATTCTATAATCAAAATATTAGCCAAACATGAGTCAAGATTTTTGATTTATATAATTTTTTTAGGAAACCATCTTGTGGGGTCTGGGAACGATATTTTTAGCAAGAAAGCCATGAAAGAATTAGAGGACATCTCTACAGATTGATTGTATGATAGTTATATTCATAAATTTACATCCCAACTTACTCTTAAACTACTGAATTGAATGCAGCTTTAATCGCCTTTAATTAAATCTAAGCTGCCACTGCTCTCATAAGACTTGCTCAAAATAATAAAATAATGCTACTTTGGATATTTTCTGGCAGAAGCTTTGATGCGAAAGAGAGAGCCGACTGCAAAGCTTAACTAGGAGTTTTCTCACCGTTCACAGGATCGAAGCAGTTTTGCCAGAAAGACGAACTGAAATTAACCACTATTTGGGAAAAAATTTACCCCTTTCGGAGAAAATTTACTTTTTCCCAAAATAAAAATTAAATGAAAAATTTTTAAATGATTACCAGCCGTTATAATTTTTTTGTTAGTATCAGTGGCGTTCCTAGGCTTGGTGACACCCGGGGCGGATACTCATGGTGTCACCCCTATAAAAAATTTCTAAATGCAAAAAGAAACCAATTCGATGAGATTAAGTGTTTTTATTGTCTTTATGTTTTACGAAAAAAAAACACCATATGACAAACAATAAGAATTTGTAAAAAACAGAACAAAAATATTACATTTTCAGGTGTCTACATATTTAGATATGTAGGCATAAGGTAAAAAAGAAAACTTATTAACTTCGCAGTCTTAAAAACTGACGGAACAAAAAACATTACATTTTCAGGTACATATTTGTATATGTAGGTATAAGGTTAAACAAAGAAATCTTTTTAATGGCATCGTCTTAAAAACTAACTTTTCTTACTTTAAGAGCTCCAAAATTTGAAATGATCTTATCGAAATCAATATTGGGTCAATTGCAAAAAAAACGTACACAAAGGGGTTTTAATGTTTTGTTTTTAATGATTTTTAAATTTTCTCGTTAGAGTAGTCAAATTAAGTGAAAGTTAGTGGAGAATTTGAAGTTGTTTTTAGGCCCTGCTAAAAATAATTTTTTTCTATGGTTTTTATACGATTTTTGTATTGAACGTTACACAGCAGATATACGGGAAAAATCACTCAAAATTTTAAAAATGTTTTAAATCAGTGTCGGCCAAAAAAATACATACACAGTTCTTTCATTTTCGTAGTAGTGTGCGCCCAATCTCTCATTGGCTTACACTGTGAAAATTTTACTTCGCAGGAGGGTTAAAGAAATTTTTTATTATTAACATTAAGCGGCATTCTAAATGAATGCAGGTATATGAAAGTGAATTGAATTAAATGAATTAAATGAATTTCTCACAAAGTAAATAATATGCAATATTATTTATTGTCTAGGGGCCGTGTTATTAATAATAACATTAATTTTAATATTTTATTAATAATATCAATATGCATATATTTATTATTAATATCAAAATTACATATTTATTTTGAAAGTAATCTTTTGCTAATAATATTTTACCCATTCCTTATATTGGCGTCCGTGGCGTAGTTGGTTAAAGTGCGTGGCCGCTATGTCAACGAACCTGGAGACTCAGGTTCGAACCCCAGCAGCGACAGAAAATTATTTGAATTAAAATAATTTTTCTGTACGGCCGCCACCTCTCTGCAGACAATGGCAAACCTCAGAGAGTAATCAAAATGCCATGTAAAGCTTCTTGAGAATAAGAACATTTCGTTCATCGCCGTTCGGAGTCGGCGTTAAGCATGTAGGTCCGTTTCTCGGTCAATTGTGTACAAACTTAATAACACGCACAACACAATTGATCATAAGAAGCTAGGTCAAAGTCCTTTCAAGGGCTGAAATGGCCAGTTATTTATTTATTTTTTTTTATTCCTTATATTATTTATATTGCATATTACTTCAAAATAAAAAAACCACTGGTAGCGGACCCTACTTTCTTCTGACAAATTAAGTTCTCGCTTCCCCAAAACAATTTTTAAAAAAAAAATGTGCTAATTCCCACATTTGGTTGAACATTTTTTTACGTGTAAGCATTTAAAATTACGTAATAAATTCCGCGCATAGAATCGTGGTGTTAACTAGCCAAAAGCGAAACATCGACTGACCGCTCTTGCTACGAGAAATCGGCAGCGTTGGTGTAAAACAGGGCTGGGCATTCTAACACAGTCACATTTTATTTTGTCTTGTTAGTATTAATGCTCTCGAATCGTGCACACTGAGCGAAATAGTTGTCACAGTTACTTAGATTTGTAAGTTTATATTTCCTACTTTATGTTTTTATTTTTAGTCATCATAATCTATGTCAACTATGAAATTAATTAATACAAGTAATATGAATGAATAATGCAAATAATATAAATAGGTAATATGGATGAATTATATGAAACCTTAATATATATGAATAATTATTTTAATATTATAAAATCTTAATATATACTAATATTAAAAAAATAAATAAATAATACGCAAATGAAATAAATAAGTGATCACGTAATAAAAATTAATTATTAAAAAATTAATACAAGAATATGAATGAACAATACAAAGAATCATAATAGGTAATATGTATGCATGAATTATATGAAATCTTAATAAATGAGAATAATATGAAATTCTATAAAATTTACAATGAAAAATATGCATTTAAAAATACATGCATAAATATTATGAATCTACAAATCAATAGCTTGGTTTTTTTAAGAGTGTACAAAAAATATGCAGCGCAAAGCGACATAGACCTCAGAGCATCACCGTCTGCGAACGACTAAATTATATTCTCTTCTGTTGTGAGCTTTGTGTGCATGTGAAAAGTTACGCTCGCAGCGAGCTCAGTGAGCTAAGGAGTGCCCTGCCCTGGTGTAAAAGCACGACAGCCAGTTTTATGTCGGTGTAAAAATACGAAGTTTCACGAAGCACGCGTGCATAGGCGTCGGCCGACACTGTTTTAAATTAAAGCTTACTGTGATGTTTATTAAGTTATTTAATCAGTTAAATTAAATTTTGCAAAAATCGCCATTTCAGTTACAGAAATAATAATTTTTTACGAAAAATACATATTTATTTACATATTTTAAAATTTTAACGGGAAAAAATTAAAATTTTTCTCCAAAAAGACATCAACAACAGAGGTTATTTTCAAAGTAGTAGACTTGCAGCAACAAAGAATAAAAAACTGTTAAATAATAAGCAATTTCAGAAAAAACAACAGAGTGACGTTCAATACATTTTGTGACGTTCAATACTTTTTGTTGCGCTTAACTAAATAATTTAAATCAAATTGGGAGTTTAACAAAAAACAGGTTTATTTTTTTACAAAAAAAAAGTAAATATAAAGTATTTACTAAATTTTTTTTCTTTATGTTTTTACAAAAAATTTAAAAAATTCAATAGCTAGTGTAATTTGTATTGAAAATTTATTAGGACTTCACGTTTTACAATATAACTTCTAAACCCGTTAAACCACATCTTCATTTGGTATCATTAGAAAGGTATAACCTAACGTAAAAACGTAAAAAAATTATTTTTTGGTATTGAACTTAAACAAATTAAGAATGAGTCAACTTATTGCAATGTTTTCAAAAATTTTGTAATTTTCCTCAAAATAGATGAAATAACTTTTCCAATGATACTATATTACCGGTAATCGGTCTTAAGTTGATTGAGCTACGTTGTCTCCAAATGGTCTCCTAATTTGGCCGCGAACAATTATTTTAAAAATGTATAACTTCAAATTTGGTTTTCAAATCAATAAACCAATAATAGAAAAATATTTGAGAAAAATCGGAGATGGTCAGTGCAACTGACTTCACTTCAATGTGAAATGGGTGATAACAGTTAGTAAAAACAAAAAGCAAAAATGAGGTCAAAGTCATACATAGGTACCATTATTTTTGCTTTCGTTTATATTCTACATTTCGTTCCTTATCTAGCTTTATTTTTTCCGATATCTTCATGCTCTTTCAGCAGGCGTTAACTTTGCTATTTTACTCTTAAATATACAAAAACGAAATACAAAATTAATACTTCAGCCGGTGGTGTGGCATATCTTAAAAGTGACGTTCAATATATTTGCCACATTTTAGTTTTTTTTCTTAGGAATTTTTTTTTTTTTGCAATTATACGAAAACAAAGAAATTAATCAAAACCTATGAAACAATGATTTTAAACTTTGATTTTTTTGATTTACTATTTTTGCTTTAATAAAAATCCGCGTGACGTTCAATACATTTTTACACGTACTTATCATGATGAGCTGAGAAAACACAAAAAAATGTACTTTAATATTATTTAATCGGCTTAATTTTTAGAATTTCGTGAGAACTAATCTCTGCACTTTCTTAATATAACTTTTTTGTCATCTATACCACACCTAACTTAAAACTAACGAAGCTTAAAAAAATGTGACACAATGCGTGGGGACTTAATGTAAATCGAAAGTCAAATTCGCGATGACAATGTTCTGAGAATAACAACAAAATAAAACATAAGAAAATAATGGTATTATTAAAAAGCAGTTATGATTTGTTAAATTTTTGCATTGTTTTCAACATTTTTTTCACGTTTTTCATCAAAAAGTGTAACTGGGGAAAATTGTTTTTGTATCAAGCGAATACGAGAAAGCAATATAATATTCTTCAAAACAAATATTCAAACAATTCCAGGATTCTGAAAAATATATTTTGTCAATAAATATTCTTTAGTGATCATTTTCTCATGTTTTATTTGTTGTTTTCTTTTTGTTTTTACCTAAAAACAGAGTTAAAGAACGGGGACAAAACAAGAGGATTTTGTATGCAATTGACCCTATTACTTGCAAGCTCGTTTTCAATGGATAAAATAGCAAGATCGGAAAGCCTTGCCTGTCCCATGGAAAACCTTAAATAAGTCTTAAATAATTTTAGCTTTGAAAAACTCCTTTCGCATGAAGCTACTGATACACAAATTGTTAGAAATAATTTCAATGCGACAAAATGGGACACACATTTTTTAGCGTAATGTATTTGTACCTTTTTCTTTCTGTTTGGGAAATAAAAAAAAAACGAAATGGTGTCACCCCTAAAATGGTGGTACCCGGGGCGGACCGCCTCCCGCCCCCTTCCCCCCTAGGAACGCCACTGGTTAGTATACATATATTTACAAAGAAACAACAAAAACATGAAAAACTAACATTTTTACCATTCTCACACCAAAAAGCAACGCTGATCCGACAACTAATAACTGCTCCTATTCTGGACGTGATCTCAACGGATTTCTCCGAAAGACTGCCACTTTGGTTCTGTTCGGGCTCTTAAACTGCTTGTGAGTATGTTCAGAGAGGTAACAGGCCTGCCAATAACTCAAAAAATTAACAACTCTAAAAAAGTTATTAGCGGTATTCACGATCTGGAGTGTATACTTTTAGTAAATTAAAAAGAATTTGCTACAGATTGTGAGCACTCCTACAGTTTTTCTTGCCATGAAGTGCTGCCATAGAACGTCAAGTCAGCTGTTTTTCAAATACACAAATACTATGCAAAATTTACAATAGGGTTCCACCATTGTAAATTTAGTATTTTGTATAGTATTTGGAAAATGTTCATGTTTTGTTTTTGTAAAACAATCAAATTTACTACATATATCAAACTTATCAAAAATAAAGAATACAAGACCATAAACTCAAGATCGTGATTACCGCTATTGTTTTTGCAAAATTTACCACTTTTGGTCAAAAATTACTTTTTTTACCTCTGCCCAAAAAATTAGTCAAAAATTACCCCGATTAGGGAAATTTACCTCAATCTGGCAACACTGGATCGAAGATCTAAAACTTTATATGGTGTTGTAGAACCCTTCCACTAATCGAGAGAATGCTACACTGATTATAATGATCAATCAGCATACGCCAGCAGCATAATACTAATGTAGAATCTCGTGACACTCCGTCTCAGATCAACAGCTCGGATAATCTTCTCCACAATTTGGTTGAAAAAGTCGCATGAAAGGGAATGACCCTGTCGGAAACCTCTTTTGGTATCGAACAGTCCGATTTTAACTGTGCTGCTGGTGTTGCTCAGTGTCATTCTGCAAAAACGTATGAGATTTGCAGGAGGTGGAGTATTGGTGATTCCTTATTGGCATGTAGAAGGTGGCCTTGTACTCGACAAAAAGATGGTGCGTGTCGATTTGTTTCTTTAGGGTCATCTCCAAGATTTGTCACAGCATCAATTAATGGTCGATAGTAGATTTGCCATGTCTGAAGCCACACTAATAAGGTGCAATCAACTGGTTTACGATGGGTGTTGTGATTAATGTCTTTCACATAATACACTCGATAGGACCTTATCCAAATATTAAGAGTCGTATGCCACGGTACTTGGCGCAAATGTTGATATCATACCTTCTGTTTGAAATTGAACCAGACTGTGCGAATGAAACAACAACAGTTGTTATAAAGTTAATGATTTCTTTTTGAATGCAGGTAACAACGTTATAGGCTTGGACGTTACTTTTTATCACGATCTGTCACGTGGTTTCTTTCTTATTGCTTTGTAAACAAGTTCACCTCGAGTCTGTCCTGCGAATTTCAAAATAGAAAAAAAAAGTTGAGCAAAGTGTATATTTAAAATTGTGTTTTAACCAACGGAATTTCTTCTCTAGATTAATTGAAAATCTTGCAGAAAACCTATGGGGAGACTTCTCTATCACGTACGCAGGTATTTGAGTGGTACAAATTGTTAAAGGAGGTTCCGACATCAGTTGACAACTTGCCCCAATCTTCTCGTCCGGCAACATCAATAAGCGGTGAAAATTTAAAAAAAAGTGAAGAAAATTGTGCTCAAAAATCGTCGCGTGACCATGAGAGATATTGCTGCTGAACTTGATATAGTGACTGAATCGGCACATACTATGTCATATGATGTTTAAGGCATGCGACGGGTTCCACGCGATTTGTGCCAAAATTCCTGAATTTCATTCAAAAAGAGTTTCGCAAAATTGTCGCTCAGGTGATGATACACTTTTAATACACGATGCGGACATTCAGCACATCATTACTGGTGGCGAGACTTAGGTGTACGTCGAAATAGCTCAACAATCTGCAGAGTGGCGGTATCCAGATGAGCCAAAACCCAAAAAAACACGGCAAAATCGTTCAAAAATTAAGGTGATCTTGACGGTTTTCTTCGATTTTCAAGCTGTCGTGCACTCGGAATTCCTTCCGCAAGGTCAGTCGGTCAACGGTCAATATTATTGGACTGTTTTAAAGCGTTTGCGTGAAAATATTCGGCGAAAGAAGCCAGATTTATGGAAGAATTATTCATAGTGTTTGCACCACGATAATGCACCAGCTCACACATCATGCATTGTTCGCGATTGACCAAAAACAATGTAAATATCGTTTAAGAAACACCATATTCATATACCATTCCATATACCAGATATGTCTTGGTGTGAATTTTTCCTTTTCCCCAAACTCCAATTGTTGCTTCGTGGATAATTTGAGACGATTTAAGTAATCAAAGGCGTCCGTGGCTTAGTTGGTTATAGCGCGTGGCCGCTATGTCAAAAAACCTGGAGACCCAGGTTCGAACCCCAGCAGCGACAGAAAAATTATTTGAATTAAAATAATTTTTCTGTACGGCCGCCGCCTCTCTGCAGACAATGGCAAACCTCAGAGAGTAATCAAAATGCCATGTAAAGCTTCTTGAGAACGAGAACATTCCGTTCATCGCCGTTCGGAGTCGGTGTTAAACATGTTGGTCTGGTTCTCGGTCAATTGTGTACAAACTTAATAACACGCACAACACAATTGATCATAAGAAGCTAGGTCAAAGTCCTTTCAAGGGCTGAAATGGCCAGTTATTTATTTTTTATTTAACGTAATCAAAGAGAATTCGCAGAGAGCTAATGGCCATTCCGAATGAAATCGTCCTACCAAAAATGCTTTCAAGAATGGAAAAAACGTTGGCATATGTGTGAACGCCTCCAATGATGTGTATTAAGGGGAGAAATACATGTAACATCTTCAAAACGTCATATTTATTTCATATTTCAAAAGTATCATCCCTTAAAAGTATTATGCCGAAGTATCAAGTTGAAAAATTACATAATTTACGGATAAATAGCCCATAGTCGAGAGCGCTCGTGGAACGCCGCTACGTACCTGAAGCGCTTGAGCCGAGCGGGCAAACTCTGCGTTGCCAAGTCTCCAAAATCGACTTGGCAACGTCGGTTGGGAATACAATTTCTTCGTACGAACCTTTTCTTTCGTAAACGTACCTACACAGTTACATAATATATGTGTAAATAGCTGTATAGTTATGCGACCGAACGTTTCTTGATAGTTGAGTCAGTGTAGCCCAAAAGTTTTACGCGCGGGGTCCTGTTTTCATAAAAATATCGAAAGGAACCAAATACAAGGTGGCGCAAAAATAACCTTCGGATGTTTTTTGGCTGTAATTTAAAAAAAAAATAAAAAATATTGATTCTTCTTGTGCATTATTTTTGTTTGGTCTTTCGAGAATATGATGTCATGTAAATGGCCGCCGCCACAGTTGATTGTCATTTGAGCCCTTTTTATGGCATTTTCCATCACTTCGGCCAAAACTTCCGGCGATAGGTCCTCACATTCTTGACGGATATTGTCTTTAAGAGCTGCAAGAGTCTGAGGCTTGTTGACATCAACCCGCGACTTCAAAAAGCCCCACAAAAAGAAGTCTGGAGCGGTTAAATCAGGCGATCTTGCTAGCCAGTGCAAATCGCCAAATCGGGAGATTAGGCGCCCGGGAAATGCATCCTTCAGCATATCGGTTGTGACACATGCAGTGTGTGCCGTTGCGCCGTCCTGTTGTAACCACATGTTTTCCAATCCCAATTCATCAAGTTGCGACAAAAAGAACTCGTTGATCATTACTCTGTAGCGCTCACTATTCACAGTAACCGTCTTCGAAGAAAAAAGGTCCGATGACTCCTCCAGCGAAAACAGCACACCATACAGTGACTTTGAGCGGGTGTAATGGCTCTTCGTGGGTTACACGCGGATTTTCAGTGCCCCAGAAGCGTAAATTTTTCTTATTTACGTACCCGCTAAGATGGAAATGGGCCTCATCACTCATGATTATTTTTGATGAAAATATTGGTCAAATAAATAGTCAGCAATATTCCGCGTTCTGGAGCAGTGTAGCGTTACATTGTGTATGAACGTGTATTTCGCATGTGTTTACTACACAAATGTCAAAACAGAACTGACATTAGGGGCCAATCGCAAAATTTATAGCATTTTCTGATAGGAGGATCACTTTTGCGCCACCTTGTATAATGTTACTCGAAGTCGTGGCAAGAAAAGACATCACGGAAATCAGTTTACGGACGAAAGCGGGAAGAATTTCGCATCGAGTGAAAGTAACGATGTACTTAGTGCAAGTGCAAGAAAACTGCATACTGCAAGTAGTGACGATATTCGGTCGAGTCCTTCGCACACTTACAAAATCATTGAATTTGTGACTGTTTTCACTGCTTTGTCGCAAATTTTAATTTGCTATAAGTGCAAGAGAAGCGTATATTTTGAAGAATCAGGACAAAGAGGACTCGGATTTAAAATTGTCGTTTCGTTCAGCTGCAGTCACACAGAAATATATTCAGGACCTTTTATTCACAACGGCTTCAAAATAAATCGAAGAATTGTATTTATCATGAGACTTTTGGGAATTGCAAGAGAGGGAATATGTGTATTCTGCAATCTCATGGACATATGTACTGGGCTTAGTCAAAGCATTTACACGAAAATCGTAGAACATATTCATGAAGCTGCCAAGTCGTCGTTCAAGTATTTATTTGAAAAAGCTGTTCAAGAAGAAAGACATTGAACATGGAAGACCTGAAAAACACATCAAAGCCTCTAGCGACGGGACATGGAAAAACGCGGGTTCAAATCACGTCACAACGCTGATTGGTTACTCTATCGGCAAAGTAATTGATATAGTCATTAAAAGCAGTTATTGCCATGCTTGTACCTCCTGGAAAAAGAAAATGCTTAGTGTACAATATCAAACATGGTTACAAGATCACGAAGAAGAATGTACAAACAATCACGATGGCTCGGAGGGAAAGATGGAAGTCGATTCGGTGAAAGAGATGTTTTCAAGATCTGAAGAAAGGTTCGGCGTCAAGTTAACATTACATTGGTGATGGGGACTCTCCAACTTTCAAGGCCATTATAGATTTGAAATCTTATGGTGACGAATTGACAGTTGTCAAAAGTGAGTGTATCGGCCACGTTGAAAAGAGGATGCATAATCATCAAAAAGTAAAAATAAACAAAAAAAACTTGGCGGAAGTAACAAGTTCACTGATAAAATAAGCAAGCAATTCACTAAATATTATGGCTTGAGCATCCAAAGAAATACAGAGAGCGTTGAAAATATGAAAAAAGCAATTATGGCTACATTCTATCATATCTTTGAAACGAAAGAAGAGCCAAACCACGAATGCTGCTCGACGGGACCTGACAGCTGGTGTAAGTGGCAGAAAGCTATCGCTTTGAATAGAGACCCGAGACTCGAAAATTTGACACCACTACTTGGCCAGGAAATGAAAGAGCACCTCTTACCCATCTATGAAAATATATATAGAGAAGATCTTCTAGAAAGGTGCTTGGGTGGTTACACTCAGAACGCCAACGAAAAGTTTAACTCGACCATCAGGCGCTTGACCCCCAAACACTTATATTCTGGTCAAAAAATCATCGAGTTATCAGCTTGCATTGCAGCCGGAGTATTCAACGAAGGCTACAATTCAATATTGAGACTGATGAACCAACTGGACATCGTTGTCGGAAATCAAGCTCTCAATTTTGCCAAAAACACGGACGAAGCTCGCGGTACACCGCAGAACAGGATGAGTCAAAGCGATACAAAAGCTGCCCGTACTGCCAGGAAACAGCAACAACTGGAAGATAATCAGCTTTTCGAGGAAGCTGAAGAGCTATTATATGCGACTGGAATTGCTGATTGATCGGTATGTCGCAAAAACTAATAGTTTTATCGTCCGATTTTCTCGAAACTAGTTTTCAAAAACAACTGCCACTGCAGCTCAAACAGTAATTAATATCGGGTTTAAATTTTGAGGGATTTTAGTCAACATAATTACCCATAGAATTATCCAAAAATATTACACATTTTGCATAGATAAACAATTTTAAGGAGGCAATAACTGTCGAAAAAATAAGCGAAAATACGAATGTTTTATTAAAAAGTGTACCAAATTCTTTTTATTTCGTACTTTTACTCAATTTTATAGGTTTGCTCTACACTCAGAAAAAAGTTGATTTTTTAATAAAAAAACACGATTTTTTATTTTAAAAATCCGATATTTCTTTAATTGCAAGGAAATTTATTTTTGAAACAAAAGTATTTGCATTTGTTTGAAGTAATGGATATTTTTAATTGAAAAGTATTAATTTCCTTGTTTTAAAATTTTAAATAAATTTTTAAACTAAATTTTAACAATTTATTCGTTTTTATTAATTCTTTTCAATTTGGTTAAAAAATGCTGAAAGACAAAATAAATCGTCTCAAACGCATATTTTTCTATTAAATTTAAATATAATTAAATATTTGTTATTGTCCAACGTCATGAACAAAAGAAAAGTCATAGTAAAGACAGGCATGATTATAAACTTACATTTATTGACGTGCACTAAGGTGCCTCGACTTGTATGGGGGAAAAATTGTTGCAATTGTACCCTTCTTAAAATGAAACTTGATGTATTTTATAACGATTTCCAAAATATTTTTGCAATAACGAAACCTCCAAAAATCATGTTTTTCGTAAATATTTTGGCTTGTGTAATGATTGTATAAAAAAAATTTCCCCTGAAAAAGTTCTTCCGATCTGCATTAAAAATTTTTATAAACTTGATATCTTGATATATTGCTCAAATAATTAAATTGCCATCACAAAATAAATCAGAATAACAATATATTTCTAAATTATTACATAAGAATTAGATTTACCGCAATTGCGAAAGCAATCAAATAGTAGCTACTATCTAACAAAAAATTAAAGCATGCTTAAAGGCACTTTGTAAGCAATCAAAATACAACCGTGGTTTTTCAATTCAGTTTCTGTGCGGCTTTCACGAAGAAAAGCAAAATTGTACCTCGCGTTAAAATTAAAATTTTAAACTAAAATGTCTGCCGTTGTCGAAAAAGATGCTGAATTTTCTACTCTTTTGACGCAGCTTCAGGGCAGCCAATTTGAACACGTTTTAATTGGTAAGATCATATCTGCACGCAAGCAAAAAAATTTATAAATTGATTTATGTTTATGTAAAAATTCAGAGTATGGATTCAACATTGAAAGTTTGCCTTTCTTAAAGCCCAAGCACTTGGATATAATAATCCCAAGAAATTTATTTGGCCCGAGAGCTATATTTGAGCACCACTTGCTTAATTGGCAAAAAAGGGTGAGTTGACGCAATGTTTGTCTTTGTTTAAATAAGAACTTTCCGCAACAGTACAAGCGCAGCATCAATAAGAAGACCACTTGACAACACAAAAATATAAATGTTTTACAGAAATTACATATACATACACAAAAGCACCTACTTCGCTGCTTCTGATGCAGCGCGTTTGCTTACTGATGCTGTCTTGCACTATTGCCGAGAGTTTTTATTTGAATAAAGGCAACCATTGATTGAAATGTCAGTGGTTTCATTTAATATAATTTCGATAAAATGTCTTACAGTTGCAAGGTGATCAACATCCTCATCAAAGCCTCGAAGTGCCATCACAATCACAATATTTTAGTAAGAGGTAAGTATCTGAAAATTTAGAGCCAACGATTTAAATTCTAATTCAGTTTGTTTCTTTAGCTAAGCCTCGAACATATTCTTAAGCAGAGTGCAATAGGCAAATTGCTGCTAAAATATTCCGAGGATCAAAGGTGCCTTAAAAGTGACCACAGAAAAAAACTAGTCACGTGCATTGTTGAGCACATGCTCAATAAAAACATTGTCCCAGACATCAAAACCTTTCAAGAAATATTTATTATTGAATAATTTCCACATATTTTTGCAAAGTGTAAAAAAAAAATCCAAAATCTTCTAAAAAAAAAATCTTAAATTACAAAACCATATTTCTTCACTCAAGTTTCAATTGCCTTTTGTTTTTAAGATTTCTTCCTTTAGGTTTGAAAAATGTTGAATTTTGTTTCAAAAAAAAAATTTTTCAAATTAAAATTGCATTCTTTTTTAAGTTTAAGAAATTCCTTTTTATTTCAACATTTGTTACATTTTTGATTTGAAAGAAAAATTTCTTTGTTGATTGAATGCCCCTTTTTGTTTTTAAAATGTATTCCCTTTTTAATTTGACAAATTTGTAATTTTGTTGCCAAGACAATTTTTTTTTATTCAACTTTCCTTTCTTTTTGTTTCTAAAATACTCCTTTTTGTTTCAAAAACTATTTAGTTATTTCTTTCAAAGAAAAATTTCCATTTGAATTAAAAAAACAATTCCTTGGCGCTAAAACCAGTAAAGTTTTCTTAAGAATTAAGTAAATTTTCTTTGATTTTAGTATGCTTTTTTCTTAGTGTATGCCTAAACTCATCAATAATCGAAATAGTTTTATTTTTTGATTTCAGACCAATAGAACAAACGGAAATAAAATAATTCACGAAAAATTACTGATATCACTGAGGTGATCAAATAAATATTGACGATTTATGAACCGTTGTGGTTTTATTTATGTGTTAATTTTTTCCTAGTGTTTTCTTCAAGATTTGACGTAGAGTTCAGGTCACTGACGTAGGTTAGTAGTATATTTGCCGTGTCTGAACCACACATACAGGGTGCAATTAGCTGCTTTTTTTAAGCTTCACTTTGAAGCAAGTATTTTAGAGGTAATACCATTTCAGTCAAGTCTGCCTTGGTTTGAAATGGGGTGATAGATTAGTGGGAGGGAAGGAGCAATCAAATGAAACATGTGTAGGATGTTCTAAGCGTGATGGAAAGACATAGAAACATGTGAATTTGAATTTGAGGTAAGTGTTATGCCTTTACCTCAGTCAATTCAAGTTATAAAGCGATCACATCCACAAACTTCTTTACCACCAACTACGGCTTCGAGTCAGTTGCTAAAAAATTAAGAACGAAAATTCCAAATGCTCAAGGTAAAAGCGTAGGACAATGGCCTGGCCGGGATTCGGACCATGGACCTTTGGGGTGGCAGTCGAGCACGCTACCTACTCGACTTCTCGTATTCAATCTTTTAAATAATCCTCTCGACAGGACCTTATGCCAAATATTAAGGCTTATACCATGGTATTTACGGTATGGGATCGTATGTACAGTGTCGAGCAAAACTGGCTTTCCCCTTTCATGCATTTTTGATTACAGCAAAGTCATTTTTCCATATAACGCTACCAAATTTTCAGATTATATACTTCATTTATTAAGAAATAAAACGTATAAGTTCAAGTTTGCAAAATATATAAAAATAAAAAAGATATTACGAAATACGAAAATAACAAATAATTATATTTAGCAAGTTTTGCACAGGTTCAAATTTGTCAGCGTAGGTTCATTATTTATACCGTTATCCTTTCCGCTTTGTTTTTTTTTTAACTAAAATTTACTGTTGCTTTATTCACTATAAGCAAAAAAAAACAAACAAGAGTTGGCTGTGCCGTGGACACACCCGTAGGTTTTGACGTGACGAAGTTTCTTGTTGTTGTTGTTAATGTTGATGTTGGTGTTGATGTTGATGTTGATGTTGATATTGATGTTGATGTTGATGTTGATGTTGATGTTGATGTTGATGTTGATGTTGATGTTGATGTTGATGTTGATGTTGATGTTGATGTTGATGTTGATGTTGGTGTTGATATTGATGTTCATGTTGATGTTGATGTTGATGTTGATGTTGATGTTGATGTTGATGTTGATGTTGGTGTTGATATTGATGTTGATGTTGATGTTGATGTTGATGTTGATGTTGATGTTGATGTTGATGTTGATGTTGATGTTGATGATGTTGATGTTAATGTTAATGTTGATGTTGATGTTGATGTTGCTGTTGATGTTGGTGTTGATGTTGATGTTGATGTTGATATTGATGCTGATGTTGATGTTGGTGTTGATGTTGATGTTGATATTGATGCTGATGTTGATGTTGATATTGATATTGATGTTGATGTTGATGTTGATGTTGATGTTGATGTTGATGTTGATGTTCATGTTGATGTTGGTGTTGGTGTTGGTGTTGATGTTGGTGTTGGTGTTGGTGTTGGTGTTGATGTTGGTGTTGGTGTTGGTGTTGGTGTTGGTCTTGGTGTTGGTGTTGGTGTTGGTGTTGGTGTTGGTGTTGGTGTTGGTGTTGATGATGATGTCGATGTTGATGTTGATTTTGATGTTGATGTTGATGTTGATGTTGATGTTGATGTTGATGTTGATGTTGATGTTGATGTTGATGTTGATGTTGATGTTGATGTTGATTTTGATGTTGATGTTGATGTTGATGTTGATGTTGATATTGATATTGATGTTGATGTTGATGTTGATGTTGATGTTGATGTTGATGTTGATGTTGATGTTGATGTTGATGTTGATGTTGATGTTGATGTTGATGTTGATGTTGATGTTGATGTTGATGTTGATGTTGATGTTGATGTTGATGTTGATGTTGATGTTGATGTTGATGTTGATGTTGATGTTGATGTTGATGTTGATGTTGATGTTGATGTTGATGTTGATGTTGATGTTGATGTTGATGTGTATGTTGATGTTGATGTTGATGTTGATGTTGATGTTGATGTTGATGTTGATGTTTATATTGATATTGATGTTGATGTTGATGTTGATGTTGATGTTGATGTTGATGTTGATGTTGATGTTGATGTTGATGTTGATGTTGATGTTGATGTTGATGTTGATGTTGATGTTGATGTTGATGTTGATGTTGATGTTGATGTTGATGTTGATGTTGATGTTGATGTTGATGTTGATGTTGATGTTGATGTTGATGTTGATGTTGATGTTGATGTTGATGTTGATGTGTATGTTGATGTGTATGTTGATGTTGATGTTGATGTTGATGTTGATTTTGATGTTGATGTTGATGTTGATGTTGATGTTGATGTTGATGTTGATGTTGATGTTGATGTTGATGTTGATGTTGATGTTGATGTTGATGTTGATGTTGGTGTTGGTGTTGGTGTTGGTGTTGGTGTTGATGTTGATGTTGGTGTTGGTGTTGGTTTTGGTGTTGGTGTTGGTGTTGGTGTTGGTGTTGATGTTGGTGTTGGTGTTGGTGTTGGTGTTGGTGTTGGTGTTGGTGTTGGTGTTGGTGTTGGTGTTGGTGTTGTTGTTGGTATTGGTGTTGGTGTTGGTATTGGTGTTGGATTTGGAGTTGGTGCTTTTCTTTTAGCTTTTTTTTTTGCTTCCCCATTGGTTGTGCTCTGATTTCAATGAATCCAGCAAAAGTGATGCATATGCGTCACATTAGGCGGTTCCCGGAGGGTCTTTGACATGCCGTCATTTTTTTTATTTTTTCATATGCCCGAAGACCTCACCTTCGTTTTCGTTCCTTAAAATTTACAGTTGCACCAGTAGTCACAGAGTTAAAAATCCATGCAACGTTTTTTCATGGCTTAAGCATTTTTACTGCATTATTTGATTGCATCCCTGAAATCATGACAAGAATTTTTTTTTAATTTAGTTGTGAAGCGTAATAACACATACATGCTGTCGTAAAAAAAAATTTACCGTAGCACTCCTCCTGAGTGAGTAATAATTCTATGCAACGATATTACATTTCTGTTACATAAGCTGCTATATTCACGACCTGACGACGCCGGAATTTTTTTTTTATTTTTGTCGTAAAGCCATGTATAAAAACTTTATTTTCCTTTTTAAATTTTTATCGTAGGTTATATACTCATTGAGTAAAAATTCAATGCAACGCCGCTGCATGAATGTTGCGTTATCGATCTTTGAGCGGCTCTCTCAGCGTCCCCATGATGTCAGAAATTTTTTGTCTAATTTTGTTGTGAGGGCTTCCAGCAGGCCTTTATTGGCGTATCGTATTTTTAATCCTAGCACTAATACTCAGCAAGTAATAATTCCATGTAACAAATTTTCAGTTGTGTTGCTTAAACAGTTCCCCTGCGACCCGATGATGTTCTGAATTTTTCGTTTGTTTTTATAATGAAGTCAAAGAATTAACCTTTACGGTTATTTCATTTTTTAATCATAATTCTTATACTCAGCGAGTAACAATTCAATGGAGGGCTATTCAATGCAACGCAGATGAATTTTTAAAAAATTCATTTTTCAACTTTTTTGGAAACCTGAGCGGTACTACGTAACTTCGTCACGTCAAAATAAGTTTAGTAACTCAGTCGGTTTACTTGATTCGGCGTCAAATTTACTGTGTCGTTTTAATTAAAAAGACTGTTTCTATGTTTTTATCAATATGGGGAAGATTAATAAAAAAGCTGAAGATGAAATTATTTCAATTGCTAAAAATGGTCATTCATGAGGAGAAATAGTACAGAGCTTACAAATTTGCCAACAAACAGTTATAAAAGTACTGAAACGACGGAATATAAAGGCTCCAAAGGTTACAAAAAGGCTCCCCAATATACTTCCGATCAGAGATGCTCGAGCCATGGAGCGCTTATTAACTCAACAAGTAGCTAAGACCCCAAAAGAAGCTGCACAAAATATTGAAAAGCCAATAAGTGGGTGGATAGCACACAAAGCCTTGAAAAAATTGGGATGGAGGCCGCCATCAAGCCACAAAAGCTAGCATTGTCGAACAAAAACTTGAAAGCGAGGTTGAATTTCTCCCAAAAGTACAAACACTGGAGTGTCGATGATTGGAAGCGTGTGATCTGGTCTGATGAGACCTGTAATTACCGGTCTCAGTCGGATGGGAAGCAATATTACTAGCACCGAACTCATGAAAAGCTGCAGGAGCATCAAGTTAAACAAACGATGAAACATCACGGTGGTAGCCTTATGGTGTAGCGTTGCGTTACATGGTGGCATATTCGTCCACTAGTAAGAATATTCGATATAATGAAAAAAGGTAGTCCTGACAGACTAATTTGCCGGATTTCGTTGACCTAAGTGTATATCCAACAGAAGAGGTGATATTCCAGGAAGACGAGGATCCGAAGCATACAGCGAAAATTATTCAAGAGTAAATAAAAATGAGGATTTCCAACTTTTACAATAGCCAGCACAGAGTCCTGATTTAAACCCGATTGAAAATTTGAGGGCTATTCTAAAAAACGGCTATCATCTTACGACATGGCACCAAATAACATCGACGAACTATGGCCAAGAGTGCAGAAGGAATGGCGTGATTTTCCACATGCAACTATTCGAAGCCCTGGTCGAGAGTATGCCGAAACGTATTAATAGCGTTATTAAAGTCAAAGAACTTGGACGAGACAATAGTTTTATATTTTATGTAATAAAAGTAACCGCCGTGCAAAACGGCTAAATAGAATTTTTTGTTATTTTTGTAATATTTTTTTTTATTTTTATACACTTGGCAAACTTGAACTAATACGTGCTGTTTCTTAAAAAGTTAAATATTTAACTTGAAAATTTGGTAGCGTTATATTGAAAAATGACTCTATAGCAGTCAAAATGCATGAAAGTGGCAAACTTTTAGCCAGTTTTGCTCGTCACTGTATGTTGTTCTTGTGAAATTCAATCTTCCGACCATATTATGCATAGAAATTCACTCGGCAACAACACTCAACACTTACCGCAAAATCAGCAACATTTCCAATCGAACGGACCAGACGAACACATAGATAGTAGCTATGTATTGTCAGTAAACATGCAGGTTTCTCGCACTATCTTCGCAAAGTTAAGTTTTCAAAGATCATATCCCTTTTTTCCTGTTTTCAAAGATTCTCCCTGATTTGGCAACACAGCATGCACCGTGGACACTGGCACTTTTTTTTGAGCGCAAAATAGCTGTCAATGTCAAAATAACATGTGTTTTAAAAAGAAACCAGCCGATTACCCACCCCTTAAACAAAGAATTCGCCAGCACTTTCATCTGCTCCAATCTGATCACTGGTATGCTCCAGCTCAATTTCCGGTATTTCGGTTTGTGTGGTTAGGAACTAGCATTCGCCTTGTCGTCTGTCTGAGAACAGCAATAATGACACTGCTTTACCTGGAAGAAACTATAACACAATTCTGAGGAGGCCAAGAACTTGGTCAACCAATACCTCGCATGGACTGGTGCCGATTAGGACGTACGCAAATTAACGGCGGCGATTTATTTCAATTATGCTCTGTGTTTTGTGGTAAGACGGCAGAAGTCAGTATGAAGGCATGTAAACTAATTTTTATTTTTCCATGCAAACTTATTTTCTTTATACTTCTAGATAAGGAGTGAATCGTTGTTAACCTTCAAAAGTATTGTTAATCAATCCAAAATAGCTTTCACATGCAAAACCACGCCCGAGAACTAGCTAGCTTAACTGGAAGTTAATAACTTGAATTCGCATCCATTTGTCTAAATTAGTGAACCGCTTTCTCCAATTCAGTTAATAAGTCAGTCTCTGCCATCGATATTTACGATTCCAACATAATTTTAAAATTAGTTCTGATTGCATAACTCCGCTTGCAGTCGTTTTTTTGTTTTCCTGATTTATAAAAAGGTCATTAAAAATTTGCCCATCTCTGCTGAACACTCTAAACACATTATGTCAAAAATTCAACTTCAATCTATGGGTCGTGTAATTAAGTCGTAAAACGCAACTCAAGTGTAGCGATTAGAGCCAAGAAACGTATAAAAAATAGATAATAAAATAAATACAACACCAACAACTACTTCAAGCGAGGCAAAGCATGTTGAAGCGGTTTTTTTTGTGCTCTTCACTGCTTAGTGGTTGTCTTCGTTTGTATCTTGGCAAACGCTGGATTTGGCAAACAACAATCACAACAATAATAACAACAACAGCGCCGACAACAACAGCTACAACAATTAAGCGTCTTATTCGATCTTACTTGCTAGTCTTGAGGCGCGCTTCCACCAGCCAAATGTGGAGAACAACGAGGTTGCGCTCTACACTTGACAGCAGCTACGGATGCCACTTAAGCTCGTTCCACTGCTGTGTTGAGCTCTCCGGAGGAACACGAGCCAAAAAGCTGACAACAAAAAACAACAACAACAACAACCAAACCGAAACGAATATCAAGAGAGAGCAACATAGAGTTAAGTGAAAACATAAGAAGCAATAAAGCGAGCAACATTAACGCGGTTACGTTGTTGTACTTGTTTTATTATTATTTATTTGCTGTCATGCTGCGCAGGCGCGACAGCAACGACTTCAACAGCTACAGCTTTGCTTAAGTTTGTGTCTGAAGTTTAACGATTTGTTGAACAGCTTGTTTTTTTTATTGCCTTTGTTTTTTTTTCTTTTCTGTGAAGCTTTTGGAAACCGTTAATTAAGGTCGTTTCACAAACCGAGATATTTTGATTAAATGGCGATGTTATAGGTTTTTGTTATATACTAAAAACCCTTCAACTAACTAGTTATGTGAACTATTTGTAGGAATGTAGATACTCCGTTGATGAGCTATTGCCACAGGTCATGTTGATGTTCAAAAGGTTTTTAACAGAAAATAAGCGAAATTTTGGTGGAAGACAATTCCAAAACAAGAGTTGGAAAAGAACAAGAGCTGCAATAGATTTTTGTTTGTATTCTCAACCTTTACTTTTCACTTATTCTCTGCTATTTGACCCAAAAAAACTCGATTCCATAAAGATACTTCAGGTTGAGCCTGTACTGACTAGATATTTTAATTCTCAGACAAGGTAGTGGTTCATCTGTTCGACCAGTCACTAAGGAAGACGGATTGTGGATCTGACTATAAGCTCCAAAAATGGTTGAAATTGGTAAAACCCTAGAAGTCCTCCACTGGGACTATATTAATTTTTATACCCCCACGTTTAAAAAACGTAAATGGGGGTATATTAATTTTGTCACTCCGTTTGTAACGCCCATAAGGAGGCGTGGTAGGTATAGAAAAGTGTATATATTCTTGATCAGCATCACCAACCGAGTTGATTAAGCCATGTCCGTCTGTCTGTCTGTCGTCACGATTACAGCCGTAATTTTCAAGCTATCATCACGAAATTCAATATTTAAGCTTTTATTTAAAAAATAAAGGTCAAGTTCGAAAATGAGCCAAATCGGATGAAAACCACGCCTAACTCCCATACAAAGTGCCTTTATCAAAACGGTAAAATCTCTTAGAATTCCACAAAAATTAACATATGGACTTGACATTTTGCATTAAATTCAACCAAATCGGATGAAAACCACGCCTGCCTCCCATACAAAGTGACTTTATCAAAAAACAAAAGCGAATATTTTCTGTTAAAACTATAACGAAAATGTTTTTACAGATAAACTTTATTGATTGCTTAAGTCTTTGAATAGATCTTAGTTCGGACGTGGGGGTATTTTAACTTTGGCCCAGTCGAAGATCATTTCTTACTAGTTTTACATGATTTTGTATGGGTGGTACATACAAGAGTTGACCGATCTTAACGAAACTCAGTCAGAAGGAATATTGTCTCGAAGTCATTATTCGAAGTCATTTCAGTCATTAATAACACGGTGTAACAGCGAAAATAAACTCGGCTCGAGACATAGTAGAGGTTGTAGGTCTAGTTGAACATAAGATAACTGCATACTTAGTTTTTTTAATATACCCTCAAAATCGTGATTTGTGGTCAAAAAACCGATTTTAGGTAGGTGCATGTATAGTTTCTTATGTAACTCCGTTATATCTAGCTCAATTTTAAAAATTTAAACATTGATAAAAAGAAGAAAAATATACCCTTAATATAATATATAGACCGTTTCTTTACAAAATGAATTGACAAAGTGACAGGTAAAATCATTTGAAAATTTCTCATTTCTTTTTAATTTTTTCAACTTTAACAACGTTTTGTTAACAAATTTTATTTTTTGGCACTATTAGTTTTAGCAAGATTCTGAAAGCCTGTTAAATTTTGCGTTCAATAAGCTATCATTTACTTCAATTGGCTAAAATACAAATGCACTATCGAATTTTTAGTATTCGTAATAAAATACAAATTTTTTTTTTTTTTTTTCTAAAAATGTTTATTTGACCTTTTTCGTTTATATATATTAAAATCGATTTTACGTTTTAGGGACCAGCAGTAGTCTGCCAGCATGTTTATGGAATTTTTTCCCTGAAAGCCGGTTTCTATAGCTTCCATCTCCTAGTGGAACCTTTCTCCTTGTTCATCACTAAACTGCCCAAGGCTATTCGGGAAAAAGTTTATATAGGAGTGCATAAAATGTATTTTGATTGACATATTGCACTCCATTTCTTCGTAGGCACTTAAAAATTCATTTACAACATCTAAGTAATTTCGACTCTTCTTGTTGCCGAGGAAATAAATGCATAACGAAATAAAACTATTCCAAGCTCTTTTTTTCAACTGGATTTAATTTAGAAACGAAATCAGTGTCCAAGAAAATTTTCCGAATTTGTGGGCCCACAAATAAACCTTAGAATAACCGAAATGAATAAATAACTTTTATAAAAGATTTGAACGTGCAGGATACTTTCTTTGATTTTGGCCTCACTTAACCTAGGAAACGCTGCAATCAGATTTTTTTTTTTTTAGCTTTGAACCAAGGATTTCAAAGCTGGAATTCCTATTCAGTCAAGTCTGCCTTGGTTCGAGGTGGAATACCTATTCAGTCAAGTCTGCCTTGGTTCGAAAATGGGATGATAGATTAGTGGGAAGGAAAGGGCAATCAAGTGAAACACGTGTAGGATGTTCTAAGCGTGGTGGAAAGCCAAAAAAACATATGAATTTGAATCAGACGCAAGTGTTATGCCTTTACCTCAGTCAATTCAAGTTATAAGTCAATTTCATCCACAAACTTCTCTACCATCAACTACAACTTCATGTCGTAAATATTGATGAATTTTTAATTTCAGTTATTTAGAAATGAGGATTGAATATAAAGAAAGGTTAAAAGCGAAGGACCATGGCCTGGCCAGGAATCGAACCCAGGACCTCTGGGGTGGCAGTCGAGCACGCTACCAACTCGACTACCGAGGCCGCGGTAGGATTACATTTTCAGGTCGCACCAGTGGAGTATTCAAAACATATTTTTTGCCAACTTAAAATGAAGCAATCAGTGGATACTCCTTTTGCTTATATTTATTAGTCGCACGACTATCCCATTCGCAAATAATGCAAGGATACTTGGTATATCCACCTTGCATTCCAAACAGTATCGTTAGAGCCTTTAAGTCGGTGACATACATATATCAGAATTTAACATATCAAGAATCACAGAAAAAGTTTTTAAATAAATCATACTCTTGCAAGATCCCTCAATAAACAAACGCCATTCCTTCGGAGCGTGTTTGTGGTTGAAAACTGCAAACAGTTCCGTCACATCCGGGCAAGACACCAGCTTTATGATAATATATATAAACGAAAAAGGTTAAAAAAAACATTTTTAGAAAAAAAAAAAATTTTTTTTGTATTTTATTACGAATACTAAAAATACGATAGTGCTTTTGTATTTTAGCCAATTGAAGTAAATAATAGCTTGTTGAACACAAAATTTAACAGGCTTTCAGAATCCTGCTAAAACTAATAGTGCAACAAAACAAAATTTGTTAACAAAACGTTGTTAAAGTTGAAAAAATTAAAAAAAATGAGAAATTTTCAAATGATTTTACCTGTAACTTTGTCAATTCATTTTGTAAAAAAACGGTCTATATATTATATTAAGGGTATATTTTTCTTCTTTTTATCAATGTTTAAATTTTTAAAATTGAGCTAGATATAACGGAGTAACATAACAAACTATACATGCACCTACCTAAAATTGGTTTTTTGACCACAAATCCCGATTTTGAGGGTATATTCAAAAAACTAAGTATGCAGTTATCTTATGTTCAACCAGGCCTACTACCTCTTCTATGTCTCGAGGCAAGTTTTTTGATTTGTTTTCATTTTGTAACACCGTGTAATGTTCACTTACTTACAGGAAAATATGTCTCCAAGTCATTTGTCCTGTCATAAGTTAGTGAAAAGAGATGCCCTTCTTGAAAACTTACATAGATTAACTTTAAGCTGGGTATTTCAGCACATCTCTATGATGAAATAATCAAGCCTTCTGTTTGGCCAGTAAATGTGCGTGTTCGGCCTTTTGAAAATTTTCAAGACGTGGGATTGAGGAGATCGATAATTTAGTGCCAAATCATGATGTTAATCGTGCTCTTCACCTTTACTATCAAACATGTCTGGTATTAGAACCAAAGCCAGTTCCATTTTTAATTGTACTTCACATGGTAATTATGATATTATTGTTTTTATTGAAACATGGCTGAATTCGGATTTCTACGATGCGGAATTCTTTAATACTAATATTGATCAAGTATATCGTAAAGACAGAGATGCTGCAAAGACTGGTCTTACTCGAGGAGGTGGTATTTTAATTGAGGTTAAACGAATTCTACGCTCAAACATTTGTACTCTAAAGAATGCTGACTCCTTACTTGATCAACTCTGCGTCTCAGTAGTTGGTTCCTGTGGATCTCTTTACACTAAGGGAAATAATGCATATTAACATTATCCACGCCTGAGTATCAATTTTATTTAAATATTTACGTGGATAAATCAAATATTTTCCTTACAACTCGTTTTTTCCCCGTATTTGAATTTTATTTATACCACACACGTACACACATATTCCATACAAGCAAGCAGCAACAGCATCGCACACGTACACACATATTCCGACAAGCAGCAACAGCATCGCACTCTGTTCTCTTGCAGTTGCAACCCTAGTTCTTATAGTTCTCATTTCGTTTTTGTTGCAAGAGTAATATAACAAAAATATTTGGTCGTACATATGAGCGATTGCTTATGCGATTATGTAGGTTGGAGTGACAACTCGACATTTTCCCACGAAATTGTCGCACAGATTGTCATTTGCCTCCATATATTGCTTTATTAGTTTGTTTTATTATTGCCATTAGCATGGTAACTTTATTTTCTTTTTTCGTTCTATAGTTTTATACTATTTTGGACATATGGTGTCATAATATTGCACCGACTGTCAATAATAGTATAATATTATGGAACGAAAAAAGAAAATAAAGTAACCATGCGAATGGCATAAATGAACGCAGCTCTTTAGAAATATTTGAATATATTGTTTTTTAATTTCAATATTTTTTATATAAATTTCCTTTAGATGTGATAGTTTTATTTTCAAAAAATAAATTTTTAAAAGATATTTAAAAAATTCGTGCATACTTTTAATATATTTTTTATTATTTCTGTTTAAATATTTTAATATTTTATTTAATTAAAAAAGTTTTTAAATGAATTTTAAATATTTACGTAGTCGATTTATGCAAATGCGTTATTGGTGCAAAAATGACTCGCTTTTTGGATAAATTAAAAAAGTTTTTGGATAAATTTAATATTTTTTTCCTTAGTGTATGTATGCGTCTCTTACGTGCCTCCTAACAGTTCGGATGCCGTATATGGCTCGCATGTGCAAAATATCTTAGAGCTTCATGACTCCTTCAGGTCTAATAATAATTTGGTCGTCTTAGGCGATTTTAATCTGAACAATGTTGTCTGGATTCATCTTGACTTTGATTTAATTCAAACGAATATTAATAAGTCTTTTGAGGTAAATTTAATTGATAGCTTCTTAAGTATTGATTTAGTTCAAATAAACTCCTTTGTAAATAAATTTAATAGAATTTTGGATTTAATTTTTGTTTCAACCAATGTCAAATATAATCTTTATGAATGTCTAGATCCATTCTCGCCAGTTTCTGTTCATCATCTTCCACTTATTTTGAAAGTGGGGTTTTATAAATTTTTACCAAATGTTCAAGATAATAATTATTTTAATTTTAATAACTGTAATTTTGCTAACTTTGTATTTCTTTTTTACAATATTAATTGGAATAGTTTATTTTTTGAAAAAAAAATACCGCAACTTGCTTCGAAATATTCAAATATTCAAACATAATGAATATATGTTTTAATAAAATTCCGCGTGTATCACGAATAAATAACAAATTGCCTTGGTATACTAAAGGTCTGATAAAATTTACGGAATAAGTTTTTTAAATTATTTAAAGATACTAATACCCCTACATATGAATTTCAACACACACATTATGTGAGGGAGCTTGACTTTTTAAATAAATTTTTATACAAACAATATATTTTAAATTTTGAATCGAAAATTATTGCTAAAGCAAAATCGTTTTGGAGTTTTATCAATTCTAAAAAGGATGGATCACAACTCCGAACATCTACGTTTTTAAAAGAAAAAAATTCTCTTTGTATTTCTGAGATAGTCAACTTGTTCGCTGACTACTTTAAATCAAATTTTGTAATTAATGAACCAGGGTTTATTCCTTTAGTTGTGAACAGTGTCCACAAATTTATGCTCTTTGGTATGCTCACACTGTCTGAGACTGATGTCTTTAATGCAGGGCTGGCCATTCTTAAACAGTCGCATTTTAATTTGTCTTTTTAGTATTAGTGCGCTCTCGAATCGCACACACTGAGCAAAATAGTTGTCACAATTTCTTCGACTTGTAAGTTTCTATTTTCTACTTTATGTTTTTATTTTTAATCATCGGTAGACTTCATTATTTCTTCTATGAAATTAATTACTACAAGTAATATGAATGAATAATCCAATTAATCTAAATAGATAATATGGATGAATTATATGAAACGTTAATATATATACGTATAATTTTGACGTGACGAAGTTACGTTGTACCGCTCAGGTTTCCAAAAAAAGTTGAAAAATTAATTTTTTAAAAATTCATCTGCGTTGCCATTGAATTGTTACTCGCTGCGTATAAGAGCTATGATTAAAGAAATGGTAAGACCGTAAAAGTTAATTCTTTGACTTCATTATAAAAACAAAACAAAAATTCAAAACATCATCGGGTCGCAGGGGGAACTGTTTAAGCAACACAACTGAAAATTTGTTACATGGAATTATTACTCGCGTAATATTAGTGCTAGGGTTACAAATACGATACGACAATAAAGGCCTACTGTAAGCCCTTACAACAAAATTAAACAAAAAATTTCTGTCGCCATGGGGACGCTGAGAGAGCCGCTCAAAGATCGATAACGCAACATTCATGCAGCGGCGTTGCATTGAATTTTTACTCAATGAGTATATAACTTACGATAAAAGTTTAAAAAGGAAAATGACGGTTTTATACATGGCTTTACGACAAAAATAACAAAAAAAATTCCGGCGTCGTCGGGTCGAGAATATAGCAGCTTATGTAACAGAAATGTAATATCGTTGCATGGAATTATTACTCATTCAGGAGAAGTGCTACGGTAAATTTTGTTTTACGACAGCATGGATGTGTTATTACGCTTCACAACTAAATTACAAAAAAATTCTTGTTGTCATGATTTCAGGGATGCATTCACATAATGCAGTAAAAATGCTACAGCCATGAAAAAACGTTGCATGGATTTTTAACTCTGTGACTACTGGTGCAACGGTAAATTTTAAGGAACTTAAACGAAGGTGAGGTCTTCTGGCATATGACAAATTGACTTTGAAAAAAAAATTGACGGCGTGTCAAAGACCCTCACGGAACCGCTTAATGTGACGCATATGCATCACTTTTGCTGGATTAATTGAAATTAGAGTACAACCAATGGGGAAGCAAAAAAAAAGCTAAAAGAAAAGCACCCACTCCAAATCCAACAACAACTCCAACTCCAACACCAACACCAACACCAACACCAACACCACCACCAACACCAACACCAACACCAACACCAACACCAACACCAACACCAACACCAACACCAACACCAACACCAACGCCAACACCAACACCAACCTCAACACCAACACCAACACCAACCTCAACACCAACACCAACACCAACACCAACATCAACACCAACACCAACACCAACACAAACATCAACATCAACATCAACAGCAACATCAACATCAACATACACATTAACATCAACATCAACATCAACACCAACACCAACCTCAACACCAACACCAACCTCAACACCAACACCAACCTCAACACCAACACCAACACCAACACCAACATCAACACCAACACCAACACCAACATCAACACCAACATCAACATCAACATCAACATCAACATCAACATCAACATCAACATCAACATCAACATCAACATCAACATCAACATCAACATCAACATCAACATCAACATCAACATACACATTAACATCAACATTAACATCGACATCAACATCAACATAAACATCAACATCAACATCAACATCAACATCAACATCAACATCAACATCAACATCAACATCAACATCAACATCAACATTAACATCAACATTAACATCGACATCAACATCAACATAAACATCAACATCAACATCAACATCAACATCAACATCAACATCAACATCAACATCAACATCAACATACACATTAACATCAACATTAACATCGACATCAACATCAACATAAACATCAACATCAACATCAACATCAACATCAACATCAACATCAACATCAACATCAACATCAACATTAACATCAACATTAACATCGACATCAACATCAACATAAACATCAACATCAACATCAACATCAACATCAACATCAACATCAACATCAACATCAACATCAACATCAACATCAACATCAACATCAACATCATCAACATCAACATCAACATCAACATCAACATCAACATCAACATCAACATCAACATCAACATCAACATCAACATGAACATCAACATCAACAACAACAAAAACAACAACAACAACAACGACAATAAAAACAACAAAAACAACATCAACATCAACATCAACATCAACATCAACATCAACATCAACATCAACCTCAACATCAACATCAACATCGACATCAACATCAACATCAACATCAACATCAACATCAACATCAACATCAACATCAACATCAACATCAACATCAACATCAACATCAACATCAACATCAACATCAACATCAACATCGACATCAACATCAACATCAACATCAACATCAACATCAACATCAACATCAACATCAACATCAACATCAACATCAACATCAACATCAACATCAACATCAACATCAACATCAACATCAACATCAACATCAACATCAACATACACATTAACATCAACATTAACATCGACATCAACATCAACATAAACATCAACATCAACATCAACATCAACATCAACATCAACATCAACATCAACATCAACATCAACATCAACATCAACATCAACATCAACATCAACATCAACATCAACATCAACATCAACATCAACATCAACATCAACATCAACATCAACATCAACATCAACATCAACATCAACATCAACATCAACATCAACATCAACATCAACATCAACATCAACATGAACATCAACATCAACAACAACAAAAACAACAACAACAACAACGACAATAAAAACAACAAAAACAACAGCAAGAAACTTTGTCACTTCAAAACCTACGGGTGTGTCCACGACACAACCAACTCCTTTTTGTTTTAAATTTCTCAATTTAGACTGTTTTCTATGGACCTCTTTTACATTAGTCAAGAGTTGACGGTGAACTCTTGCATTTGTCAATGAGAGACGCGGACATTAACGTGAGAGAGTGGAAGTTTAAAAGGGAATAGCAAAGAATTCAGGTCAATTCTTGACCAATGTAAAAGGGGTAATGGAGAAAATAACCAAAAATGCTTTCGTAAATGCTTAACACAGAAAATGCTCATGTACTTATTCTTACTTTTAAATCTACAAATTTTTAACTTATGGGTTCATGGAAAGCATTTTCATCTTAGTAAAAGTTGTTACTTATGTTTCTTATAAGTAGCTTGAATTATATGAGAAGCTTTACCGAACTCTACATAGAACCGCTAGCATAGCTCGAGCATCCACTTAAATTTGGATCGCGAACTCATAGTATTATTTGATCCAGTTACAATCCTTGCGGTTGACTTCAAGATTGCGTCACGATCGCGTCAAAAACGCTTTAATAACGCTCTATGTAGGTTATTGTAAAAACTGGCAGCTATTTTATGCTAGCAGAAACAACCGCAAAACAAGCAAAAACATGACAGATACAACAACAATAGCAATAACAACAATGAAACCGCATTTTTAGGAAGCAACAAAAAAAGCAAAACTAAAAAAAAGAAAAAAAACTTGTATTCAAAAGCCACAAAAAGCGGTAACCGCTTTAAAAGTAAAAGTGCCCAAGTCACAAAAGAAGCTTGAAGACACAGCATAAGACGCAGACGGACGACAGCAACGAAAAAGAAGAAGTGACGCAAAATGAGCACAAGACGAGCGAATAAAACGGAACCAAGCGAACTGAAGCCAGAAGCTGTTTGAAACAAGTTTACAACCAAAACCGGGCTCAATGCGCCGCATCAAAGAGTTAATAGCTGCAACAACAACAACAAAGTCAACAACAAAGTGGCAAAAATAACGCTTGGCCAAAATGCCGAACGAGTGGCTAAGGTGAGCTGAAGAAACAAAACGCGAAGAATCGGCCAAAAACATAGAAACAGTTCAACACAATTCTGAAAATAACAACAACAACAATGATAACAACAAAATAAACCAAACTGATTAAAATATACAGCCAACAAAGCTTGGCTTCAGCTGAGTTACTCGAAGCTTCAAGTAGAAGGCTGCAGCAACAGCGAATGGCAACAATGACGACGTGATCTAAGACACTTGGCAACGCTGAGTAGAAGAAGCAGAAGAAGTAAAAGTTAAATTATGCAATAGATATGGTGGCTTAAACAACAACAAAAAATAAACAAACAAAATCTATGAACGGCTAATGCCTGGCAAGTAATTCGATGCTGTTGATGGAGTTGGTGCTGATGCTGGTGCTGTTGCTGTTGGTGGTTCTGCAGTTGAGAGGTTAGCGCTGCTTCATCTAGGCCTGCTGCGCCAAAAGAGTTGCTGCTCAACTAAGCAGTAGCCACACCAACAGACCCTGCTTCTATGCTGTCGATATACTTGTTGCTGCAATCTCTGCTGGTACGTATAAAGCGGTCACATTTTACAAATTTTGACATACCACTTGTAGACCAGCAACAGCAGCAGCAGCATAACACGATAAACAAAACAAAAAAACAAAAACAAATAAGCTTTGCTGGTTGTTGTTTAACCGAATTGCCGCCCTTGTTGCTGTTGCTTTTGTTTCTGATTTTGTTTTTGGGTCAATCTACAATTGAAATGGTCAAAACACAGGTTAACATATAAATTCGGCTCTTACAGTTTATTTGTTGTTGGCGCTCTTGGTGGTTTATCCGTTTTTTTTCTCTCATTTTCTTCTGTGCGCTCTGCGTGAGTTTGAAAATGTAGTCATCAATGAAGCGTGAAGTTTTTATCTAACATCAAATTCCTAACCATTTTTTACGTTATTTTCGCTCTTAAGATTATTTTATTGTTGTTTCTTTGTTGTTTTTATAATTTTTCCCGTCCAAAGGTTTTTTTTTATGTTCCCATTAATAAAGCATCAATCGCCTACATTTCGGTACGTGCATCGAATTTCAAATCCATCATCGATCTGTACGCATCATTGGAAGTATTGTTTGTTACAACAAGAAACTATTTAATTGATTTTGTTACACAATAAATGCTGTTGAGTCAAATAGAGTCGACTTGGTATAGAACATTTATAACGAGAGTTGGAAGACCGAATCTAGAAAAGGCTACATGATATTTTCAAAACTTCTGGCAAAAGTACGAGAAACATTTGGCCTTATTTTTGTTCACAATTAATTATGGAATGGTTCTGAGAAACATTAACAAAAAAAAAAAGAGGATTTAAATTTTTCACCTAGCATGTTCTCCGAGAAATTCCTATTTGGTACACCCAGTGGTATACCCACTGTGAGTGAACTACTGAACGCACTCGCTTCGTTTTGAAGCCTATTTGACATTTAGCATTTATGCTTCTTTTTAGCGAAAAACGTTTTCGGCGGCTGTTTGTAATAATGTAATGGGGCTCGCTCGAAAATCGTGTTATTATAGTTTGTCTCATTAATGATAGACACCAGATTACGCGTTCCGCAAATGAGAGAGAGAGAGAGAGCATGACGTCAAAAGCGGTATTGTCAGACTTTGGAATAGTTTTACTCCCACACCCACGCCTAAATATTTTTTTTTCTTATTTTTATAATATGTATATGGACCTCCTTAACCCACTGGTATAATAAAATTTTGTCAATCTCGAATAGTTTAGGAGATAAAATTCTTGAAAGTTTAAAAAATTCATATTTTTCGTATACGAAAATATTCATATTTTTATACAGAAGAGTAGATATTTTTAATTTACTTTTTCGAAAGAATTTATTTTCAATTTCGTCAATTTGCCTAAGAGATCGCACATTTGCATACGTTTTTGCCAAGCAAAAGTACTGTGTGACGTCATGCACTCAGTTGAGAAAGAGAGCCTTAGATAACGGGGCTGCGGAACGTGTAATCTTGTTTCTATCATTCATGGTTGGTCTAAAAAAATGTGGCATGGAAAAAGCCGATATTTTTCGGTCCTTGCGACCACTCGGAGTCCCTCGTAATTTTGTGTACCGCACCATGAAGTTGTTTGAGGATACTGGTAGAATAATCGACCGTACAACATTCTTCTGTCCGCATGTTGTAAGCTTCCACCGTGAAAGCAGAAAAGCTTGTCGCGGGAGATAAATATCTCAGCGCAATCGTTCTCTCGCATTCTTAAATATGGCTTGGGGCTTAGAGCATACAAAAGACACACCGGGCACCTTCTCACAGTTGCGTTAAAGGAACAACATAAGCGAAAACTGAAAGCATTACTTCTCAAGCACGCGGATAATGCCCACAGACGAATTCTGTTTACTGACGAAAAACTTTTAACCGTAGAGGAATCGTTCAATAAACAGAATCAAAGAGTGTATGCTCTGTCATCACGACATACAGCAGAATTCGTTCGGAGAGGTCACCACCCAACTTCTGTGATGGTTTGGTAGGGAGTTGCTATGGTGGGGTCAGCAAGCTCCATTTTTTCGAAAAAGAAGTCAAAACTTCAGCGAAAATGTAGAGCACCAAAAAAAACAGTCTTTAAATTGGGAATTTAGGTGACTAATATACGGTGTGAACTGAAACAGTGTTGTTTAATTTGCAAAGATCTTAAAATAAATATCTAGTGGTTACAACAACTCCGAACACACGGCAAATTTGTATTCTTAATCCTACAAATTTAAAAATAAAATTAGAAATAATTCGAAATAATATTTTTATAATTAGAAAATATTAAGACAGAAAGTTACAAATATTTGACAATTTTATCAATTTCCATTCTTTTTTGAAATTTTTTGTACTTGTACGCCCTCTGGCAATCATCAAAATTAATAATAAACACTGAATTTGGAAATGTACCCCAAGAAATTACTACAAGTTGAAATCCGGCGAAACTGAGCGGCGCCTCTTAGAACCTGTCTAAATTTTCAAATTATCAACAATGGTACAAACATGATACAATTATACGAGGTAGGAGTCAAAACTTTCAATTTTCTTTTTTAATTTTTTTCGTTCTCTAATTTATACTATTTTTGAAAGTTGGTGCAAGACGAAAAAACTGCCACTCCTACCTTGTATAATTGTATCATGGGTACAAAAGAAAAATTTGTAAACTAGTTCATCTCACAATTTTAACGCAACCTTATTTTGTTCGTTCAATAAGAGACCATCCCTGTATTAAGCTGAAATTCTCTGCGCATTTAAAAGAGAATTTTAACGAACATAAAGGCGAGAAAAATATGGTCTGGATTCCACAACGGGACGATACACTCTCCCACAACTTGCTCATAGAAATGCTATAGATTGTTGAATGGATTTTTTCAAACGATCACTAAACATAGCTAAGGTAAGAAAATCCTGATTAAAACTAAGAATGTAAGCAATAGTTCATTAACAAATCTAAAAAAAAACATTTTATTTCAGATATCCATTGAGACCCAATTATTTTGTAGAACTTCGGAAAAAAATGTATCTTGAAGTCGTGGTGCTAAATATTTTTCTAAGGGGTGATATATATTTCCACGAAAATTAAAACATATTTTGAAATTTCAGCTCATCTTGGTTCGGTGATTTTTGTTTCAATTAAATGCAAAGACATTGATGACATCACGACCTCATTCTTGAATATGTAAGAAAGAAAACAAAAACAAAAAAAAATACTTTATATTTTATGATTAATGCAATTATTTTGCAAGCATTTAAAGCATGAGTGCTGAGCAACAGCAACAAAAATAACAGCAACAACAACAACAACAGCAACAACAATAACGACAATAACAATGACAGCAACAGCAATGATTTCACAGCTGCTAGAAGGCATCACTTGCAGCTAGTGCAGCAATGCAAGCCGATCATCAGCTGCCAAGAGCTGCATTCACACTTCTATTAATAGGTATGTCAGCAGTATAGCAACAACAAAAAACAACGACGACAACAATAACAACAAAAACAACAACATCAATTACAACAATAACAGCAACAATGCAAAATAACAATAACAATCGATAAATTCAGTTGGCTGCACCTCATCGCCTTCTTGTTGAGCATGAAAGCGTCACACTAAGCAGCGTGACGTTGTGACGACCGCCAGACACTAACACATTCTTAGCTGCTGCTGCTGCTGCGTTTGTCACAGAATGCACTCAAAATCGAGGCACAAAACGTCTCCGAAGGAACCTCCTCTAGAGGAGGTTTTTCAATGTTGTTACTGAGCTATTTGCAATGTCATTTGCAATAACTTCACACACGTACAAACACTTTTGAATGCACATATTAACGTATGTGTTGGAATATCACTACAAGAGTGCATCCGATGCGTGCCTGCTAAACTAATGACTTTTAATATCCTGAAAATTAAGAGCCAAACGTAGCATTCATTTTTGTAGATATTTTAAGGGCTCGTTCATAAATTACGTTACCAATTTAGTGGGGAGGGGGGTTTAAAAAGCACTACGATAAGTAACGGAGAGGCTGGAAATGTACTAAGAAAGAGTAACGGAGGGGAGGCGGAGAGAGATTAAAAAACAAAAAAATTGGTAACGTAGTTTATGAACGAGTCCTAGCCTGTAAATTTTTCTATCAAAATGTGTGGATATTTAAGTAGCTGCGTCGCACAGTGAACCGTCCCATACAAGTTAGACGGAAAAAATTATTTTATGATTTTTAACGATAGGGTATGAAAAGGCAACAAAAAAAAATGTATGGGAAGTGGGGGTCTATTTGACCCCCTGGGGAGTTATGGGCTAACTTTATGTTTTTCGGAAGTTGTTTCACTAAAAATGCTATTCCAAAGAAACTTTTTAAAGTTAAGCTTTGTGCAAAGACGTTTTAGAAAGATTATTTCATGGCCTTTCCAACGATATGCAACACTAGTAGATATTTGTGTTACAATTAGAAGTATTTGGTGGTGAAATCAGAATATTTTGGAATAAAATACATTATTTTGAAGTTTAAATTGAATTTCAAATAAAAACACTTTGTGTACCTGCCTTTTTTGTTGAAAATTATGATCTTTCGTTAAATTTACTTTAAAAATCATGTTACTTTTGTTTACTTTACTGCAATTCTTCACTTTAACATAAACAATTTCAACTTAATTTTAATTTTCTACTTATAAATACTTATGTAACTCGAACTTTTATATTCGATATTAGTATCCTATTTTCCTATTAAAGCAATATAAAATCAAAACTCAGTTCAGGAAATACTTTAATACAAATTCAAGATAGATTTATTTCGATATACAAACATAAAGAAATAATCATAATGTTACGCACTATCTGAATCAGAATGGAAAAAATAATTTTCCTCTGCAGAATTTCGATGTACGATAAGAAGTTTTAGCATATCAAAAATCGTAGGTACGTCAAATATAAGTCATACCTATCTTGACGATTACCGACTTTATAAAATGTTTCATTAAAACTTTGGAGATAACTATAAACTCCATTTTTTAACTTGTTCACCATCTCAAAATCATCCACACAAATATTAAATGTGCTGCAAGTACTTTATCAATTTATCCATTCTTTTGCTTTTTGTCACATTAGAACACACTTCATAAAACTCATTTCGAGATACAACCACTTGTTTACTTTCCATTTGACTTAAAAAAGAACACTTTACTCTTTAACTCCAACAGAAGAAATAGTCATATATTAATTGTGTTATTAAGCAAGCGAAATTACTTAAACAACAACAACAACAATTAAGTCAACCGTTAATTTCCAAAAATTGTCAACATGTGTAAAGTGCAATAACCTCATTCTGATCAATGCATTCCTATAAGAAAAAGCAACAACAGAACATCAACACTTGCATTTAAACTAACATCATATTTACCTGCTTTTGTTATTAGTGTTACTTACTTTTTCCCTTAGTAATTTTTAGTGAAATAACATTTTATAAGAATTAAATAATAATCAAATAATTAGCGTCACAGATTTATAAAAAAATGTTCAGCTATTTTGAAGGAATGGCGTGGCAAAGGACAGGGGGGGAAGGAGGGGTTGATTGAAAAGAATCTATATTTTCATTCAAACTTATTTGCATTACACGAAAATAATAAAGAATAGCGTAATAGCTGTATTAATGCACACCAAAATACATAAAACTATATAAACTAAGGTGTTGCAGCCGAAAACCCCTTGAGGGGAAAGTTGCCAAAAGTTTCCAAACCTAAAATTGTTTAAAATATTATATCGATATAATAAACTTTAAGAAATTGTCAAAAATAAATACTAGGACATACTAGGAAGGATGAAATTTCAGCTGAAATATGGCAAAAATAACCTTTTTTGGTTATTCGAGCATATCCTCAAACAAAAACATAATAATATTGGATAATATAATTTTTGGTGTACTAAGAAATGTATGAACATTGGTGTTTATAAAAAGAGGTCTTGTGTTTCTGTGAAGTTCTTCGTTTAGGAGTTATGCCATTAAAAAAAATTTAGAAAATTGTGATGTAGGGAAACGAAAAGGCAAATTTTCCCATACAAATTTTTGTAACTTTGGTACCATACGGTCTATCTGTATGAAATTTACACGTAAGGAAGATATGCCACTCAATAGCCTTAATCCCAAATTTCATTCCGTGCACTCAAACTCGAGTTACAGATTTAATTCCGTCTAAATAGGCCAAACAGTCCACTGTGCGTCGTTTTCTAAATTTTGTTCTGGTGGAGTTAAACTGAGCGCGAGGAGCATGTGAGGAACGCCTTTCTTTAATCTCGTGGAAATGCTAACATTTTGAGACTTTCTTATAATAAATAATAAAAGTATTGTCCTTGTCTTTTTCCTATACTTTTTCCTATCCTTGTTTTATTTCATGCTCTGATCTATATGCACATCTTTGTCCTACTCTTTATATTATTTTGGGTTCTTATCTTTGTCCAAATCCTTGCCCTTGTCCTTTTTCTAATCTTTGTCCTTATCCTGCCCTACCATCCTAATTTTTGTCGTAAATTTCATTTTATATTTTTGTTTTTGCTTTTATGTGGTCAATTTACATTTACCTTGGCGTCTTGCAACATATCCATTCAACGATATTGCATTTATGTTACTTTAAGTGGTTCTCTAAAAGACCTCTTGACGCTACTCAATTTGTTTTATATTTATCATGTGGCCAAAAACCACAGCCTTACTGTTGTTCCGTAAAATTAACCGTGGCGTTAAAAATCACGGAGTTCTAGTTCCATGCAACGATTTTTTTATTGTTGTTGCATTTTTAATGTAATCAGCGGTTGCCAACGTGGTGTCTTTACTCCAAAAATTTTGTTTAGTTTTCGTTTTGAGGTCAAAGAACTATTTTTTGTTATCATAAGATAACATTTTTTATAGCACTTCTACTCAGCGAGCAATAATTCCATGCATAAATTTCTATTTCCACGACCTGAGATAGAGCGATATAATTACAAAGTAACTGTATTAAAATGGTAAAATCGCAAAAACTACACAAAAATTAATATGAAATCTTGAAATTATATCTTTAATATTGAAATAAGATAATACTTTTAATTTGAAATTTGTCACAAACGACTAACAACCATGCCTATCCCCTAAAAAACTTACCACATCATAATAATAAGAATAATATATGAATATCATAACTTCAAATATAACATAAAAAACACGACTTAGAAAATGTTTTCTAATTTCGTTGTTGCATATATATATGTGATCGAAGAACTTCTAGCGAATTATAAGCTTTATATGTAACCACGAAAGCAAATATATTGTCAATTGAGCGATAATAAAGTAATCCATCTAAGTGATGCTCTAAGGCGTCAAAAAGAGTGATCGCCAATAATGACAACAGCGTAAGAAAGAAGTTGTTGAAGATACAAGGGCTTCAAAGCAATACGAGGACAATTTGGGAAGTTAAAAAAATAAAAATAAATAACTGGCCATTTCAGCCCTTGAAAGGACTTTGACCTAGCTTCTTATGATCAATTGTGTTGTGCGTGTTATTAAGTTTGTACACATTTGACCGACAACCGGACCTACATGCTTAACGCCGACTCCGAACGGCGATGAACGGAATGTTCTCGTTCTCAAGAAGCTTTACATGGCATTTTGATTACTCTCTGAGGTTTGCCATTGTCTGCAGAGAGGTGGCGGCCGTACAGAAAAATTATTTTAATTCAAATAATTTTCTGTCGCTGCTGGGGTTCGAACCTGGGTCTCCAGGTTCTTTGACATAGCGGCCACGCACTTTAACCAACTACGCCACGGACGTCGACATTTGGGAAGTTAGTGAATTTTTTATTTTCCCGCGTAGTAACTTTAAATGTAACACTAATCCTGCTACCAACTTCCATCTGTTAATAGACTACTGTCAAAATTTCAGCTTGCTGCGACACTTAGTTTGTGTTTTGCAGCCATTGACAGCAAACGATCTTGTGAATTTTCTCGTGAATGGAAAAAAGTGAATTTCGTGTGCTCATCAAGCATTATTTTCATCAGCCAAACCAAGGAAAGCCTTCATAAATACTATGGGGACTCTGCACCATCGTTAGGAAGAGTTCAAAGATGTGCAGGGATATGTATGACAGGCTGCATAAGATCCACGCCAACAGCAGCCCTCAATGTCATCTTAGGGCTCACCCCAATCCACATACACATCCAGATGGAGGCGAAGCTCATCCTTCACAGACTTTTCCATCTGGGTTATACTGTCCCAAACCATCCCTTAAAGGGACACCTTACCTTAATTACAACCCTAAAGCGAGAAAAGGAATTCTGCATGCCATTAGATGACATGCTTCCCAAAAGCAGCTTTAACAAAAACTTCATCGTAGTTATCCCCCCCAGATCCAATTGGGAACACGAGAAACTAAACCCGTCCGAAAACGACCTTGTGTGGTACACAGATGGCTCCAAAATGGAGAAAGGCAGGGGAGCCGGGGTCTTTGGAGAACACTCCAATGAGAGCCACTTCTTCAGTGCAGGTCTATTTACCACAATCTTTCAAGCGGAAATCCTTGCCATTAACAGATGTATCAGACTGAACTGTCTGAACAATGTTAGGGGCAAATCAATTTTCGTCTTCTCTGATAGTCAAGTTGCCCTTAAAGCTCTGACATCACCCATTATAAAATCCAAGCTAGTGCTGGAGACTGTCGACGTCCTCAACGACCTGGCTGCGCAAAACAACAACAATGAAAGAGCAGACTCCCTAGCCGAACAGGGAGCAGCATCACCATTCATAGGACCGGAACCGTTCTGTGGGGTTGGTAAGAATCTCTTTAAGCAACACGTCAAAACAACCTCATTCCGCGAATCTCAAGACATTTGGAAGAACTGCTTAGGACAGATGTGCACTAAGCAAATATTTCCAGAACTTTCTCCCAAGAAATCGAAATTTCTTATCATTTTAGGGAAGAAAGACCTAAAGATGATGGCTGGAATTATAACTGGACACTGTAAACTAAAGAAACACCTACAAAAAATGAATCTCGCTACTGATTCATTATGTAGATTATGCCTTGAGGATGAAGAAACCTCCAGACATATTCTCACTGAATGTCCAGCTCTTCTCCATATAAGAAAGAGAATCCTAAATAGCGAAATAGTCTATCAAGGACACCTTGCGATCCTCAACCTCGAAAACATACTATGTTTTCTGAAAAAAACTAAAGCAAGCGAACTGCTCTAAGCAAAGAAAAGGTGTGGCACAATAGGCATCACAGATGCCGCAATGTCAGAGCTGAATTAGCTCGCCGCAAATATATCTATCTATCTATCTATCTATCTGCACCATCGATTGGAATGATTCACAAGTGGTTTACTGAATTCCGTTCCGTCCGCCCAAATGAGGACACCACACCAGAAGTGGTCACTAAAATTCACGATATCGTGTTGGCCGATCGCAAAGTTAAAGTCCGCGAGATTGTTGAGGCCGTAGGCATCTCAGACGAACGGGTGTGGAACATTTTGCGAAATCATTTGGATATGAAAAAATTATCAGCAGATGGGCACCGCGTTTGCTCACTATCGACCATAAACGTGAAGTCGTGTTTGGCGATGTTGAACAAAGATAAGAAGAATTTTTCCTTAGTAACCGTGGACGAAACATGGATCCATCACTACACAACAGAGACAAAGGAACAGTCGAAACAGTGAACTTTACCCACCGAACGTGCTCCGAAGAAGGCGAAGACGGTGCTATCGGCAGGAAAGGTTATGGCGACAGTATTTTGGGATAAACACGGTATAATTTACATCGATTAGCTTCCATCGAAAAAAAAGATCAATGGCGAATACTCTGCTGGTATACCGAGTAATACCAAACTGGACCGTTTCAACGACGTTTTGAAAGAGAAGCGCCCCCATTTGGTGAGGAAAAAAGTGCTCTTCCATTAAGACAATGCTCGCGTTCACACATGCCCAGCTCCCATAGCAAAATTGCATCAAATGAATTACGAATTGCTTGCTCATCCAGCATATTCTCCAGATTTGGCCCCTAGCTACCATTTGCTGTTTCCAAGCCAGAAGAAATGGTTCGGTGGAAAGAGATTCACCACCAGAGAGGAGCTCATACCGAAACAGAGGCCTATTTTGAGGACCTTCCGAAAACGTATTTTTTGGATGAGATAAAAAAATTAGAGGAAGGTTAGACGAAATGTATCGAGCTAAAAGGAGACTATATTGAGAAATAAAATGTTTTTTTTTTTTGCCATAAAAATCATTCCTTGCTTCATTTTTCACGGAATTATCAAACGGCCCTCGTAGGGATCGGAATGTAGCACTCGACGAATATTCTTTGAATGGTACTTTTATCTACCTGACATCACACTCGAGAAATTTGTGTTCTCGCTTAGATAGTTGTAAATTTATATTTATGAAATTACAATGATTTTTGGTGATAAGTGAAGGAGAAAATATTTTTAATTTGATAAGTCCAGTGGATACTCCGTTTCCACTTCCTCTCTAATAGGGTAAAAACTCCCATTAAAAGGGACTTATCCCTTAGATCTTATAGCCATGCGCTGAAAGTTCATTTGGTTAGAAAATACTATAAATAGTTTTATATTAAAGCTTGTTTTTCTGAAAGCTTTTTATCTCTACCACCACTTTTAGGACAATGAAAAAATTTTTAACCACGAAGTTTTAAAAGTGATTGACTTTCATGCATATTATCACCATTTAATTTCTTAATTGATAAAGAATTCGCAGTGGTGGTTGCTTTGACGTACTTGCTTGACAGAAACTAAAAATAAACGCTTTACAACTATTTTCTAGTAAGCAAATGCTTCGCAAGTTAAAAATAAAATAAAGGGTGTTTTTTAATTCGCTGTTAAAAGAATGTTTTTAACATTTAAATTTCTTCATGCAAATATATACTCTTACGTCTGAGCAACGTCTTCAAATATTGCAATTTTACATTTAAAAAAACTAGTTTAGAAATTATCTTCGACTGGGCCCCTAAGTTAAAATAACCCCCATGGCCGAACCAAAGTATATTCAGTCTTAAGAAGCCCATAAAAAGTTTTATAAGGGTGCAATATATGCATACTCAGAGTGCATACTAAATATCAGAGCTCATTTGCAAAATTTAAAGTCGATATTAATTTTTCTGGAATTAAAATGGGTGGTAGTCGTGATTTTTATTCGATTTGCTTGAATTTTTTACTCATAGTACATGTTGATCAAAGCTAATATGCAAAATTTCAAGTTCATATATTAATTTTTGTGGCATGTAGAGATATTTTACCTTTTTGATTAAGCCACTTTGCATGGAAGGTAGGCGTGTTTTTCATCCGATTTGGCTCATTTTCGAACTTGATCTTTATTTTTTAGATACAAGCTTAACTCTTTGCGACGATATGTCTGCTCTCAGCCACCAAAGTGTTTTTACCGTTCCAGTCGTAGGTCTGCTCTCAGCCACGAAAACTTTTTTTTACTATTCCAGTCGTATGTCTGCATCCAGAGACCAAAGAGTTTTTACCAATCCAGTCGTATGTCTGCTCTCAATCGATAAGCTTCTGAAATTTGTTGAATTCGAATGATATTTTATAAATTGTGCTTAAGTGAAATTAGACAATTAGGCAACTAGGAACATAGAGAAGAAAGGCTTAATGGCAAACTGCATATATTGCGGCACTGTGAAGATGTAAAAAGTAAAGATTTTTCTGTATGTTCGAGCAGTAACTTTTTAGGCGGAAGACGCCAAACTAATTATTTTTGTGACACATGTTCTTGAAAGCCAAGGCTTTATATTGGAGACTGCTTTGAAAGATACCACACGATGAAAACCTATAAAATATAATTCTAACATAAAATTGAGCATATTATTATGTTACATATATCTTAAGTTTTAAAAATAATTAATACATTTTATTTTCCATTCATAATCTTGCATATTCTGCATAGCTGTTCTTTCAACGAAAATTGATTCCGACTAGAATGACACCAATACATAAAATTAATACGATCACAAAGGGTTATATACCGAATTTCGTGATGATAGCTTGAAAATTACGGCTGTAATCGTGATCACAGACGGACATGGCTAAATCGACTCGGGTGGTGATGATGATCAAGAATATATACACTTTTGTATACCTACCACGCCTTCTTGTGGACGTTGCAAACGGGGTGACAAAATTATATACCCCTTTTACGTTTTTTAAACGCGAGTGTCTAATTACCGGTTAAGCAAACATTTCGGACGCGGCTCTTTTCTGGCTAAATAGGTTGGTAAACAAACAGAATTACTTAATTTGGTGCAAGTAACAGCCGTACTGGAGATACTGGAGTCTCCATTAACTCTGCATGTTCTCACGAGCAGCCTGTGCAAAGCCAGGATAAAGGAGGATGGCCCCAGGCAACAGGTTCGCCCTATCCTGTATAAATGCAAAAGCAACTACCCAGATCCTGCAGTTTGTCACTCAATCTGGGGAGTAGGTTGGACCGTTGACAAGATCAACGTTAGCGTTATGCCTACGAGGGAATCGCAATTATCCTTAAAATTTTATAGCACGGGGATAGTCTTTACCTCGGCAGATAGACGACTCGCAATTTCACTGGCATATTTGCATGTCGTTTGGATAGTTTGATGTTTTAAAAGAGGTGTGAGATTTGGGTGAAAAGTGAACCTTAGTAATCTCATAGTACCAAAGTTGAAAAAGTGTTAAAGTGGGGACCCATGTGTCACTCACAGTCAAATGCGATATGCATATCCAATAGTGGTGACTTTTGTCATCACAGTTATGTGTGATATGTAATATATGTCAGAGTGTATGAGTACTATGTCTAGGTAAACCCCTTTAGCCCAGGAGACTATCGCAGGACTGGCCCTTCGGGGAGTACCGTGCTGATTGTGGTAGCTCAATGTCGCGAGCATACGTACATTGGTATGCGTGGTGTTTACAATTGGCAACTTTACAGTTGGGTGGCAACGTCCAAATATTACCAAAGATGTTAGATGGGTCTCGGTTTTCACCAATAAATATGGATGTTGACCCAACTTATCATCCGTAATTGGTACTGTTGCATTCCAATATTGTTTACTATCTATACAATATATTTATTAATTTAAATATACACTTAAGTATGATGTGTGACCGGTGTTGAAACTACTATGACAGGGCATTGGTCGCGTCTGGAGTCATGGAAGTGACGCCCAGGAGATGGTTTTTTTTTAATATTTTTCGTACAGGAAGCATCGAGAGCCTCTGTGAGTGTGAGACTTTGACCCACTTAATCTGCACGCTGACGTTGCTCTACGTCAGGAAGGCTGTCGTGAGCACTTAGCTTAATCGTCTGTGATTGTCTCCATCCTGTCTCCGTCTTCTATGAGAGTTTTCAACTGTGGAACCAGGGGAAAGCATCTGTGTGGTGTGATTCGTCGGCTGTGGTCTTTTTTGCCAGGATCAGCCCGTTCAAGCATTCTCAAGGTCTGCATCACTTGTTCGTCGAAAGTGCATACCGCGGTCCAATTACTTTTGGATAGGCACATCATCAGTATCATGCTGTCAACAGTAATTTGTACACCGTGATCTCTTAGAGTTCCGCCCGTTCTGCCTTAAAGCGGGGACAGACGAAAATTACGTGCTTTGCGTCTTCGTGTATGTCAGAACCTGTTGAGGTACTGACGGAAACACCCTTGGTTGGTGACTTCTTGTGTAATATAGTAGTCCAGCGAACCATGTTTACGTGACAACCAATCGTGGATCCACGGTATAGTTTGGTACGTCCATCTGCCATTGTTAGCTCGCTCCTAACGCGATTGCTATTCCTCTATATCGCGAGCGTGCTCCCGCTGCCTATCTTCACTCGTGGGTTTGATCCCTTGCTGGGCATACAGCCGTCTCATCTCCGATGCCCGGATATCAACTGTCATCTTACCAGCAATGACTACGTCTGGGACCGCCCTGTAGGCACATGCTACTCTCAACGCACTTAGTCTGTTGACCACTCTCAGTGGTTCAACGGCTGTGTTTTTGGTGACGCATATAGCAGCACGGAATCTACCACAGATTATAGTTAAAGTGTTCTCTCTCCTTGGGCACCACCAATTTTTTGTAATATGCGCGTAAGTGCACCGTTTATGGCTCTCGCCTTATCTGCCGCTGCCAGCAAATGTGTATGAAAACTCAGGCACAGGTCTATGAGCACCCCAAGATATTTAATGTGAGGCTTTGATGTTATATCATAGCCTCCGACATTGATGACCAGCCCAGAAGATGGTTAAATGGTCGTTAGTGTTTAGCATTAGCATAGTATTTGCTTCCGGAAGATATGCCTGTTGGGCGTCAATTCCATGAACCTTGACTTCTTGCCAAGGGGCTACGTATAACTAAGCCGAACAGGCAGGTGTCTAAGGAAAACCCTAAAATCCTTCTGGAGTCTCCATTACATCCCTAACGAGTCACTTTTTGGTGCGTAAAAATCGATGATTGTACTCAGAAGGCATCAACGGTCCTTATTTGTTCAAAAATGAGGCCGGAGTCAACTTTACGGTCAATTGACTACGCTATCGCGTTATTATTGAGGGCTAATTACTGCCAAACATGATTGCGTGCGCACTGGTTCCAGCAAGACAGTGCAACGAGCCAAACAGCCACCCAAGCAATCAATTTGCGGAAACAGACATTTGATGAGCGAATTGTGTCACGTTTTAGACCTCTCGATTATTTCTTGTCATTTCAAGTCATTCGTCCATGCGAATAAGCTCAACAATTTAGCAGTTTGAGGCGAAATTCGACCAAAAATTTTTAAAAAAGTGACTAAAAATTGGGTCAATCATATCTCGTACATCAAGCGCAGCCAAGGTGGTTATCTAAAGCAGGGATGCCCAGTGCCTGACTCTTTGGACTTTTGCCACTCTTTCCACTTTTTAAAACAACTTCAATATTTTAATGTTCGTTTTAATATGCCGTATTCAGCTTGCAGCTGCACCCTTGGTCGTTACTTCTTTGTTGTTGTAAGTATGCACTATCGATTGGTGTTATTTCGCATTTTGTTGTTTTTGTGTGTTCTACAATTTGAACTTGTGCGCGATCACGGACGATGGACGATCACCATGCATATTGCTTTTCTTATGTCCTTTTGGTTGTTTGTTAATTCAGCGACTGCGCCCAATTTATGTTTGTATTGTTGGTTGTATGTGTTTTTGTTGTTGGTAATTCCTCCTTGTGCCACGATCCAATGCTTTGTTGACTTTTGCTGTTGCACTCTTTAAATAATTTTTATGGGCATCGCTGATCTAAAGCTGGGTTCACTGATCACCTTCAGCATGTTTTTTGCGAAAGCTCTATTGCTCTCAACAAGAGAATGTGGTAATTTTGATTCACTGACATGTAAAACATTCTGCAAGTTTGTTGTTTTTTCATTGTCATTCAGTATTGCCAGATGCAATGTTCCTTTATTATAAAGACATAAAAAATAAAATATGCCTATTTCAACTTGACAAACTCCATTCTGGCAGTTCCGCTCAAAAACATTCAGCAAGAAAATTAAAATAAAGTTAATCAAGTTGAAGAGATGCAGCAAGTTTTTGTTACTCTCTCGTTGAGTGTGAAGAGAGATAGAGCGCATAAACTTCAAATAAAAAAATTGAAAAACATGCTGAAGGTGATCAGTGAATCCAGCTTAAGTGAAATCAAACATTTTCAAATAATCTCATATCGCCAACTTTGAATAAAGCCAAAAAATTGTTCATTTGGATAATTTTAATGTGTTGTATTTAACCCATTAACCGCCGAAATGTGATTATGTCGGCTGATTTCGATGATTTTTTTCGGGAATTTCTTATTTTGATCTCTTATTTTGATCCCTCAAATTTCAATTCAAAAGTTCAAACCGTTGATTTTTTTGAATTTTTTTTAATATTAGCTTTGCTTCAAAACAACGACCGGCGTTTAATCGATTAAAAAGGAAATCCTACAGCGAATTAAAAAAACACCCGTTATTGCGAATGTTTCTGTTTTGTTATTATTGTGCTCTCTTGCTTGCGCTCTCATTGAGAGAAAAGAAGACGAAAGCCATAAGAAACAAATTAACAACAAGTCACAAAAGTCAAGTGTAGAGAATATTCTCATGGTTTCCATTCATGGTATAATAATACCAGGTAGCATTGACAGTTGCTTGGGAAATCATATACTGTCAAAAAATATACTCAAAAAGAGAGCGTTCGCTGGTCGGCCATTGTTAATAAATGAAAACACAAACAACAAACGAATTTTCTGCCAGCATCAAGCCACAGGCATCAATCCACCGCTGGCGACGAGTTTCGTTATTAGGCACTGAATAAAATTTAACATCACGGACTGAAAAACTTTTCGCACAAACTACACAAGATCTTTTTATCACTTTCATGATTTTAAATGTTTATTTCTTTATGATTTGTTTATTTAAACGCACAATATTCTTATTAGTTTTTTGTTTGTTTTTGTCACTTGCTTTAATTTTCGCTTCGTTTCGCAAACAGCTGTGTTTGACAATTTATGTTTTCCTGTTGAAGAGAAAATAAGCAGTTGTCAATGCTACCTGGTATAATTATACCATGGTTTCCATTGAATGTGCAGAGCGGAGCTTTATAACTGTTTTACTCATTGTAAAGCTATATTGAGGTTAAGAGAAACATGCTTAAATAATATTGATCGAGCTAAAATAAGAACTGAAAACACAACAAAAATTAATATATTATGTATACATCTACTAAACAAAGTTAAAAGTATTATTTCAAGCATAGATAGGTAGGCGGAATCCAACCAGATAGCTAAGCTAGCTACAGTTCTGCAAATTAGCTCAGATACAAATTTATAATTATTGTTTATTTACACAATATCTTTTTTTCGCTATCTATGATAATTGCTCTTAAATATTTACATGCGCTCTTTTTTTTTTTTGCATTACATTTGAATGTGATTTGTTGTTATTTCTTATGTTATATTTGTTTTTTTACATGTTATTGTATCTGAAGCGCTTAGCGAATAAATTAAACACTGACACGCAATCCGTTGGAACCAAATATTTTGTGCGCTTCATTAGCTAGGCGAACATTCAATAATGAACAATTATGGCAAATTAATTCCTGTGCAAACAAGACGCATATAAATCGACAACCGATTGAAATGTTATAACCCAGAAATGGACCAGTCGACCGATTAAAACCCAAACGCAAAAATATGCGTTTTGTTTGGTCGATTGTTTTTTTTTTATTGTTTTTTATTGAAATTGTATGGCATCGAATCGGTTTTCTTATCATTTAAATTTTTGAAATGGCTTATTAGCAACTCTTTCTTAACTATTGAGCTACTTTTGGCAATTACTGGGGTGTTTCTTATTTTCGCAAGTAGGCGTTTTTGTTGGTGTATTAGACTTGATATGTGCCAATCAACCCATAACATATATATGTTGATGCACGTTCTACTTTCACCAACGATTGAAACCAATTTATTGATGTTTTCATTCGTTCACAAGTCGAATCGAAGTCAAATTGTTCATTCATCGATACGAACTGGAAGGTTGTTTTTATCGTAATTTTTTTTTTTTTTTTTTCTGCTGATAAGCAATCAATGCCGATGTCAAGTCGTATGAAGCTCTGTAAGTAAAAGTAAGTTCATTAATTAAGACAACCAGAATTATGTAAAACTAATTTAATGGTTTTATGAATCACCGACAGGGCCGTTCGCAAGATTTGGTCCAGGGGGAATTTTGATAAATAAAGCAATTCCAAGGACGTCTGTTAAGGAAGAGCGTGTACGGCATTATTCGCAGACGGTAAATAGTGCAACCCTGAAATTTTGTCAACAAGTAGACATAACCTCTGCCCACTAGTAAAAAAGTTAAGTTAAATTGTTTGTCGAAACTTTGTCAGAAAAGTGTGTTAGGCATTGTGAGTACTGAGTACGCAGAACGCTTTGAGGCAGTTTTCCTCTGCAACCATCCAAAAGGACAAAAAATGTCCTATGCAGCGGTGGCAAAATATTTGAAAAAGTCAAAGGCTTTTGTCCAGAAGTGAGTGCAATGCTTTAAGAAATCTAAAAACGTCGATGACCTTCCCGATCGTGGCTCAACAGGGAACATGACCAAGAAGGATGAAAAAATTATAGTGAGTTTGTTTTCGCGGAATCCTGGCTTAAGCTTGCGTCAAGGGCAAGCCAAATTGAGGCAAAAAGGTCGAAATATATCGCACGTAACTATTCGTAACCATTTGCGTGCAATTAATTTGAAATGGCGAAGCACAATGAAGAAACCATTGTTGTCCGAAAAACACGTTACTAAAAGAATGGCTTGGGCTACAGAAACATTGATCGCGATTGGATTAACGTACTCTTCTCTGACGAATCTTCTGTTTGGGTTATTCGATCGTATCACGGGCTTGGTCTTTGTCGTGAAGTAATTTTGTCCAGCGCACCGTTAAATATCCCATTAAAATTCATCTTTGGGGATGCTTCGGCACTTTGCACCTCTTTACCGAGAACCTTAATGTAGCCAGAATGATCAAAATTTATGAGAAAGCTTCATTACTGACTGCCAAATGCCAATTTATAATCAAAAACGAAGACTGGATTATGCAGAAGGAAAATGACCCCAAACACCGCAGCCGCCTCTGCACCGACTGGAAACGTGAAAAAGGCATCGTCACATTAGATTGGCCTGCACAATCGCCTGATAGTCCCATCGAAAAACGCCTGGGGCTTTATCTTACTGACTGACTTATACTTTAAAACAATTTTGCCGAGAAATGCGACACATTTGGAGAGATCTTCCTGTCGATGCACCTGTTAGTGCAAAGTATGCCGCGGAGATGTCAAGTACACGCTCTTTCTTAACAGACCGTACAAAGAAAACTATCAAGAAATAGATGAACAGAAAATATAAGATTTCAGTTATATATGTTCATGTTAAGATTACCAGCAAGATTTGGTGAATAGTAGGAAAAGTAGTTGCAGATGTCAAGAGCTTCGATAGGACTGTTGATATTTTTAGCAAAAATCCGTCTTCGCCAAAGTTTTACTTCATTGATCCATACTTCAGGAATTGTCATGCAAAATCGTGGAGTATTTCTCAAATAATTGGTTGCATTCTTCTTCATCAAGGGTTGAAATTTTTTTTTGGGAAAAGATATCTAAAATTCGATAATATTCCACAGTGCTTAAGAAAACGGGATTCGAGTTGAATGAAATACCGCCTTGATCAAAAAGTTCCCGGAATTTATTCAGGAAATTAAAAATACAAGATTATACAACTAAAATCGATATTGTCCCCTTGAAAGTACTCCCAATCGACTGTAACGCACTTATGCCAGCGCTTGATCCAATCCTCGAAACATTTTTTATATTCGGTTTGTGGTATGGCCATCAGAGCCATCTTCGATTTTTCCATGATCTCATCTTGGGTGCAGAAACGCGTTCCGCGGAGCGGTTTTTTGAGTTGACCGAATAGGAAAAAGTTGCAGGGAGCCAAATCAGGTGAATTCGGTGGTTGCTGAATAGCATTGGTTTTGTTTTAGCCAAAGGCTTACGGATAACGATGGCTTTGTTTGTTATCGTGGTGCAAGATCCACGGTCTTTTTTGGCGAATTGCTTCACGCAAACGTCTCATAACGCCCAAATAATACTCCTTGTTGACTGTTTGGCCTTGTGGAGAAACTAAAAAAGAGACTGTGAGAAACGAAAAAGAGACTGTGAGCATCGCCTTCTTTTTTGTCTAAAAACGTGGTGTTTTTCCGGTCGCCGCTCATTAGGTGCACGCCATTTACTCGCTTGATGTCTGGATTGCGTGTCATACTCATAAATCCACGTCTCGCCTCCAGTAATGATCCGTTTGATGAATGTTGGGTCGGATTCGGCCTTGGAAATCATGTCTTTTGCGACTTCAATGCAGTCCCTTTTTTGCGTGAAATTCGGGTCTTTCCGCACCAGCTTTGCAACGACACGTCTTAGACGGCGAAATGTCGAGACGGTGAAATGTCTTGAACGGATCCAAAAGCAATGCCCAACTCCTCTGCCATCTCTCTAATGGTAAATTTGCGGTCTACGGTCATCCATTATTTGATATTGTTTATGTTTTCGTCGGTTTTCTATGTAAATGATCTGCCACTGCGTTCATCATCGTTCATGGACTCACGGCCACTAATGATTCAAAAGCAATGCCCAACTCCTCTGCCATCTCTCTAACGGTCAATTTGCGGTCTAAGGTCATCCATTCCTTGATTTTGTTGATGTTTTCGTCGGTTTTCGATGTCGAAGGCCTGCCACTGCGTTCATCATCGTTCATAGACTCACTGACAATTCTGAAACGTTCGTCCCGCTGATAAACGATTGTTCTCTTCAGAATATCGTTGCCGAAACACTTTTCTAACATTTGCAATGTCGTCGCATCATTGAAACCGTTTTTAACTCAAAATTTAATACAAACTCGTTGCGGCGAATTCAATTCCATTTTTAAAATTGTACAAAATCGAAAACACGCACAATCGCAGATGTACTCAATACGGCGTCACTTTTACAAATATCAAGCTATCAAGCTGAATTTCATAGAATGTCAATGACAGATGTGACCACCTTAAGAAAAAAGAGTACTTACATCGGGTGACTGAAAGCATCACACGGTGGTGAACTACGGGAACTTTTTGATCAAGGTATGGTGAAATGTAAGTATAGTGATTGAAATTGGATAAAAATCTTCAATCGAATTAGTCTGGACATTACAACGATGAGTTTGAACCCCCAAAATCCCCCGTGCTTGTGGGCCTGCTCACCACAGTAAAAAATTATGCCAAAATTTTACTAACATTATATAATGTGCAAGATCTAGGAAATACATTTTATACGCCTAATACTTTCAGCTTTTGCAAGGACATAGAATCAATATCAGTAGTCTCAAGGCTATGAAGGATGCTATTCAAATTTCCCACATCGCCAAGCTGCTTACAGAGAAGTATTGGAAGTTGGGCAGATACAAGTCTTGAATACCTAAACCTACTTATGGATTAACACTATAAGCAACTCTATTACCTCTATAGAAGTTCCACCTCCACTAGTTTCCACCGTAGTAAGTAAAAGAAAGATTTTATGGGCAGTGATACACTTCCAGTCTTATAATCACCAGGCACCGATATTATTGTGTAGGCACAACTGTAGCCCACCCTCCTGTACATTATGCCCTGACTGCAAATCATCTTCTCCGGCTGCAAACACCTTAGATAGATACATTCCCTCCAGTTGAAAGGAAGTAAGAGTTGTCTTCACACCCAAGGCCAGCCCTTACGACTTCAGATCAATTAGCCTATCCTCTCTCTTACTAAAAATAATATAAATTCTCATTTAAGTTTATTTGGGGTAAGCCATTGATACTTCAAAACTCTTAAAGGCTCAACACGGGTATAGTAAGAGTAAATCTCCTAAGTCTCAAATATTGAGAGATCACTTGAAAGCAAGGAGAATACATTAGTGGAACTCTTCGACATAGTGCCTGCCTTTAACAATGTCCTGCCAAGTGCGATCAACCTAACCCTGAGAGAGTTCGGTGTTGAAGAGCTTCTTGTTAAGTTCGTCTGTCAGATGCTTCCCAAGAGAGAAGTTAGTACGGAGCTAGGCACTGCTCGGTTCGCAGATTTGTCAGTAGAGGCACCCTCCGAAGGGATCCTCTTTCCACTTTTATGGGTCGTGACGATGAACCTATTATTGCTTCGCATGGAACGGAGTGCTTATCAGGTGTAATCATACGCAAATGAGGATGCAATCATTGTAAAACTAAAGTTTCCACAGACACTGTACAATCTCATGGAGACCGCATTGTGATCACTTTCGAACTGGGTAGTAATCCGCGGGTTCAGTGAAACCCGGCAAAGTCAGAACTGGTCTTCTTTACAAGGAAGTATAAAACGCCTATCCTGAAATCACCAAGTCTTTACAACTCAAATTTAGCAACAGCGCAAAATATCTAGGAGTAATCTAAGGTAAGAAACTAAGAAACCAAGAATACTTAAAAACGCATCAGGATAGCAATAACGGCGCTCTTGCCCAAAAAGGGGCTGTTTTAAAGCGATAATCCCTTGGATTTGGATGACGGTAGTCGGCTCAGTGCTCCTCTATGGAGCAATAGTCTGATGGCCTATATCTGTAATCCTAAGCAAAATCCACAAAGTGCAGAGAAAACTATGCCTTAACGGAGCTCTTCGCTTTACCCCAACAGATGCCCTGAATATTATTCTCCATCTCTCCCCAATAGACCTATTGCCAAGGAACCCGAAACCATCCAATCAACCAACCATTAGCTTTGAGGCTAAAGGAATCTGGACCCTCTTCCGGTATTAATATTGTACAAATGGGCATACTGGCCTATGCCGGTAAACATTCCATATCAGAAGAAACAATAGCCAATTAATGCGATATTCGCATCTCTTTACGCCAGGAATGGAATAGCAGATCTCATCACATTCATAGAGCTATAAATATATTTACTAATGGCTCTTACCTCGAAGGACTACCAGGAATGGGAGTATATTCTACAGATCCGGAGACTGAGATCTCTTTCCGACTTCCTTATAATTTTAGCGTATACCAAGCGCAGGTCTTTGCTATCCAAGAATCTTAACCCGTGACGTACCACAGACAAAGCTGTCTGCATCTTTTCTGTTAGTCCTCCAGCTCTAAAGGCGCTATGCTTCTATACCTTACGAAACTAGAAACGAAAAAAATCGCTGTATGCCGCAGATATTTCAACCAGATGATCAAGCATTTTAGGACTTACTTCGTCCGCGATCTTGGGCAACTGCAAAGCTGATGGACTAGCTAGGAAGAATACTACTACAACTATCCCATGGGAAAGGATTGGGTGCGTATGCTCTTATCCGCATTTAAACTCCAATGCAAACGAAAAACAATTTGCCAGGCCAAGGACCGTTTGGACCATCTCGTCAACTGCAATATGGCTAGAACAACTTGGCCTTCATAGAATTTCAAGCGCATATCCCCTCTATTGGGATTCAGCAGATCGGACCTCTTTATTCTAATGGGAATAATAAGAGATTATTGCCTGAAAGGAGGACAAGCCCTACGGTTAAGAGTCAAAGCCAATGACTAATGCTGAAGCTGTAAGTAAGGAGAAAAGCTTCTCATAAGCCATTGCTCTGCTCTTAAAAGGAAAAGACTTCTTTCTCTTGGTCGACCCTAATTGTACTCCCTTGCAGTCTAACAGTCTAACAAATAACAACAAGTTACACATGAGATTACGTGGTATCCACAATGGGACTATAAAGGCCTACATAAGTGAACGAGTTGGGCAATCGTCTCAGCCATTGCAACCTCCCCCAATCTTACTAACACTTTAGAATCATTTACCTATGAAATGTTAGGTATTAAAAAAGTTCGAAAAAAGAAGGCCCAATGAAAAAAGCTGATTGGATAAATTAACTACCATGCACACTTTCTGTACGAACACAAATACTCAATGTTAAGGGTACTTGCACTTATACAGCATAAGTTTTGTATTCTAGGTCGATCTTATTTAACCGCCATTTTAGTTTGAATAAAATTTCTCAGTTTTTCTTACAGTCCTAGATACATATTTATGCGACTCCAAATGCGTTTCTAGCGCAGAGATTGGACTGCACGAGTTTTACAAATCGGTACAGACGAGCACCATATTTCGCTAGGAACGATTATAAACTAGAAACGATTATAAGATACACAAAAGATATACAAAAAACCTCACCGACGATTTAGGCCGACGACATTATAAGGCCGATAAGGCAGTTGCTGAACTGGTGACCGCTATCGAGGCAAAACATTCAAATTCGCTTAACTTCGACCCTAACTTTACGGATTAATTCTAAGCTACTCCAAGCACGGATCAGAGAAATTGCATCGGCCTTCCCTCCTTTTAATATTCACAGGTACCAAATTAGCTTTATGCTCTGAAGACATGTCGCAACCCTTGGCAGAGGTGGAGGACTATCTTAGCTCTCCCGCAATATGAGTAGTAAACCACAATCATCACTATGCTACCCGAGAAACTATCCCAAAATGTCAACCTGACATAAGTCAGGGGCCACTGACAGAAATCCTTTAGTGTTTAACGTAGACACCTGTCGTGTGGGCTTAGCATAATTCTATGGCACTCCAAAGCGTGGGAACGAAACATTGCGTCGAGTATGGCTCTGGAGTATGGCCGGTTGATAATGCAACTCCACATTGAGCTGGATAGCTCTACCCGCTATATGAGTAATAAACCACAACCACCACGATTCTGACTACCTGTGGTACTTATATCTAACTCATTAACCAAACTATTTTCTAAAACAGTGGTCCCTACTGATACATAGTGGTCACTCCTTAATAACCGACGAGCCTGCCCAAAAACTCTCGTCCGTTTTTCTTTCATGCGTACTAAATGAACCAAAAAGTTCATCCTCTCACTCATTGTTATCTCCAAATATTTAAATTCTGACACATATTTAAGGTTAACCTCATTCGCACTGACATATGGATGTTGACTAGATGAAAATTTGCCTTTCAGCAGCATTGTAACCGTCTTGTCCATTGCCACACTTACACCAATCTTCCTTCCCCAATCGCACACTATGCCCATGACCCGTCTTGCCTTGGTTTCGAGATGACACGCAGATCATCAGCATATGCACAACTTTTAAAAGCTTGTGTTAGTTGTTCCAACAGAGGATCCTTCATGAGGTTCCAAATGAATGGGCCACAGATAGAGCCTTGTGGGTCACTACGTACGACATCGATCCATACAATATTATGTTATGTACGCTAACTACACAACGGGACCACTGGCTGTCTGAGGTACCAATTCCAAGTCTTCGGCCGGACTTCTACTACCAGTTGTGCCTCATCACAGCTCCGAACTTGTGGCCAGCTTAAAATGTTCTCCAAAAACAACTTCTCACATGAACCATCAAGTTTTATCAACAGACTATCTTACAGATGAATAACTATAAGAATCATTCACTTGTTACGGCCACTAGTGTAACCAGAATAGTGTATCTTGTAGTGCGTGGTATGTCAAAAGTTAAAATGTACTAAATGTATTAGATGGCCCAGAATGATTATTTCCATTCCCAATGAAAATATCGCGTTATATTTATTCGTATCGCGGGTTTTGCATAAAAGCTATCAATTCTCTTTATCCACCCTAGAAGACTGGAAGAATTTGAATATGTTAGCTTCCATTACTATCATAAAATCTTGATTTCTCCGTTTAAGACTTCGTTTTTCCACCACGCTCGTTTTTCAATTCCATGCCTTTTATCATATACAAAAACCTATTCTGTAGCTTCGATAACATTTTACCAAAGTTTCATTTCTCTATCTGTGCTAATCTTTACTGCAAGAGCAAATATAAATTCACACGTCATCGTGTTGTATTTATATGTAAAAAAATATACATCTTGTTTGTAGCTTAAAGCAAATACGAATTATTAAAAACAAACTGACAAAAACTGAAACAAAATGAAAAAAACATTGACATAAACTCAGTCTTAATCGATCACAAACGATCACATTGAGTTTAAAGAAGCTAAATGTGGAAAAAGAATTGGGAAAAAACGCACGCTTACATAATTATAAGCCGAAGAATTCAAATCATATGGAAGCAGAAAAAAATAAAACAATAAAAAAGCAACAAATGAGAATAATACGAATCATGAAGAAACAGCAAGTCGAGAAGAAGCAGTATACGACTAAAAACTGCTTAACGAAGCGAAAAGCTGACAGTCCGAACGAAAATCACTTAACAAACAATAACAGAAAATAAAACAAAGTTTTAAGTCAATCGAAATATGTATTTTAAACGTTGTTGTTGTTGTTGTTGTTGTTGTTGTTGTTGTTGTTGTTGTTGTTGTTGTTGTTGTTGTTTTTGTTTTTGTTGTTGTTGTTTTTGCTTTTGTTTATTTATTGCACGCGATTCTGTTTCGTACGCTTAACCGACAATGAAAACGAAACCGAATCAATTGAAATAATAAACAATGAGTTGTGTAAGGTAGAGAGAGAGCTAGGGCGTATAATGAAGATAGAGAGAGAATTAGTGCAGGAGGTTGAGAAAGTGAAAAATAGCTAATTATAGAGAGAGAGCGAGAAACGCGCAAAATAATTTACCAAAACAGTACATCGCTAAATAAAAGAACAACTCAGGTTCTGGGGGAGGGTGAAGAAAAAAGTAACCATTCAAGAGATTTTATAACAGCTAAAGAATGGTGCCTACGCCCATTATTAGTTATGTTTAACTAAGTTACTAAATCAACGGCATACAGTGTAACGAGGTCTAAGGGATGAGGAATAAAAATGGAAGGGAATTGTCGTAGGAATATAACATGATTATGGCTTGTGGTATTATTTCATAAATACAAAAACCACAGCAACTTTTATTTAGATCAGCCACGCCCTTCGCCCACCTCCCATAGAAAATTAACAATAATAAATGCAGTTTAATAATTCAATGTTCAAATTGTACATAAATCTTTAGAATTCGATAAAATTACAGAGAAAATTATTGACAGTCATCAGAGAAGTTCGCAGAGTCACTCGACACAAAGTCGGAGAAATCGAGATCAGAAATGAAATCAATTGTGTCTTCAATCAAAAATGGAAATAAAATTATTCTTATTGTGATCTTCATTAAAAATAAATTTATCGAATTCCTTATCAGGTTGATTTCATTATAATGGTAATGATAATTATCAGGGTTTCCAAAAAATTTGAAAAAAGCATTATTCCAAAATGAATCGGCATTGCATGGGACTATTGTTACTGAATGAGTATAGAAGTTATGGTAAAAGTAATAACACGACAGTAAAGGTAAATTTGTTAACTTGCTATTTATGAGTGCTACAGTAACAAATATTACACTCTAGTAAAGTCTAGTTCTTAGCCCTCATGACAAAAAAAAAAAAAAAAAAAACAAGGAATTCAGAAAAAATGGCGGCCTCGGTAGTCGAGTAGGTAGTGTGCTTGACCACCACAGATCAAAGGTCCCAGGTTCGAAACTCGGACAGGCCATGGTCGTACGTTTTAACCGTTCTGCATTTTCCATCCTCATTTGTAATCAAGTGAAATTGAAAAAGTATCAAGATTTGCGACTTGAAGTTGTTGTTGGTGGTAGAGAAGTTTGTGGATTAGATTTGCCTTTAACTTGAATTGGCTGAGGTAAAGTCTTAACACTTGGCCCAGATTCAAATTCACATGTTTGTACGACTTTCCACCACGCTTAGAACATTCTTTGCATGGTTCGCTTGATCGGCCTTTGTTCCCACTATTCGATGGCCCCATTTCGTACCAAGGCAGTCTTGAACTGAAATCCTTGGTTCAAAGTTAAAAAACAAAGAAAAAACGACGTTGACTGGAATTATAACTCAGTGAGAGCACCACAATCAATGTAATAGAATAGAAATTAAAGATTAAAGCTTGGCCTTACGACAAAAATAAAAAAAAAATAAAAAAATATGATGTCAGATCATATTTCAGGTCAAATATGATGTCAGGTCAGCAGCTTATGCAACACGGAAAGAAAAAAAAATCAAGCCTTCTATGCTTGAATCAAGCAAATAGGCTATCAGTTTACACTGAAGCGTAAATTTCTCAATTCAAGCCGTATTTTGCTAGAATTGAACAAATTTAAAACACATAATATTAAGAAAAAAATGCTTACTTCAAGAGAGTTTTCCTTAAAACTGAAGAATATTTTTTCGATATTCAAGACTAATGTTTGCTTGAAGTGAGAAAAATTAGCTTGATTCAAGTAAACAATTTGCTGAAAACTAGAATAATTTCCTTGATTTGAGAAATTGATTTTCCTTGAATTGAGAACAATTTACTTGATTCAAGTAAAGAATTTACTAGGAACTAGAATATTTTACTTGATTCAAGTATATAGTTTTCTTAATACTAGAATGTTTTGCTTGATATAAGGAACTTAAGTTATTTATTATAATTAAGCAAATTTTTCTCACTTGAACTTATATTAGCATGCTTATAATTCCCAACATGTTTATATGAAAACATGTTTAACATGGTGCGGATTGACAAACTATGGCATGGTTCGAAGGCGCAGTGTCTTATCTGTTACTTTGCTTGAACTTACATGTTTCTAAGTTAAAAGATAAGACACTGCGAGCCACGCCAAATTTTGTCAATCCACACCCTCTTAAACATGTTTTCATGTAAACATGTTGTGAATTATAAGCATGCCAATATAAGTGGAAGTGAGAAAAATTTGCTCGATTTGAATTTAACAATTTGCTCAAAACTAAAATAATTGTCTGCGAATGCGTAAATTAAGAAAATATTTTCTTGATTCAAGTCTTGTTCTAGGTTCTAGAATCGAGTTTTTTATTCTTGTTTCAAGCAATCATTTATTTTACTCAATTGTTGATATAAGTGCTCATTATAAATATATTTTCCTTAATTTTAATTTTTTGTGCTTGATTTGAGCACAAATTTTCTTAGATCAAGCAAAATATTTGCATGTAATTATTGCTCGTGCAAAATGTTCCTTTGACATCATAACAAACATGCAAAAGAAAATATTTTTGAAGCGACGGAGGCGAAGACTTAATGCAGTTAAAACGTAACAACAATGAAAAAACGTTGCATGGAATTGTAACTCCGTGACTGTTGACACTTCCGTAAATTTTATGGAAGAACGGTATAGTTGACGTTTTCGGCCACATGTTAAAAATAAAAAAAAAATATTATTAGCTCAAGGATTTGGAAAAAGCTTTGAACAGCGATTAGGAAAAGGATGAGAGTGAGGATGTGGACAAAATTTAGGACCAGGAATAAAATAAGAAGTAGGGCAAAGATTTTTTTTTTTTTTTTAGGGCAAAGATTTGGGCAAAGATGAGAACATGGAATTGGATAAGGGTTAGAAAAAAGATTTAGGACTGTGAGAAGGTGTGTAACAAGCCTTGGGACAACGGTTAGTCACAGATTTAGACACATAAATAAATGTATACAACAAGATTAGAAAAAAGATAAGGACAAAACATGAGATAGAGAATAGAACAAGGATTGGTACACACTAAGGACAAGATTCAGGACAATGATTGGGAAAAGAAGGGGAGTAAGGATTAGGAACGCGATTAAACCTGGGGTAAGGCCAGGAATTTCGACATGGATTAAAACAAGAGTTTGGACAAGTAGGAGGGCAAATATAAGAATAAGGTTAAGAATGAGGACAAGTTTGAGAGCAAAGGACCAGGTACAAGATAAGAACAAGATTTAGGACAAGATAGGGAAATAGATTAGGGCAACGATTGGGAGATGGAATGTATATGGACACACGAAGGACAATATTTAAAAAAAAAATATCGGGACAAAAAGTGGGACAAGGATTAGGAAACACATTGAAACAAGAAAACAGGTCAGGAATATGGACATGTGTTAAAACAAGAGTTTGGGCAGGTAGTAGCAGTAGTACAATCATTAGGGCAAATACAAAAATTAGAATAAGAATGAGGGCAACTTTGGGAATAAAGAGAAGGAAAGAGATAAGAATACGAACAAATATAATATATTTTCTATCTATCTAACCTAGCTTAAAGTAGTTTTTATATCTAGTTTAAAAATACGATTTTAAGGAAAAAATTGAGGTGAGGTTCGGATGTTTTTTTTTTATCATTTCCAACAATTTTAATTTTATTATTTCTTACAATTTTATTCAAACTGAATTGAAAATGTACTCAAATGAATTCAAATATAATTTATTAATATTGCTCACAACCAACGTTTTCCTAATTTTAGTAAAAATTTTATAATATCATAATACCCTTTTAGAGTTAACTTAATTGGAATATTCTGAACATATCCTAATATTTTCCTTTTTTTTCTCAAATAAATGAGTCAAAAGTGTGTATTTTGTCTGCCTCGTTACATTATGCGCCAAAACAACCCACAGTATTTGAAGACACTTAAATTGGCGGTGAAACTAATGAAACTTCCGGTCCCAAAGATCAAAGCAATAGAGTTGCCGATAATGATGAATTTGATTAGGTGATTGACTAATGATTAAACGGTAAATCGAGTTTTTCTCTAAATATCTCTTAGAGTTTAAGCAACAATAGCAAATGAACTTAAAGAGACGCTAAATGCATTGACTAACAAAGACTTACGATGATATTTCGCAGTGTGTGAACTTGGTAAATGGAGCGATAATTGTGATGATTGCCCATTTAAGGTTTACCAACAAAATTAAGCCAATTGATAACCTAATTAAAACTTTATGTTCGATTTGGATACCAAGCAACTGTCTGAGTGCCTGCTAGTAGTGATCATGTGTTTTGGAAAAGCATGGTAATCTCCAATCTCTTCTGTGGTGGTCATGAAATTCAGACACTCCACTTATATTTTGCTAGTCATAATAAGATACGTACTTAAGATACGAGTGTGATCAATTTATCAATGGAAAGTAGAGATAAACATATTCAACAACAAGGAATTGAAATTTACAGCAGGTTTTAGAACCTCAGGGTAACAAGTTAATTTTTTCCAAACCTCTGTCCCAAATACGAAAAGGGTGCCCAAATAAGAACATTAGTAAAATAAAACACCAAGATATCAAATTTTTTCTAATTTATTTTGAAGCTACATTCATGCCATTATGTATGAAGTAGCACATCACTTATATTGCAACTAGGGCGGAGCGTACATTATTTTTAGAATTTTACTTCGGTTCCATGCTGAATTTGTGTGAACAGATCTGAATACAATATGTGTCATCTTCAGAATGATGACCATAGATCGGTTCATACTATTTTGAAATGTGAGACCGGGAACCATAGAAGTTGATAAAAAAATAAAAAAATTTTTACCTGGGCACTCACCTGAGATATGACATGGGCATTTAAATACCCGACAGTCATTGATGTGAAGATTTGTGGTGGTTGAAGATTGGTAGTTCAGGTTATAAGGCAATCCCACCCACAAACTTCTCTACCACCAACTACGACTTCAAGCCGTAAATATTGATGAGTTTTCAAGTTCAGTTGATTAGAAATGAGGAAAGAAAATTGCAAATTCGAAAGGTTAAAGCGTTGGACAATGGTCTAACCGGGATTTAAACCCGGGACCTCTGGAATCACAGTCGAGAACGCTACCTACTTGACTACAGAGGTCGCCAATTTTTATTTTATTTTTATTTACAAAATTGCAGTCTGCTTAATTCGATATTTTCCTTTTTAGTTGTATTATTTATTGGAGGATAATGAAGGAATGATCGGAAAATTGTAACGTATAAAGCTGGTGGACTCTGAAGATGACCACCAATATGTCTAAAATTGACAACATATTATTTTAATATCTATTTGACAAATCCTACATAGAGCCGAAGGAAAATTCGAGAAAAATTTTCCTTTTACCAACGATCCGCTCTAATGGCCACTTCGGCTTCGTTGGCAGTACTTCAAGCAGTCGGTATCATTTTTGATGACTCGATCCAATATGTGTGGCATTATTCCGGCCGACTAGAGCGTTATCCAAAGTGGCTTGTTTACGTAGACTTAGAACTTGACGTAGCCCCATAGAAAATAATCGAGGGGTTTCATCTTTCATGATCGCGGCGGCCAATTGATGAACGCTCGCCGTGAGATGACTCAGTCGCCAAATTTCTCCCTAACCACTTCGAGCGTTGTATTGCTTGTATCGCATTTAGGCAGCAATGGCTTTACCATACAACTTACCAAGGAAAAGTTGAAAACTTAGGAGTTGAAAAATTCAAATTAGAACATAAACGTATGAGATCGATATCACGTTGTTAATTTAATGGATAATTTTAATCCACTTTATTTGTAGTATTGGCTTTACAACGATGCCCATTTTGTTAGGTTTCAAGACAAAAACATTTTTTATTTTTGTCCACTACACGATCGACTGAACGCCGGAGAGATATTTAACTCCAACGATAAAGTCATCGCTGAACCGAGCGCCTATTTTAAAGAATTGCTGAAATACTGTTATTCGAAAGGTATCGAAAAATATAAAAACATTGAACGAAGTGTATCGAGCTACGAGAAGATTATGTAGATAAATAAAAAAGTGACACTACGCTTTAAAGGTAAAGTTCCGCACCTACGGTTATGTTCAAAGGCCTCGAAATATTATACGGATAAAAGGGAGCAAAATTTCAACCTGCACCTTTATTGGTATCCATATTCTATCTGTTGAAACTTATGATCTATTAATAATGTACGTCTTAAGTAAATTGCGTCTTAAACGCCTTTGTTCTATTCTGGCTATTCTGAATTTTCCTTAAAATGGCCACAAACTTCAGTTTATCGACTATCGACTTTTGCAAACAACACACGTTCAAACTTTTTTCTTATTAATATAGGCATAGTTTGTAGCTCATTTTTCATCTGCTTGACGTCGAATTCAAAGCCAAACAGATAAGAACGCAATAACCTGCTAATAGGCTACGAAATACACTAGAAGAAAAAATAGCACGCTCGAGAAGATTTCTTTTGAATTGTTCACAAAAACAAATTCTATCAAAAACACGTCGCATAATTTAAAAAAAAAACGAAAAAAATTATAATAGCTGAGTACATAAAAGCAATAATGGTTTATTTTAGAAAATGTAAAAAATTATTTCAGCATAAGCAAGAAATAAACCATTGAAACAACAACAAGAGCAAAACAATAAAAAAAAAAACAACAAATAGCAGCAGCGGCATGTGGTTGCTTTAATGGGTGTTGTTGTTTTTGTTGTTGTTGACGTTGACGTTTTATTTATTATCTACATGAAAATTTAAAATAAAAGTCATACGCTGACGTTTTTTATGACGGTTTAATATTAACAACAACAACAACCACAACAAACTACAGCAACAACTAAGTACAGAAGAAAAAAGAAATGTAAACAACAAAATTATTTCTGTGGTAACGCTTACCAGGCAAAAACTGTGATAAAAAAATATTGTTTTTTTTAGCAAAACAACCATATAACTAAGTAAATTATACCTTCTAGAGTCTTTTATTTGTGGTTAGCGAAAAGTTTAGTTTTTTTTTTTTAACAATATAAAAAGTTCAACTGAGTAACCTTGATTCCCTTGCTAAGATCGCACCAATTAGACACAATTATTGTCATTAAGTAAGCAACATAACAACAAGTACGTAAATCAACAAGGTTGCTACTCAAATAGATTAAGTTCCTACCATGTCTTTGACGGGATAACATTAAACTTCATTCTTGGTTTAAGTGAATTAAAAAAGATCAACTTGAGAAACTTATGGTGTTAAAACAATTTACCCCAATTGAACTTTGTAGGAGAAGGTTGTTGGTAATGAAAAGAGATATTTAACGATGTCTCAATGGTGTAATACCATCAATAAGAGCACACTTGGAATGGAATTTTTTGTGCATTTTTTTAATATTTTATTTTCTAAATTATTTGACAAACTTACTTTAATGCGAGGATTGACGTTTATGTCTTGAGATAGACAAATAATAACAAATATGTACAATAGTATCACCAAAACTAACCTACATTTGACCCCACCTCAATCGTTAGACATTTAAAAGACATTTTCAAAAAAAAAAATTTTTTTTTAAATGGTCCCTATGGTGCTTTTTTCTTGTTTCGTTATATCTTCTGTGTTTCTTGTTCGATCCCAAATATTTTTCATATATGTGTTTACTGTTTTTTTGCAATTTTTTTCTGGTTTTTTTTTCGCAAATCTTGTGTTTTTTAAATTATCACCCACCTTATCTCAGTTGCTACTATGTTAACAAAATCTAAAAAGAGCAAATAACTAAAGCTCACAAAAAATCATTAAGACCATGGAAGCAAATGATATCCATAAAATTTTTTTTTTGGTGCAGTCCCGACCGATTTTATCCCAAAAATAACACTTTCGAAATGTTCGTCACTCATACTCGACTTTTTATTAAACAAATAACTTGGTTTTTTCAATCACAACTGTTCTTATAAGACAATTAATAAAAGTCAATTATATCGAGTGTTGAAGATTGCAAAAACCTTTTATATTTGAAATTTGATATTTGCTACAATTGTAATAAAATCTCTAATTGTTTATTAAAGTTGACCATAATTTTTCGTTGAGAGTAAGTTTAACTAATAAAATCATGCTCTGTTACAAACTCTGCCCAACAGTAGTTGTTGTCGGCTTTAAATGACACCACCACCTCCCAGCTCATCATCGTCGATTCCATTCATGAACAAAAAATATTTAAACACTTTGTACCAACAACAAAAAAGGCCATCACCACCACCTACTCTTCGTTTTCGCTATGCAGTCAACAACAACAACAAACGTCTTCGCTTTGCCTGCATCATTGTTACAACAACAATAGCAACATACATCCATTCTTCGTCTTCGATTTGAAGCCCGTTCAAACCTAACAGGTCGTATTCGGCAATTTCGTGGACCAGACCACTAGCCCTTTATCCAATATGGCAGCACCACATACACTGAAATGATCGATTGGATCAAATTTCAGATCACTGATCCACCATGTCTTCAGTTTTTTACTCAGAGCTATTGATTATTAATTATTAAAATTCCTGGTCAGCATTATACAATTGTGCAAAAGTCGGCCACAGCAGTGACTGACGAAAATCGTTTGGGGCAGATTTTCACGAAGTTTGACAGCTACGAGCGCTACAGCTACCTTGAATCCCGTAAAGATTTAGAAAATTAATAAAAATTCGAGTATGAGTGACGAACATTTCGGAATTGTTATTTTTGGGATAAAATCGGTCGGAACTGCTTCAAAAATGAATTTTATGGATATCATTTGTTTCCATGGTCTTAATGGTTTTTTTGTGAGCTTTAGTTATTTGCTCTTTTTAGATTTTGTTAACATAGTAGCAACTGCGATAAGGTGGGTGATAATTTAAAGAAAACAAGATTCGCTAAAAAATGAAATCAGAAAAAATTTGCAAAAAAGCAATAAACATATATGTGACCCGGTCTACGAAAAGGGACCTTCGGTGTAAAAACAAGTTTTCGAGAAAACAGCTGTTTGTAAACGTTTAATTGTCGCACACTGAATGGCGTGCTCTTTTTTTGGAAAATTCCTGACAAACTTCTTTACGAGTTGGAAACTTCTGCTTTGCGCCATTAGAAAGAGCACACATTAGTCTATCCGAATCGCCAAAAAAGTGAAAAATGATATTTTCACACCGAAGGTCCCTTTTCGTAGACCGGGTCACATATATGAAAAATGTTTTGGATAGGACAAGAAACACAGAAGATATAACGAAAACAAGAAAAAAGCACCATAGGGACCATTTCAAAAAAAAATAAAAAATTTTTTTGAAAATGTCTTTTAAATGTCTAACGATTGAGGCGGGATCAAAATGGGTTTACTTTTTTGCCATACAAGGTGATACGGTCTAATGTACAATCAAAATTGTAATATTTATTTTTCAAAAAATTTTCCATGAAGATCGATGCACTTTTGCATCCGCTCGAACCAATTTTCGAAGCACTTTTTCCACGCCGATTGAGGTAGCTCCAAAACATGTGATTTGATCGCATCAACCGCTTCTTCAGGCGTCGAAAAACGTAGACCACGCAATTTATTTCTGATCTGTGCGGGAATAAGAAGAAATCATTTGGTACCAAGTCAGGACTGTACAGCGGATGACCCATCAATTCAATATTTTGAATGCTTAAAATCGTATTTGTTTCAGCTGATGTTCGTTTGAGCTAATGTTGTTGTTCGTTTTTGTGAGAGCTTGCATTGTCGTGGTGGAGAATGATTCGTCTTCTGCGATTGGGGTCCCTTATTCTTCCGAATACTGCTGGCAAACAAATGGTAGTGTATCATTCAGAATTGACCGTTCAGAATAACGTTCAGAATAACGTGACATGTCCAGTTATTCCAAAAAAACAGGCGACCATTTGCGCGAACTACTTTGGTTGCATTTGGCTCGTTTTTAAAGATCCATACAGTCGATTGTTGTTTAGTTTCGGGTTCATAAGCATAAATCCATGGATTCATCGCTTATTACGATGTCATTTGTCCGATTTTGGACGACCATCACGAAATTCGTCCTGTAGCGAAATGCGTCCACGATTGCAGACCTTCCCCAAAGATCCGTGTTGTCGCCTTTGCTTTACTCAATATACGCATCAGACTTCAAACCTTCAAAATTTTTAGAAGCAGCCTGCTACGCTGATGACACAGCGCTCTTAACTTCAAGTAAACTTTCTCCCATGAAGGAAATGCAAAAGGGATTTGCCAATTGCGACAAGCGGTAATATTTCCTTTCAACAAGTCTCCAAAAAGGTTTCCAACTAGAAAACTTAATTTAGGCAACAACTATATAGACGTTCAAAATGATGTTAACATCTTGGTGTCATCCTCGAAAAAAAACTGAACTAGCGGAATCATATTGATTACACATGCCAAAAAGCATTTAAATCTTTCAGATCCCTTTGGCCTTTCCTAAATAGGCAATCAATTCCTAATCACAGTAATAAGGACTTACTCTACAAATGTGTGATAAGACCAATTCTCTTCCAACGCCTGCCGTTTATGGTACAAAGCAGCCAAGTGTCAAAAATATGCAGATCATCCAAAATAAATGTTTGAAATTAATCAAAAGAAGACATTGGAGATACTCAACTAAGACTCTGCATGAGGAGACAGGATACGAAATGGTCATCGGCTATATAAAAAAAATAAATTCAAATTATTTCAACAAAAATGCATATTCATCTTATCCCATATTCATCTTATCTTATGATAAGAGAATGCTCCAATGTATCTCAGTAGCTTTAAACAAATAGATAATTACCAAACAAGAAATTTGTCTATTTGTGATTATTCTACAGAATAATCACAAAATATTCAAATATTTTCTACTAATGTTTGCAATTTTTTTAAACTGTATCACATAGAGGATATCCCATTTTTACCTCTGAATTTACCAGTTTTATTTTGTATTATAATTAATTGCACCTCTAAAACAAAAAATATACACAAAATAAATAAAAAAAAATAAATAACTGGCCATTTCAGCCCTTGAAAGGACTTTGACCTAGCTTCTTATGATCAATTGTGTTGTGCGTGTTATTAAGTTTGTACACAATTGACCGAGAACCGCACATACATGCTTAACGCCGACTCCGAACGGCAATGAATTGAATGTTCTCGTTCTCAACAAGCTTTACATGGCATTTTGATTACTCTCTGAGGTTTGCCATTGTCTGCAGAGAGGTGGCGGCTGTACAGAAAAATTATTTTAATTCAAATAATTTTCTGTCGCTGCTGGGGTTCGAACCTGAGTCTCCAAATTCGTTGACATAGCGGCCACGCACTTTAACCAACTACGCCACGGACGCCACAAAAATATACTCAATTCTTGAAATATCTTAACTGATAAAACTGATTAACTGATGTTCTAATCGTTAGATTTGTTATTGTTGTTGTTGTTGGTGTTGCTTTTGCTTTTGCTTTTGCTTTTGCTTTTGCTTTTGCTTTTGCTTTTGCTTTTGCTTTTGCTTTTGCTTTTGCTTTTGCTTTTGCTTTTGCTTTTGCTTTTGCTTTTGCTCTGCATTTAATTTGCCTTAGCTCCACACAATTAATCCAAGCAACAACGATGCACTTACATCCCTGAGATGCCCGGAGGCGCCCATCACGCCGTCAATTTTTTTTTTCTTTTTTTTTTTATTCTGTGCCCAAAGACCTCATCTTCATGAACCTTCCAAGATATTTACATATGCACCAGTAGTCACATAGCTAAAAATTTCATGCAACGCTTTTCCACAGTAGAATTTTTACTGCATTATGTGGTTACAACCCTGAAATCATGACGATAAGAATTTTTTTTTTGTAATTTAGTTGTGAGGCCTAATGACACATCCATGCTGTCGTAAAACAAAATTTACCGTAGCACGTCTCCTGAGTGAGTAATAATTCCATGCAACGATAATTCATTTCTGTTACATATGCTGCTATATTCACGACCTGATGACATCAGAATTTTTCCTTTTTAAAAATTTATCGTAACTTATGTACTCACCGAGTAAAATTTCAATGCAACACTATTGCATGAATGATGTATTATCGACCTTTGAAAGGCTCTCTCTGTGTCCCCATGACCAGATGATAACAACCAAAACAAAATGATTAAAACAAATTTTTCGATGTTTTCTGCTGTGTTTCTCTCAAAAAATCACTTACAAAAACAATCGTATCTTTTGCAAAAATGGTAAAATTTTTATGTTTTTCTATAGTTACTGTCCTACACAAAGTGGCCTTCAATACTGCATAAAGAATTTTTTAAAAAAATCATCACGATCGACCATGCGATCAGGAAGGAGTAAGCATGAAAAAAATAGTATGAAAAAAATCAAAAATTTCAGCTTTCAATGAGTTTGGTAGCACCGGACTTATTTATTCGGTAATTCCAAGTCCAGAATAAGATTAATCAACGGAAATTACGGAAATCCGTAAATTCCAAAGGCATATTTAAAACAAAAAAATCCTTTAAAAAATACCCAAAAATCCGGGTTTTCGAGTAGAACCAGGGTGGTTTTGACCATTCTTGAACTTTTAATTGTTCAAATTATTTCATTTGTAGCCATCATTTATAATTCCGGGTGCACGCAGGATCCCAAATACTTTAGCATTTTTTTCATACAAAAAATGTTCATACAAATCTGACCCAGTCTAGTGTGCAGTTTGTAAAAGAATGGCCCATATTGGTCTATAATTTTAAGTTCTTTTTTGTCACTCTTTTTAAATAGGGGAATAAATTCAGTTTTCTTAAAACTGGATTTAAATCCTGCAAAACTCTTCTTAAAGTCACATTTTCTATGAAGCACTAGTACGAAGTACGAACATTTTCACCCTTGAAATGATGTGGCATGAATATATTTCACGATATTGATTTTCTTATTTATGCACTTTAACCAACAATCGAGTTGAACATAGAAGAAAAAATTAATTTTGAAAAAAAAATATCTTATTCTTAGAATTACCACCCAGCGATAAATTAAATTCAAGAACAAAAACAAAATCTTTTCATTTTATCAATCACATCATTCTGATCAAAAGAAAACACTGAATAAATAAATAATAAATTACTATCGCACATTTAATGTTCTTATTAAGGAGAAAAATATACAAATCAGTAAAATATTATGAACGATTCTTAGATCTAAGAGAGCCCAGATATCCACATGTATGCGGATGTATACAAATTGTTTTTGTTGCATTTTCCCAAACTTGCCTGGGTGACAGTATTAAATCAATCTTCATCCGCTTAAAAATCCATGAAAACATAAAAAAAGCATAACAAATCGTAAGCAAAGAAAAACATTAAATTTTTCGAAATCGAATTCAAAAACCGAAGACAGTCCGCTCTAGAGAACGATAAGAAAACAAAAGCGGCGGCTACGTACACTGTGTAAGTAAAGTAAAGAAAAGAAAAGAAGCAACACTAGCAGCACATACGACAAGCATTAATTATATTCAAAAAGGGGAAAGAACAAAAAAAAAAAAAAATGCCTACAAAAACTAGGAAACATTACAAAAAAAAGCACGCGTTGGAAGAGAAAAGAACATAAAATTCAAAACCTGAGATCAATGCCACCACTGCGAACCGACATAGATACAAGGGCGGGCAGCGGTGAAAGGACAAAGGTAGTAGTAGTAACTGAGTATATTTGTACTATATAGTCAACAACAAATTGAGCAGATTGCAGTTGCGGAGCGATAGTAAGGAAGGCAAGTGATATTAAGATACATGGACTGTCTGGGGTGTCAGCGTCAAACTAGATTTTGAAAATATCAACTCACAACAATTACACGTCATTGACATATTCAGACGCAACAACAGCTACATTTAGACGCATACAAGCGTAAGGTAGCACTCATAGATACAAAGACTAGAGTAAAGTTACTGCAACGCAGCCGTGAGATAACTTTAATGTTTACAACCTACTCACAATGCAGCAGCAACAACAACAGCAATAACAATATTTTCAGCATTGTGAATCCTGCGTTAGATATGCTCATAAATTACAAAAACAAGCTGCACAAAAACAACAACAACAACAACACAGATAATAAAACGACACAGCATAAGAAGAGTAGAAGTCAAACTGCCGCAACAGCAGCCGGCATCTACAGCAATTTATTTAGATCTATAGAGGGGGAAAAAAATAAACAAAAACAAAAAATAAAACTGGCAACGTGCAACACTTTGACATGGCGTGGCGCTGCTGGGGGTGCTCCAGCTTCCTTTAAGCGACTGACGCCCCTTATTCTGTCTGCGCTTCGGCCAACAGAGCAGCACAAGCTTGAGTGGTGAGTGCTTGTGTGCTATATTGAAGCAGCAGGCAGTGAGGAAGCAGCAAGTAAACTATTTTGTGTGACTTGAGCGCCGCGAAGTTTCCCGCAAGAGTGTCATTAACGACACGAAATGGTGCAGCCATGACAGCGTTGCCACGTGTTATACGAGTACTGCTGCAGATATAAACTTGATAGTAATTAACAGCGACAATAAAACAGCAACAACAATATTGATCAAGATATTCCCAACAAGGTGTTGGAATCAGTGCGTGTTCTGCTTGAAGATAATGCTCAAGCAGTCATTTAAAATGTATCTAAGCCGTTTAAATGCAGCAAAAATTATTAAAGAACAGTTACATAAAGGTGGCCACGCTGCACTTGTAACAAAATATTTGCTGCAACTATTTAACTGCCGCCAGCCACAGCAGTTACAGCAGCAACAGCTTTAAGCCTGCAACTCTTGTCATCATTGCATGCGTCCGACAAATGCAACTGTAACTCGTACGCAACTCCTTGGCAGCAAAAAATAATGCCAAGAATGCCCCTCCGTCCCCCCCTCCCCTAACTCCATTCCATGTTATTCCCTCCCTGACAGTCCTTAGCACTGTCAGAGTAGACGCAGCCCTGCCCTGACTTGCAAGGAAATCATCGTTTTGCTCGCACAAGCAAAAAGCCAACAACAACAACAACAACAACAACAAAAACAACAGTTAGCAGCAACTCAACAAAGCAAGAAACAGTTTGCATGAAAACTCGTTGCACAACTACTCAGAACTCGAAGGACTTTGCTATCCTTGCTGCCATACAATCGCTCCTGCTTCTCGACATTTGTGCTGTTTCTCTGCATGCGTTTGTATCAGTTGAAGAAAAAGTCGTGTTGGTACTTTTAACTACTTTAATTTTGTTTGAAGATTCCTTACAATTCCACTGGTTTGAAAAGTTTGTAGTCTTTATTTATTGAATAAAGAATGTGGGACGTTCTGAATGAAATGAAAAAAAAAGAAAAAAAAGTTGAAGCACCTTTTCAAAAGATTCGCAGCTGCCCCTCTAATTAAATGAGTTCGAGGAACCAGTAATTTTCCCCGTATGATGAGTTTAGTAGTTTTTGGTCCTATGTCTCGACAATTTTTTGTACCAAACATATACCGTTATATTAATGAGATGTCATGGTTTTCCAAACAAGGCCAACACTTTGTAACAGAGATATTCAGCTTTTGAACTGAAAGATTAGCCGTGGTCAGAGGGGAAAGGTCTCCAAGTGAAAAAAGTGTTCATTTTTCAAAAGTAATGAGGGTCGATCATACATATTAACCCTTTGCGGCCCTTCCTTAAAGCCCCCTGTTCAGGTGTAAGGAATAAATATACAGAAATCATTAAATTTGTATGGCAACCCCCTAAGGGAGATCGGAGGGGATAGATCCCAAGAGAAAAATCTTCCTTATGCAAAAGTAATGGGGTCGGTCATACATATTAACCCTATCCGGCCCTCCCTTAAAGCCCCCCTGTTCAGGTGTAGGGAATAAATATGCAAAAATCATTAAATTTGTATGGGAGCCCCCCTAAGAAGTGGTCGGAGGCGATAGCTCCCCAAGGGCAAAATCTTTCTTATGAAAAAGTAATGAGGGTCCATCATACATAATAATCCTTTCCGGCCCTCCCTTCAAGCCCCTTGTTTAGGTGTAGAGAATCATTGAATTTGTGTGGGAGCCCCCTTAAGCGTAGTCGGTGGGGATAGGTCCCCAAGAGCAAATTCTTCCTTATGCAAAAGTAATGGGGTCAGTCATACATATTAACACTGACCGGCCCTTCCTTACGGCTCCCCTGTTCAGGTGTAAGGAATAAATATACAAAAATCATTAAATTTGTATGGCAGCCCCCTAAGAAGGGGTCGGAGGGGATAGGTCCCCAAGGGAAAAAATGTTTCTTTTGCAAAAGTAATGCGGGTCCATCCTACATAATGATCCTTTCCGGCCCCTCCCTTAAACCACCCCTTTTCAGGTGTAGGAAATAAATATACAAAAATCATTAAATTTGTATGGGTATCCCCGTAAGGAGGGGTCGGAGGGGATAGATCCCCAAGAGAAAAATCTTCCTTATGCAAAAGTAATGGGGTCAGTCATACATATTAACACTCTCCGGCCCTTCCTTACGGCTCCCCGGTTCAGGTGTAAGGAATAAATATACAAAAATCATTAAATTTGTATGGCAGCCCCCTAAGGACGGGTTGGAGGGGATAGGTGCCCAAGGGAAAAAATATTCCTTTTGCAAAAGCAATGGGGGTCGGTTATACTTATTAACCCTCCCCAGCCCTCACCAGTAGTACGAAATACTAGTGTGACCCAAAAATACTGACTTCATATTCGATTAGGCCGTTGTTATGCAGACGCTCACGGGCTCATTACGGTCACGCATTATTGTTGTTTCAATGTAAAAGGGAAATTTGAGAGAGTGAGCTAGAGAATTTATTTTGCCCAGAATGGGCAGATAACCAAATGATTCGAAAATGATATGGTATCACCAGATCAAAACAGTGTTGCGCTGTGCAATTTTGTCTTTTAGTATTGAAAGTTGTACACTTTTAGTATGAAATGCATGAAAGCAGTAGTGAAACCTGCTTAATAGCAACACTCACCATACTCATGCTCGTGATACTTTTTTGCATAATGTATTGAAAGTAGCTAAAAGTGTACTAGTGTTCAGGGATCAAATGACCGTCTGTATAACATACTTTTATCACAGAGCTCATCAAACGAAAAAAGAGCGTAAAAAAGGACGTGCTCGGGGATCATATGAGCGTCTGCATAACAACGGCCTTACAGCGACTTTAAAAATATTAAACGAAGTCATCAAACCCCACGAAGTTTTTTTTTTTGAGCAATTGTTAAGCCATGTATTTAACATTCTTTCCTTGGTGCGAATGGACATAAAAGCATGATTGTTCATTGCTTTTGGCGAATCTTGCTCATGTCTTGCTTCGTTGGGTATTCTTGATTCGTAGACATTCGTAATCGCAAGCGCTCGTTCTCTATGCCATTCTTTCCACAGCGATTGCTGCATGTATTCGCGCATTAATTTTAATGCAAAAGGCACATTCGTAGCTCCTATATTGACGAGACATTCAAAACGTCGCACAGTGGGAGGACTTTATACAAGTTTTAGCCATAAAGAGTAAAAATAAACCTAGAGCTTTGAAGTTTGGTACAGTTAAAAATTAAATATATATAAGTATGGATCAAATCCGCTCACAGACACGCCCACCTTCCATAAGATTTTTTTTGCAGAAAATAGTAAAAATAAACGTAGAGCTTTCAAATTTGGTACGAATGCTTTGCATACTTAAATATGAAATATATATAAGTTTGTATCAAATTCACCCGCAGACACACCCACTTTCTTTTTTTAACAAAAGTTGTAATCTTGAAGTTAGTCTTTACAAAGTATTCTCGTAAAATGTATTGGAAAAAGTTTTATTTCCGAATTCGAGCAAAATTTGGCGACAGACACTCCCACCTTTTATCCTAATCTTCTTTCTTTCCATAAAACACTTATTAAACTCTTCGTATACAAGTTTAAATTCTATGGATTTCAACATTTTTCTTGAGAAGATACACTCAAAATAAAACATATGTGATATTGATAAAAAACCATGTTGACTTGACAAAATTTTATCACTATACGTCCAACATAAAATTTTGTCAATCTGATAAAAACCTGAAAAGCTTTTGTTGAGTTAAAAAACCCTTTTTGTTTTATTGATAAACCAATTATCGATATGAACAATACAGAAGCACGAAAAACAAAAAAAAAGTTTTGTTGATTTGATAAAAATTTATGAAATAGATAACATTTTTTGTCAAATTGACAAAGCTATTATCAATATGAACAATTCAGAGCACCAACAGTAATCATCGATTTTGTTGTTTTGATAAAAATTTATCAAATTAATAAAATTTTTGTCAAATTAATAAAAATGTTTGTCAAATTGATAAGAATTTTTGTTAAAATGATAAAACTTACCATAGATTTGAAAAAAATTTGTTGATTTTACAAAATATTTTGTTAATTTAACAATTAATTTGTTGATTTTACAAAATATTTTGTTCATTGCCCCTATATATCAAATTTTATTTTGTTATTACACAGAGAGAATTATTTTTTATTATAAAGAATTTTTTTGCATATAGCGACATAACAAATTCGGCTTACTTAAGAGGCTTAAGTTTCTTAATTTTGAGTTGAAAATATTTTATATAGAGAAATATTTAATTTATTTAAAAATGAATAGTTTTCATTCGAACGTTTTTCTATTCCAATTTTTGATAAATAAGTGTTTTTCAATCAAACCAATTTTTTTGGTAGCTAAATTTTTAAAATTTTTATAATGGGTGATTTTTTTGAGGTTATGATTTTCATGCATTAGTATTTGACAGATCACGTGGGATTTCAGACATGGTGTCAAAGAGAAAGATGCTCAGTATGCTTTGACATTTCATCATGAATAGACTTACTAACGAGCAACGCTTGCAAATCATTGAATTTTATTACCAAAATCAGTGTTCGGTTCGAAATGTGTTTTATCGACAAATTTTGTTCAGCGATGAGGCTCATTTCTGGTTGAATGGCTACGTAAATAAGCAAAATTGCCGCATTTGGAGTGAAGAGCAACCAGAAGCCGTTCAAGAACTGGCCATGCATCCCGAAAAATGCACTGTTTGGTGTGGTTTGTACGCTGGTGGAATCATTGGACCGTATTTTTTCAAAGATGCTGTTGGACGCAACGTTACGGTGAATGGTGATCGCTATCGTTCGATGCTAACAAACTTTTTGTTGCCAAAAATGGAAGAACTGAACTTGGTTGACATGTGGTTTCAACAAGATGGCGCTGCATGCCACACATCTCGCGATTCTATGGCCATTTTGAGGGAAAACTTCGGAGAACAATTAATCTCAAGAAATGGACCGGTAAGTTGGCCACCAAGATTATGCGATTTGACGCCTTTAGACTATTTTTTGTGGGGCTACGTCAAGTCTAAAGTCTACAGAAATAAGCCAGCAACTATCCAGCTTTGGAAGACAACATTTCCGAAGAAATTCGGGCTATTCCGGCCGAAATGCTCGAAAAAGTTGCCCAAAATTGGACTTTCCGAATGGACCACCTAAGACGCAGCCGCGGTCAACATTTAAATGAAATTATCTTCAAAAAGTAAATGTCATGGACCAATCTAACGTTTCAAATAAAGAACCGATGAGATTTTGCAAATTTTATGCGTTTTTTTTAAAAAAAAAGTTATCAGGCACTTAAAAAATCACTCTTTATAATTAACAATTTTTCTCTCATGTATAATAGCAATTTATTGAATTGGATAACAAATACTGTTAAATGAAAACATGTTCAGATTAATATTAAGTCCAACTTAAGAATTTATTGCAATGAAAGTCATAAACTAAATTTATAAGTTTTTAAACATAAAATTAAAAAAATTTATTTCAATCAACTTCAATTCTAAGTAGTTCAAGAATTAAATTCACTGCATTTTTGAAGTTGAGAACACAAAAGGCTTACATTTGGAAGAACTTTTTCGTATTTAATGTCTAATGCATAAAAAAATTTTTGAATAAATATCCATGTTAATTTAGAAGCAGGTGGATATTCTAAATTGAAAATGATAATAATTTTGAAGAAAATATCAACCGCTTCTAATATCGATAAAAATTTTAATTTTACTCCATCAAAATAAAGGATTATGTTTTCTGGATCCTTGATGCTTCCAGTGAGAATAATTAAATGTTGAATTGCCTCTGCTTCTTGCACTGTTCCACCGATAATCATAAAGGTATTTTACGAATCCTTTATCGAATACTTAATATAAATTTTCTTCCCGTTTTCGATTCTAACTTCTTTTGAAATGGGTACCAGAACCGCATTCAGCAAGTACAGAATTGTTGCATATCGCCCATCTGGAATTAAAAACATAAAAATATGTTAATTAAAATAGGAAATCTTATGTGTAGCAATTCTTTTAACTTTATATCAAAAAATCTTCAAAGAATAAAATAGGACTAACGTCTTTAGAACAATACACATGGCCTCAAGGGAGATCAAGTTTATTTAAAAATCGTACTAAAGCATTGTTACTTTTGATATTAGTTCATTTATTCTTGAATATCTATAATAAGGCACAAAAGAAAGAATCAAAATCATTGAACTTACTTTCTGATGGATTTTCAATCCTTTTCCACTCTATCAGCAAATACAGACTCTTTGTTTAATAATTTTAAAAAGTTCAGTAGAGTGATTTGGAAAGTTTTGAACAAAACTTTCTGGAATTGGATGCAGAGTATTGCAGAATCATAATCAATCTATGTGCAGTCAATCCCGGTTAAGTGCCTTACCTTAAAATTTCAAGTTTTGTGGTACTAAAGCGGGGACCCGCTTAAGTACCTCGAGGTACTTATCAACACTAAAATTATAACTCAATAATTTAATATCTATACATTTATAAATTACAACAAACTTTTGAGTACCGATTACTTTATTAGAAAGACAAAACAAACAATAACCATTTATTTAAAATTAACAAAAAGATTAAGATACATATGTATATAAAAAATTCATTACAGTTTTTTAAAACAAAATTATTAATTGATTTTTCAAGTACATAGTACATACATACTAAACTGTACATCATATCCATTATTCATAGTTAACGAATGTAGGTAAATGAGAAAAAAGCATTACCCTAAAAAAAGTCAGTAATTTTTTTCTGGCAACAGTTCTGAAATTTTTTCTTAAACAATTTTTCTTCAAAAATTTCAAGTTCATCACTAACAATATTGTTATAACTTGAATATAGGTCTGTTCCCGTACTCTAAAGTTTTAGTCCAATTTACCATTTTTACAGGTTTTAGTCCGAGAAGCGTTCCCGTACTCGAAAAAATGGTAAAAGAGAGTGCAATCGAGAGAGTAAAAAATTTCCCCTCCCTGTCAAAAGCTGCAAGTTTTAGTCCGAAAAATTTCTTCTGGCAAAAATTGTAAAAGTGTCAAACTGCTTAAAATCATATGTTTACATGTTAGCAAAGAAATTGCAAAAGAATAAAAGTTCTTTGAAACAGTAAAAACTGTTGGAATGGAAACCAAAAACATGGTAAATTGTGTAAAAACTAAATATAAATGTTTATTTGACAATTATTTTTTATATTATTCAAAATTTTTAGGATGTCGTCTGCACTGCCGATGCTACACACCAAACAAACGATTTTATTTGACAGTTTACACAATTTTAGTCCAAAAAGCGTTCCCGTACCTTTTTGTGTTTTTCAATATTTTTGAGAGATTTTTCTTTACTCTCACGTTTTTGATAGTTTTACCATTTTTATCCCAAAAAGTACGAGAACAGACCTTATATTTTTAGAGCATCAAGAGCTTTAACAACTCCGGCAAATGACAAAGGGTCAATTGGACTATCTGATAACTGATGTGTTTGGTCAACAGCATCTATTATTTCATCGTCTGTCAGAGCACCATAGCAGTCAATATTTCTGTCACACGGAATCACTACCATTTCCTCGATATTTTCAGATAAGACATCACCTACTTGAAATTCCACCTGCGAAAGACACAAAGTGCCAAAGTACATAAGAACATTTTAAAAATTAGTGCAAAAGAGGACAATTTACCTTCTGAAAGCAATTTATAGTTTCGCTACTCACAAGCTCACAAGAACGGTTCACAAACGCAAGTGTATCTAACAATGTAATTGCCTTTACAAATTGTCTGACAGCCAAGCCTTTCTCTACAGCGAGAAGTTGTTTACGGATCATTATTTGCCTGAAATAAACCTTGAAAGTGTGAATGATGCCTTGGTCAAGAGGCTGCAATATTGATGACTTTTACATTTGCAAGACTGTGATCAAGCTTGTGACAAGCAGCGTTGTCAACAATCAACAAAACTTTTCGCTTTTGCTTCTCCATTTCACGATCAAATTCTTTTAGAATAGTAGACCACAATGCACTCGTCGTCCATGATTTCTTTTGCGAATAATACCGGACAGGAACAATTTTCCCTTTAAAACACCTCGGATTTTTGGATTTTCCAATAGCGACTACTTTTTTATATGACCCGTCTGCATTACACAAAAATAATAGTGTTAATCTGTTAATCTGTTAGTTAATCTTCTGGGTCTTGCCACCCACAGCATTGCTTCCAACTCTATTTAATTTTCCATTTGGAAGTGCCTTCTAAAATAGCCCGCTCTCATCTGCATTAAATATGTCACGCTCGACATAATCTTTAAGTAAATTTTTAAATTTTACAGCACGATAAATGTCGGCTTCCACTGTATCTGCATCAGCTGCCTCTCTCTGAATTTTTTTAAACTTGATGTTTTCTCGGCGCTGCCAACGCCACATCCAACCAGATGTAGGCTTAAAATCACAGCCCATTTTCAATGCAAATTCTGCTGCTTTTCCCTTAAGTTGGGCACCTGAAATTACTGCATTTGACGATCGTATTTGATCAAACCATTTTGATAAAGCCTCCTCTACTCCAAGGCCTTCACGCAAACGCTTCCGCTGAATATTGGTTTTCGTTGCAGCTTCTTCCAAAGTGTGTCTGTTCCTGGAAATGCGATGAATTGTTGAAATATCGCAATTAAACTTTTTTGCAATCTCTTGTCTAGAGAACTGCTTCTCATCAGTGTGAGTTATAATTGCTAACTTCTGCCTTAAAGTTAAGGCTTTATTTTTTCGCCCTTTGCCAGTCATTTCAAGCACTTCTTGTGCTATTTTTTAGTTTCAAACAAAAACCATACATACTAATTTTTCAATTTGACAGCTAGAGACGAACGCTTTTCGATTACTGAAACTGTTGAATAGTCGATATACCAGGAATGGAGTATGTACATTAGACCGGTTCAAAAATATATGAGGAAAATTATGGGTCTTTTTTTCTTCGGTGCGCGTCGATTTTCTGAAAGTTCCATTCCTAATGAGAACAAAAATGCCTTAAGACCCAAAAAAGTTTGACCTCTAGATATTGCTGAAATCGTTTAAAGGTCATTTTGAAGCTATTTACGACTTAGATCGTACTGAATAATATGTTGTCCAAACCAAAACACATGTTGAATATATTGTGATGAAGAATCATGTATAATAATCTAATCTATTTTTGTTTTTTTTATTTTTTTAAAAAATGCATCTGATATTTTTTGGCGGAGCTTTGAAAATGCAATTTAACTCCTTAGTCAGAATTATAGTATATCCACATAAAATTTTTTTCTTATTTTGTTTGAGTGACATTTTGTTTGTAATTTTGTATTTTTGTGCGGAGCTTAAGGTTTCTTGCTATATAACTTACTGCATAATTTTTGGACCATAACATGAAAAAAAGAATAAAAAACACGACAAACATTTGTTTTTCCTGAATTTATTTTTTAAAAATATGATTTTTTGTTATGTTTTTCAAATTTTTTCTATGGTTTCACCTTTTTTAACGGTGAAAGGTGAACAAGTTAATTGCATTTTTTATTTAACTTTCTTGATATCACAATTTTTTTTTAATATAGGTACAAACGCCCCGTGGCGTCTATATAGGTGTGGCGTCCGTGGCGTAGTTGGTTAAAGTGCGTGGCCGCTATGTCAAAGAACTTTGGAGACCCAGGTTCGAACCCCAGCAGCGACAGAAAAGTATTTGAATTAAAATAATTTTTCTGTACGGCCGCCACCTCTCTGCAGACAATGGCAAACCTCAGAGAGTAATCAAAATGCCATGTAAAGCTTCTTGAGAACGAGAACATTCTGTTCATCGCCGTTCGGAGTCGGCGTTAAGCATGTAGGTCCCGTTCTCGGTCAATTGTGTACAAACTTAATAACACGCACAACACAATTGATCATAAGAAGCTAGGTCAAAGTCCTTTCAAGGGCTGAAATGGCCAGTTATTTATTTTTTTTATTTATTACAAACGCCCCGTTATAGCAGAAATTGCATTAAAAAAATTTGAGCAACACTTATGGTACCTTGGTGAAGAGCTTGTAGGGTTATCATTTTTCGATAGGTCTTTAAGTATTGACACTCACTCATTCAAATGGCGGAATCAATACAAAATAAGCCAGGAACTGAAAAGTCGTTAAAAAAGGCTTCAAGTAAACCAACATATTTAAATGTTAATCTGCATGATTTTGTAGCAATCAACACTTGATTGTTTTTTTAAAAAACTGAATGTTTCTACTGAGTTTTTAAAACTTCACCCTGATGAGTGGCTTAATAACAGCGCATACGTTAGTGGTCTTCAAATGGTCACTCAGCTCATATTATTAACGATTCAGCAGAGAAAAGTGTAGCTTTAATAACTGAATTTAATAATTCAATTACGTCAAATAAAGAGCAAAAACAATATTTGCTGCAAGTGGTACATAACCATAGAAAAAATTTGAAAAACATAAAAAAAATCATATTTTTAAAAAATAAATTCAGGAAAAACAAACGTTTGTCGTGTTTTTTATTCTTTTTTTCATATTATGGTCCAAAAATTATGCAGTAAGTTATATAGCAAGAAACCTTAAGCTCCGCACAAAAATACAAAATTACAAACAAAATGTCACTGGAACAAAATAAGAAAAAATTTTTATGTGGAAATACTACAATTTTGACTAAGGAGTTAAATTGCATTTTCAAAGCTCCGCCAAAAAATATCAGATGCATTTTTTAAAAAAATAAAAAAAAAATGAAAATAGCTTAGATTATTATAAATGATTCTTCATCACAATATATTCAACATGTGTTTTGGTTTGGATAACATATTATTCAGTATGATCTAAGTCGTAAATAGCTCCAAAATGACCTTTAAACGATTTCAGGAATATCTAGAGGTCAAATTTTTTTGGGTCTTAAGGCATTTTTGTTCTCATTAGGAATGGAACTTTCGGAAAATGGACGCGCACCGAAGTATTTTTACATTTTTGAAATGTGAACCGGTCTAATGTACATGTGTATTTGTATATTTTTTGTGTACTAGGTTTAAATTTTCACTGATTTTTAAAAAGGCACTTAAAAGGGGAGGAATGTACTATTTTTTTTTTTAAATGAACACTGAAATTAGTGGTACTTAAGCGAGTATGGCACTTAAGCGGGGTGGTACTTAAAAGGGAAATTTAGTATGAAAATTGTTTCAAAATGTTAAGATGAAGCAAAAAAGTGGTACCTAAGCGGGAATGGTACTTAAGCGGGTAGGTACTTAACCGGGATTGACTGTATATAAAATTTGAAAATTATTTTTAAAGTTTTTCTTATAAAATAAAATATTTTTTAATTCACATTCAACGAGAAAAAATCACATTAAACGCATTTGGGGCAAGTTCGGGCAGCAAGAACCATATTTTTCTATAAATATATATATTTCTGGATATATATATTTTATATATAAGTTTGATAAGTTTGATAAGTTTTCAAACTTTTTAGCTTTTTTGCACTAAAAATGCTTATTTTTAAAAACCACAAAAAATAAATTTATTTTAATAACAACAAAAACCTACATTTTATGAAACAATAAATATCATATTTTTATTATTTCTTCATTTCAATTCCATTCTTATAAAAATAAAAAAAGTGGAACACTTACAACTGTGACACTTACAAGTAATATTCTCAAATTTTTGTCATTAAAAAAAGTTGAAATTTCGAGCCATTTTCTGACGAAACCTTTAAAGATTTCTGAGTAATTTTTTGGGTGTTCCTTATCTGATGTATAAACTGTCGATTAGTAAAAAAATTTTTTACAATTTTAAAACTTATACTTTTTTCTATTTATAGCCCCGAATCTCCCACTGTGCGTCGTTTGAAAGCACTCAAGTTGTTCTCTGGTATGTAGCAGAGAACTGCACAAGCCTACTTGAAGTTCAAGCAACTTCAAGTACTTGGAAAATTGAATTTATCCATACTTGAAAAAGCAAGCTTTAGCCTGCTTACAAAAATAGCAAACAGATACAAGTCATATCCCTGCTTTTTCGTTGACTTGACTTGTTATGACTTACTTTGTCGTGTCTGAAAGTTGAAAAGCTTGAAACGATCGGCAAAAACTTGTAAGCTCACAAGTATCCAATTATTTCAAGTATCCACATTAATTCAAGTATCCAAATAATTCAATGAAGTGTTGGAAAAACTTTAGCGTATTAAGAATATTTAGGTTTCTATAGATTTCGTGATTAGCAGTTTTAGGGGGTAGCTGATTTCAAATCCGTTATCCCACAGTTTTAGGGGGTCGCTGATTTCGAATCTGATGTCAGAATTTTAAAATTCAAGATGGCTGATAGGGTTGCCCCCTAATTTTTTTTATTTTTACGAATTCGATGTTGGGGCGAACACTAGGTAAAAATGGGTCGCTGAATCCGAATCCGTGGTCAGAATTTCAAAATTATGAAATTTTTAACCCTATAGGGTTGCCACCTAAAAATATCCTTTTTTAAGAGTTTTAAACATTATCCCACAGTTTTAGGGGGTCGCTGATTTCGAATCTGATGTCAGAATTTTGAAATTCAAGATGGCTGATAGGGTTGCCACCTAATTTTTTTTTATTTTTACGAATTCGATGCTGGCGCGAACACTAGGTAAAAATGGGTCGCTGAATCCGAATCCGTGGTCAGAATTTCAAAATTATGAAATTTTTAACCCTATAGGGTTGCCACCTAAAAATATCCTTTTTTAAGAGTTTTAAACATTATCCCACAGTTTTAGGGGGTCGCTGATTTCGAATCTGATGTCAGAATTTTGAAATTCAAGATGGCTGATAGGGTTGCCACCTAATTTTTTTTATTTTTACGAATTCGATGCTGGCGCGAACACTAGGTAAAAATGGGTCGCTGAATCCGAATCCGTGGTCAGAATTTCAAAATTATGAAATTTTTAACCCTATAGGGTTGCCACCTAAAAATATGCTTTTTTAAGAGTTTTAAACATTATCCCACAGTTTTAGGGGGTCGCTGATTTCGAATCTGATGTCAGAATTTTAAATTTCAAGATGGCTGATAGGGTTGCCACCTATTTTTTTTTATTTTTACGAATTCGATGCTGGCGCGAACACTAGGTAAAAATGGGTCGCTGAATCCGAATCCGTGGTCAGAATTTCAAAATTATGAAATTTTTAACCCTATTCAGCGACCCATTTTTACCTAGTGTTCGCGCCAGCATCGAATTCGTAAAAATAAAAAAAAATTAGGTGGCAACCCTATCAGCCATCTTGAATTTCGAAATTCTGACATCAGATTCGAAATCAGCGACCCCCTAAAACTGTGGGATAATGTTTAAAACTCTTAAAAAAGGATATTTTTAGGTGGCAACCCTATAGGGTTAAAAATTTCATAATTTTGAAATTCTGACCACGGATTCGGATTCAGCGACCCATTTTTACCTAGTGTTCGCGCCAGCATCGAATTCGTAAAAATAAAAAAAAATTAGGTGGCAACCCTATCAGCCATCTTGAATTTCAAAATTCTGACATCAGATTCGAAATCAGCGACCCCCTAAAACTGTGGGATAATGTTTAAAACTCTTAAAAAAGGATATTTTTAGGTGGCAACCCTATAGGGTTAAAAATTTCATAATTTTGAAATTCTGACCACGGATTCGGATTCAGCGACCCATTTTTACCTAGTGTTCGCGCCAGCATCGAATTCGTAAAAATAAAAAAAAATAGGTGGCAACCCTATCAGCCATCTTGAAATTTAAAATTCTGACATCAGATTCGAAATCAGCGACTCCCTAAAACTGTGGGATAATGTTTAAAACTCTTAAAAAAGCATATTTTTAGGTGGCAACCCTATAGGGTTAAAAATTTCATAATTTTGAAATTCCGACCACGGATTCGGATTCAGCGACCCATTTTTACCTAGTGTTCGCCCCAGCATCGAATTCGTAAAAATAAAAAAAATTAGGGGGCAACCCTATCAGCCATCTTGAATTTTAAAATTCTGACATCAGATTCGAAATCAGCGACCCCCTAAAACTGTGGGATAACGGATTTGAAATCAGCTACCCCCTAAAACTGCTAAACACGAAATCTATAGAACCCTAAATATTCTTCATACGCTAAAGTTTTTCCTACACTTCATTGAATTATTTGGATACTTGAATTAATTGGATACTTGCTTTTAATTTCAAGCTTTTCAAGCTTTTTGCCGAACACATCAAGTTTTTCCTTTACTTGGTACTTCGTGTCGTTCGCTTGTAAGCTAGCGTAGTTGTAAGTCACAAGCTGACGTGGGCTTACTTATATTCAAGTACAAGCTTTAATTGATTGAAAATTATCAAGTTCAAGCAAGCTGGTACTCATATTTATGGCAAGTACTTGAAATAGGTTTCAAGTAGGCTTATGCAGTTCTCTGGTATGTAGCACCAACAGAATATTAAAGATCGATTGCTCGAAAGCACCGACAGTTCGTGGCCGCTGCTAGCAAGTAAGTATTTTAACAGTAGCAAGTAATGTTATAGGCAAAGTTCTTTCCTCATTTAGATCTGTTGAACATCACTTAATTCTTTTTAGTGTAGCGCCTTTCTCAGTATCTGGTGTTTTATTTCTAGAGGTATATAATTACTATAGGGGTAACTTGGGACAAGATTTAGGACAAAACTTGGGGCAAAGACTGGGAAAAGACTTAGGAAAGCATTCGAACAAAAATGAAGCCAAGATTGTGGTCATGGATTAAAATTAGAATTTAGACAAGGAGTAGGAAAAGTATTAGAATAAATATAGGTATATATGTTAGGGTGGGTCAAAATGTTCAGATGAGAAAAAAAGTGAAAGGTGTATAGCATAAACGAAATCTACGCAAAATTATTAAAAAACTTCCCCAAGAAACTAAGGGTCTAAAATTAAAACCTAGCTCCCGCCGAGAGACATAAATATTTCGGTTTCATACAATTACTAGGTAGGCTCATGTTGGAGAATAACGTGAGCTAGATGTCAAAATCAGCTGTTGGTTTTGAGTTCTGCTAATTGTTGTTGTTCCGTTTGTTGTTTGAAATTTGTGGCACTTACAGCATTATTGTTGTAAGACTTCACACCTAAGCAGTCATTTTAAACTATGAGCCTACCTGCACTCGTGGATGATAGTAATAAAATATATTTTTGTATCTTTTTCAATCGTGTTCCCACAAAGGCACACAAGCGGACGATGCCTTCTCTATCTCTTGTATAGTATCTCTTTGGCACGGTGACAAGAATTGGACACTTTTCGATCATTGAAAGCAAATTCAAAATAAATGTCTTCACAATGTCTAGTAGTAGCTCGGGATAATTTACCGAGAGAAACGACGCCTTAATTAATTTGACAGAGAAAAAGTAAATTGAGTCAACAATTTAAGATAATCAGGGCCATAATCGACAGAAGGCTGATAATGAAAAGATTGCAATACTTTTTTGAAACTATAGAACAAAGCAATTTTGTTACATCATTAAGTTGGTATTTTATAGATAGCACATTCGAGCATATGTAGGTATGTAGGTATGTGCTCCATCTTGTATGAAAAACTTCAAGGGCTGAGTTGAATAAAAAGTTGATTTGATGATTTGATTTGAAAGATATTACTCAGTCTATGTACATATGTATGTATCTTGCACGACGCGATATAAGTACATATGTACATCTTTAAAGCTGTGTAGAAGAAACGCGGATACAAAGTATCTGCTGATTTGGCAGCTAAAATAAAACGTATGATTCGTTGGCTTTCATTCATAAACAAGACGAAACAATATTTAAGCTAATTACTTTTCCTTGACATTTTCTCGCAAATACTATGTGACGCCATCGCCGCGGTCGATGCGACGGCGGCTGTTGCCGCCTTCCCTTGGTCTGCCACTCGTATAACTATGTATATACTTTTGCATTACTGTGTACGACGTCACCGACGAGGCTGGCACAATTTCTAGATACTATTTAAATTGCGATAAACGAGGCGCGCTCTTCCTCACCGCTTTGTGCTCTTTAGACACAGGCATGCTCTACTCTCTTGGCTCTACTGCTAACAGTTTCGCTCAATATAAAAATGAAAAATCAAGCAAGTGAATATCTCTTAGATACGAGCATACATATATCTTAAAGATTGCAGCTAAAGAAATCAGCTGCATTTGTTTTTATTGTTGTTTTTTTCCACTTTTTTTTTTCTTAACGCTATTAACGAAAACTTGCTTCGAAGTTGTTGTTGTTGTTGTTGTTAAGGGAAATCTATAAAACCATAAAATCTAAGTTATAAATTAATGAAAAGTATCTAGCAAATGCAAAAAGCAGCAAGATTTGTCTTTTGTCGTAGTTTGTCGTCTAGTGACCCTGAAATACATTCATTTCAACATTTTCGCTAGCGTTTTACTGATATTTTTCTGGCATTTATGTTCTTCATTTGTTTGTTTGGTTTTTTTTTTTAATTCGTTTCTTTTGCTGTTTCGCACACGTACAAATCACAGCACGTTTGGTTTGCGTATCTGTGAGAATGCTTGGCCATGTAAAAGTATCGCAAAAATTGTCGATTTTGTCTGTAGCTATGTGAATGTGTGCTTATTCTGCTTTTTGATAACAACTCACACAGACTAACGCACACACACCCGAACATAAAAACATACAAAGATATCCAGATATCTGTGCAGGGCAAAGCATTTGATGCCACAGCTAGTTGTAGATACGTAGCAACATATCTACAAGTATGTTGAGTAAAAACATACACAAATGCCGTTAGGTAGCTTTGATAAATTAATGTTTAAACAAAATAATATTTAAAAAAACAAAAAAAACCTCAAATCAATTTTCAGGCAGTAGTAATTTTTGCTGCCCTAATTAATCCACATGTTGTACCTACGCCTTCCTTTCGGCACAACTTAATCCATAAAATTTTACTGCATTAACAACACGCGTCGAATTCAAGCACACTTAACAGCTACGACACTTTATTTAACTCGCTCTATTCCATTGCAAAGCGATATATACCTGCACACAGATATACACACATATGTATGTACCTTCATAACTCGCTGGATTTTCCCTGCCATTTAAGTTCATTATCAATTTACTGCTGACCAAGTTCAGCTGCGTTAAGTGTTCGACCAAGAGTTAAGTTCAGATACTTTATAAGTATCTTCTAGGTATTAAATAACTTTTTCACACTTATCTCTTTCTTTTTCTTGCTCTTTAGGTACGCTGTTAGTGTCCCACAAAACAAAAAAACATTTTTTTAGGTTATGTAGTTAAACTTTGTTAGAAATGAAAAGAAAATATTTGCAGTAGTCGAAATAATAAAAATAATTTCAACCCCGTCTTTGCGGCATTCTCCTTGCGTCACAAGTTAAAAACACACACACACACATACACAGTCGTATTCGAAATTGTAATAAGCACAACCGATATAAAATTTTTTTATACAAGGCCTATTTCTTTTTTATGTCCGAGCTGAGCAACAACTGTCAAAAGCAGATCTGCGTTTAGTTTTTACCTCTGACACAGTTGTTCTCAAACTTTGTGTTACTTTTCATGATCAAAGCATTATCAGGGTGTTGGTCAGATGCTGTCGACGAGCTCAGAATTTTTTTTTCTAATCAATAAGCGATCGACTGTTATTTCATTTCATTTGAAATATCCAACAGACGTGAACAAAATAAAGGGTTTACCATTAAAGACTTGACAACTTTTTTTTTAAATAAAACGCAAATCATTTCAGATATTTCAAAACCTTTATTATCGACTTGAAGTACAATCAAAACATTTATAAATATAACTTGATTTCGTTCATATGGCCACCATGGACACGTATGCAGGGGTCGATTCATTGGACCCAATTTTCGATGACTCGGCTACACATTTCGGCCAAAACGGCCGCTATTTCGCGTTCAATATTGGCTGTGAGCTCTTCAAACGTCGTCGGCTTGTTAGCAGAGACCAATGACTTGACGTAGCCCCAAAGAAAATAGTCTAGAGGCGTTAAATCGCACGAACGAGGCGGTCAATCGACTGCCCCATTTCTTGAGATAACACGATCATCAAACTTACTCTTCCATAAATCGATTGTAACGTGTCCTGTGTGGCTGTTTACACCGTCCTGTTGGAATCACATGTCGTCCAAGTCCATATCTTGCAATTCGGGCCAGAAATAATCGGTAATCATGGCTCGATAACGATGGTCATTCACAGTAACGTCGTTACGATTGTTATTGTCGACGAAAAAATATGGTCCAATGACGCCGCCGGTATGCAAACCGCACCAAACAGTTATTTTTTGTGGATGAAGTGGTGATTTATGAAGCACATGTGTATTTTCACCCGACTAATAACGCATATTTTGCTTATTGACGAAACCATTGAGCTAAAAATGAGCTTGGTCACTGAAGATGATTTTGCGATGAAATTCATCGTCTTGGCGCATCTTTTCCAGAGCCCAATCGGAGAACGTACGTCGCTTCAAATGTTCCATCGGCTTCAATTCTTGAGTCAGCTTGATCGTGTATGGGTGTAAACCAAGATCCTCACGCAAAATTCGCCATAAAGTGGTCTGGGCGATGCCCAATTCTTAAGAACGTCGTGGAATTGGTTTTGTATCGTTTGCTACGGACGCCTGAACGGCAGCAATATTTTCGACACTTCGATCAACCCGTTGTCTCACTGGCACGGCAAGATCACACAACGAATATGTAGACTCAAATTTCTGCACTAAACTTGTTATTGTCTGTCTACTAGGGCGAGAATTACGACCGAAAATTGCAGTTAACGCTCTTAAAGTTGCGATCATCGACTCCGAATGTCGATAGTAAATTTTTATAATTTGCAGACGTTGTTTGTTCGTGTACTTGACCACGATGAAAATGTTGAGCTTACTGAATAAATTGACAGTAACAGTTTGATAATAAGTGAAAGGGTGCGTTCAGAAATTTAATTCAAAGTTGTCAAGTCCCTATTGGAAAACCCTGTATAAAACAACAAATCAAATATTTTAGGATTAGGATACATTGGATATCCAAAATGTTTCATTATCAAATTGGACCCAATCTATATTTGATCTGAGGTTGTCAGCTCCAGGCATGGTCGGTTTTGATCAGTATCTAGCATCTACTCAGATGTGTGGTCTGACATAAAAACGAAATGTCACTGTGCGGCACCAAAAAATGAATGGAAAACCTTCAAGGGCTTGTGATAGTTATTGGTCCATAAAACATATAGTCCAAGGATTTTTTTTCTGGGTAAGCTCAAATAACCGATTTTTCCAATTTTCTACCTCTTCTTCGCATTTGCAGCTTCTGCAGAAATCATTTGATGTAAGTCCCAATCGAAGAGCATGTATTCCGATTAGAAAGTGACCCGTGAGGATTCCTTCTATGTTTGAAAGGTTTACCCTGCTTAATTCAAGTAGTGATTTAGTGCGTTTTAAGTCGAAGCGAGGCAACGTTAGCTTAGCTATCCTACATGTGTCAAGGTGTTCCCAACGTACTTGTGCAAGACTCAAGGAATTGTTCTTGCACTGGAGTTTATAGGAGAACATGGGTATACCGATGAAATCCTCAGCCAGAGGATATACCAATTGTGTATACCAATTCGTCGGCCAGATTATTGCCCTCGATATCCCTATGACCGGGTACCCATATGAGGTGGATCCTGAATAACCTTGCCATCTCGTTAAGAGATCTGCGGCATTCAGTGAGAGTTTAAGAGTTATCAATATGCGAGTTCAGCACTTTGAGTGCAGCTTGACTATCTGAGAATATGTAAATATTCTTTCCTCTAAAGTCTCTTTGACCTAAAATCTTAGCGGTTTCATATATAGCCATCATCTCCGCTTGGTAGACACTACAATAGTTTAGGAGTCTAAAGAAAGCTTCTATTTCCAGATCTTGGGAATAAATTCCTCCCCCTACCTGTTTTTTAAAGTTTGGATCCGTCTGTAAAGATTTTAATGCCGCTTATTTTAAGGGGGGTTTTGTAAGCCCAGTCTAGCCGTGAAGGGATGAGAACTTCATAGTTCTTTTCAAGATTTAAACAAGGTACACAGTAATCTGTTTTGTCGGGGACCGACGAGTTCTGAATTACCATGTGACCGCAGCGGATATCTATCCAATTTCCAGATTCTCTTAGTCTGAGGGCTGCTGAGTAAGCACACTCTCTGGAAAAGATATCTAGAGGAGGAAGGTGACATATGACATTAAGAGCGCTCCTTTATATTATCATTTCAGATAAGTTTCTTATCCAGAATAACTCCTAGGTACTTCGTGCTATTGTGGCGTCCGTGACGTAGTTGGTTAAAAAGCGTGGCCGCTATGTCAACGAACTTTGGAGACCCAGGTTCGAACCCCAGCAGCGACAGAAAATTATTTGAATTAAAATAATTTTTCTGTACGGCCGCCACCTCTCTGCAGACAATGGCAAACCTCAGAGAGTAATAAAAATGCCATGTAAAGCTTCTTGAGAATAAGAACATTCCGTTCATCGCCGTTCGGAGTCGGCGTTAAGCCTGTAGGTCCATTTCTCGGTCAATTGTGTACAAACTTAATAGCACGCAAAACACAATTGATCATAAGAAGCTAGGTCAAAGTCCTTTCAAGGGCTGAAATGGCCAGTTATTTATTTTATTTATTTTTTTTTTTTTACTTCGTGCTATCACTAAAGAGCAACCTGGTGCCATTCAGACGCTGTGGTACTAGGTTGGGGATTTTTTTATTTCCTAGTTGAAAAGGATGAGATCTGTTTTCTCTGGGTTTACGCTTAATCCATAAGAGGACGCCCATTTCCTAAACTAAGTAAGATATTGATTTGATACCTTCAGAAAATTTAATTTCTTTTAAAATTACGAGACATCCACACAGGGCGGTCAAAAACTCTCGACTCGACTCTTTCGCTAATATAGAGAATGCTGCACTGACTTCGCGTGTATTATGGCTAATAATATCGATATCATCAGCGTACGCCAGCAGCAGATCTGGCGTCTCAGATCAGCAGCTCGGTGAAACTTCTCCATCATTAGGTTGAAAATTTCAGATAAGGAATAACCTAGTTTCGTATCGAATGGAGGGATGAAATGCTTACCGATTTTAACTGTGCTACTGGTGTTGCTTAGTGTTATTCTGCAAAGACGGATACGCTTTGCAGGAATACCAAATTCAGACATAGTAGAGTACAGATGATTCCTTATTGGACTGTCGAAGGCGGCTTTGAAATGGACAAAAATATTGTGCGTGTCGAATTCTTTCTCTAGGATTGTCTTCTCTGATATTTGTCGTAGCGTAAATATTCGATCGATAATGGATTTGTTAGGTTTGAAGCCATCATATTAAGGTCCAATCGGAATCGTTCGGGGTTTACTGAAATCCTCAAAGGAAGAAGTCCAACGGCATCAAATTGCATGATCTCGGTGGCCAATTTACATCATCTCGGCGTGAGATAATTTTCCCTCGAATTTCGTTTGCAATAAGTGCATTGTGTAGATGGCTGTGCAGCAAGTGGCACCGTCCTGTCTAATCCATGTCCATGTCGTTAAGATCCATATCAGCAATTTTAGACTAAAAGGAGTTGGTCAGCATGTCGCGATATCAGGCACCATTCACAGTAACTGCGCTTCCAACTGCATTTTAAAAAAAAAAATAGCTCAATGACACAGCCAGCCTAAAATCCACATCAAACAGTGCACCGTGGTGGGTGCATGGGAAGCTCTTGGAGCGCTCTTGATTCTCCATATCCCAAATGTCTACTTATTGTCATAGCCATTGACATGAAAATGAACTTCGGTACTGAAGATGATTTTAATTGCAAAATCGAGATCAACTTGATGATGTTTCAATATCAAATCAGAGGAGGCCGACGCAACGCATGGTCTGTCGACTTTAGATTTTGGGTCAACTGAACCATGTCAGTTGGTAGATGCAAATCTTTAGCCAAAATGCGCTCCTGCTAACGCCCAATTCCTGACCACGACGACGAATCGATCGGGTCATCATCAACGCTGACCGCTGCCATGGTTATGTTTTCGTCCTAACGGATGGTACAACGACGAGCACTTCTTCTCACGTCACAATTGCCTATAGTGTTGCGGGACGGTGCATTATGGTGATCGAGAAGTGTGCGGGTTTTCTGAACCGACTCTGTAAAATTTTTGCTATGTTTATAGTGAATTTTCAGAATTTATAAGCGTTTCTCTACCGTGGATTTCTCCATGACTAAACCTACATGCTTGCTTTTGACAGCTGTCGTAGATGCTTTTGAAAGCTTGCAATTCCTTATTATTGAATTCATTGTCATAGTAGTTTCAACACCGGTTGCACACTATACTTAAGTGTACATTTAAATGAATAAATGTACTGTATGGCTAGCAACCAATGCTGGAATGCAACAGTTCCAATTATGGATGATTAGTTGGGTCATCATCCACATTTATTAGTAGAAATCGAGACCCATTTAACATCTCTGACAATGTAGGGCATTGCCACCCGGTTGTTTAGCGCAACTCCACGCCGATCACAGACCTGTTCGCGACATTGAACTACCACAGCCAGCACGATACTTCCCGAAGGTCCAGCCTTGCGATAGTCTCCTCTTGCAAAAGGGATTTACCTCGACACGCACCAACACAACAGCGACACATCTGCATTCATCACTTATGACTGTGAAGGAAAAAGCCATCACTATTGGACGTACTACAGAGTGGACCACATCGTATCTAAAGGTGTGTGACACATGGTCACCACTATTTGCACCATTTCAAACTGGTACTCCGAGGCTACTAAGATATACTTTTCACCTTGGAGTACCCTATTCTGACACCTCTTTATACAGCATTTTATGCATCATATAAACATCGTTTTACCAGTCTTTTTAAAACTATCCAGAGATCACAATGGCAATGTGCCGGTGGAGATTGTTACAATACGTCTGTCGAGCGTAACGACTATCCTCGTGATAACAAATTTTAAGGATCATTGCTATTCCTTCGTAGGCATATGCTAACGTTGATCTAGTCAAACGGTCCACCTACTCCCCAGATTGGGAAACCAACTCCAGGATTCGGTTAGTTCCTCTACAATTACATAGGATGGAGCGAACCCGTTATCTGCGACCATCCTTCTTTATCCTGGCTTTGGACAGGCTGCTCGTGAAAATAGGCAGAGTTGCTTTTAAAAGCTGTACTCTACACTTGTCACAAAAAGAGGAGTGCCCGAATGAAAATGTCAATGACTTTTCTGACTAAAGAACACTTATCCCACGGTAGCTGCCGCAAATGGTGGGATCGCCTATCTTGTGGATTGGGCTGAGCATACTGAGGTTCCAATTGTATGGAATGCATTCTTTCGATCATATTTTGCATAGAAGCTCACGAATACATTCAAATAGAGTTACGCCTCAATTTTTGAAGAGCTAGACATAGACGTAGTCCATCGGTTTTTGCGGATTTGTTGTTTTTAAGCCGAGATATAGCTTTCAAAACTTCATTATAGTCGGGCAGCGGAACTTCAATGCTGTCGTCCGCAATTGGGATTTCCGGGATATCATCTCTATTGGCGAGATTGTTGTCGTCATCACCATTCAGAAGCCTAGAGAATGTGTTCTCTCCACATCATCAGTGTACTCTGGAAATCTGTCACTAAATTCCCGTTTTCATACTAACTTTCATCCTAGGCCTTAAAACCATCGGCCAGGCGTCTTATTTTTTGGAAAAATGTACGAACCTCATTCCTGTCACCATGCATCTCAATTTTCTCACACTCATCCATTTCTGCCTCTCTTTTCATTCGCCTGAAAATGCATTTCTCTTCCCTCCTTTTTTCTTTGTATCGCTTCTTAGCAGCACGCGTTATAACCGACTGCAGGGTGGCTTTGTAGGCCACCCTGCAAAGCCACTTAAGTTACTTCTACTCCAATTTTAGTGTAAATGTTTTTGTTAGTTAAAGTGCTACGAGTAGTCATGTTTATAAGGACATGTATCTTTTTAGACGGCAATATTTAACTTTTTGTGAATAATCTTGCATTAAATTAAAGAAGTTTAAGTATTTTTTTCATATACAGTGAACATTGGAAACCGTGAAGTAATTAAAACCGAGGGTGTTCATGTTTTTGAGATTTTTCATGTTTTAAAATGTAAAATTTTATGACTAAAATTGCATTTCTATCGTATTGCTTTACTACTGCTCTTATAAAAAAAACACATAAGATCATTTAAAAATAAAAGATCTATTTTACAAAAAAATCTGTAATCTTTTTCTGTTGTATTTTCCCCAACATTTGAAAAACTGTATTTTCTCTAAGGCGTACGTTTATATCGCTTTGGTCAACGCCTTTATTTGCACACCATTCCAAAGCAATATTGAAGATTTCATCTGCTTCAGTTGCGCTAACTTTTTGAACATTTTCTTCCTCAACATAGGCATCATCGTCTTCTTCCTGATCGTCTTCATTATTCTGAGATGGATTTAATAAAAAATCGTCTTCATTCCATTCCTCAACAATTGATAACGGATAGTCAATCTGCAGTTGGAATTGAAGCTGATAATTTGATTAAAGTTCGATCCAATCTATAACAAACGCGAGGATTCAAACTATGAAGAAGAAATGTTTTAGATGTTATCAATGGCTTCAGCTCTGAGTCCCACTATCAAACACTCAAAGGAATGTTGTCCCCATCATCCTCCTCATTTTTTAAGAAACTTAAAATATTGGCCCAGCATATAGCTAAAGTCGGTGACTCTATTCCATGAGTCTTCTAAGAGAATAACAGCTTCTTTCAATGTCAAGCGTTTCATGCACTCAGTTAGATTAGAGTCCTTTGCTGCCTGCAATCGTTGCTAGCAGACGGCTTCTGTGGTATAATTTCGTTATTTTGATTGCATTTTGATCCATAGGTTGGATCAGCGGAGTTACATTAGGCGGCATGAAAACCGTTAATATATTCCTATCTTCTGATTTTAGCTAACTTTCACTAGGATGAGATGGTGCGCTATCTAATAACAGAAGAGCCTTGAGTGGCAAGACGATTTGGAGCTTTTGTAATCGGTCGGGCAAGTGAAGTTTTTTAAGCTGCGTGGGATTTTTGCCTTTTCTATAACTAACAACTTAAGCCTGTGCGTGCCTGAAGCATTTGCGCAACACAGGAAAGTAAATCGCTGCTTCTCTGTCTTTGCGCCTGGAGAAGATTTTGCTTCTGCTAAAACGTATGTTTTATCTGGCAAAAGTTTCCAGAATAAGCCAGGCTCATCTGCATTGTACAATTCTTCTGTACAGAGTCCCATTTTTTGCAATTCTTTCTTTTAGTTTTAAAATAAACGAATCCACTAAGTGAGGCTGGGATAATAGCTACTCTCCAGTTATTTTTAGAAGTTGAATGCAGTATGGTTTTTTAAAACCACTTAACCATCCATCACTTGCCAAAAAACCACTTTCATTTTCCTTTAGTTTTGAGTGTAACTCTTTAGCTTTTACCTCCAGCATTAGTTCGCTTACAGGCCAATATTTATTTCGCATTCGAATAAACCACCGGTAAAGACGTTTTTCCATTTTTGGCAGTTCTGATGATCTTAATATATCTTTCTTTTTCCCGGTCCAGAGTATGTATTACTCGCACACTTCAGAAATAAATCTTTTTTCTGGTTAATCCTGCATATTGTTGACTTAGCGACAACATATCTCTTTGATAAGCTTGTCACGCTTACTATTTTTTTAAAGCTTTCCAAAATGTCTGCTTTTTTATTTAATGTTAAAACCTTCATTTTCTTAGAAAACATTTTGAAAATAAGACGTTGATCAACCCAAGTGATGCAAGAGAAAAACAGCAACTGAGTGAGGGATGATAGCAATACATTAAAGCACGAGCGGTACCAAATACAAAGCATTGTCAAGTCTATGAGATTTCCCATGGTGTAATTAAGAAGGTGATCGCGAATTTTCAACATCTCTCAAAAAAATTTTACCTACCCTTGTCAAAATCAGCTGATGTTAAATTCTAAGCAAAAGTTGCAAAACAATCTATTACAATTTTTTATTGAGTGCAAGCGATTTGACACTTTTCCGTAGTTTGTCTCTTTTTTTCTTACTTTCTCAAAATTTTTTGACAACCGTAAGAAAATTAGTAAACGTCACGTTCACCTTATTACTTACACCATGGAGATTTCCCGATTTCTGAAAAATTAACTCTTTTTATGCAGAAATATTGAAAAAAATTCTGTTCACGTTTTAGAGCTTTAAGCTTTGTTCGCGTTTTAGAATAGTCAATGTAAAAAAACCCATGTTCACGTTTTGGTGGGTTCACGTTTTCCAATGTTCACTGTAATGGCTTAACTCCCTAAGGATTTAGCAAGCTGCCATCGGTTAACCCTAGTTCGGCCAACGTAATTTATACTCATATTAAAGACCGACGTAGTCACCACGGTGAATGTGTTATAAAATATGGGAAATTCTTCATTATAGAGGAATTATGTACTTAAAATTCATAAGTTTAAGATTTCACGGAGGATGGGTTAACATAATTGGTTGAAAACATGTTTTTTGTGTGAAAAAGGTGAAATAGTCATCCCGGTGACTCGTCGCCCGAACAAAGGTTAAGTATTTTTGGCATAAACAGTCAAAAAATCGTCCTGTGCAGGTAAAAGGGTTAATAGAAGGAGTTGGTGTTGGTGTGTAAGCCAGTGTTGCCAGAAAACTATGATTCAAAATCGTCATTTTCAGATTTAAAATACGTCATTTCAATAAAAAAAAAAGTCAGTTAAATATTGAAGCTGAAAAAAGCGCTCCATTTGTTTTATTTGGCTGTAAGCTACATGCTCGTTGAATAGATTAAAAAATATCACGCCGCTAACAGACACTTGCAATGACAATAAAGTCGATAACATTATCACTTATGTAGGCAGTGTTTTATGTGTACTATGCAAGGAGTGTTCCTTATTATATATCAATGTTTACACGTTCACATTCTACCTGTAAAACTTTTTGCTACAGTGAAAACTATTGTGTCTATTAAATACGTCAAATATGCCTCAAAATACGTCAATCGTTATTAGAGCTTAGAATACGTCAAAATGAAGTATTTAACGTCACAATGGCAACGCTGGTGTAAGCTCGCATTTCATCCTATGAAAAGATCAAAAAATAGGCCAAACGAATGTTTTATGAAATCAAAGAAATTTTTGTTGATCGCATGAAATTAAAAGCATTTTCAAAAACCTTTTCACTTTCCTAAACAAATTGTTACTCAATTACTTAGCATGCTCTCTGCTTCTTCTGCGTTTCTTTTTTTTTCACTCACAACTCACTCTAGTGAAGAAGGCCTGAAGAAAATTCTCTCTAATATACACAAAAAACTCGCTAAATTTTCTTATTCTCAACTCAATATTTTGCATGCTCTCTGTCTGTCTCTCTCTTTTTCTCTTTCTCTCTCTCTCTTCGCATACTTCACAATAACCGATTTTGTAATGCTTAAATTTTAAGTATTGTTTATTTTTATTTTTTTATTATTTTATCTTCCGACGACTAACAACGACGACGACAACGGCAACAACGACGTCGACTCTTTCATTGAATTTTATTTTCTTCCCTGCTGTTGTTGGTGTTCTACAACAATAACAGCAACAACAACAAGAGTAACAACAGCAAAAGTCAACAAACCAGCGTCGCAAGCGCTCAACATGCTCGATGTCAACGTCTCATTAAAAAGCGTTGCCTGCCTTTGCGACCCAACCCGTTGAAGGCCCTAAAAGCCTGCCTTGCCTGCCTGGCTACCGCATAAATGTCTACTCGGCGCATTTTTGCTGTTGTTGTTAATTTTACTACCAAGTATTCAATTGAATTAAAAATTAATTTAAAAATATGTATCTGAAGTACGATTAACATCTGGCGATGCACAATATATTCGCAAAGATAACGGTTATAAACTCACACTCAAAATATGTAAAAATAAACAGCTGTGTGTCTGACACAACAGCTGGTAGATACGGAGACTTCTTGAAGTTTCGAAGATTTCATGAATGTTTCGAGAGTTTTTTACACACTCTTCAAAGCAAGTCAAAAATCTCATAAAAAAAAAACTATTTTAGTAGCTCAACTTAAATGCCGATTAACGCTTTCTGGATAACAAAAAAGCCTTGTCACTTTTATGACCCACTTAAGTGGTTTTTACAACCAACCAATTAAGTGATGCCTGTAAAGCGCTTGCGCCGACGCTTAGCCGCAATAAAGCAACATTGCCAGCCATTCGATGATGGATGAGCTGATAAATGACTTAAGCCCAATATTTAAACAACAAACGTTGTTACATTTTAAAAACAATTAGCAGCTGAGTTAAAAACAACTTGAATTGGTGCGAAAACAAGAAATCAAAACATTCCTGGCTTTATATGCAAACTTAAATAAATTTGTATCTATGCGATACAATGGCAACAACAGCAATTTGTAGGCTAAATACAAAGTGAAATCTCAGCAGTAAGAGCGTCCAAAACGGAAAAACAAAAAAAAAAGCAACAACGAGATTGAGAAAAAAAAAATAACAATAACGGCAACAACTGCAAGAAAACTATTTATGTTCGTATGTCGCTCAGTGTGTACTCTAAGAAATCTAAGTAAAACAACGAAAAGAGCCACAAAAAGAAGATATAAAATAAATTAAAAAAAAAAAAAAAAAAATTAAGAAGCAGCAACAACTACGACGACTTCTTCAACAACTACGAGACGACTCAGAAAATGTTTGAATAAATATTTTATTTTAACTCGCATGAAACTAAAAACGACCAAAAACTATAAATGCACAAAAATTACAAGATGACGATAAAAAGATATAAAACGAAAAAATATAAAAAAAAAAAAAATCATAAAAAAAACAAAATTGAAATTGTTGCTGGAACCAAGTGAACCAACTCGGTGCTCAGCGCGCTCAGTGCTTAGAGCAAGTTCGTATATAAATGTAGCTTAATGTGATGTGTGTTTGTATGTTCAACGGCAAACATGCCAGCAGATACACAGATACGTATACGTACAGATACAGTTCGTATGCTACGGATAGATGCACGTACAAACAGCGACAGATACAACTATACAGTCATGATATACAAAACAATACAGGGACCGACCGCATTACAGCAACAACAACAACAACAACAACAACAAAACCAGCAAGAGCCAACCAACGAGCAAAAACAAAAAACAAAAAAAAAAAAAATACATTGAAAATGAGCAGTAAAACGGGGCGAAATATACTGAACTGAAATGAAAACGATAATCAGCAGGCGACGGGCAGGGAGGCAGCAACAAAAACAACAACAACAAGTACTGGTTCGCTTGCTGCTGTCCGTCTGTACATTGGCTGTCCGTCGAAATGAGGAAACGCAGACACTTAGCAGCAATCAAATCGACGACGACAACAACGATTGCGACGACTAAATATCGCCAAAAGCGCCAAGAGCAGCAGCAACATCAAAACTTGACGCCAACAAACAGCCAACAACAAAAACAACGCGTAATTGTTCAGCTAATGCGTCAATCTTGGGAATTTTCATAGCGCACTTCATGGGATTTGGGTATTTTAGCAGCTGTAGCAGCAGACAGCGCCGGAAGAAGTGGCAGCCAAAGATGCTGACTACTACTACGAGCTACTTAGATGACGATTCAAGCGACTTTCCTTAATGTCTGTCTGTCTGTCTGTCTGTCTGTCTGTCTGTCTGTGTCCATCAACGCATCACAGCAGCTAACTATTTGTCCATACATCCGTGCCTCACTCCTTCCATCCGTTCGTCTGTCCATTCGCAGTCTAGCTGTGCTGCGACTGCGGCTGCTCATAATCATAAAAAAATGCACATAAATACAACGCATTCGGTGACTACTAAACAGCTAAACTCGGCATAAGCGCGAGTATCTGTATCGCTGCGTTTTGCTTGTAAAAAGCTAACTTTACGCTGTATCTACGCTGTGCAGATACAATCGTATCTGTATCGGCACTCGCTCATACTGTCAGCGTATAAATTATAAAAGTAATAAACAGATTTTTGCTCATTTGTGCTTCGTTTTATTGTTTAGTTTTTGTTTTTCTTTTTCCCCTTCTTATTGCTTGCTTACTACTCGTTCGCATCATTTTGTAACTCCTCAGACTCCGACTCTTGATTCTTGGGCTCATTTCGAAATATTTATGTATATAAAGTTGAATGCTAACAGGTTACAATGTTCTTGTGGTTTGTTTTGTAGGATTTTGTTAAACTACGTTTAAATATTCTACAGATGCATATGTGTGTGTAGTAGCCGAATCGTCATGATGAATGCCCATCGATCAATCGCATAGGCCAGGGGCATTGCTTTTTTGCACATATTTTCAAAATATTTTTTGTTTTTTTTTTTTAAAGAAATAAATTTTGTGGCATTTCTAAAACAACAACACGTGCTGCTCGGACCAAAGTTAAATGCGTCAAAATTGTTATTGTTGCTTAGTGTCAAAATGCGCAATAATATTGATTTTTCTCAGCTTAATTTGTTTACTTAAACGCCAACAACGCCAAATGCGTTCTTGTAAAATTTATCAATATCAAAATAATTGGCGATGTTATTAAAAAACGTAGAATCTCACTGTAGTCAGAAAGACTGCAACGTTATTAAAGTAAAATTATTTAAAATCTTATAATTTTGTCCTAATAAAGGGCGTCCACAGGTGGAAGAACAGGGACACTTGCTCCCCCTCCCCCCCTGGACTGGAAAAATGTTATATATTTTTATTTCCTATGTGTATATCTTACAATTTCATATCATCATTTTCATATACGTGCACACCAATTGCCCCCCTTCGTCCCCCCTTGAAAAATTCTTGCTGATGCCAATGGTCCTAATAATTATAAAATCAAATAATAAGATATCATAATTTGGTCCATCATAGCTAATCTTAAATCCTCAAGTTATAGTGGAGATGCTTCGAGATCGTGAGAAGTCAAAATAAAGTCCCTCTAGTGATATACGAAGGAACTAACAAAATTTCGCTTAGTTGCTGTCATATTAAAAGTTTTTAATAAATCAAAAATTTCATACTGTTTGTTATAATCTTAGATATATCACTCTAATTTTCAGAAAGATCGGTCAAAATGGAGACAAGAAAACTTAAAATTAGTGAAGCAGTGTCAGTGGATATCACTGTGCCAACGCAGCAAGAAATTTGGTTTGCTATTCTTTTTGGATTTCGGCGTAAGCTCAAGCCTGTGGAAATATTCAGTGAATGCCAAACAGCGTTTGGAGTGTATGCGCCATCCCTTGTGACTATTTCAAAGTGGTTCCGGAGATTCCACTCCAGAATCTTGCATTGACTAATTGGACTTCTAATATCTGTGGCAATATGACAGAGTAGCTTAAGTCCAAAAATATAGTTGTGAGTTATTTATATTTTTAAAAATCCTTTTTCTCATTTTTATATGTAAACTTCGTGTATGGTCATTAGAAAAGTCGACATAACTTTCTTTTTAAGAGTCGGATCTAAAAAAGGATCGGACAGAATTGTGCATCTTGAAAAGGTGAATAATAATATGTAGAATTTCAGTTTTTCGCTTATGTCGACTTAAGCTACTCTGTCATACTGCCACAGATATAATATCTATTTTATTTCATCTGTTTATTAATTCATATTTGTTAAACTTAAAATATTTTATCACTTCTCGGTACCCAAATTCTTAATTCTCTTCTGCTACACTTATTTCTTATACCACACTTTTCTTTCTTCTTTTCATATTTTTCCTCTTTTAATCTCTACCAAATTAACTTTTTTAACTTCTACAGCTTATTGTGTCGGCGTTTTCATAAGCCTCAATGGTTGGGAATAACAACCACCTTGACGCTAATGGAAACCATAAGATAATGATTGATATACTATGCAAACAGCAATCCGGATTAAAAATAGCTCATTTTAAAGCAAGAAGTCTAAATGACTTCAAATTAGATTGTGCCAAATATATTTTTGCAGACTCCTCCGTAGACATAATTTGCATCACTGAAACCTGGTTATGTAATAGTATAAAGGATTCAGTAGCAAAAATAAACAACTATAATCTGTTCCGCCATGATAGACAGAGCAAAAGGGGAGGAGGTATTGCAATATATTGCAAAACTAACTTAAATGTTAAATTTTTGAGTAAATCTAGTGGATCAGATGTTGAGTTTCTAAATATCGAAATTCATGACTGCAGAGTTAAAGTTTTTCTATCATGTGTCCACAATCCTAACCGCAGTCATAGCCCCGACCCGTTATTTTCCTCTATATCCAGCTGTCTAATCGACTTTGACCATCTCATATTGTGTGGTGACTTCAATATTAATCTGCTTGTCAAAGATAATTTAACAAAAAAATTTCTTGATGATCTGTCTGCAGTCGGTCTTTCTGTTGTCAATCCTGAGGAGCCAACTCGTTTCGGCAGCAATGTTACCCCAAGTCTACTTGATCTGTATGCAGTGTCTGATACTTCGACGGTCCTTTTGTTTGATTAGATATCCTTTATCTCCGATCATGACCTAATTTTTTGCACTTTGGATATACATCTTACGCGTGTCGATACAAGCAGAATATTTATGTATCAAATCAATTCGCTTTGATGCTCTCTATGCTGATCTTTCTAGAGTGAATTGGGAAGAATGTTGGTATCTTTGTTCTGTTGATGATAAATTAAACTTTTTTCTAAGACAAATTTCATCTATCTTTGACATTCACGTCCCCTTGCGTTCATCTAGAATTATCAACAGCGCATGTCCATGGTTCACGAATTCCATAAAACAAGCTTTAAAAAACGCCATAAAGCCTATTCTAGATGGAAGCGCAATCCAACTGAGATCAATCGGGAAGAGTATAGAAGGGCTAGAAATTATGCTACATCTGCAGTTAAGCTATCTAAAAAACGGTTTTTTTTCTCTAAGCTAAGCACGTCGCTGCCATCGAAGAAACTTTGGAATAACTTGAAGGAAATTGGAATAGGAAACAAGAATAAAGTTGGAGGATGTGTATTAGACCCAGATCTCCTTAATACTTATTTTGTATCTAGTCCTCTGACAGAAACCACCAACTCTAGCACCTACATTAATAATTTTACTCCCAATCTGCTTCAAAAATTCCAGTTTACCGCTGTAAATGAGTCAGATGTTATGCGATGTATCTCAAGGATAAAATCAAATGCTATTGGCGAAGACGGAATTGAAATCAAATTTATTAAGCGTATTCTACCCTTTATTATTAGCCCTCTCGTTCACATATTCAATCACTGCCTTACAAGTTCAACCTTTCCTTCAATCTGGAAAATCGCCACGATTATACCTATTGGAAAAAAGCCAATGGCAGCTGTACCCAGTGATTTCCGTCCAATAAGCCTTCTCTCGTCCTTGTCAAAGGTGCTCGAATCCCTTATTTCTGAACAGATTTCCAAGTATCTTAGTGTTCACAATCTCTTGTTTCCTCTTCAGTCTGGCTTTCGCACTGGCCATAGCTGCTCCACCGCTGTAGTAAAAATTCTGGACGATATCAGAACTTATTTTGACAAAGGCGATCTCACCCTAGTCTGTCTCTTGGACTTTTCTAAAGAGTTCGATAGTGTAAGCCATATAATACTCTGCAAAGAGTTGGAAATCTGCTTCAGCTTCTCGGTTCCTGCTGTAAATTTTTTGAAAAGCTATTTGGTTGGAAGAAAACAAAGGGTCAAGATAGGGAATAAATACTCAAGCTACAGTACTATTGGCAGCGGGGTACCTCAAGGCTCTGTACTTGGACCACTTCTGTTTACAATGTTCCTTAACGACATCTTTTCTTTATGTAAGAATGTAACAATGCATGCATATGCGGATGACCTGCAACTCTATCTCTCCCGACCCACATGCCTCATTGAAGATCTATGTGCAAGAATTAATGAGGACTTGGCTGCAATCAGCAGATGGGCTGGGGAAAATAAATTAAGGTTGAATCCTCTAAAACCGCTTGTCTTACCAGTTGTCAAATCTAGACTTCCTTTGAATGATCTGCCTCCTATTTTCCTAAGTGGTACAAAGCTCGACTTTGTAAATATAGGTAGTAAATTTAGGATTCGTTATGAACTCTTCACTCACGTGTGAAGACCATATCAATAGTATGGTTAGAAAAGTTTACTATTCCCTACGAAATTTAAGGAAATCTGCCCCGTTTGTTCCCACAGAAACTAGACGTAAATTGGTGATACAATTAATTTTACCTCTAATAACATACTCCGAAGTTGTCTATTGTAAGCTCGACTCAAGGTCATCGCATAAACTTCTAGTGGTATATAATAATGCAGCTAGATATGTGTACGGTATTCGAAGGTTTGACCATATATCTGCGTGTAGTAATCGCATACTTGGCTGCAGTATCACACATTATCTCAATGCAAGAATCTGTATTTTTCTGCATAGACTTATAACTTTAAAAAGGCCAAACTATTTGTTCGAAAAACTTCAATTCTGTAGATCCACTAGAAACTTATTTATCATAGTTCCCCATTTTAGGTACAACGAATCAAGTAGACTATTTTTCATTAGCGCTATAAGACTATGGAATTCCCTACCAAATCATATAAAACGCATTAACAACACAACAAAATTTAAACACTTAATTTATGAACATTTCTCTTAACTCTTCTTTAAATTTCTCTCTAATTCTCAAAATAAATTCTCTAATTTAATCTTTCTTATTCTACAACGGATACACATCTTTTAAATTTAATTCAATTTCAAATCATATCGCTTTGCTGATTTCTTTTATGTTATTCAAACTATAAAATGTAATTCTAATATGTTCTTAACTTTAAACAATTATTGCTTAAGCACTATTTTTAATGTGTTGTTATCCCAATTGTTATTATTATTAATTATCCAAATTGTTGCATTTTTCTGTGGAGGTCGAACCTCGAGAAGGCCGTCCAAAATCTGCGACTGACGATGTAAGTGTAGCGCTGGTGAAGTCTAAAATTGACGAAGATCCAAGATTGACCCAAGAAATGATGGCTGAAGAACTGGGCTTGAATGCCATGGTTGTATCGCGAATATTAAAAAATAATCTTGAATACACGAAAAAATCTCCACGATGGGTTCCTAGAATTTTAACTGAAGCTCAAAAAGAGGCAAGTGTGTGTTTTGCTCAATATTTTCTTGACAAGAGAGAAAGTTGTAGCTGCTATTCCTTTGGAAAAAGGTCAGACGGTAACTGCCAAGTGGTATACTGAAACTTGCTTACCAGGAGTATTCCAAAGTTTATTGGGAAAACGCCAAAAAAAGGAACTTCGCCGATACTTTTTGCATCATGACAATGCGCCAGAGCACACTGTTAGAAAAAAAAGCGACTTTATTGCGCTGTCAGGCATCGAAGAAATTCGACCATTACCTTATTCCCCAGATCTAGCACCTTGCGACTTCTGGTTATTTCCAATAATAAAAAAAACAATTTGCGAGGAAGAGTCTTCAACAGCAATGAGGAGATAATAAATGTGGTCAATGATGAAATTGCAAACTCCAAAAAGCCGATTTTGAAGACTGTTTTTCAAGGTGGATTTATCGACTTCAAAAATGTATCCAAATAAATGGCGATTACGTTGAAAAAATACAAACAGATGAAGAATTAAGATACAAAATTAAAACATTTTTTGTTTAGTTTTTTCTAATCTATTAAGCGATCTTTTGTTAGTCCCCTCGTAACAGGTCATTCAATAAGTCCGTAATATAAGTAAGAAATTTAAAAAATTTTGGTAAAACTTGATTAAATTATTCAACATAGTTGCCTTCGAGAGGGAAACAGTGAGTATAGCGATTTTCCAACTTTTTGATACCACTTTTATAGTACGATTTCTCTTTCTCTTAAAAATAGGCCTCAGTTTCAGCGATTACTTCATCATTGGACTTGAATTTCTTTCCAGCAAGCATTCTTTTGAGATCTGAAAACAGAAAAAGTTGCTGGGCGCTAAATCTGGAGAATACGGTGGATGGTTAAGCAATTCGAAGCCCAATTCATTCAATTTTTCCATCGTTTTCATCGATTTGTGACACGGTGCATTTTCTTGGTGAAACAACACTTTTTTCTTTTGCAAATGTGCCGTTTCTTTGCGATTTCAGCCTTCAATCGATCCAAAAAGGCACAGTCTCTGTTGATGGTGGTTCCTTTTTGGAGATAGTCGATGAATATTGTTCCTTTCGCATCCCAAAATATAGACGCCATCACCTTACAGGCCGACTGTTGGGTCTTTCCTAGCTTTGGATTCGGTTTGTCAACTGCTGTCAACACAGCTGACTGTCTTTTGGATTCTGGTGTGTAATAGTGAAGCCATGTTTCATACATTGTCCCATATCGATGAAAGAAATCAATTCGCTGTTGTTTTTGGTCGACTGTCAGCTCACGCGGCATCCACTTTGCACAAAGCTTTCGCATACCCAAATGTTCGTGTAAAATGTTAAAAACACTACCTTCTGATATTTTTACAATGTCAGCTAGCTCGTGCACCTTCAATTTGCGATCGTTCATAACCGGGTTTGGGCACCACTACATTTATGACTAAATCGCAATACTGCGTTAGGTCGGTCGTGCGTTGACAGCTCGAGTAGAAACTCACGTGTTCTTATGCAGCAATTCACAATTCGACCTCAAACTTTGATCGTACTTTGATCGTAAATATCATACGAAGGGGTAAAGTACGATCAAAGTACGATCTAACGAAATGAGTAGAGAAAATTTCTACTCGGTTTTGCGTTTGACATTTCTTGCTATAGCAGAGTTGCATTTTCGTTGAAAGAGCTTAGTATGTGGGTGTTTTATAGTTTCACTGGCAAAGATAGATTTTCATGGGATTTCGTTTATCATCGTTGGAATTTATGATTTATACAATGTTTTTTTATAATTCATACTGTTTAACAACACTTATTACCATACTTTTCACGAACCGTCTTAAGAGCGATATATTAAAGGCATTTATATAGAAAATTGCGGGATTGAGAATTGTGGGGAAAACAACTTTTGTGGGATTTCTTGCATGGATGGTTTAATTGTCATCATCTAAGTGGCAGACGCCAAACCTACTAACGCAATATTGAGAGTGCAAAATTCGAAGGTCGTGCGTTCCGACAGCTGATCTCGTAAAGGTTTTGAAACGTCAATATAAAGTTCGATCGGCGCACGACCAACCTAACGCAGTATTGCGATTTCAGCATTAAAGTTTCTGTGTTTGTTTTTTGTCTTTGATTTGTTGTTGCGTTTTGTGTAGCTCTGCCCATAGCTGTTCATACCCAATTTGTGGATTTTTTTTTTTTGTTTTTTGGAATAAGAGCCTCATCACCACGTTAAAATTCAGCACTCCTCTTTTCTACCATTTGTCTCGATGGAGCAGAGTCCGGATAATGTTTATCAAGCCATTGTTTGGTTTCCACTGTATTTTTTTTTTTTTTTTCATCAAAAAGCAATGATTTGTCAAAAGTCGAAATTCACTTTTTTCCATTGTTTTTTTTTTCAATAACAAAAGTTGCACACAAAAAGCTATAACTCACGAATCAATAGTCAAATTGTTGTCAAATTTATAAACGTATCGTTTGAAGGTTAGTACTAAATAAAAATCATATGGAAAAAATCTAGTAACGCCATCTATATGTCATCCTATGGACTTTTTGAACAGAATGCTACTAGGGCAAGGTTAAAAGTGAAAAAATGAGAAATAATTTATTTCGTCAAATCATATTTATTTCTCAAAATAATCTGCCTGTAGCGTAATTTTTCATCTTTTTTTACTCTCTTCCGAATAATACGATTTTGACAACCTTCAACATTAGAATTTGTTTCAGCGATGACCTCATCGTTTAAACAAAATCTTTTTCTTCCTTGTATTTCTTCAAGTTTGGAAATACCTTCTGTTCAAAATCCAACCGGACTGTGCAAATAAAACAACAACGGTTAATTATTCTTCAATATTAGTTTTAACACCTTCACAAAATCATCATCGGAGGCGATACACATATGCCAACGTTTTTCCCATTCTTGGAAGCATTTTTGGTAAGCGATTTTCGGAATGGTCTTTAACTACCTCTGCGAATTCTCTTCGATGACTTCAATCATCTCAAAATGTTTTCCACGAAGCGACCATTCGAGTTTAGGGAATAGAAAAAGTAACATGGGCATATTTCATGCTTGTTGAACGATATTGACATTGTTATTGGTCAAATAATCGCTTAAAATACGTGATGTGTGTTCTGGTGCATTATCGTGGTGCAAAAACCATGAATTTTCCTTCCATAATTCTGGCCTCTATCGCCAAATATTCTCTCGCAAACGCTTTAAAACACTCAAATAATATTGAGTGTTAACCGATGTACCTTGCAGGAGGAATTCCGAGTGCACGACACCTTAATCGAAGAAAACAGTCACCATCACCTTAATTTTTGAACAACTTTAACGTTGTTTTTTGGGTTTTGCCTCATCTGGATAGCGCCACTCTGCAGATTGTTGAGCTATTTCGAAGTCATACTCGTACACCAATGTCTCGCCATCAGTAATGATGCGCTGAATATCCGTATCGTCCCTTAAAATCATCTCCTGAGCGACAGTTTTGCGAAACTCTTTTGAAGGAAATTCAACGATTTTGGCACAAGTCGCGCTGCAACCCATCGCATGCCTAAAACATCATATAAAATGGTGTGAGCCGATCCAGCACGATCATGCACGATCCTCTTTTAACAACTTGTACCACTCAAATGCCTACGAACGTGATAGTGCAGGTTTCCCATAGGTTTTCTGCAACAATTTCAATGCATCCGCTCAAATTACGTTTATTTTATTCATTATATTTTTCTTCCGATTCAATGCACTTGTTACAGCGATTCAATAGTAATTCGAATGTCTACTTTAGCTCAATTTGCGGGATTGCCTCCAGTGTCCGTGTAGTAGCTGCCATAAAATTCCGTGAAAAACTTGCTAAAAATGCATCAGAAACATTTCGATTGATCAACAAGTGCACGGTGATGATTGTTTAAGTGGACAAACACACAAACACACATGACAAATACACAGGAAGAATCCAATTTCAGTTCGGACGCTTGAAATAATCCAAAAAGTACTTAACTTTGTTCCAGAAGGCCGCAATGCTAAAGTGTAAATGATGAAAGAGACATTAAACATCAGCAAAGTGGCTATTCGATAATTCTTCACAAGGATTTATGCATGACAAAGGTCTGTGCAATATTTGTTCGTCTCTAAATTCAATTTTTTGGCACGAAATCAAGTGTGTGTGTTAAATCACTCTTCGTATTCACCTGATTTGGCTCCGTGCGATTTATCTTTGTTCCCAAAATTGAAAATGTACTTAGTTGAAAGTATGGATTTTTTAACGACATTCCGACCATCCAAGCAGCTATGAGACGAGCAATGGAGGCAATCCCGCAGTATGAGCTAGTATCGAATCGGGAGGAGAATATTTTAAATAAAAACACTGAAAAATAAACGGAAATCTTGTTTTAATTATGTTTTGTTGATTTGACACACCGTGTATAATTCGGTATCCATTTTGCCCTTTTCAAGTTTATCGATATGGACGATACCGTGTGCATCCCAAAAAACTGACGCCAAGAATTTGTTTGATGACACGTTTACTTTGACCTTTACGATTTACCAGGAGATGTCCACTATTTCGACTGTTGTTTAGCCTCTGGTATGTTATGATTGATCCATGTTTTGTCCACGACCAACATCACCTATTATTTCTTTGAATTTCTTCCTCGTTTGCGCTTGTTTTCAGAAGACAAGATATCCAAAAATATATGCAAAATGTTCCAAATCCATTCGGTTAAGATGTGAATAGTCCAATACCATAGTATGGATTTTATCACCGGTTTCTGGCGTTGTTACCTCAAGCGGACGAAAAGAAAGTTCGGCGTCATTTGGGCTCATACTACCAAAACGAAAATGAGCAAACTAGAGTCCACATAATATTGCAAGCTGCGTGTGTAGCTATCACGGGGGTATCCTCACCGATGCTCTTAGGGCCCTGACTAGCTTCCCTTTCTAAAGATATATGTACTAATCAAACTCAGCACAACATACAGTTCAGTCAGGCTCAGGAACTGGAGAAGTCCTATAATTGAAAAAGTAGTCCATATAAACACTGAATCATTCTTGGTTCATTGTCATAAAAACTGGTGACGGACAATACAGGCTATGATATCCCTAAACTGAATTTCACAACGAAGACATACGCAATTAAGATCCAAACCTGGGTAGCATGGCATAATGAAAAAGCTGATTTAGTTTTAGAAGCTATGCCTTAAAAAGTATCATATCAAGGTTAACTTTGACACACGGTGCATCGAAGTAGATAAGAACTCAGTTACTAATGTAAAAGCGTTCTCTCTGTCAAAAATAAACTTCGGGATAACTTTCTCGGCATATTGGCAGTATAAGTATGACCTAAGTAGCTTGAGTGAATCACAGTAAAAAGTCATGCAAGACAACTGATGAGTTGGTGTAGCGGCCAACGAAACGGTCTGTCCAGTCTGCTGTGTGATTTGCTTTATACAGAGCCGTTGTTGTTGTTGTTGTTGGTTGTTGCCTTCATTGTCTTCATGTTGTCAATATACTTGGCCTAAAGCTCGAATTTGTTTTCAATATATGTAAATAATGAAAGGTCATATTCAAATTTAAGATTAAAAATATATTGGTGTTAGTGTTGCCAGATTTGTTTTCCAATAATACGGGACAAATGCCAAAATATGTAAAAAAAACGGGATTTTGGAAAATGTAATTAACAGAAAGTTATTTTTTAAAAAAAAATGTATTAAAAACAAAACAATTTATTTAGGTTCGCAGAATGCATATAATGTCAAATTTTGCGCTTCACATATATTTCGCACTCAGTGTTGCTTGAAATGTATGTACTATATAATAGTTCTATGCATATTATGGTCAGCTTACACGTCTTTGCTGAATGCGTATTTGAAATCAGACATTTTACAAAAATGTCAAAAATACGGGACAAATTTTTTCCCGGCGGGACACTCAAAAAATCATGCAAAATACGGGACGTCCCGTGAAATACGGGACATATACCAACACTAATTGGTGTTGCTTTTAAAATCATTGATTTCTTGGGCTTCTGCCGTGCGCGGTCTTCTTGAACACACTGTACATTGTTCCTCAATCGCAGTGGATGGCTATTAAAAGGTATATCAACCCTTTGACGCGTCACACTCCTAAACACACAGGATAGAGCCTATATAGGTTATTGAAATTTGGTAAAATCGAAGGAAAACCTAAACGACTTCATCAAAACTGTAAAATCTGTTTAACTTCCACAAACATTTTTCGAATGTCTTGAAATTTTTAATATGCACTCTGAGTTAGAAATTTGGCAAAACGAAATGAAAACTTCACTTACTTTTCGAAGAAAGTTTCATGATCAAAATAGCAAAACCATTAATGCCACAAAAATTTAAGTATTAACTGCATACTTTACATAAAGGTCTCCAACAAGAATGGATATTTCAACAAGAAGTGTAATTTTTAATTTCCTAACGTTTTTTCAGGTGGCAACACACAACTGTTATTCGATGACGTTTGACAAGAAAAAAATATGAGATTTTCAGATATGGATCGATACACACTCGCACAACGCATTGAAATAGTGAAAGTTCATTGCAAAAATGGTGAAAATATCTCGAACACGATACGTAAAACAAATCGTCGATTCATCGAACAATCTCTCCATCCACAAGGAGTGACAGTTTGGTGAGGTTTTTGAAGTGGCGGTGTCATTTGAAAATGATTCGTTAAAGTGAACGGATTGCGTTACCGAACGATGTGGAGCGACTTTTTTTGGCTGGAAAAATTTAAAGCTAAGGTCGTGGACGACGTTTATTTTCAACAGGATGGGGCCACATGCCATACAGCTTGTGAAACAATGGCTCTATTGCGTGAAAAATTTCCTGAACGTGTGATTTCTCGAAATGGAGACTGATTGGCCGCCAAGATGGTGAGACTTAACACCGTTAGACTTTTTTCTTTTGCGCTATGTTAAAGATGAAAGTCGACACCACTGCTCCAGCAAATATTCAAGCACTCAAAGACAATTTAGAGCGTTTATTCGTAGATATATTGCATTTTTTTAAAATCTAAAATTAAACCGTTTTTTTTAAAGACCCTTTATAAGCTTTGATGTTTAAAACGAACTATGAGTTTGAAATATGCAGACATTTGATAAAACCCCCCGCAATTTAACGTCAAAAACTTCGGCCAAGCTGAAGGATATTCCTAATTAGTTGTAAATAAATTCCTCCTTCCCATAAAGTATAAAGAAAGCGTAAAATCCTTTCTTTAAGAATATTTACTAAACGGACATCTCGATCAAGTTAATCCATCGAATTCAAATCTCTTGACTGATGAGACCCATCAATCATACCAATATTTTTAGCTTTCCAGATTTGCTCTTAGTGTTAGCTGCATAGCTCATATGTGTAAGTTCGATTGAAAATTACTCCAATAAATAAGTTTTTATCCCTCCTATTTATTCTCCAGTATGGCGTGTTGTGAACACGTAATGTTCTTATGGCTATTACCGTCCTTGCAAAACTTACCCTTATTTCACATGAAATTTTTGTCACATGTGTCTTAATCGAAATAGATACTTAAGAACTTTCAGTTCAATATTCCTTTATGACAACTAAAAATAATAACCTAAGATAAGTTGGATTATATTAATGGCATATTTGGATTGGATTTTCCATAACCAGGAGCAGTAAAATGCTTTTTCAATGCCCAAGTTGCAATAATTCTTAAGGCTTAAGATCTGATCCGCTTTCAAATATAGCTTCGCTAATAGTTGATGCTTGAATTTGGCGAAAAAAAAAAATAAAGAGTTTAAATGAGCTGCCAAGACGAATATCGTAGTGGTCGACCAAATGAGGAGACCACGATAGAAATGGTGAAGAAAAAACACAAAATAGTATTGGATGATCATCGTGCACGAGATAACAGACATGATGGGCTTTTCAAAAAGTACTGTAAATCGCATATTGTCTCAAAATTTGGACATGGGAAAGCTGTCCGCAAGATGGGTGTCGCGATTAACTACTCACTATGGAACATAAACCGAGTCGTGAAGATGTTCGAAGAAGTTTGACAGCAATAAAACTGGGTTTTTGCGTCGGTTGACAACCATGGATGAAACATGGATCCATCACTTCACACCCAAGACGAAGGAACAGTCAAAAAAATGGACTGAAAGGAAAGAATCGGTTCCAAAGAAGGCAAAGACAATTCCATCTGCACGCAAGGTCACGGCGCACAGTGTTGCGTCTAGTGGACAAAAATCAAAAATTTTTTTTCATCAAATCATACAAAATGGGTATCGTTGTAAAGGAAATACTCCAATTAAGAAGAATTTAAATTTTTAGTTCCATTAAATAATTTTTGGAGACGCTACACCTGTTTAAAGTCAATACAATTTCATAGTTTTTTTATGGTACAATTTTCGTTTCCGAACACTTAGGCAAATTTTTTTTTTGTTAACTCATTTTTCAAGATATTTTAATATTTTTAATTTTCATTTAAAGGTAATTTATAGTAAAAAATAAGGGTTTTGTTATTGGGAAGAAAAAAGTTAAATCGAATTTTTTCAAAAATTTCAAAAATTGATAAAACTATGGAAAAATAAAAAATTTTGTTAAATTTATTAGTCAGCTTCTTCCAAGTTCCGCTGAGATCACCTTTGAAACCAACAAACATTGTAAGTATGGTTTATTATCTTTTAGAATCTATAAAAAACTTTTCCGAATACGTCCGATTCTTTGAGTAATCGTATTTTTAAAAATGGTCCAAAATGCAATTTTTCATAATTTTTCGAAAAATTGTTATTGTTTTAACAGCAATACAAATGTAAACAAACATGTTTCTTATCTATTTTATTAAAAAATGATCTAAGTCTGTTTTTTTAAATGTTTTTTTTATATTATAGGACATTTTTTGAATAATATGTATTTTAATATATACAAGAAATATATCATACCGGAAAAAAAAACTTAATTCATTTTAGAAATAAGCGAACAATTTTAAAAATTTGTACCCTACAAGTTAAAGAAGGGCTTTAAAGATCTTGCAATAATTATTGGGCACAAATTAACTAAAAAATAAAAGATTCATATTTAATTAATTGTATTTTTCGGAAATATATATATTTCTTTTGCAAACATATATTAACGTAATAGTTTTTTAGGCAATTACTGGAAATTACGTAAATTTTTTTTTAAGTAGAGTACACCTATGATTACTATTGCCACCCGCAATGCATTTACCGTTTTTAATTAAACATTTTACATAAAAGTTTAACGCGAGATTTGTAGTAAAAATGTCATATATTTTTAATAATTCCGATTTATTTAATAGTTGGATTAGTGCTGGACCACGAGATAAAATATCTTTCATCGTAGCTTTTGTTAAAGAAAAAATTGATGAAAGAGTATTTGATGAAAATTAAGTAAAACAAAAAGTACGCGTTTTTTGTCAAAAACTTCAAAGAAAGTGGATTGAGTGTGGTTACAAAAAAGAATATTTTAAAAAAAAAAATTGGAACTGGCTAAATCTCAAAGCTTTCGAATTTCCACATCCAGATGATGTAAGTAAACAGCTTTAAAGAAAATAAAATATTTTCAATATAAAAAGTTAAAATTAATCTATAATTTAGCAACCTAGCACAAGTCGCGGAAGACCTCAAATGCAATTTCACTTGGCATCAGAAAAAACAAAAAAAAAAAAATAGCTGATATAGCTGGTGAATATTCTGCGGAAGAGTTAGATTTTGCTTCCCAATTTGCTAAAACAAATAGCAATCCTGAAAGTGAGCCTAGAAAAAAAAAAAGTTTGTCACCAATGGAGGCATTAACGCTGTATATGGATTTGGACCTTTCTGTAGAAAAGTACAATATTTTGCGAAAAACAGTGAACAAATTGCATGAAAATTGCTTTCCTAGTTATTATGCTATACAGAACTTAAAAAAAACGTTAGTACCGCCAGTAATAGCTTCAGAAAATTCTGCTGAAGTTCCTTTGAAACCTTTAATGCGAAAGACAGCAGAAAGCGTTTTGAGTTTATGTAAACCTAATTTACTCCAAAACAAAGTTACACTTATCTGCTAGTGGGGTATGGATGGAAGTTCTGGCCATAGTCGGTATAAGCAGAGTTTTTCTTCAAGCGAGTTCAACGATGAGTTCTTATTTTTAATTGCTTTTGTTCCAATAAAGTGAGTAACCTTTGTATAATTTTATATAGTAAAAAAACATTATTATTACTTTAGATTCATTGACTCAACATCCAGAAATGAAATTTGGGTCAATGAAAAATGCTCTTCCACTCTTTTCTGTAGACCTGTGAAATTTATCATGGCAAAAGAAAATAAAAATATTATTATTGGAGAAAATGCTGCTATGAAAAACCAGATAAATGAGTTAGAATGCGACATAATCGCTCTTGATGGAAGACCTATTGAGGTCTCATACATAATGCACTGTACAATGATAGATGGTGCCATTGCAAATATTCTAACTGAAACCAATTCAACAAGTAGATGTTTTATATGCAAAGCAAGTCCTATTGAAATGAATTGAATTGATTTGGTTAAAACTCCAAATATAAATCATTATGAGTATGGACTTTCAACACTACATTGTTGGATAAGGTTTTTTGAATGTTTACTGCATATAGCCTATCGATTGGCATTTAAAAACTGGCAAGTAAGAGCAGAACATAAAACGGTTTTTGCTGAAACTAAAACACGAATACAAAGAGAGTTTAGAGAGAGACTGGGCCTGCTAGTGGATTATGTAAAAACAGGTTATGGCACCACAAACGACGGAAATACGGCTAGGAAGTTTTTTTTAAACTATGAAGTATCTGCAGAAATCACAGGACTTAACAAAGATCTTATATACAACTTTGCATTAGTGTTAAGAATCCTCTCATGTGGCAAAATCATTAAAATTGATGAATTTAGTAAGCTGCTGAGAAAAACGAGGAACTTGTACATAGAGTGCTACAATTGGTATTATATGCCTTGCTCTGTACACAAAGTTTTAGTACATGGATGCGAAGTAGTAAAATGTTTCGATTTACCAATAGGTGACTAAACTTTTAATATTGTAGTTTGAAGTAATTCGATCTAAGATATATTTTTTCACAATAATTATTTTCGCAGGAACTTTATCTGAAGAAGCTTTAGAAGGAAGCCACAAAAATATTCGATATACTCGTCTTAATCACACGCGGAAGTGCTCAAGAGAAAATTCCAATACAGATCTTATGACCTATTTGGTAATCTCATCAGACCCTCTTTTATCTTCTCAAAGAAAAAGTAAATATAATAAAAAGATAATTGAGGAAGATTCTAACATCAATTTGTGTATTTATAATGAAAATAAAGATGAAGATTAGCACTTTTTTAATTCAAATAATGTGCATAAAGAAAATATTAAATAATTATTAGTAAAATTAATATTTGCATTTTATTATTCAAAGCGAATATCTTTCAAAAAGAAGAAAACGTCAATGTATTAAAATATTTAAGTTTTTCCAGCATAGTTTAGTACAAAAATACTCTTACAAAAATATTTATATCTTTTAAACTATATAACATATTTCAAAGAAATAATTTTTTTTTGATAAATCATAAATCATATATTACACCAAAATTAAAAAAATTGTAAATTTAAGAATTTTAAATATGGTAATAATTTTTTAAAAAACTTAAAAATCTCAAAAATTGAAATTTATAACCTTAATTTAGACATGATGGAATTAATTTATTTAAAATTTTTTTCATATTTGATATCAGCGACCTTAAATAATTCACCACTCCAAACTTCATCCAAATCGGACGACTCCTTCTATTTTTGTCCAACTTTTGTATGGGCTCGCAACACAGTGCGGCGTCAGCTTTTTGGGATGCGCGAGGGATAATTTCCATTGATTATCTTCAGAAAGGAAAAACAATCAATGGCGAGTACTATGCGAACTTATTGCAGCGTTTGAGTAATGAACTCAAGAAAAAAACGGCCTCATTTGGCGAAAAAGAAGTTCTGATTCATCAAAACAATGCACCAGTTCACACATCCATTTTTTTCGATGGCCAAAATGATGGCCTGATTTAGACCCCTGAGATTATTTTCTGTTTCCAAACTTGAAAAAATGTCTCTGTGGCAAAAGATTTGCCAACAACGAAAACGTGGAATCTGTGGGTGGTGGCTATTTTGAGGAGCTCGACGTTTCTCACTACACGCAAAGAAAAAAAACGTTTATTGCCAGTTTGCTGCAAATTAACTTTGTTTGTCGTGCTTGGGATCGTTTCAACAGTTGTCATAATAATAGTCAGTTGCGGGAAACGCGTCATTTAGTTGCAGGTAATTAATTTCATTTGTCATATACGCGAATGATTTTTAAATTGCAGCAATTGCAAAATTGTTTTTCCCAACTGAAAACTTCCTTTGTATTTCCCTTCGTTGTATACAAACAACGCTTATAATTCAGAGTTACTTTATGGAAAAACTGTTCTATATAAGCAAATTGGTAATTTGATTAATACGAGAACGGAGATAGCAACACAGGTGCGATGAGTACAATCCATAAGAAGACGGACGGTCAAAGGGGGAAAGACAATTAATATAATAAATAATAATGACCGAAATAGCTTGCGGTACATAAATATATAAGATATATTTTTAAGTTGACCACTGAACATTCGTTTGTGGCATATACAACTCGCAAACGAAGTGTAGTTGGATAATTTTTCAGTTGCGGTGAACGAAAAATTTATATGCGCGTGCAAAGCGATGTGTTGGAAAGAAATAACGAAAATTGCAAAAGTAAAAAACTAAACAAAACGAAACAGCTTTTCGCGGAATCAGAGACCATGAACACGGACATATCTTTCTAAAAAAGTGGGCATTATACGGAAAAGGGGCGTGTCATTATTATAAAAACCCTGTATCTCGGTTAATATTGATACTAGGGTATTGAAATTTAGTACAGGGGTGGGAAGAATACAAGCAACAGTCAAGAAACGGGGCAAAATTCGACAAATTTGCAGTATAGTGCAAGGCGAAATAGAAAACAAAAGTGGAAAGCAAAGAAAAATAGAAAAAAAAATCTATATCCATATCGACATCGACATCCAGATCCTTCCTTCATTGCCAAAAGAAGGTATTCGGATTCTTGACTAATCACTTCTTACGTGCTTGAAGATGTGACGAAGGGATTGATACCCCTTACCTAACAGCTCCATACAAAAAAAGATATGGCATTTGGTAGTAAAGGGGTATGATCGCCGAATCTTAATGAATGTGCCAAGAAGTTATCTTGGGATGATCGCTTTTCCTACTCGGTTGGGTTAGAATTAAATTTTCTCTACGGCTAATTCTCTACAGCTAACTCCCATAAAAAAATATTTTACACATACTTCACTTTATAATCCTTTCTTGTTGACTTATCTTTAACCCAGATTTCATAAGTAAGACAGAATTCCTAATGAGGGAAGGATACTTTATGGTATGGATATGGTAAGGATAGGTTCTAGAGCAAACATACCCACGTAGTGGCCTATATGGCCCGCGTGGACCTTCATACAAATTTTTTTCTATATAAATTTTGTCTTCGCGATGAGCCAAATTCAAAGAACGCATGCAAAAAACAACAACACAAACCTCACTCGTTCAGTGTTCAGCACATTTTCCAGCGAAATTTACAAAAACAAATGCATGCAAAGCCAAAATAAAAAACGCACACTCGATGATGTCGATGCTGAAGCTAATTGTCCCGTTACTTGTGTGTCGAGTAATTTTTCATGCAAGCATTGTTATTGTAATAGAAATTAAGACTGGCAGTATACTTCATGATATGTAATTTTATTGCATTGTAATTGTTTTTGTTTTGTTTTGTTTGGCTTTTTTGTCAAAAGCAACGATGAGCAACATTTTGTGTTTGTTTTGTTTTTTAAGCATTGGCCTGCGCTTCAAATTTCTTGGGCCCCACTGTTCTAGAGCCTCATTTCTTAGTTCAAAGCCAATTTAAAACTCTCTTAATTTTAGACTAGAGCGAAGAGCTCAAAAGAGTTGGAGTTCAACTGATGCATCAAGCAATCAAAGGACAGCTTTATTAACCCATTTTCTGGGCTTAGTACAAGAATGATAGAACAAGCTCTCTTTCTCAACTGAGTGCATGATGTCACACAGTACTTTTGCTTCACAAAAACGTATGCAAATGTGCGATCGCTTAGGCAAATAAACGAAATTGAAAATTAATTCTTTCGGAAAAGTTAAGTAAAAATATATTCTTCTGTATAAAAATATGAATATTTTTGTATATGAAAAATATCAATTTTTTTAAATTTTCATAATTTTTATCTCGTAAACTATTTCAGACTGACAAAATTTTATTGTACCAATAGGTTTGGGAGGTCCATATACATATTATAAAAATAAGAAAAAAAATATTTAGGCGTGGGACCCAAAGTAAAATTATTCGAAAGTCTGACAATATCGCATGTGACGTCATGCTCTCTCTCTCCCTCTCTCTCTCTCTCTCTCTCTCTCATTTGCGGACCGCGTAATCTTGTTTGTATCGTTCTTGGGTTTAGTGGTTCGATTTTTCGAATACTCAACAGCTTTGATAACAAAAAAAATGTTTCCCCTGTCAGAAAATGGGTTGAGGAGGATAGTATAATACTTCGAGTTAGGTCTCTTATTTAAGATAAGACCTGGATCTGTAGCATTACCCTTTGTTTAAAAGAGAACCTATACAAATAAGCCTAAGTAAGGAGCAGAATTTAATATATCCTGCTAAATAGAACTTTTACAAATTATCACGGTTAGACTTGATTCAACTTGACTTCGACAAAGCCACTTTATCTCATATTTGTAAGCAGGATTTCATAATATTATAGGATAATGAGTTCATTTTCTTAAGACCTACTTGCCGCATTACTAACTTACCAAAAGATTTAAGAGCAAAACGAAAATGTTTAAGAACAAATTTTTTCACTGTATGACTGCTAGGCTTTTTCAACTTTTCTTTTTTTTTTTTTTTTTTTTCTTATCAGAAGTTTAATCATCAATTCAAATTTCCTCAATATGTGGCCAAAACAAAAAACAACAACTTTATTATCTAGCCTAGCCAACTGAATTCAAGACAAGATAAGCAAGTCAACAGAGTTCAAGTGTATCTATCGCCTTTATCGCAACAGAGAATGCAAAATAAAAAAAAACAAAAAGTATTTTCAAGAAAAACTCTGCTGTCTGTTACTAAGCAACAATTAAGTGGCGCTTAATGCGGAATAAGCTAGCGATGCCATGACGTCATAAGATAAAATCACCTTCGCTAAGTTTCCGGAAAATCCCAACAAAAACATTGTCAATAACATGATTAGCAGATATTCTAAACAATTACTTGAATTTTCATTAGTTAATTCATAGCAAGCTAAACGCTACGAATAAACTTCTTATCTCGCAGATACATATACACAGATACACACATACACACACACACGCGCGCATACAAGCACACACGAGCGCTCTTATTATGTCTCATTTTGTATACATAATAATTCTGTTGTTTTATGTAGTTTTTGGCCTCTTCCTCCCTTGCTTTGCACCTATCGAGATGATGACGGTTGGTAGTGGCCGTTTGTGCCGCACGGTTACGGTTCTTTTTGCTTACATGTGAAATGATGTTGTTGTTATTGTTGCTATTGTTGTTTTCACATATTCTTTTATAAGCTAGCTGCTCATCAGCAGAGAGCGAAACGCTTGTGAGTGCGAGAAGAAACCAAAAATGCTTCAGGTTCACCATATTGTGCTGTAATCAACAATAACAACAAAAACAATAAAACAACAACAAAATTAAGAAAAAAAAACCAATAAGCACTGAAGTAGCAGAAAACCATTGAAGGTATGAGACTTAAAGAGATCCTAGAGTAGAGTTAAACACTCATAGCTAAAGTATCTGCTAGATACATTATGCGCTCGACAACGTTTGTTATTTCTGTGTCACTCTGATTCAAGTGTAAAGCGTTAAAGAAAACAAAAAACATATTTTGTTGTTGTTTATTTCTTGCCATCACACTCAGTTGAAGAGCATGCTCGCTCTTCATCGATGTGTATCCATGAGATATGCATTAAGAGAGTGAAATAGAGAGTGCTGCAGTAACTTTTGCATCTGCAAACAACACACACACATACACACACACACCTACACAAACACAAGCACCCAATAAACATAACATCGAGTCTGAACAGCTGATTTCATTTGTTGAGAAAACAAAAAAAAACTCTTGCTTAACGACCAAGCGAAGAGAGTTCATGACAGCGCGCGTGTTTCATTGAATTCAAGTAAAACGCTATGCCGCAGATACTTTATAAGGTTAAATATACAAATAGCTTTATAAGTTTAGAACAAAGTCGTCTAATCAATCACAAAAATAGCGATTTAAAAATATATTTTTCAAATTATTTTTTTGTTTTCCTTCCACATCCGGAATCTTAAAAATCCGATTAATGAGCCAAACAAGATGCCAGGCACAAACCTGTTTGGCATTACGCGGTGTGCACGGCTTTGTGAAATATTGCTAGTGAATTATGATTTTTTTTTCGTTATCTTATGTTGTTATCAAGTTTTTTTAGAGTCTATAAAAAAAGAGTTGAATTTTTGAACACTTATTGGTATGTTAACTGCCTCTGGGCTTAGTTTTTGGCAAACAAACAGCTTCCATCATCATGTAACTATCATTATTCCTACTATAGTTATTCCTAGAAGGTCTTTCTATACAGTTACATCTAAGTCTCCACTAAAAATTTGCCTTTATATCTGGCCTTAATGGAATTAGGGACATCCCCGATTGTGGAAAGGAAATTCTCTGTGTTTGCTTAATACTTTTTGGCTTTACATTTCTCGGGGACACCCTCATTTGCATGCCTGGAGCTAGATTATTTCTCATATGATGTAATTTTTTTCATTGTTCGGTAAAGTCCCCTCATATGTAAAACGAAATCGTAAGTTACTCCTTTTTAAATTAAATTATCATCAAAAAGAGTTTTTTTTCAATAGACATGTCCAACCTTTAACAGTTTATTGATTTGACGGTTCGTGACGATGGTTCAGGTGGTTATATACTGTCATAGTCACCGTTTTACTATTACTTTACTTACCTATCTGCCCCTTACAACCGTTGATCGGTTTTAGCCTCGTCTTAGGAATTGCACCAGCCATTTCTGTCTTGTTCCTGCTGACGCCAGTTGGAATCATTAGGTGTAGTCAGATTGTCCAACACTTGATCCTTCCAACGACGATGTGGGAATCTTATGCATTGACCACCACCGGGTAACGAATCAAATATTTTATCGATGGAGCGTCGAGCCAGCGGAGCCGTTCGATTTTAATACGCTTAACTATGTCGATGTCAGCGTACAGCTCATACAGCTCATGGTTCCATCGAATTCGGTACTCGCCATTGACGCAGATTGGACCGAAGATCTTACGAAGGATCTTTCTCTCGATGGCTCCCAAAGTCTTTTTATCACAACTGCTCAACGTCTAGGTTTGTGCTGCATATAATAGGACTGGCATGATTAGTGACTTATAGTTAGGCTTGTGCTAAACAGTTCCGAGGTCGGAACGAACATGGAACGATTCTTTTGTACTGCGGAACTAGTTCGCGGAAACATGTCCGCGGAACTATGTAGTTCCTTTGAGCTGTAGTAGCAATTTTTTATGGTTTTTGTATATGTATTCTCTACACCCGAACAGAAGGGCTTCAAGAGAAGGCCGAAGAGGATTAATATGTATGATTGCCCCCATTACTTTTGAAAAAGGAACATTTTTTCCTCAGGTACCTATTCCCTCCGATTACTCCTTAGGGGGGCTCCCATAGAAAAACGCAATAGGGGCATTAATTTTGTCACTCTGTTTGTAAGCCCCATAAAGAGGCATAGGTATAGCAAAATATATATATTCTTGATCAACATCACTACCCAAGTCGATTTATCCATGTCCGTCTGTCTGTCCGTCCGTTCGTATGAACTTATAAGTGCTTAAAAAGAACAAATTGAGTACTCTCGAGTTGCAAAACGTGTCCGCGGAACTTTTTAGCTTCGCAGTTCCATTTGATTGAATGAAACTCATGCAACTCATATGCAGCAGATTGTAACATGTTCGCGGAACTATTTAGTTCCGCAGTTCCATTCGATTGAATGAAAGCATGTTCAAAACAAAATAAACACAGCATTGCGCGCAACAAGAACGTCGAAGTGTCATCTTACCATTTCACACATCAGTTGTTTCGTTCGTTCGCAAACATATCTTTGCACTTATAGTCGATCAAAAATTCGTGTAAGCCATAATATGTGTGAAAGAGAAGTCGGTTCATATTGATTTATAGAAAAAAATTCATGGCAACCGGAACTGTTTGAACATGCTAAAAATGAATGGAAGGAACGATTGGAACTATGTCCGACTGTGAACATAGTTCCAGGAACTATACAGGTTCGGAACGACCCATCTCTACTTATAGTGCGTGAGTTTTGTTCATCGAAAGAGGGCTCTGCTTCTCAATTGCCTACTCAGACCAAAGTAACACCTGTTGACAAGAGTTATTCTTTGTCTTATCTTAATACTGACATCGTTGAAAGAGTTTATGCTGGATCCCAGGTAGACGAAGTCCTTAACAACCTCTAAGGAGATGTTGTCAACAGTGACGTGGTTCTCAAGACGATAGGATTGTTTATTTGTTGACACTAGGTATTTCGTGACATTCACTGCAAGACCCATTCTACCCAACTCTTTCGCTAATCTGGAGAATGCTGCACTACTTCACGCGTATATGGCCAATGATATTGTTGATAATACTTTTGTAGAATATCGTGCAAATCAGCAGCTGGGATGATCTTCTTCGTCATCAGATTGAAAAAGGGGGACGATAAGACATAATTTTGTCGGAAACCTCTTTTGGTATCGAATGGGTTGAGGGGGGGGGGGCGGGGTTAGATCTTCGCGATTTTAACTGTGTTGCTCAGTGTCAATCTGCAAAGACGGATGAGCTTTGCAGGAATACCAAACTCAGAAATGGGGAAGTACAGGTGATTTCCTTATTGGACTGTCAAAGGCGGCCTTGCAAAAAGATGGTGCGTTTCGATTTGTTTCTCTAGGGTTTTCTCCAAGAGTGACAGCGTAAATATCGGGTCGATAGGGTATTTGCCAGGTCTGAAGCCACACTGATAAGGTGCAATTAGCTTGTTTACGATAGACTTCAGTCTTTCATATAATGGACCTTATATGCAAATATTAAGAAGACATATCCCACGGTAGTTGACGCGAATGGTGGTATCGCATTTCTTGTGGATTGGGCAGAGCACACTGAAGTTCCAATGAGGAATTGGAACACAAATGAGGATCTGAGTTCTATGAATTTCGACGTAGAGACATCTTCAAGAGATGGTATGTGTATTTTTTTAAACTTAATCGGTTCCTTGTGTAAATTTTACACACTTTTCATCTTCAAGCTGATATTTCTTTAGTACAAGTTCATCAAATCGACCTAGCATTTTGGCTCAATGTAAAAATCGTATGCAAAATTTATGTTTTCGACATTTTTTTTCACGGCAGATGCCGCTGCTACCCTACAGAAAAAAAATCCCTAATAGGTTCTTGTGTGTAATATTTACACACCATAATCTTGCTTTATTGCTATTCTTTATTATAAAAGTAAGTAGAATATATATTGTTAACATACGCGTTCTTTTTTTTTGTTTGGTGTTTTATATGAAAATTGATATAAAAATAATGGATTTTTCCCATTTCGATGAGTATAGAAGTGATGTGAGTGGTGATTATAATAGTGAAAGTGATGATGTCTTTGATTGCTACAGAAACGTCCAAGTGGGCAAAAGCAGGGCTTCGAAGCGCTACTTGCAGGCCTTCATATGGATTTTGAAGACCTTCCGCACTCATAGCCAAGCCCATTAACTTTTTTGTATGAAACGAGAAAATTTTCTAGGCCTTCCTCACTCGCGACTCTTAAGAGGCCTGCCAGAAGCTCTTTTTTGAGAATGCATGTTAAAAGACCTTCTTTATGAGGGCTTATAAAACCACTCTCAATTCAAGCCTTATTATTGTACTTCATTTGTTAGGGCTGAAGAAGGGTGCTGCTTTAGTAGACCTAATTGTACCTATTTTTTAATGAGTGCTAATAAGAGTGTTCTAGCATAAGCTTGTAAGCTTTAAAAAAGGACAGCCTCTATAATTTGCTGGATGGCCGTGCAAAACAGAGAACAGTTAACTGCCGTGCAAAGCATATGCAGTTTTTTGTTTTGCACGACAGCAGCAGATTGGTGGCAATTTATGCCGAATGGAGTTGAACCGCTATTTTGAAGTGAAACTTCTTAGGTCACTTTACTTCATTTCGTCACACGATAGAGAAGAAAGATTTGTTTTATAGTAGAGAGAATGAGAGAGACATACATTGTATAAATGTCTGAAAAAATTTCTTTGCCACCGCTGAGGGTCGAACCTGCGAACTCAAGATTTCAAAAACAACGCCTTATCTATAGGTAGATCAATATATTGAGCTAAATTCTCCATACAGAAATGTACTCTACATACCAATTAATCAAATTGCTGTAGATGCCCAGTGGAAAAATAATTTCAGAGTTGTGGACCTCATATTTTTATATACATTTTGTTCACAAGTTATCAAATGCCCATATTACACGATGTCCGTTTGTCTGACCTTTGCTGTTGCTTTACATGTGAAACTGTCAAAAAACAGTGAGAGTGAGAGCCGCCCTAGCGTAAGCCGGACAACCGGACATCGTGTAATATGGCCAAAACGGGGTAATAGCAGAGCGGTAAAACGTTTGACTATGATGCCAGCGGCCCGGGTTCAATGCTCGCATGTGACAAAAAATAAAATTTTCTCGCTTTGTTTTTATTTATGTTTTTTTATAGGAGAGCGCTGTGCTCTCCTTGGGCTAACACTTTATGTTATGTTTTACTTCTTTTATGTTTTGCGTTGCACAGAAATAAAAAATTTTTGAGCCCCATCCATAGGAAGGGCTTCTAGAAGTGCTCATTGGTACAGCGATATTAGGAGGTATAAAGATGCCAATAGAAGTAGTCTTAGCATGCCTTCTTTTGTTAAGGCCTAGTATAATTGCCCACTGGGGTGGTATGCATATAATGTGCAAGTGTATGTTGGACGCGATCATAACTGCGCACCAGAAGTGAATCAAGGAGAAGGGGTGGTGCTGGAAATCACTGAAGGTACTTCATTTATTTGCTTTATTTACTATTTTAGAAACATATTATTTCTCTATACTTATTTACTCTTTCCTCAGGTTTGAATGGAAGAAATGTTACGTGTGATAATTTTTTCACATCTCATCAGCTTGCTATGAAATTAACGCAACGACAAATGACTATGGTGGGCACGATTCGTAAGAATCGAAAGGAAATTCCTCCTTCGTGGATATGAAGAGAAAAGCGATTCATCATACTGAAGCTGTATTCGACCATAATTTAATGGTTTGCATGATTTCAAACGTCCCAAAGAAACGTGGCTTTGTTACTCTGCTCTCCACATATCATCCGACCGATCCACAAAAAAACCCGAAATCATCAAATTTTATAATCGAACTAAAGGTGGGGTCTTGGATAAATTGGCTGCGAAATACCGATGCAAAAGAAAGGTGAACCTGTGGTGCTCTCACAATCACACACATATAAAATACACTTACACTTTATACACTTGTTTTTAAAATTTAATTAGAAAAAAGTTATCAAAAAATTGTTATCAAAAAACTATCAAAAAAATATTTTCAGTAGTTATAAAAATACGATTCAAATTGTTACCCAAAAATGTTATCTTAAAAAATATAAAATTTTGTTCAAAGAAAATAAAAATATATATTGTTACGAAATATAAATATATGTGAACATATGTGAACCACCACAACTGTGAACTACCAAAACGTAGCTTCTGAAACGTACGTAAGAATATAGGGTCGGAAGAAACCTAGATTCTCACATACGTAGGCACTCCACTGCACTAGGGTAACACATTTGAGGAACACACATAAACATTCACACAATGAGCCTGCAACATACCCCCCCTCACTCTTCTCACCGTGGAGAAGGAGACAATCCACTAATATCTCTCGACACAGACACACTCCCAAACCCTTTCGACATACCTTACAGTACGGAAATACACGCGACATCTATCAAATTACCACAATTTTGGACAACTTGTCCTGAAGCATGGTTCGTTCATGCCGAAATACAATTTCAGACAAAATCCATAACGACAGACAAAACTAAGTACGAATACTTAGTTACAGCTCTTCCACAGGACGTTATAATGACAGTCTTTGATTTCATACAAAAGCCTTCACAGACCAATTTGTACGAAAATTTAAAAAAACTTTTGATCGAACGTCATTCTCTTAGTGAAAACAAAAGAATTGACAAAATTCTTTCTGACTGCGAGATTGGAGACCGAAAACCATCCCAGTTTTATAGATCGCTCCTACTTCTAGCCGGTTCTTCAGTGGAACCAGATTTTCTCATAAAGTTATGGCTTAGGAAACTACCCAAGGCTCTAAACATAGCATTGACTGGGTCAGGCCACAAAACGATCGAGGAACTGCTAGCGTTAGCCGACAATCTCTGGGAAGTTATGACCGAAAACGAAATCAGTTCCTTCGGAAAACCTTCCAACGCGATTGAACTTACGAAAATGGTTCAAGCTTTAACAATTTCCACTTCAAAAATGTTAGAATCTTTCAATAAATTGACGTTAGAAGTGAACACGCTGAAGTCAGAAAACCGATTTCGTTCGAACTCACGAATAAGACGAAGGCCAAACTCAAGACATAGACCTCAAAACAATACTTCTTGGGTATGTAAATACCATTATAGATTCTTTAGCCAAGCACGAAAGTGTGACCAACCATGTTCATTCATTCGAAACAACCACCATACACAACACAACACTATGTCACACAATACAACAAACTAAAAGACTCTATTATCGCGACGACTGATGATAGACCCGTCACATTAACACGTCGTCTTTTCGTATTTGATCCGTCAAATAAATTAAATTTTCTTATTGACAGCGGAGCGGAAGTATCGGTACTTCCAGCCTCAAAATTCAAAATTAATAGACAGAAATCTGATTTGACACTTCAAGCTGCTAATGGCACAGCAATATCTACATTCGGAAAAAAATTATTAACTTTAGACTTAAATTTACGACGCGAATTACCATTTACATTTATTATAGCAGACATTTCTAAACCAATTATTGGTGCAGATTTTTTAACGAAATATGGACTTCTTGTTGATCTCAAATATAAACGTCTCATCGACCCATTAACGAATTTATCAGTTAACACATTAACAGCATACACTGAAACAACATTGCCAAAATTATTTTCACTAGATAACAAGTATACACAGTTACTCAAACAATTTCCTTCACTGGTAACAGAACCCGACTATACTACACCGGTAAAACATCAAACAGTTCATCACATAGTGACAGAAGGACAGTTACCATTCACGAAGCCACGACGTCTAGACTTGTCCTAAGCGAAAATAGCTAAACAAGAATTCGATTTCTTAGTTAAATCTGGCATTTGTAGACCGTCGAAATCAATGACATCTTCTCCGCTACACCTCGTTCCGAAACGCGAACCAAACGACTGGAGACCATGCGGTGACTACAGACGCATCAATGCAATTACAGTACCTGACCGCTACCCATTACCACATATACACGATTTTTCAAATAATTTACACAACACAAACATTTATTCGAAACTGGACTTGGTCAGAGCATATCACCAAATACCTATGGCTCCCGAAGACGTACACAAGACAGCTATCACGACACCATTTGGAATGTTCGAATTTCTCCGAATGCCTTTCGGTTTGAGAAACTCAGCACAAACATTCCAACGGTTCATACATGAAGTCCTTTACGGACTAGATTTCATTTTCGTCTACTTAGATGACATTTTGATAGCTAGCGAGACAGAAACAGAACACATGAAACATTTGACACAAGTTTTCGAACGACTCGACAAATATGGTTTGAACATTAAACCAAACAAATGCGTTTTCGGAGTTGAAAACATCAATTTTCTGAGCTACAATATTTCAAGACATGGCATACGGCCATCGGAGGAACGAATACAATGTATAAGAGACTATCCACAACCAAATACCGTCAAACAAATGCAAAAATTTATCGGCATGACTAACTATTATCACAGGTGCATTCCTAAATTAGCGCACATGCTAGGCCCAATATACGAAATGGTCACAACAGCTTCAAAAACAAAAAACAAACTTTTAACATGGACAAACACAACCTCGGATGCATTCAAAGCAATTAAAGATAGTTTTGCTACGCAAACACTACTTAACTATGTTAATAGTAAAGCAGAACTATCGATTGCTGTAGACGCATCAAATACAGCAGTAGGTGGAGTATTACAACAGAAATACAGCAATAAATTAGAACCACTAGCATTCTTTTCCAAAAAACTAACTTCCACAGAATCTAAATACAGCACATTCGATAGGGAACTTTTAGCTATATTCTTAACAATCAAACATTTTAGACACTACCTGGAAGGTAATATTTTTACAGTATACACAGATCATAAACCACTAACAAATGCACTCAATTCTAAAACAGAGAGAAGCCCAAGACAAACACGACACCTAGAATACAAAGCACAATTCACTAGCACGATACTACACGTCAAAGGTACAGATAATTCAGTAGCAGATGCATTATCAAGATGCGAGGTAGAAGAACTCAAAACACCCGATCTTAATCTCAAACTATTACATTGCGAACAAAACACAGATACAGAACTCAAAGACATATTAGATCAAACGTTATACAAATTTGAACAAATCAAAATTCCATTCATGAACATTGAAATTTGGTGCGAGCACTCCACAGATAACACACGCCCATATATTCCACAATCTTTACGTAAGACAATTTTTGATCAAATACACAATATTTCACATCCAGGGGCAAGAGGTACCCGACGACTTATAACAGAACGGTATTTTTGGCCAAACATGAATTTACAAATTAATAAATGGACTCAAGAATGTATTAGTTGTCAGAAAGCTAAAGTACACCGACATACAAAGACATTACCACACAAGATACACATTCCACACGGCCGTTTCGAACACATCCACATTGACATTGTTGGTCCCTTACCAATATCGAACGGATATAAATATCTTCTAACCGCGATTGACCGAAATACACGTTGGCCTGAAGCCTACCCACTCAAGAACATAGAGACCACAACAATAATCGACACATTCCATAGAGAATTCATTTCACGATTTGGCGTGCCAATTGAAATCATTTCTGACCGAGGACCACAGTTCACGTCTAACACATTTAAACAATTTATTAAAGACATTGGTTCTCACCACATTTTTACTTCATCGTACCATCCACAATCAAACGGGATGATCGAAAGATTTCACAGACAGTTAAAAGCGTCAATAATGGCTAGTAATAACCAAACTAATTGGTACACAGAGATTCCACAGATTCTTTTGGGTATAAGATCCACAGTCAAAGAAGACATCAAAGCGTCCCCGGCTGAAATGGTTTTCGGTCAAAATTTAAAGCTACCTAGACAATTAGTAGTCCAGAATTACCAATCTTTTAATGCATCAGAAACATTAGCGAAACTCAAACAAAACGTTCAAAATAACGATTCAAACATTTCACATCATAATACAAATGCTGGTCAATACTTACCACAAGCCTTGAAGAGTTGTAAATACGTATTCGTACGAAATGACACAATACGACGTCCACTACAGAATCCATACGAAGGACCGTTCAAAGTACTCGACAGAACACACAAAAATTTTACAATTCTTAAAAATAATAACACAGTTACAGTTCACATCGACAGAGTCAAACCGAAATTCATGGACAGAGACACTACAGAGACGCTATCCTCCTCACACAGACCCACAAAAAAAAAGGTACATTTTAATCTCTTGGCCAACTCAATTAAATTCTATGGGGGGGAATAATGTGGTGCTCTCACAATCACACACATATAAAATACACTTACACTTTATACACTTGTTTTTAAAATTTAATTAGAAATAAGTTATCAAAAAATTGTTATCAAAAAACTATCAAAAAAATATTTTCAGTAGTTATAAAAATACGATTCAAATTGTTACCCAAAAATGTTATCTTAAAAAATATAAAATTTTGTTCAAAGAAAATAAAAATATATATTGTTACGAAATATAAATATATGTGAACATATGTGAACCACCACAACTGTGAACTACCACAAACCGATGGCCAGTTGCCCTCTTCCGCACACAGAAAATAAAAGAATTGATTTATTACCTAAACTAGTTTAGCTAATGTCAAAGTTTCTATTTCACCTAATCTTTTCAACAACTTTTCTACTTATACAGTTAATTTAACAATCATGCATTAGGTAATTCACCTAATTTAAATTAGTTAATTCAACTAAAATTTTGCTTATTAAATCATCTAATTCTTCTAGTTATTTTACCTAATGCAAGTTGTCGATTTGTTCGTACACTAGGGAAATAACGCATATTAGCATTATCCACGCCTCAGTATAAATTTTATATAAATATTTACGTGGATAAATCAAATGCTTTCCTTACAACTTGTTTTTTCCCGTATTTGAATTTTATAGGAGCACAGCGCTTTCCTATAAAAAACATAAATAAAAACAAAGTGAGAAAATTTTACAAAAAGTAAAGTCTCATGCGAGAATTGAACTCGGACCGCTGGCGTTATAGTCAAACGCTTTACCGCTGTGCTGTTACGCCGTTTGAGAACTTGTGAACAAAATGTATATAAAAATATAAGGTCCACAACTCTGAAATTATTTTTCCACTGGGCATCTACAGCAATTTGATTAATTGGTATGTAGAGTAAATTCCTATATTGGAAATTTAGCTCAATAGATAAGGCGTTGGTTGTTGAAATCTTGAGATCACAGGTTCGACTCTCAGCGGTGGCAAAGAAATTTTTTCAGTCATTTATACAATGTATATATCTCTCTCATTCTATCTACTATAAAACAAATCTTTCTTCTCTATCATGTGACGAAATGAAGTAAAGTCACCTAAGGAAAGTTTCACTTCAAAATAGAAATTGCAAAACAAAAAACATATTTTTTGCATATTTTTTGCACGGCATTCCCACTCTGAAGTGGGAATGCTATCTAAATAATTAGATGATTTTTCTTCACTTAGTAGGTGGCTTGCCTAATCTGAAGTGGTCATAGTTTAAAAAAAATTAGCTTATTCTTCTAATAAATTATATGTCTTATCTATTTTATGGTTGAAGGTACACCTAAATATTTAGGTTCTTTATCTACTCTCGCAGTTAAACTACCCAATATAATTGCATATAATTAACATTTAGAAATTGGTAGCGCACCTAATCAAATTCGTTGACTGAAAATCACCGGATTACTTTAGCTGAATTCACTACATTTTTAGGTAAAAGTTCTACTCTTTTTTTTCTGTGCAATATGCTTGATATATCGGCATGCAATGCATTCATTATATACACCAAAATGAATCCCGGATGGAATAATTAGAAAAAAAATATCAGAAGAATATTATTTTTGGTCGAACTTTGTCAATTGTTGTGCACTCCAACATGCAGGATTGCCACGAAATTCGAATGCACTTGGTGTCGTAAACAGCATCCGCAATACAGACTTGCCATCAACATCAAGTGCCACCATCCCACCATTTTTTTTTTAATGAATTAAATAAGGAATAATAGCTGCGTTCGATTCGCCAGTGCTCAACTCAATTACGAAAAAACTTTTTAACAAAAAAAAAAAAACCTACGTCAAAATCACCAAAAATAAAAAATAATTTTAAATAACTTTTCCCATTCATTTCTTGGTCATATTTTAAAAGCTATTTATATGTATTATAATATTGGACATCTTATCATTTTCATTTTTTCTATTTTGTCTTAGTATCATCAATATATTAATTGCTTTATGTACATAAAAGCTTTGAAGTCGGCGCTTATCTTACTATGTCGAAATCTTTTTATTTTAATTTTTTCTAATTTGTTTTATCATAAAAATATTATTAACTTTATGAATATAAAAGCTTCTTAGCGATTTTTTTTCTTTCAATTGGCAATTTTGAGTACGCTGAATGTAGCCAATGTGTTCCATGCATTATTTGTGCAACTGTTGCACACTATGTCATATTCAATATTAGCTTTACAAGCTCACTTAAACCAGTTTAGATAGTGAGAATTTTAATGAGTACAAAGCTTTTAAAATTACTACAGTGTGACCAAGGCACCAAATAGTGCACGGATGGTAAAAGATCATGATTGTGTGTCAAAGATGAGCGCTGACTTCAAAGCTTTTTATGTTCATAAAGCAATTAATATATTGATGATACTAAGACAAAATAGAAAAAATGAAAATGATAAGATGTCCAATATTATAATACATATAAATAGCTTTTAAAATATGACCAAGAAATGAATGGGAAAAGTTATTTAAAATTATTTTTTACTTTGTAGTGATTTTGACGCCGGTTTTTTTTTTTTTTTTGTTAAAAAGTTTGTATATCTTCCTTTTAAGAGAATATGAAATATTTTAAGTAATAGAATTCTTGAGGAAAATTTCAAACATCAAACTTTGTTCTTAAAAAATTGGTTTTATTAATTCCTGAAAGTTTGTTGGGTATTTTCCATTTCTGTTTCTGTACAATTTTTAGTGCCACGCCCTTTCTCTAATGCCGACCACTTTATTTAACGTACCTTATAATGATTATACCTAGCCCTGTGCCAAATTTCAGTTTCCAAGTATCAATATTGACCGTAATATAGTACTTTTCTTAAAGTGCCACATCCTGTGTACAATCCCGCTCACTTTTTTAATTATTCTACCTACCCACCTACCTGCATACCAAATATTAGTACGCTAGTGTCAATATTAACTAAGATATAGTATTTTTATAATATTTACACGCCCCTTTGTTGAATAACGCCCACTTTTTTGGCCGTACTTTTTAGTAACTGTACCTACCCATGTACTAAATTTCAGCACCCTAGTGTCAATATTATTCGATATATAGTGTGTTTCTAATATTGCCACACCCATTTGTCGAATAACGCCCACTTTATTTACAGTAATTTTTAAAAATTTTATCTACCCCTGTACTTAATTTCAGTACCCTAGTGTCAATACTATTCGAGATACAGTGTTTTTCCAATATTGCCACACCCCTTTGTCAAATAACGCCCACTTTATTGACTGTAATTTGTAATAACTATGCCTACCCCCATGCACTAAATTTCAGCACCCTAGTGTTAATATTATTCGATATATAGCATGTTTCATATATTGCCACACCCCTTTGTCGAATAACGCCCACTTTATTTACAGTAATTTTTAAAAATTGTGTCTACCCTTTTACTACATTTCAGTACCCTAGTGTCAATACTATTTGATATACAGTGTTTTTTAATATGACCACACCCCTTTGTCATATAACGCCCACTTTATTGACCGTAATTTGTAATAATTGTGCGCCTACCCCAGTATTTTTACTGTAAATTTCAGTACCCTAGTGTCAACATTAACTGAAATACAGTGTTTTTTATATTAACACGCCCCTTTGTCGAATATCGCCCACTTTTTTAAAAAAGGACCTCCGCGTTCATAGTATCTATCTGTTGACAAAAAATTACGGAAATCGGGCAAGTGCTTTAGGAGTTATCGATGTACATACATTAAAAAAAAAAAAAAAAAAAAAAAAAAAAGCGGACAAACGAACTTGAGAACCTCCTCCTTTTTGAAGTTGGTTAAAAAAACGGCTACTCACTTAGCTGCTACTTACTGAATAGTTGGCAACCCTTTTGTTTTGACAGACCACAAGAAGTCCGCCAATAAATTAAATTGAAAACGAAGAAACTGCTTAAGGGGGGGGGAGATACCCCTAGACAGGTGAAATTAGTTTTATTTAATAATTTTTTTTCAAGTTGATAACATAATTGGATAATTTTTTTTATTTTCCTACATTTTTAGTAAATGGTGGTTTTTATTTTCCTAAATTTTTAGTAAATGGTGGGTCTGCAGAGTATCTCCTGTAGCTGTCAAAATTTTCCCACTTATATGAAACAAAAGAGTTTTTTTTCTTCGAGTACTGATATTTTGAAGGGAAGGATGATAATCCTGTAATATAATAAACAAAATTAAAAATTAAAATTTATATCGTCTGTTTAATCGAAGGTCCAGATTCGACTATTTTTTCAACAGTTTTGACTCCAAAAAAAATATTTATTCACACGATATCTTTCAACTTGTAGGTACATACTTCCGGAAGTTACATCCGAGCTGTACGAGCTGCTTTTGTCTTGGAGAGACTCTTTCGGTTCTGCTTCGTTATTTGTGACTTATCGGTATTTTTGGCGAAAACTTTGCAATAGGTGCCAATAATTATACCCAGTTCGTTCAAAAGCTTCAGAATGGAGGTGTAGTCTTCACTAAATATTCCAGTAGCAAAGTTAGCTGAAATTTTGAAACCCAGGCCTCTCGATCCTGACTCACCAAAACTTATTTTGTGATTGCATACAGAATAAATTAAAAATTTTGATAAATAAATAAAAAAATAAATAACTGGCCATTTCAGCCCTTGAAAGGACTTTGACCTAGCTTCTTATGATCAATTGTGTTGTGCGTGTTATTAAGTTTGTACACAATTGACCGAGAAAAGGACCTACAGGTTTAACGCCGACTCAGAACGGCGATGAACGCAATGTTCTTATTCTCAAGAAGCTTTACATGGCATTTTGATTACTTTCTGAGGTTTGCCATTGTCTGCAAAGAGGTGGCGGCCGTACAGAAAAATTATTTTATTTCAAATAATTTTCTGTCGCTGCTGGGATTCGAACCCGGGTCACCGAGTTCGTTGACATAGAGGCCAAGATTTCAATAATGCTGTAGCCATGCAAAGGATTTGTGCGAATATGGTCACTACAAGCAGTTTATAATTTTTTTTTTAACCCTATTCACGTCACGCTGTGTCTTTGGGTCACTATGCAATTTCAAACCAATATAAATGACTTAAAACTTGTTTAATGGATAAATTCGAAAAACCGTTTGAAATTTTTCCGAAACTATGAGGTATCTCCCCCCTTAAAAGAAAATAATTTTGTTTTTGTACTCACATCACATTTTGACAGAATCTATTACATTTTACTTATTCCATACACAAATCAACTAAAAAATAAGAACTTGGCAACGCAACTTTACTCAACTCAACTGATAATTGACCTACTCTTTACTCAACTAGCTGTAGACCATGGTAGAATTATAAGGTAGGGCCAAGTTGCTCAGTGCCCTCACGCGTCAACGAAGAGTGGAGAATAAAAAAGGAGGCTAATTGTCAAAATGGCGAAGTTCGTAGAAACCTCAAATAAAATGAAAATATTAGGTCTGTATTTGTGCATTTATTTTTGTGCATTTATTTATCGCAAAACATAAACAATTATGGAATGTAATTTGACATTTGCTTCTTGTTATTGATGCTTATTCTTCTTGATGCTTGTTCTTACTTTACTCGAAGTCTCGAGTTCTAGCACTCTCTGTGCACTTTGTGTGCTCGAGAGAGCGATTTTATGCTTCTCCCATTTTAAGCACAGAAAGTACGGAAACAGAAAATAGTGTCCCACAAGTTACACAGTGTGCGTACAGAAACAGACCTATTATGTTTTCAATTTGTAAATAGTGCGGACACGTGTGTTAAGTTTGTGTTAATTTGAGTAGAAATATTGTATATAAAAACATTGTAAATAAATCTATAAAATGCCGCGGAAGTGTTATATTTGAAAAAAAGCTTGTAAAAAGTTTAACCTAAAATCCAGTGCGAAACATGAACATAAAGAAACTAGAGATGAACAGCTGATTTTGACAACTAGCCCCCTTTTTCGCTGCTTTCCACTTCATTCTTCTCCGAGTCGGCCCTACCTTATGATTCTACCATGCTGTAGACTTTGTTGTTATTTTCACATACAAATTTAGAAACAAGCGACAAGAATTGAGTAAAGGCTGGTGAATCGAACGCAGCTAATGACAAAAACCTCTAGGTCAGTATTAACATTTGATGAAGTTAGACCTATATCAGTATTAATAAAAGACCAAGTTTTTATAATATATATAAATAAACTGGCCATTTCTGCCCTTCAAAGGACTTTGACCGAACTTCTTATGATCAAATTGTGTTGTGCGTGTTATTAAATGTTTGAACACAATTGATCGGGAACTGGACCTACTAGTTTTATGCCGACTCCGAACGGCTAATATGCATGTTCTCAAGAAGCTTTACATGGGCATTAATTACTCTCTGAGGTTTGCCAGAGAGGTGACGGCCGAACAGAAAAATTAATTCAATTGAAAAAACTTTTTGTGTCAGATGAAATTGAACCAGGGTTATCTGGCATATGGGTCACGCACTCTACCCACTGCGCCACTGACCAAGTTTTTACTTAAATTAAAATCCCCAAGAACACAGCTGATTATCACCAAATAGCGAACCATAACCAATTCTCGGCCAGCTTCGCCACCTATTTGAGCTACTTATAATTACAAAAAGAACTCTCAGAAAACATTGACAAAACTCTTACTTTCTATCAAACCTTCGCAATTAGTCCAATAAATATTATATAGAGAAAATATTTAGGGACAAGGACTAATTTATATACTCGTATGTGGGCATATCCCAGAAACAGTCTACCAGCCAAAAATTTTTTAACGTAATCCAACTTAATTTTTTTTTAATGGGTCATTAGAATAGATATCTAATTTTATAAATTTATAAAAAAAAAATTATTTCGATGATGATTAATACAAAAATTATTACAAAATCCTACCCTACCTCAGGTCTTTTAATGTTATGCAAAAAAAGTGCAATTGTTTACGTGTTGATATCATTGCTTTAATATTAACATAGATGGTCCAATCGAAAGCCATATTGTTATTCACTCAATTCTCTTTAATTTTTGTAAAAAAAAATTTTGTTTACTTTTTTGGGAACAGTAAAATTTGGTATGAAATGCCAGGTAAATGCGTTGTAGCGTGCGTAACGGAAAATAAGGTTTTTTTTATATTGTGAGTAGAAAACAATTTTTTTTTACAAATCATCTATAATTTTAATTTAAATTAATATCCTGCTTTTAAGAAAAAAAAATTAAAATTCTACAATTAAAAACCAAAAAATTACAGCATATTCATTTCTGTAGCGTGCGTAACGATTTGAGTTCTCCCAAAAATTAAAATAAAAACCTTTGCAATTTTTATTCTGTTTTCTTATCACTTCGCTTCTTAAATCTAGTCGTAGCCTACTATAATGAGCAGAGCAACAACAATTTCGTTTACTTTGTTGGTACCATAGGCGTAGCAAGGGGGATGTTGGGGGGCTGACAAACTTTTTAGCCCCTCCGCCCACAAACCTATAGATTTTTTGTAATACATTGATGAATAACAATCATTTTTTTATTGTATTGCCCCCCTCACTACCCGAGGATATCTATTGCCCCGCTAATGGTTCGTACCGATTGGCGATTCCTTTTCTTAAACGGTAAATTTCACGTTGTCTCGCCTATGGTTTCGTTTGAATCATCTGCAATTATCTTTCAGTGTCAGTTTAGATTATCGGCATATTGGTACCACACAAAATTGTTTGCTTACAGTATAATTTTTATTAATAACAGTTGAAAAAATGAAGACGGGTGCAGAGCGTATTCGAAAATATCGCAAAAAAATACAATCAAGTGAAAACTTAACACAAATAGAACGTTTAAAAAATGCGAAAAGAATGAAAATTCATCGAAAAAATCTTAAAGAAAAACTTAAAAATGATGATTCGTTATCAAAAAAACTAAAGGCTGACCACCGAAACCGTATGGAAAGTTATAGAAAGAAAAAAAAAACAACAAAATCAACAAGAGCAACGAATAATATCGTTGGATGGTGCATATAAGTGCAAAAATACACTTTACAAGGCCTTAAAAAAAGTGGAATTAGCGTTACCAAAAGACATTAACAAAAAAAAGGAAATTCTTAGAATGCTTGCAGAAAAATACTTGAAAGAGGAAGAAGAAGCTCAAACAAAAAATACGGTTGACGAAAATGTTAAAATAATTAATGAGTTTTACACTAATGATGACATCTCTACGGAAACTGCCGGAAGAAAGTCCACACTTATATCAAAATCAAATAACCTTCCAATATCTAAAAGATTCATGGTTATGACAATTGGAGAAGCATATGAATTGTTTAAAACAACGTTTCCAGAAACAAATATTTCACGTACTAAATTTCACAACAACCGACCAAAACACGTGGAATTATCTAGTAAGCTTCCACATAACATGTGTGTTTGCCAGTACCACGCCAATTTTTCATTTTTATTGGAAGCTATGTTTGGCATTTATGTTCCCATCTAACTTTGGCAATTTTTTAAAAGAAGTGTGTTGTGATGAAACCAATGAAGTTTGTATGAGAAATGAATGCAACAAGTGCATTAACCCATTTTAGACCGCTACCAGAACGCGTTGGCATTTCATAATGAAATTTTCAGGATTTGTTTTTATTGTGCAAATTAAGAAAATTCTAGAGTTTCAGATTTTTTCGATTTTTCATTTTCCAGCTACGAGGTGGTTGAAAAATCGACCAATGGCTCAATGTATATACAATTATCTTAAGAAAATATTATTATTTTTATTGAATGATATATATGAATAAAAAGAGTTATAAAAATGGCTTTTGATAAATTTTATTTTTCATATTACCTTTTTCCTAACATATTTTTAATATAAAATATCTTTATTAGCTATGATATTGTGCAAAACAATTAGTGTGCAAATGCACGTTGCATTTTTTGCACATAAATATAGTATGCTTGTGACATACAGCGCATCTGCGAGCTTTCTTCTCTGGTTGTTTTTCGATAACATGCTGACGTATATTAACTCGAGGCAATCCGGCCGGTGTTTCCGATTCCTGCATGTCAGAGTCTGAGTCTACCACTTGATCTGCCAACAGCCACTTAGTTGTTACTTCTGATCTAAACTCTAACTGCGACATTGGCTTTTGTTTGCTTGTTTTAGCCACAAGGCAATGCAATTTCCATGCATTCACTAACAAACTGCTGATAGCGTTTACCCACAATGGCCACCACCATTTTTTACTTCGAATGCCAATGCGGTAATTTGCAACCGCATTGTCGTGTAAATCGACTCCACCCATATTGACGTTATAGTTATGGATCAGATTTGGTTGAGTTATGGTGATATATTTCTTTTCTTGACGATTATATCGGCGAGAAGACTTTATTGGCACAACAGAATCATAGTTGGTAGCAATTGTAACTTGGGCGTTGTCGTGCCATCGCACGAAGTTAAGTTGATTCTTCTTATCGAAAATGTAATCCATTTCCCCACGATTGGCCGGGTTTTTCAATGCAGCGCCCGATTTGAGCGAACTGTACCGGTTGCATAAAATTTCCTCTCATTTAGCAAACAGAGCAAGTGGTAGGACGTAAAAAAATTGTCAAAGAAAACAGTGTGTCTTTCTGGATGCTCAACGTTGCGAAGAAGCCTCAAAACAACATCTGCGCCAAGGCCAATGCCTTTATCGTAGGATTCTGCGGCTCCAATGTATGGTATAAAGAAAAACATGTACCCATCGCTTGAGCACAAGCACCAATATTTAAATCCAAAACGTATTGGTTTGCTTCTTATAAACATTTTGCATGAATGTCTCCCAAAGTAGGGTACCATTTGTTCATCTATTGATAAAGCAAACGTAAATATTCCAAATTGCATAAACTTCTTATTCATCGTATCCAGAAGAGGACGTATTTTGGCAAATCTGTCAGTTGTATCCAATTTGGTGTTGTCGCTAAGATGCAAATATTTTTTTATCGTTTTGAACTTGTTACGACTCATGGCTTGCTTCACTATCGGAATACCCATATCAGGACTGGTAGACCAATAATTGTTTACTTGTGGCAGCGTATGATAACCGGACAAAAGCAGAATGCCAATGAATCGTTTTATGTCCACAGCACAACATATATTCTGAGTAACATTGTTTTGGTTTGCGTAAAGGTTAGTATAATCTGAAATGAGTTGCACTACGCCGTCGTCAAATACCAATCCGAATAGTTCGGTTGGAGATTTGCCACCTAAAAAACAAGGCAAACATTATCAATCAAACAACACTAACAAAGCACTACATACTAAGGGTTTTGGAAAGTTCATCTTGCACCACGTTTAAAGGTGACGGATCTGGAGTGGATCTAGTGTATTTCGGGTCTTTGTATTTTGCCCAGACTGGATTGCCAAAATTCTTCAGTGGCGTGTACTTCGACACAGGGTAGTCTTTATTCTTTTTGTTCTTTTTTGTAAGGCGAGATGTAGATGCCAATGATGCGAATGGTTGAGTGTAATCCTCGTTGAATCCTTCTGTTCAATCATCTAATGTCTCTTGCGCTTCCGCCGGAAGTTCGAAATCTACAGTACGTGAATTGTATTCAATGTCAACTTCACCGGCAATTTCGGCCAACATGTTGATATTTGCATCGGTCAAAATTTCGTCTTCATCCAAATTTTCTTCGTCAGTAACAGCATCGATAGTTTGTGGAGGCACATATACTATATTTGTAGCTTCCTTTGCGTCAGAATCTTCTGAAATCTCTACGATTTTGGCCATAGTAAGTGCGCGTTTTGTACTCATGTTTCTTTAATAAATAGCATAACACAAAAATTATAAGTAACACATAAATAATCTATAATTCCTTTCTTCGTACTCACAAATAATATTTGTATGCAAAATCACAAAAATATCCCCGAAATGTTATGAATATTTTTAATTTATTCGTAACAAATTAAAAACACTAGCAAAATTTCTTATTCAAGTTTTTATTATATTCTTCGATGACTGAACACAGGCAACTGCTGTGAAAATTGTTAGTGATGAGATTTTGTATTCTTATTGCATTTACATTTTCAGCGTTTGGGAAATCCCCTATATACGTTTTATACATGGAATGCATTGACGACGTGGTTCACTTACTTTTTTGGATAAAAAACCTAGTGATGACACTTTGTTTTCTTGTTGCATTTACATTTTAAACTTTTTGGAAACCCCCTATATACGTTTTATACATGATCATTCAGCTACTTTTTTGGATAAAAAAGCATAAACGTGCCATATGAAAATATTATAAAAAAAAGTATACATATAGGACCATTGTTCGAAAAATCGACCACCAATTTTCACACACCGATAACACATATCTAAATTTACCTGAGTTGTCCGAAACAGACTGATTCTCATATTTTAGTCTTTTGGCTACCTGTTCACGAAAATAGTTTTATAATATATACGATATTTTTTTTTCGATTTTTTAAAAAATGGACCAAAAAAGAGGTTTTTTTTTAATGCTTACCTAAATAGGTAAAAATAGAAAACTATAAAAATTCCTTCTTTTTCTGAATTTTGAATCAATCACTCACTCACTCAAAATGAAATTCAATCAGCTCATTTCAGTTACTCCCAAGTAACCATATTTACTTGTGTTGCCTGGTTGCACAATTGCACAAGATCATTTGCTATTACGAGCGATGAACTGTCACACAATAAATATGATGTTTATTGCTTTCTTCAGGTAATTGTAAAGAAACTTAAAAAACAAAATGCTATTTCAAAGTTATTTTTATTTTCTGATGGCTGTGCAAGTCAATTTAAAAACAAATTCATTTTGAGTAGTATATCGTTTTTTAAAGAAAAATTCGATTTGACCCACTTTGAGTGGAATTTTCTTGCAACTGCTCACGGAAAGGGTGCAGTAGACGGAATTGGAGAAAAGAGAAATTGGGTCGTAAAGAGAAAAATTTAGCAAATGGTGAAAGCTCAGAATATTGTTCTTTATAACGCCCATGATTTTTTTAAATTGGCAAAAAAGAATATAAATGGTATTTTTATTTTATATGTAAGCAGTACATACATCTGCGAGAGGGGCGATCTTCACATGGCAACGTGTCTGACTGCCTCAACCTGGTGAGGCCAGCATTATCCATGTCGAACTCGTCTCAAGTCGACTCAAACCTCTGCGTGGTGTCCTCTAGAAACGGCAAACTGGCAACCGTTAGTTTGACGGCTAATCTGAGCGGCGGGCTCCCCCTGCCTTTAAAGGGTTGTGCGTTGGGTTTGATGCCCACCACGTAAAAACAAATTTCAATGAAACGACAAAGAAATAAGATAAAAATGATCCCCAAATCTGATGACGACTACCGCAAACGAAAAACTGACAATGATTTACGGATATGCACCTGGAACGTCCGAACCCTTAATTGGGATGGTGCCTCTATCCAACTGATAGATATCTTAGAAAGATACAAAGCTGATATCACTGCAATCCAAGAAATGCGATGGAAGGGACAGGGTTGCTCACGGCAAGCATCCTGTGATATCTACTACAGCGGCCATGCGGAGAAGCACGAATTTGGATGCGGATTCGTGGTTGGCAAGCGACTACGACATCATGTTCTGCGATTCACACCTGTGAACGAACGACTTGCCATAATCCGTGTCAAGGCAAGATTTTTCAACATAAGCCTGATTTGTGCGCACGCTCCGACAGAAGATAAGGTGATGAGACCAAAGACAGCTTCTACGAGCGCCTTGAAGAGGCCTATGAGCGCAGCCCCCGCCACGACATAAAAATCGTGCTTGGTGACTTCAACGCCAAGGTGGGAAAAGAAAATATCTTTGGTCCAACAGTCGGAAAGTTCAGCCTCCACGACAATACCTCCGATAACGGAATGAGGCTGATTGACTTTGCTGCAGCGCGAAACATGGTCGTTAGTAGCACTAGATTCAAGCATCTCAATATTCATAAAGCAACTTGGCTGTCTCCTGATCAAAAGAGGCGCAACCAAATTGATCACGTTTTGATTGACGGAAGGCACTCTTCTAGTATTTTAGATGTACGCACGATCCGTGGTGCCAATATAGACTCGGATCATTATCTTGTCGCAGCCAAGATCCGTACACGCCTGTGCGCAACCAAGAATGCGCGCAATCCAGCACAAAGAAAGCTAGACGTCGAAAAGCTGCAATCAAAGCAAACAGCCGAAGACTTCGCTACTCGACTCTCACTCCTGCTTCAAGAAAGCACTCCTCCGATCGACGATATATGCGCGCAGTGGAATCACATTTCCCACTCTATGCGTACGGCTGCCGAAGAGGTGATTGGCTATCACCGCCCTCGCCGAAACCAGTGGCACGACCAAGAGTGTCGCGACGCCACTGCAGAAAAAGATGCAGCCTACAAAGCCACCCTGCAGTCGGTTGTAACGCGTGCTGCTAAGGAGCGATACAAAGAGAAGAGGAGGGAAGAGAGACGCATTTTCAGGCGAAAGAAAAGGGAAGCGGAAATGCGTGAGTGCGAGAAAATTGAGATGCATGGTGACAGGAATGAGGTCCGAAAATTTTTCGAAAAAATAAGACGCCTGGCCGATGGTTTCAAGACCGGGGCCTCTTCCTGCAAGGATGAAAATGGGAATCTAGTGACAGATATCCAGAGTACACTGATGATGTGGAGGGAACACTTCTCTAGGCTTCTGAATGGCGACGACGACAACAATCCCGCCAATAGAGATGATATTCCGGAATCCCCAATTTTGGACGACAGCGTTGAAGTTCCGCTGCCCGACCATAGTGAAGTCTTGAAAGCTATAGCTCGGCTTAAAAACAACAAAGCCGCAGGAGCCGATGGCTTACCTGCTGAGCTCTTCAAGAATGGAGGCGAAGCTCTATTTAAATGCATTCATGAGCTTCTATGCAGAATATGGTCGGAAGAATGCATTCCAAACGATTGGAACCTCAGTGTGCTCTGCCCAATCCACAAGAAAGGCGATCCCACAATTTGCGCCAACTACCGTGGGATAAGCCTTCTGAATATCGCATATAAGGTCCTGTCGAGCGTACTATGTGAAAGACTGAAGCCCATCGTAAACCAGCTGATTGGACCTTATCAGTGTGGCTTCAGACCTGGCAAATCCACCATAGACCAGATATTTACGCTACGACAAATCTTGGAGAAGACCCTAGAAAAACAAATCGACACACACCATCTTTTTGTCGATTACAAAGCCGCCTTCGACAGTCCAATAAGGAATCATCTATATTCCACCATGTCTGAATTTGGTATTCCTGCAAAGCTCATCCGCCTTTGCAGAATGACACTGAGCAACACCAGCAGCACAGTTAAAATTGGAAAGGACCTCACTCCTCCATTCGATACCAAACGAGGTTTCAGACAAGGTGATTCCTTATCGTGCGACTTTTTCAACCTGATGATGGAGAAGATCATCCGAGCTGCTGATTTGAGACGCAGCGGCACGATATTCTACAAAAGTATTATGCTGCTGGCGTATGCTGATGATATCGATATCATTGGCCATAATACGCGCGAAGTCAGCGCAGCATTCTCCAGGTTAGCGAAAGAGTCGAGTCGAATGGGTCTTGTAGTGAACGCAGATAAGACGAAATACCTAGTGTCAACAAATAAACAGTCCCAGCGTCTTGGAAACCACGTCACTGTTGACAACATCTCCTTCGAGGTTGTTAAGGACTTCGTCTACCTGGGATCCAGCGTAAACTCTTTCAACGATGTCAGTATTGAGATAAAGCGAAGGATAACTCTTGCCAACAGGTGTTACTTTGGGCTGAGTAGGCAATTGAGAAGCAGAGCCCTCTCTCGACGAACAAAACTCACGCTCTATAAGTCACTAATCATGCCCGTCCTATTATATGCAGCACAAACCTGGACGTTGAGCAGTTCTGATGAAAAGACTTTGGGAGCCTTCGAGAGAAAGATCCTTCGTAAGATCTTCGGTCCAATCTGCGTCAATGGCGAGTACCGAATTCGATGGAACCACGAGCTGTATGAGCTGTACGCTGACATCGACATAGTTAAGCGTATCAAAATCGAGCGGCTCCGCTGGCTAGGTCATGTTGAGCGAATGGAAAACGACGCTCCAGCGAAAAAAATATTCGATTCGGTGCCCGGTGGTGGTCAACGCAGAAGAGGACGCCCACATCTTCGTTGGAAGGATCAGGTGTTGGATAACCTGACTACACTTGGTGTTTCCAACTGGCGCCAGCAAGCGCAGAACAGAAATGGCTGGCGCAATTTCTTATACGAGGCCAAAACCGACCTACGGTTGTAAGCGCCAGATAAGTAAGTAAGTAACATACATAAAAAATACAGCTGGATTTCTTTCGGAGAGATGGGCTATCGTTAAGAGCATTCCCGGCATTAAAAGCAACCATTATTTTTCATCACTTAACGAAAATGTGCTCGAAATAGCACTAACGGCAGATTCATCAAAACATAAAATTTATTTATAAACATACAGGGTGTTTTTTTTAGGGGTTTGTTTTTCGAATTGAAATAAAACACAAGAAAATCGTTTTAATGTCCATCAATTTGGCTTTATTGGAAGGATAATTTTATGCCATTAATGTTTAAATATGATTTCGGGCATGTGGCCGCCGCGGCTGTCTCGAATGAAGCCAATTCTACAGGTCCAATTTTCAACCACTGTTTCGAGCATATGGGGCCGTATGTCGGCAATAACGCCACGAATGTTGGCCTCCAAGTCCCCTAACGTTTCTGGTTTGTTGGCGTAGACGAGCGACTTCACATATCCCCAAAGAAAATAATCCAATGGTGTCAAATCACACGATCTTGGTGGCCAATTGACAGGTCCATTCCGCGAAATTATGCGCTCATCGAATGTTTCCTTCAATAAATCGATTGTGACGTGCGCTGTGTGGCATGTAGCGCCGTCTTGTTGGAACCACAACTCATCCACATTCATGCCATCCAATTCGGGAACAAAATAGTCGGTTATCATGGCTCTATACCGGTCTCCATTAACGGTAACTGACTCTCCAGCATTATTTCGGAAGAAGTATGGCCCAATGACTCCACCAGCCCATAGAGCACACCAAACAGTCAGTTTTTGTGGATGTAATGGCGTCTCAAGGATCTCATGTGGATTCTCTTCACTCCAAATGCGGCAATTTTGCTTGTTGACGTAGCCATTCAACCAAAAATGAGCCTCATCACTGAACAAAATTTTGCGATGAAAATCAGCATCGAGATCAATCTCATTTTCGGCCCATTTGCAAGCGTTGTTCTTTTGTCAACCTGTTCATGATGAAATGGCAAACCAAACTGAACATAAATGACATTAGAGTTGCCAGATTTGACCACAAAATGCCAGTTTTATCTCTATTCGAAAAACAAACCCCTAAAAAAAACACCCTTTATATACATTTATAAATTAATTTATAAATATAACACATGAATTAAATAATGTTATTAAAAAAGAATATGAATTGTTTTGTTAAAATAAGTACAATTGTTTTTATTTATATACTACTGGAAAAAATGTAGCGTGCGTAACGTAGCGTGCGTAACGTTGGGTTCACGGCCATTGATAAAAAACTACAATATTCTTTGGCTGCAAGTAAGTTATTTTAGAATTCTCTTACATTCATCTTTCTTTTAAGTATTTCATTTTTCTGCTTTATTGTGCAAAATTTGCTAAAAATTACAAAAATATACCTCAACCTTCAAAGCTACTTCCATTTTTTGTAGCGTGCATAACAATACTTTGAGATCAAATTTTTCGCAACTTATACCTGTTACAAAAAATATTTTGATGACATTCGAAAGTACACTCAAATCCCACTAAACACTGTGTATAACTTGAAGGTATATCTTTTGAAAGACCAAAAAATTGTTATATTTCAATCCGAAAACGCGTACGAATGTAGCGTTCGTAACGCAGGATTTGCCCATGTATATTATTTGCAGAGCGCGCTGTTAAAGATTATTCAGATTTATGATGTAATTTTAAATTATAAAAAAGATTTTTTGAGATAAAAATTTTGCTAACAGAATAACTCCAACATTTACAAAAAAAAAAAAAAAAAAAAAAAAAAAAAAAAAAAAAAAAAATCCCAGCCAGCCAACACAGCATGCCATTCGGGCATAACGAATGAATTGAATAAAAACAACTGACACAATTTGCAGCTTGTACATACATACATATTTGGTAAATACGACATGGGTCAATGAATAATGATTGTAGCCGTAGCCAATTGAAGGTTAAATTCAAGTCAATATTTTCAAAATCCTTTTTGGCGCTAATCATGACATTACTGGTCATATTTTGGTCAATTTCAAGCATCTTAATATTTAAGTAAAGGAGTCAACAATTGTTGTACAATTAACATAGACATTATAAGAGCATAAAAAGGCAAACTTAAAGATATCAGATACATAGCAAGAATTTAAAAGAGAAACTTGCAACCGTTTGCTTTCCTACAAAAGTTGATAGAAAACATATCAAATTAAAATGTAGCTTAACTAAATATCTATGAATTTATCATAATAAATTCAAATGTATCTAAAGAAGTTAACATAAAATGATATGAGCATAAACAAAAAAATACACACAAGTGTTACAACAATTGATAGACACGCAGATATCTACACAGATACACAGAGAGTCGCAGCGTTGAAATAGAAAATCAAATAAAAATCTTACGCAGCCAAAAATAATTTTAAACAAAACCCAACAGATACAAAATATTTGCAATTTCTTGAGACAACAACAAGTCAAAATAAGCACAAACAATAAGCAACACCAACAAGAACAACAACAACAAAACAACATAAATGGAATTTCCGATTTGAGTGCCGCCGCCAACGTCACTGCTATCGCCGCCGTCGTCGTCGTCGTCGTGCAGCCACAGTGAGCCACTTTATTATTGCTATAAAAGCCATAAAAGAGCGCTGCTGCCTAACGACCCCCACCAGCTGTCTGTCCAACAATATGACTCTGCCTGCCTGCTAGCCTGCCCGCCTGTCTGTCTGTCTGTCTGTCCTTCCATCCATCCAGCCAGCCAGCCAGCCGTGAGTCCGTGCGAACGTATCGCTGCCGATACCTTCGTGCATGGATACAAAGCACATGCATGCACATGGCTACAGATACACAAAGTATCTGTATCGGCGACAAAAACTTGCTACGATCCCAATGCTCCGCACTTTGCAGATACTCATGTAATGTGCACACTCTTTAATACGCTCTCAGTAGCCGTCTCAAAATTATTGCTATTCTCTCAATATTTTCTTTAATTCTCTTGCAAAGTTGAATCCATTTGAACCGTACAAAATCATCAAAATCATTAACGAGACAACAACAACTAATGACGGCAACATATTCACAAAAAAAAACAACAACTAATGAGAAATTTAAACTAAGCATATTTTTTTGCACTTTGCTCTCGCCCAATGTAACGGCGCTCTTTGCAGTGTGTTAAATAAAACAAAGAGTAAGAGCGCAAATAATGCGAAGTGAGGGAAAAACAAATAAAATCACACGCGTTCTCGGTTGCTTATTGAATTGTTTAAGGCACTAAATGCTCTTAAATGATTCTTGGGTTGAGTTCATCGATGTTTTTGTTGCTGATATTATATTTTTGTTGTTGTTTATTTTGTTGTTCTTATTGGTACTCTTCAATAGCCTATCGTTGAATGAGTTCAACAATTATTTGCTGCTATTGCTGTTGATGAGCTAGAGCGCCAATTTTTCTTGGCTTAGCTGTTAAAACTTGTTTTCAGTCCCCACTGAACATATCCAAATGGGCTACGAAATTGTTTTTTAGGCGCACACATTTCAACGCTCGGACTAAACATTTTTTGGAATAAATTTAAGTTTGTGATAATGGACATTTTAGCTCCGAAATATTTAAAACAAAAATTAATTTTTATATATATTCTAAAACTTCAAGAATTTTTAAATATCATCTTGTCAATATGGGCGTTTACAATCCCGAGCTGTTTTTTTTTTTTGCTTCTTTCAGGAGAGTTTTCCACTTAATATTTTCCAAAGTTTTCTGCAGTTTTCTATAGAGTGTTCCAATAGTAGGTGTGGTACTTTGTTTTCGATTAAAATATGCATTATCGACCCTTGTCCGACATTTTTTGTGTCATTGGCATTGTGGTAGTATAGGATTTTAGTTATGGATCGCTATACGAAAGAACATCGCTACGATCGATTCACCAAAATTGGGATCGCAATCATCACATTAATGAAACAACCGTGTGCATCATTGTGAATAAATTTTATCAAACTGGGTCCGTACTTGATATTCCGAAGCCAACCAGAGTGCGGACATCACGCAGTGCTGAGCATATTGCTGCCGTAAGTGAAAGTGTCGTTGAGTCCCCCTAAATGTCTATTTGCTATCGTTCGCACCAATTAACCATTAACCTCCATGGAAAGAATTTTGCGCTTGAATTTGAAGTTACACCCATATAAAGTCTAATTGACGCAGCAGCTATTGCCTCGTGACCATGCACAATGCCGTACATTCGCAAATTGGGCCCCTGCAAATAATTGCTGAAGATGATGATTTCTTGCAAAATATCATCCTTTCGGACGCGGCTCATTTCCGCCTCGGCGGCTATGTTAACAAGCAAAACTGCCGTATCTGGGGCTCGGAAAATCCACAAATGATCGTGGAGAAGCCAATGAATACACTGCGAGTCACTATTTGGTGCGGTTTATGGGTCGGAGGCATCATCGGGCCGTTTTGCTGTCACCGAAAATGTCAACTCTGGGAGGTACCACACAATGTTGGAGGACTATTTTGTGCCGAAGGTTGAAGCTCAGGGTATGGATGACATGTGGTTTCAACAGTACGGAGCTACACCACACACACCTCACCTCAATTTGGCCTTTTTGCGTCGCAAATTCCCCAGCTGTGTAATTTCTCTTCGCGATGATATGAATTGGTCGCCCAGATCATGCGATTTGACACGGTCAAACTTTCTTCTGCGGGGTTACACGATGGCGGCCTCGGTAGTCGAGTAGGTAGCGTGCTCGACTGCTACCCCAGGGGTCCCGGGTTCGATTCCCGGCTAGGCCATGGTTCTACGCTTTAAAACCTTTCGCATTTGCAATTTTCTATCCTCTTTTCTAATCAACTGAAATTGAAAATTCATCAATATTTACGACTTGAAGTTGTAGTTGATGGTAGAGATGTTTGTGGATGAGATTGCCTTATAACTTGAATTGACTGAGGTAAAGGCGTAACACTTGCCTCTGATTCAAATTCACATGTTTCTTTGGCTTTCCGCCACGCTTAGAACATCCTACACGTCTTTCACCTGATTGATCTTTCCTTCCCACTAATCTATCACCCCATATCGAACCAAGGCAGACTTGACTGAATAGGTATTCCACCTGAAATCCTTGGTTCAAATCTAAAAAAAAAAAAAAATTCCGGTGGCCATACTGCAAAATTTCGTCGAAAATATGCCCGAAAGAGTGAGATATCTATGGAACAGTCTCGGTGAACATATCCGGGAAAGAATTTTTCACACATAATCCTGTTGTGTGGTGACCTTTCGAACGAAATAAAATATATGGAAAAATTTCGAACCGTTTGCGTTTTATTCAAAATCAAAGTACCACACGTCTGAATGAAACACCCTTTTCAATCCCAAAAATTCAGGGAAAAATCTTGAAAAGTCATAATTTAATAATGTAAAAAAAAATATGGTCCAAAATAAAATACAGCTTCAAAAAACCAATTTTAAAAAGATGTATTTTTTTCGTAAAACTCCCTGAAGATCTTAAAGTAGCCGCCAATGTGAAAATGAGCTTTATAAGAAAACACGATTTTTTTGCAAAAATCACTCATGTTTTCCAAGACCCAATCAGAGAAGGTACGGCGCTGGTGGTGGTCTGCCGGCTGCATTTCTTCAGTTAATTGGACCTTGTTAACATACAGAGCCCAATCTTTCGCCAATATTCGCTGCAGTGTGGGCGTGGAGAGTTCAAGTTCTTGGGGCACGGTAACGAATTGAGGTGCTTGAGTCGTTTTCAACACTTTCCTTCACTGCGTCTATAATTTCGATTGAACATCTGGGTCGAAGTCGTTTTGGTGTCGTCACATCTTGCACTGAACCAGTCTCTCGGAAGTTTTTTATATTATTTTGTGCACACACGTCACAGAAGGCACATGATTACGTGGAAAATTTGTCACTCCATTTTTCCAAGACCATGTTGATGATTTCGGGCTGTAGCTCACAGATTGGTTGGATGATATTGGCCTTAAATGCTTGAATCATTTTCGGACTGTTGACGTTACATCGGTTCTTCACGGTTCCCCACAGAATAAAGTCCAAAAGTCCAGAATAAAATCACAGCTCCGAGACGGCCAATTGACAATGCCAAGATGGCTGATAACACGATTTGGTAATTTGGTGCACAAAAGATCGATTGTGGCATGGGCTGTGGGCATGGCGCGTCATCCTTCATGAACCAGAGGTCTGTAAAGACCACCATTGAGATCGATGACAAATTGATATTCGTGAATTGAGTCTCACACCCTCGGCCACAGCAGACACATTTTCATCTGTGCGCACCGTACGATGACGGGGACCATGAGTGTTGTCCACCAGCATACCAGTCTCACGAACTTTTTGCACAAACTTGCGTACAGTAAGCGCGGTGAGTGCTTAATTTCAACCAAAACTTCTTTGGGCTACACAGTACTCACTTTGAAAATAAGTTTCCAATATTTTCCAACGTTGTTCAAGCGTAAAACGACCCCTTTCTTTCCTCGGAGGTATGATACTAAACAGCTGTCAGTGCCAAAATAACCTATGATTTAAAAAGAAACCATTAGATGGCCCGACCTGTACATGTAAAATAAAAAATTGTTTTTCGGGGTCGCTGAACACGCTGAATTTCCCAGCAGATCAGGAGCGATCGTCAAAGAGTTAAAGCAGTGGCTTAATTTTCAGAATCAGAAAAAGTTATCAAATCGTTCAGAGTAAACAGTTCTTCACAAATCGTAATGCAGTGCTTTGATTGATGATCACTGATCAATGATGATGGAAGGACAGAGAGTGGAAAGAATATTGAGGAGCCTTTAGTTGCTTAGGCAAAGGTCAATCATTGGCCATAGTTTCAAATTCATATGTTTCTACAGTTTTCCGTCAAACGGAGAACAAAATCCTAGTAATCATGATACAATTGCAAGGTAGGCTCATTTTAACCCAGATATGCCTAATGACCTACATATAGGAAAACGCTCAATTGACGGATGAAGATTCTGGGGCTGAAGACGAGGTATTGATGGACACCCTTCCCAGTGGTCAGTGACGGGCTTCAGAAGAAATAACATTCAGAGATTATGGTAACATATATATTTCGTCCGATGATCCAGATTACGTCGTTCCCCTGAGCTTATTATAGAAAAGAATGTCATCACATCTCAAAAGGGAGATAAATCATGCGTGAAAAGGCCAAAACAATACAATTGTCCCAAAGAGGATTTGACTTCGGCAGGAACGGATTTTTCTAAAATTGATGAAAATTTTCTATCGTCTGAAAGTCCATTTCAACTTTTTGGATGAGGAAGTAACTCATAAAAGCATTACATATGCACAAAAACATAACCGGAATGGAAACATAGAAAAACAAGAGGTGATGGCATTTATTTGAGTTTTGATCCTTAGCGGATATATCAATGTACCAAGATGACGGATGTTCTGGGAGCGCGACAGTGATAGTCACAATGCCTTGTTGTCGAAAGCAATTGCCTGAGATAGGTTTGAATTTATTTTTTCTAATTTCCACATGTGGAACAATGATGACTTGAACAGCACTGAATAATTTGCAAAAGTAAGGCCTTTGTTTCGAATTCTAAATAAAAAATTAATGGAGAACTCTCCGGTCGAAGAAATGCATTCAGTTGACGAGGCCATAGTACCTTATTATGGACGGCATGGCTGTAAACAATATATCCATGGAAAGCCAATTCGATACGGATATAAGTTGTGGGTTGGTACACATTTTTATGTGTGTATTATAAAAGACTGGAATAAAAATGAGTTTGTAAGATCAAATTTTTTACACTTTATTTTGCCATACCAATACAATTTCTTAAAAATATCATTTTTTTTCGTATCAGTATCTGAGAACTCGGATAGATCATAAAATATCCTGATTTTGATGGAATTGTAAGGCTTCGCATATGGGATCTCGCACATTATTTCCCCTAGAAATTCGCCATGTACTGGAACTTCGTCAACTGGTTCTGGACTTGCCTCAGAATTAAATTCTAGATCGTGCTCATTTGCAATATTATGTAAAACGCAACAAGCTCAAATGACAAAATGACAAAGTTTTTCCATTCCTCGCAATTTACAATAGTATAGCTGTCTGAATCTTTGCTTTAAAATTGCGAATGTGTTTTCTATTGCAACACGACCAGAACTTAATTTAGCATTAAAGTTTTTCTCCGCTCTTGTCAGATGACCATTATCTCTGTATGAAGTGACTACGTATTTGTTGCAAGGATATGCTGAATCGCCTAAAAGATAGTGCTCTGAAAAAGATTGCATATGTAATTATATATTATTATTTGTGCACACATAACGAACCTCCTCATAACGAAGACAATTTATTGTAGAGTGTAGAATTTGTAAAAACCCACTGTCATGACAAGATTCTGGATAACCAACGAAAATATTGATTTTTTTTTTTTATTCATTACAGAGACCTTGCAAACAAATCGATGTGATGCCTTTTCTGTTGATGTAGGCGTCCCTCCCTTTTTTTTTGGTGGATCTATTTTAATGTGGGTTCCATCGGTGCACCCTGAATAAGAAAAAGTACATATAATTAACAAAAAATATACTGAGTTTAAAAACTTTACCGATTGCTTTGGAAAAAAAGCACTTCGAATGGAAAAAAGTACTTGATTCTTCCTTTTTTTCTTGTGTTGGCCACATCATGATTTGAGGACTTAAAGAGCTTAAAAAGAATGTAACTCTATTGATTAAAAGGCAAATCGTGGATAGAGAAAGGTTAAAACGGTCCGCTAAGTCCCTGTAGCAGCATCCTTCATGACCAGCAAACCGCAAGAAAACCAACAAATGCATTTACTCCGAAATTCTTTTATCTTCCCGAAGATTCTGATACCAGCCCAAGTTCAAAAATCTTGCACAAAGGTTTTCAAAAAGATTTTTTGATACACGGAAATGAGTGTGGAACTCTTTTTCGTTATATGTTAGAACTGTATGCTCTAAATAGTGACGGATGCAGTTTCGTGCATTCCTTTTGCCAAAGCAACAAATTCCATTTTCGTAAGCGTTGTAATTCCTTAGCTGTAGCAAAACTGAAAGCTCCTCATCTGGATCACTTTCACTTTGACTATCTGAAGAGTCCGAAGAGTCCATAGTCGTCATGATAGCACTGAGAACAGGTTTTTTTCAAATCAGGAGATTTTCAACACAAAATAATAAAAGAAGTTATTAATTCTCAGTGGCAACATTTTTTACATAAAGATACCTTCCATATTTTGACGACTGCAGCAGTCAATCCTCCGGTTTGTGAACTTTAATTTTACTAAATTTGTTTGATTGTTCAAATTGCAACTGACTTAAATCCGCTGTTTTCTAGTTTGCAAATTCTCGACAGCAAACATTTTTCCAGCAGAAATTTGCAACTACCCCTCAGAGTCAACTGTCACTTTGCTCCCTCAATTTCTCTCATTCTGCAAGTTTTTTGCGTACGCGAACGCCAAAAGCTATCAAAAATTATCAGTACGCGAACAGGCCAAAAATCAACAACAACAATTAGAAAAACTCGAAATTATCAGCTGATTTTGACAACCAGCGCACCCTGCTCTCCAATATGAGCCTACCTTGTAATTGTATCATGCTAGTAATGTTCCACTTAATAGCCTTTGATTTCCCGCTAACCTCATCAAGTTCATTAAGTTTTCGAATCAAGGTCAACTTTAGTAGATGGTGTGATATCTGACTTTCTGGGTTCAACGTTAAAAAAAAAACGAAATTTTAAACATCTCTGGTGCAAAAGTGTAGAATGCAAAATGCGGTAGCTCCCAAACGAAATCACAACTCTCCCACAAAGAATCACAGACTCACTCATTTCGTGTATTTTTGTTTTTTTGTTTTCCTCTCACTTATCACCAGCTTGGTATCTCTGCACAAAACGAGGAGAGTGGTTTTTTAGTGAGAAAATCATGTTTGTGTTTGTACTCATGGGTGGCGGGTGGCGGGTGTGTTGCTAGTTTTTGGAGCGCAATCAAAAATCAAATAAGCACTTTTTAAGTGCTAAATGCCGAGTTTGAAGAAGAAAACACTCACACACACGGTCGAGCAAGTATGTGTTCCTGTGAGTGTGTCTCTTTTGATGAATCTATGTATGCGTGTTCGTATTATCGCTAAATCGCGTCAACTTGTCAAGATTTTGTTTATTATCTCTCTACGAGTTGTAACTGAAAGAATAGAATTTTTGTAGACTAGAGATAATGAATTTATTGGTTGTTTTAAATGCAGATTGAAATTAATTCGAGGAATGTAAGTGGAAATTAACTAACTGTTGTTGTGTATCGTTGAGTACTTAATCTTAACTTAATCCTCAAATGTGTGTTTATCTTTAAGCACTTCCGGATTATGATGAGAGGATAAAAATTTGTTGAATTCGTAAAGATGAACAGTTGAAATAATTGGATTTGCAACGATTATGAAGACTAACTTGTAGTTGATACCAAATATTTTTACCTTTCTCAGAGCATGATGTACATGTACGTGTATGGATGTTCTTATGTGGCTGTGTGTATTGCTGAATGTTTGTTATGAGTTTCTGTCAGGGTTATCAGTTCATCGCTATCGGTTCTAAACAACTCTGCGGGCAGGCCTTCAACAGCAGCTGTCTCGTTGTTTTTAAGGCTACTTATTTCGAAAAGATTGCTTCAAGACGAATGGCAACCAAAAAGTCTCGCGTTATCAAGAGTGACTGGGGGATTTTCCCAATGTACTATTTATATAAACTAGGCTTCAAAAAAGCCCCATAGCTCTCAAGCTTTCCGCTTTCTTGGCGAAAATTGATTTATTGGAAATCAATAAAAATATATTTTTATGCGGTTTTGTTGCTTTGAGTAAATTTCTTAAATTCTCCTGCAATTATTAAAAACTCTCCTAAACTCTTTTAATTAATAAACAATTAATGCCATTAAAAAAATACCCCAAGCAGTCAAACGTCATTATTTAGTTGTTGTTGTCATTGTGTTTTTTGTTTTTATTTGAGGTTTTTTGTTGAGGCGTCAAAGAAAACGAGAAGAGAAAAAAATCTATTAAAAAAGTTGCAAACAAACGCCATCCATACTAATTAAAATAAACATCCAAAAATGCTTAGTTGAGTTGAGCAAAGAGCATAGAGTGAGAGAGAGAGTTTTAAGATGAAGAGCACAGAATTGAGCTATTTTGTTTTTTTTGCCAATCATGAAGAGCGTCATGCTAGCGTCAATCATTGCCGCTGCTTTCAGTGAGTGCTTGCGTATGTATGTATGTATGCATGTATGTTTGCCAGATCAGCTTGGATATAATAATTAATGATTGCGTTCAGTGTTGCCAGAAATTTTTGGGGAAAAAAGCTAGATGGGCTTTAAAAAAGGGCTAGAAAAGGCTAGATGGCTTAAAAAAAAAGGGCTAAAAAAAGGCTAGATTTGCCTACATTATTTTTACTTTGTGAATATTCGTACGTATTTATATATTTACATACTATATGAATATGATATAAAACAATACCAAGAACAAAACATATTTGAAATTGATTAAAATTGAATTCGGTCTTTCAAGCTCAAATATATAATAAGTATAAAAACCGTATTTTTTCCGAGTTTTTCGGATTTTTCTTGCTTGCACTCGGCTCCTCAAATTCCATTAATCAGACTCATTGCTGGAGCTGGAAGTACTTTCAGTGTTTTTTACATTTACAGCTAAAATAACGTTTCATTTATGAAGTGCTGCCAAATATATTATTTTATAGAGCACAGGGTTGCACTGGGTTTATACCAGAGATCTACAACAAATCAATTGAAAATCAAGTAACTTGAAAAAAATCAAGTTTTGACTTGATTTGTAGAAACTTGATATGTTTCTAACCTATAAGCCACGACTAGCTTCTGAAAAACGAATCATAAGTCAGACTTGATTCTATTTTGTTTCTACCCTACCTTAATTGATAGAAAAAAATCAAGCTTTCTACTCTTCAAGTCTAAGCGACTGCGCTCCCGTATAATCAGTGGCTTTCTACGAGCGTCTACTTATACTTTTATATACAAAGTGACGAAATTAATTAACCCCTACGGAGTGGTCGGAGGGAATAAGTCCCGAAGCGAAAAATGTTCCTTTTGTAAAAGTAATGCGGGTCGTTCATATATATTAACCCTCTCCGGCCCTACTTAAAGCTCCCCTGTTCAGGTGCAGGAAATAAAAAGCAACAAAAAGAACACAAACATACTTCAATCCAATGCTTTAAAGTTAAACTTATCCTTAGCTCGAGAAACGAAGTTTGCACTGACGACACGATGTTATTTCCTCGAACTTCGAAAACAGACTTGAAAATAAACAATTTGTAGGCAAAATAATTACTTTTTCCCTACATTTCCAGTTTCTACATTTCCAGTTTTCTACATTTGGCGACTTAATTTTTGCTCCCTATGATTCACGCAAACTTGTTGTTTCCCTGCCTCGACTTGTAGGGAGTTGAAAAACTAAAGGAACTTGAAACATCAAATGGATCCATTCATGCAGATCTCTGGTCCATACATCTTCAGAAATATATCAAAAAAGGCTAGAAAAGGCTAGAACGAAACAAAAAAAGGCTAAAAAAAAGGCTAGAGGCTAGATGGTATTTTTCGAGGCTAGACGGCAGAAAAAAAGGCTAGATCTAGCCTCAAAAAGGCTAGACTGGCAACACTGATTGCGTTATTGTTTTGTTATTGTTTTTGTTTTTGTTTTTGTTTTCTTTTTTTTTATTTATTTAACGCACAAGCAAGAAAACACAAAGCAATGAAATTTCACATCAAAGAATCGTATTTATGAATTTTTTTAAGAGAACCCAAAAGGAGATGTTAAAAAATATTTGAGCATTTATGAAGAGAGCACTAGCATATAGCGTGTAAGAGCGCGAAATCGAAAATTTATGCAAAATCCAAAGCAATAACAAGCAAGTAAGCAGATGTGGGTTGATAATTTATTTAAAAATCACAAATTAAAGCCATGAAAATATCCGGCTCTTTTAATTAATAAACATTTTATAATAATACACCACCATTTTTTTTTTTTATACATAAAGAAAAACAAAGAGCTTGCAACAGTCTTGAGGCGAAAAAGCTGTTAAAGGTCAATGTTGCCATTTATATGCATACATATTTGTGTGTGTGTGTGTGTCTGGTGTGTGTTCTGTTAATAGAAGAAAGGGATTTACGCGTTTTTAAGTAAGAACTTACGTTGTTTTTACACAGGCGGAACTAATATTTTAAAGGTTAAATCGTTGAAATTGTTAGGGAAAAACATTTCTTACGTGAGCTAAATAACGAAGTTAAAGTAGGAGTGCAAAAAATACTTTTCAGTCAGTTTCTTGAATAGAAAATAAGAGAACCTAATAAAGCCAAGAAAATTGTAAATAATTAAGTTTTGGAGACCCGGGTTGGAACCGCAGCAGCGACAGAAAATTATTTGAATTAAAATAATTTTTCTGTACGGCCGCCACCTCTCTGCAGACAATGGCGAACCTCAGAGAGTAATCAAAATGCCATGTAAAGCTTCTTGAGAACAAGAACATTCCGTTCATCGCCGTTCGGAGTCGGCGTTAAACCTGTAGGTCCGGTTCTCGGTTAATTTGGTACAAACTTAATAACACGCACAACACAATTGATCATGAGAAGCTAGGTCAAAGTCCTTTCAAGGGCTGAAATGACCAGTTATTTATTTTATTTTTTTTTTTTATGAATTGAAACCAAATAATACATGTCCTTCTGTTAAACATGGTAACGTCATGTTATGCGGATGTATGAGCACATATGGGGTTGGCAACATCCAGTACATAACTGACAGCATGAACCGTACATACAGATATTAAAGGACAATTTGGAAGTAAGTGGCGGAAATGTTGTGCTTACGGATCGTTACATATTTCAACAAGATAGCGACCCGAAGCAAACAGCTCACAATTATTAACTTTAGATCCTGTATAATACGCCAACTCCGCCTTTTCTCATGAGCAGCCTGTTTAAAGTCAGGATAAAGGAGGATGGTTGCAGGCAACTGGTTCGGCCTGCTCTGTGTAAATGTCGAGGGACTACCCAGATCCTGGAGTTGGTGGACTGTTTGATTCGATCAACGGTAGCGTATGCCTACGAAGGAATAGCAATGATCCTTAAAATTTGTTAGCTCGGGGATAGTCTTTACGCTCGACAGACGAACTATCACAATTTCCACCGGCACATTGGCATTGTGGTGTTCTAAAGACTGGTTAAACGTGGAAAAATTGGTATACACATATCTTGGTGTACAAGAGGTGTCAGAGTTGGGTACTCCGAGGTGAAAAATATATTTTAATAGCCTCGGAGTTGCAGTTTGCGAAGGTGTAAAATAGTGGTGACCATGTGTCACTCACAGTCAGGTGCGATGTGGTCCACTCTGTAGCAAGTCCAATAGTGATGGCTTTTGCCACTACAGTCATGAACGATGAGTGCAGATGTGTCGTTGTGTGTTAGTGCGTGTCGAGGTAAATCCCTTTTGCCCGGAGGGACTATCGCAGGGCTGGGCCTTCGGGGAGTATCGTGCTGGCTTTGGCAGTGCTCACTCACAGTCAGGTGCGATGTGGTCTACTCTGTAGCAAGTCCAATAGTGATGACTTTTGCCACTACAGTCATGAACGATGAGTGCAGATGTGTCGGTGTGTGTTAGTGCGTGTCGAGGTAAATCCCTTTTTTTGCCCGGAGGGACTATCACAGGGCTGGGCCTTCGGGGAGTATCGTGCTGGCTGTGGCAGCTCAGTGCCACGAACAGGTCTGTGAGATCGGCGTAGACTTGCGCTTAATCAACCGGCTGGCAATGCCCATAAATTGTCAGAGATGTTAGATGGGTCTCGCTTTCCACAAATAAATGTGGATGGTGATCCAACTAATCATCCATCATTCGAACTGTTGCGTTCCAGCATTTATTAATTTAAATATACACTTAAGTATGGTGTGTGTAACCGGTGTTGAAACGACAGGGCGTTGGTCGCGTCTGGAGTCATGGAAGCGACGCTCAAGAGAAGTTGGATGGACGTTGTATTTGTATAAGCATGGTACTAACGTCCGGAAGATTTATCTGTTGGGCATCAATTCCATGAACCTCGGCCCCATTGCCATGGGGCAATGTGAAATTAAGCCTATACGGCTTCACGTGTTCACGTAAATAAAATGGAATTAACTTCTGAATAATACTCCAAATATTTTAATAATATTTATTTTATTTTGTACAATAACACCTCCTCAGTCGCTGGATCTCAACCCGGTGGAACATTTATGGACGGACTTAGAGGGATCTATTTGAAAGCATCCTATAACATCAAAGGAACAATTAAAATGAGTTATAACAGAAGAATGAGTGAACATTATTTTTCTTTTCTTTTTCTTTCTTTCTTTGTTTTGAATTTTGCATAGCCATTCCCATATTCTTGAACTTATCCCTGTTTGAATCTCTTTCCCAATCCTTGTCCCAGTTCTCTTCTCAATATTTCTTTTATTGCTTGTCCCATTTCTTATCCTTATTCTTTGTACATTTTATCCTGTATATTTTTTGCTAAATTGTGACCCAAGGTGTATCTTAATCTTTTTCCTAATCCTTGCCCTTATCTATGCTAAAATTGTTTTTCCCCAACACTTGTCTGGATTCTAGTTCTATTCCTTGTCCAATTCCATGCTCTAATCTTTGTCCTTGTTCTCATCTTACTCCTGGTCCTTATCTTTGTCCAAATCCTTGACTCATTATTTTTCTAATCCTTGTGCTAATTCTTATCCAAACCCTTTTGAATTTTGGTGCATTTAGGTAACTTTAAGTAGTTCCCTGAGAGGTCTCATGACACCATTTTCTATTTATTTTTATCATTTCAATGAAAACTTCAGCTTTACATTTACGGTAGCACCAATAGTCATGAAATTTTTCATTACAGTTGCATTTAACTGTATTAAGCGGTTGCCTCCGTGATATCGGCCGACAACTTTTCAACTTTATTGAATCCTTTTTCAATGCTTTTCTATACTCCTTTGTACACATAAATTCAAATTTGCAGTCAGGTTTTTTTTTTATCATTTCAACTGAGTTAAGCTATTAATTCTCTAACATAAGTAAATAAATTGTATTATTATTTAGATAATATCATATAAGAGCGTTTTTTCTTAACATTTTATTTTTTGGTCTCGATGGTTCTTATTTAAAAAGTAACAACTCCGAATTCTTTTTAACGGCACTGTATCTAAATTGTTAATACCCGAAATTACGAAATAACTTACCAACCTACAGTTATGTTCATAAAAAAAGCATAACTCTGTTGTAATAGCGAATTACATATTTATATTTTTATTGAAAATTTCAAGCCGAATGTAGTGACTTCCAGCCCTTATATTACAATAAAAAAATTTTTGAGAAACTATAGAAAAAACATAAATATTTTTTAATTATAAACTTTGTAATTTATCGGTTAATATTTAGTAGCATGGCCTACGTTTTTGAATGACTGTGACACACCTGCGTTGCATAGAATTGATTAAGTTCTGACATCTTTCAATTGGTATTACATACCAGGATTTACTCACTATTTCCCAGAGCTTCTTACTATTTTTGAGATTCTCTGCACTTACGGCATTCTTTATATCTTTATATCTCTTTATATCTCCCTCGAATGTTTTCTTTTGGGTTTAGGTCCGGAGACTGAGCTGACCAATCCATTAAGTCGACATTTTTTCTCCTCAAACTTATTTTTGGGCCAGCTTACTTGTGTGTTTCAGGTCATTTTCCTGCTGATATGTCCATTTCAGCGGCATATTGTCCACAGAAAATGGGAGCATAGTTTCTTCAAGTATCCATGATCCATGGATGATTTAGGTTATCGGATATATGGGTCCAACGCCATAATAGGAGAAACATGCTCAAACCATAAGTTTAGCGCCATCATGTTTTGCCGATTTAACGTTGTATTTGGGATCATAAGTGGTTTTAACTGATATTCTCACATATTGCCGATGACCTTTTGATCCATAAAAACCTTTTTTGCTCTCATCGCTCGAGAAAATATTGCGCCATTTTTCGATAGGCCACTCCAGGTGTGCTTCAGCGAAAGTTAGTGTTTCATTAACTTTTTTTTTTGGCAGTGATGGTACTTTTCGGGGGCTTTGTACGGCCAGCTTAGCTTCCGGTAAACGACTTCTTATTGTCACTGAACTAATAGACAGCTTAAGATCCTCTTTTCTTTTTTTTAGAATTGATTTGCGGATCTTGATTTACCATTTACACTATTTTTCGATATGTGCGATTGGTCTTTGAAATTTTCGCGTTTGTTTCCACTTGTTTCGCGTTTGTTTTGTGATTTTAAAGTATTTGAAATCATTTTGGTAGAGCAACCGAGGATTTTTTCAATTTCCCAGTAGGTTTTCAATTCCTTTCGTAACTTTTTAATAATATTCCGGTTTTCTTCAGAACAGTACTTCGATCGGCCCTTTTTGCTAAATAATTGAATGAAATTAATAAAATTAATGCATTTATAAAGAATAATGTTTCTAAATTAATATTTGCTTATCTGTCGTTAATATAAAATTAACTAATTTTGCAACAGAGAGGACAATTGGATATTGCTGCTTTTATTATGAACTGCTCTTCATGCAAGTGTGCGACCGAATGAGCTCATAAAATATAATGAAACTATTTTTTGAGCACTTGTTAAACTCTTATAACGGTATTTTCATGCAGTTAACCACAGGCATGATACAATAATACAAGGTAGGAGTGACAACTGGCTATTTTCTCATGAGTGTCTTGCACCGACTGTCATTTTGCATGTTTTGCTTTCTTTTCTACTTTTTTCGTTCTTTAATTTGTACTTTTTTTGACAGTTGGTGCAAGACGAAAAACTGTCACTTCTACCTTGTATAATTGTATCATGACAACAGGTAGCAAACCACTCTATTGGAAGTATTTTAATATGTAATTTTGACACTTTCATAATATGAGGCATGGCGCTGCTAGTCTTATGAACACAACTGTTTATTCCTTAAAATTCTACCAAGGTTTTGATGCGGAGTTTTTTCGTAATTCTCCAGTGATTTTTGCAAACTTCCTGGAACAGAAGAAGAACTTTCTGAAATTAACTTTTCATAGTTTTTTTTTTAATTTATCTCTTATTTTGATTCATTTTACGATAAAAACTGTTGGAACAATCAAATGTGCTTATTTATACCTACTAATATATATATATATATATACACATCTGGACAAAAAAATAGGTACACCAGGGCTTTAGTGAGTTTTTTTTAAATAATTTATTATTAAAATGTTTTTTTATAAAAAAGAAATTATAATTTTAGACTTCAATATATTGAAAATAAGAAAAACAATTTGAATTCCAAACAAAAATAAAGAAAAATAAGTAATTCATAACAATAGGTATTGACAATGATTTTCATGTGGCCATAAGAATAGGTACAACGGCACAAAGAAAAAAAGTTAGATAATTGCATTTTATTTATTGTTTTGAGAATACCTCAGCTTAGTACAAACCAGTATCCTGAATATCCGCCATAATTCTTCAAAATAGCCTAAATCCTTCTAGGCATGGACGAAACCAAATGCTGGCACGTCTGCAATGGTATATTGTACCATGCTTGCTGAACTTTTTCCCACAAATCGTACTTATTTTTAAAAGTTTGGTTAGATATTCTTTTCTTCAATTCACCCCAAAGATTCGCAATCGGGTTGAGATAGGGGGATTGACTGGGCCAGGACATACAGACGATTTTGTTGTCCTTAAAAAAATCCCTTACCAACTTCGATGAGTGTTTGGGGTCATTATCTTGTTGGAACCGCCAAACTAAGGACATTTCTTCACTTGCTTAAGACAACATTATTCCTTGTAATATTTCCACATATTCGAATCAGGTCATAATGTCCTGAATACGAAATATTGGGCCTACGCCATAGTGGGAAAAACATCCCCAGACCATTATGTTTCCGCCACCATATTTGACCGTTTTCCTAGAGTACCGCGGATCGAGATCTTTGCCTTTTGGGCGACCAACATTCCTTGCGGCATCATTAGAAAACAAATTTATTTTGGCCTCGTCGCTCCATAGGATGTTGTTCCACTTTTTGACTCCTTCATCTCCTGACCATAATGAGGCATGAATTTTGGCAAATTATTTTCTGGCGTGTAAGTTTTTCTTACGAAGGAGTGGAATCTTACGGGCTATTCTGCCATAGAGCTTTGAACCCACTAACCTTCGTTGAATAGTCCGTGAAGATACTTTGTTGCCTAATTCTGCTGCTATTGTTCTTGTAGCTATAAAAGGGTCCTTTTTCGCCATTATATTAATGCGATGGTCATCGTTTACAGGCGTGGATCCAGGGGGGATTTGGGGGGTTCAAACCCCCCGAAATTCTAAAAGAACCTGTATTTAAATGTGATGTACCGATGTTTATTATGTGGGCTAAGAGTACCAAAAAAAAAAACATTGGTTCTATATAATTTACTTTAAATATTCACACCCCTATGCTGTAAACGTTTGTAGCTGTTTCTGCACGTATTGCTAAAATACTGAATTCTGTTCCAGTTTTTGTTTGTTTTTGCGATATCGCGCCTGTAGCTGTAAACAGTCACACATACAATCTCAACCTGAAATCACAAAAACACCGGATTTTTTGGATAAAATATATCAGCTTGTGGTATTTAACACAAAAAAATAATCCTGAGCACCACACAATCATATGGAGTGAAAGGTGGGTGGCTATTTTGTTCGCAGCAAAGTTTTTTCCAATAAGTGGAATAATTTTTTCACATATTGCAGCAAAACACATATTATAACATTCTTTTGAAAAACCAGAGGCTCAAAATAGATTTAAGACTAACGGTTTCTTGAGCAAAGTGGAATTTGCTCCATAGAACATTATCCACGCCTACGATTTTTTGAAAAAAAAATTAACCCGCTCTAATGTATATAAAGGGTGATTAAATTTTTAGGGCCGATGTTGAATATAAACCACACCTAAATGTCAAGTTTTTTTCTGCATTTCATTTGACATTTCTCAATTTCAGACTTACTCAATTTAAACCGTTAAAGTTATTCAGGCTTATTATGAAAATGGGCTTTCAAATCAAAATGCATATCGAGCACTTCGTGATTTTTTCGGTCAATTTAATCGTCCAAATGTGCGTACAATCTGAAAATCGTGCAAAAATTTGAACAAACCAGGTCTGTAGGAGATGTGAAAACACCAGTGCATGCTCGTACAGTTCGTACTGCAGAAAATATTGCTGCTGTTCGCGATAGTGTGGCTGAAGAGCCGTCCACCTCATCTCGTCGTCGTGCCCAACAATTGCACCTCTCACGCTCGTCGTTGATGAACATTATGCATAAAGACTTTCATTTACACGCTTACAAGGTGCAATTGACTCAAGAACTAAAGCCTCTTGACCATTTCAAGCGTCGTCAATGGTCAGAATGGTGGCAAGAAATTGCAACAGTGGATGATAAATTTTCGAAGAAAATCATCTTCAGTGATGAGGCACATTTTCACCTCAGTGGATTCGTCAATAAGCAAAATTGCCGCATTTGGGCGATTATCATTCGCCAGAGTGATTGTCGAAAAACCAATGCACCCACAAAGAGTGACTGTTTGGTGCGGTTTATGGGCTGGCGGCATCATTGGGCCGTATTTTTTCCAAAGTGAGGCCGGTCAGACAGTAACTGTGAATGGTGTTAGCTATCGTGAGATGATAACGAACTTTTTATGGCCCGAATTGGAAGATATGGATGTGGACGATATGGAGTTTCAATAGGACGGTGCCACTTGCCACACAGCTAACGAAACAATGGCTCTTTTGCACGACAAATTCAACGGCCGTGTTATCTCACGTGGTGGCGATGTCAATTGGCCGCCAATCATGTGATTTGACACCGTTGGACTTCTTTCTTTGGTGTTATTTGAAAACGAAGGATGAGATAATTCGGCACATTAACGGCATAGAACCTCACTTATGCCTCGGCGTCATCGAAAATTTGGACCATCGGATGGAGGTGTGCCGCCGAGGTCGCGGCGGCCATTTAGCCGAGATTCTGTTCCATGCATAATTGAACCATACCAATATTATCATAATAAAAAGAAATGACAATAATTTCCTTAATAACACGGTGTAACAGTGAAAATAAACTCGGCTCGAGACATAGTAGAGGTTGTAGGTCTAGTTGAACATAAGATAACTGCATACTTAGTTTTTTGAATATACCCTCAAAATCGGGATTTGTGGTCAAAAAACCGATTTTAGGTAGGTGCATGTATAGTTTGTTATGTAACTCCGTTATGTCTAGCTCAATTTTAAAAATTTAAACATTGATAGAAAGAAGAAAAATATACCCTTAATATAATACATAGACCGTTTTTTTACAAAATGAATTGACAAAGTTACAGGTAAAATCATTTGAAAATTTCTCATTTTTTTTTAATTTTTTCAACTTCAACAACGTTTTGTTAACAAATTTTGTTTTGTGGCACTATTACTTTTAGCAGGATTCTGAAAGCCTGTTAAATTTTGCGTTCAACAAGCTATCATTTACTTCAATTGGCTGAAATACAAATGCACTATCGAATTTTTAGTATTTGTAATAAAATACAAAAAATTTTAATTTTTTTTTTTTTTTTCTAAAAATGTTTATTTTACCTTTTTCGTTTATATATATTATAATCGATTTCACGTTTTAGGGACCAGCAGTAGTCTACCAGTATGTTTATGGAATTTTTTCATTGAAAGCCGGTTTCTATGGCTTCCATCTCCTGGTGGAACCTTTCTCCTTGTTCATCACTAAACTGCCCAAGGCTATTCGGGAAAAAGTTTTTATGGGAGTGCAAATAATGTATTTCGATTGACATATTGCAGCCCATTTCTTCGTAGGCACTTAAAAATTCATTTACAACATCTAAGTAATTTCGACTCTTCTTGTTGCCGAGGAAATAAATGCATAACGAAATAAAACTATTCCAAGCTCTTTTTTCAACTGGATTTGATTTAGAAACGAAATCAGTGTCCAAGAAAATTTTCCGAATTTGTGGGCCCACAAATAAACCTTAGAATAACCGAAATGAATAAATAACTTTTATAAAAGATTTTAACGTGCACGATACTTTCTTTGATTTTGGCCTCACTTAACCTAGGAAACGCTGCAATCAGATTTTTTTTTTTTTAGCTTTGAACCAAGGATTTCAGGTGGAATACCTATTCAGTGAAGTCTGCCTTGGTTCGAGGTGGAATACCTATTCAGTCAAGTCTGCCTTGGTTCGAAAATGGGATGATAGATTAGTGGGAAGGAAAGGGCAATCAAGTGAAACACGTGTAGGATGTTCTAAGCGTGGTGGAAAGCCAAAGAAACATATGAATTTGAATCAGACGCAAGTGTTATGCCTTTACCTCAGTCAATTCAAGTTATAAGTCAATCTCATCCACAAACTTCTCTACCATCAACTACAACTTCATGTCGTAAATATTGATGAATTTTTAATTTCAGTTAATTAGAAATGAGGATAGAAAATTAAGAAAGGTTAAAAGCGAAGGACCATGGCCTGGCCAGGAATCGAACACGAGACCTCTGTGGTGGCAGTCGAGCACGCTACCAACTCGACTACCGAGGCCGCGGTAGGATTACATTTTCAGGTCGCACCAGTGGAGTATTCAAAACATATTTTTTGACAACTTGAAATGAAGCACGCAGTGGATACTCCTTTTGCTTATATTTATTATCCCATTCGACTATCCCATTCGCAAATAATGCAAGGATACTTGGTATAACCACCTTGCATTCCAAACAGTATTGTTAGAGCCTTTAAGTCGGCGATATACATATATCAGAATTTAACATATCAAGAATCACACAAAAAGTTTTTAAATAAATCATACTCTTGCAAGATCCCTCAATAAACAAACGCCATTCATTCGGATCGTGTTTGTGGTTAAAAACTGAAAACAGTTCCGTCACATCCGGGCAATACACCAGCTTTATGATAATATATATAAACGAAAAAGCTCAAAAAAACATTTTTAAAAAAAAAAACATTTTTTTGTATTTTTTTACGAATACTAAAAATTCGATAGTGCATTTGTATTTCAGCCAATTGAAGTAAATGATAGCTTGTTGAACGCAAAATTTAACAGGCTTTCAGAATCCTGCTAAAAGTAATAGTGCCACAAAACAAAATTTGTTAACAAAACGTTGTTGAAGTTGAAAAAATTAAAAAAAATGAGAAATTTTCAAATGATTTTACCTGTAACTTTGTCAATTCTTTTTGTAAAAAAACGGTCTATGTATTATATTAAGGGTATATTTTTTTTCTTTCTATCAATGTTTAAATTTTTAAAATTGAGCTAGATATAACGGAGTTACATAACAAACTATACATGCACCTACCTAAAATCGGTTTTTTGACCACAAATCCCGATTTTGAGGGTATATTCAAAAAACTAAGTATGCAGTTGTCTTATGTTCAACCAGGCCTACTACCTCTTCTATGTCTCGAGGCAAGTTTTTTGATTTGTTTTCATTTTGTAACACCGTGTAATTTGTGTTTTATTCAAAATCAACATCGGCCTTTAATATTTAACTACCCTTTATATATATAACGTACATAAATATTTTTTAAATCCCCCCCCCCCCAAATATATTCCTGGAACCGCCCCTGATCGTTTAGTGTGGTTTTCCGTTTTCTTCCACGTTTTTCTCCAACTTTTTTTTCCTTAAAGCATTCACGACATAATTTCGAGAACGTCCAAGAATTTTGGCAATCGTTCCATATCCATTTCCTCCAGCACGCATCTCAATAGCAATCCGCTTTTCTTCGGGTGTACAGTGATCACCGCGACCCATCTAGATACCAAAATCTTTTATGAAGGCTTCAAAATTTAAAATTATTTTACAAACCTTTACAGAAAAATTCCAAAACTACACTTTAAATGCACTTAAAATATTTTTTTCTGAAAGTGTACCTATTTTTTTTGTCCACAGCGCGTTGTTTCATTGTGATATATCTCTTGGTAACTAAATTTTAGATTAGAAACTGCACTGCAAGCAGATTGCCTGTCAATAACGGGACAACTTGTGCAACGGTAAATTTTTAACTTTCAATTAAACTATGACATATTAATCAAAAACCATTTTTTTGGGATGTACCTATTTTTTGTCCAGATGTACAGCCTTGGCCAAAAGAAAGAGGCACACCCTAATTTACTGAATACTCCGTCTTTAAAAGTAAAGCAATAGTTTTTTATTTATAAATTAGTGAAAATACATCAAAAAAGATAAAAAAATATTAATATTTAGTTGGTCCACCCTTCGACTTAATGACAGCAGCAATCCGTTGTGGCATACTGCGTACAAGCTTTCTACATTCGACTGTTGTTATGGTGCTCCATTCGTGGATCAAAGCTTTTTTCAAGGTTGCTTTTGATGTTATATTGTGTCGTTTTACGTTACGCTTTAGTAGAGCCCACAAGTGCTCGATAGGGTTTAAATCTGGTGACTGCGCTGGCCAGTCTAACAAGAGAATACTGTTGTATCTAAACCAGTGCATCGTAGTCGTTGATTTGTGACAAGGAGCATTATCCTGTTGAAATTTTACTCCATCTAAGTTAGTGTCGCCAAAAATGTGGGTTAATGATGGCAAAAGTGCATTTTCTAGCACATTAATGTATTTTTGGCTGTCCATGCGGCCTTCGCAAATGAACATTTCGCCAACCCCATCAGCAGCCATGCAGCCCCAGATCATTATGCTGCCTCTTCCATGCTTAACAGTGGGTACCAAGCAATCTGGATGGTACTCCTCACCAACGCGTCGCCTCACAAACGTCACACCAGGTGTTCCAAATACCTGTAAGAAACAAAAACCAACACATTTTATGAAATGTACATTATTTCTTTTACCCGGCGTTAGTGTGGTGGTAGAAAAAACTGGCTATGGTTGTGTTGAAAATATTGTATTTAAGCTAACCTCGAAGTTGGATTCATCGGACCACAGAACATTCGACCAATCTTCTTCTGTGAAGTGTCGGTGTTGGAGAGCCCATTCAAAACATTTTTTGCGATTTCTGTCTGAAAGCCACGGCTCTTTCGAGCCTTGCGTCCTTTCAAACCTGCTTCCATGAGTCTTCTCCGGACTGTTCAAGCACTAACATTTTTCCCAATATCATCCAACAGGACAGTGGCGAGGGCAGAAGATGATTTTTTGCGGTTCTTTAGACACTCACGGATAAGTTTTTTCCGATCGTTAGTTAGGCGTTTTCTTCCTGTTTTTGATTTATTATGGTGAGATTTTGTCTCTGCAAATCGTCTGAGTGCACATTGCACTGCCCACCGCGAGCAATCTCTTCCTGAGACTTGCCTTCTTCGTTTAGAATTTGGATTCTCACTCTTTTTTCAAACGAAAGTTCACTTCTAACAGGCATTTCGACAAGAAAATAATATCTACTCACAAACTTGGTTTACACAAAAGCTACTTTATACCTTGCAGAGTACTCAAAAACTAACAAATTATTGGAACTATTTCTTAAATAATTCCATTATTAATATCATTTTTGATAAGTGTGCCATGACTTTTTTTTTTTAATGAACGTTTAAACACATACATAAGCAATGCATTTTTAAAAAGCAATGGTTACTTCGTTAGCTAATTTTACAATAATTCATATCTAAGGGGGGTGCCTCATACTTTTGGTCAAGGCTGTATATATACATATAGTATCTTATTTATCCCAACCGTTCTGCTATCTACAAAAACAATGAATTCGCAGTTATCTCACCCATGATTTCTAAGAACTTTTTGAAGGATTTTTACAAATTTCCATAGAAATCCGTAAAAAAAATGGTACTCTCAACAAAACAATTCGTTAAAATTTCATAGATAATTCACTTAAAGTAAAGCTACTTAATTCATGTTTGTGTTGTTGCTGTTTTGATTAATTTATAATCGAGCACAAATTTGTAACCGACTCACTGACTGCATTTACATATCAGTTCAGCAAATCTGTCACCAACGCACACATAAACACTAAAGCGCTCACTCACTCCATAAACGAGTAGTGAGAAAATGCTCTTTTGTAGTAAATGCTCTTAAACATTTTCTACACTCAATGCTTTTGGGCTCTTTTGAACTTGTTTCACTCTCTCGCTAGTTAAATGTCTTGCTGTTTATCACTCCGTCACCGTGCAGCGTACGGCATTCGAATGTTTTTCAACTGAATTCAGTCGGCGTGCCACAATCAAGCGAGCCAAGTGCTAGTTCGACGGTGGAGCCTGCATTCAGTTCATTGCGAATGTGAGAACTGTGTGGACGTGCTCGACTCGTAACGTTCGTTAATAAATCAAACTTCAAGTGAATTGAAACAACCAACCATTTAAGAAGTAATATTTTTATTAATTAAAAAAAAAAAAATTATCTGTTTAATCAAAACAACCATTTGAATAAAAACGGTGCAATTGCTAACTTTATGAAATTACAACCAATTAAAATAACTTAAAAAAAAAACACAAACAAGGAATTTTTTGTTATCTTCCTAATAATAATTTCCTAAGTGAAAATTCAAAAGTCCTGGATTATTTTGAATTTCTCACAAATAAATCAAGTAACTTCAATTTATATATCGTATAACCAAAAATAAAAATTATAAAAAAAAACAACAAAAATTACTAAACTCAAAACTGAACAAAGTGAAAATAAGTGCATTTTTGACAACTCGAAGAAAGGCCAAACAGCTGGTTTTGTGACAAAAACAAAACACAAGAGTTCAAAGAAGTTAAGAAAAATTAAGCAAAAAAAAAATTTTTTTTGTGAAAAAATTTAAGGAAAAAAAAAACTAAACTGGTTTTGCTTAAAACTCAAAGAATCGCAATTAATACATTACCGCTAGATATTGTGATAAACTGTGATTGAATTAAACAAAAATAAAAAAAAAAGTTCGAAACTCGACAAAAAAAATCTATTTCAAAAAATCTCAAAAAACCATAAATTTTACAACAAAAATACCAGCAAGCATCAATAGTACAACGCAAGCAACAAAAACAATAACAACAACAACTAAGAAGTGAAAATAAATTGTGGTTTACCTTGCAGACAGACCAAACCAAACATAAGTGAGCAAAGCAGCGTGTAACAACTTAAAAACAACAACCACAACAACAACAACTCGAACTACAACATTAAAACAAGTTATTTTGTTGGCTCTGACAAACGCGCTCTCTGCAGCCATAGTTTGAAAAAAAAAAAACAAAAAAGTTAACAAACAACAGCAGCAAACAGCAAAACCAACACACATCAACGGTACTTGCAACAGTGCGTTGAATACAAACGCCTGTTCGGCGCATACGAAGCATTTTAAGGCCGCCGTTGCCGCCCCCTCGCATCCCCCAGTTGGCGCTTGACCAACAATGACCTTGCCAACAACAACAACACTCAGCGATAATTGCGAAGACGATTCCGACATGTTCGGACCGCCACGCTCAACTCCACCGATGGGCTATCATCATCATCGTTCGCGCGTGCCGATGATCTCGCCAAAGTTGCGTCAACGCGAAGAACGCAAACGCATTCTACAGCTGTGCGCACACAAGCTGGAGCGCATCAAGGACTCGGAGACAAATCTGCGACGCAGCGTATGCATCAACAACACCTACTGTCGGCTGACGGACGAGCTGCGACGTGAAAAGCAGTCGCGCTACTTGGCCAACCAACCAAAGTAAGTAGCAAAAATTGTAGAAATATTAAAAGTAGCTAGTAGCCTATGGCTACATGAAAAAACAAAAAAAAAAAAAAATAGTCTGCCATCTGCCACTCATTGATAACTCATTTGTTCTTAAAGCTGCTCAATTAAAAATAAGTTGCTTTTTCTCTGCCCATTGCTGTTGTTCTGCTCATGTTCTTTTGCTGTCATAAAAAATTCAAGGAAATGCGGATATTAAAGATATAAATTCTAATTTGCACAAAATTAAACAAAGCAAGAGTGCGGCAAGCACGAGCAGTATGAGCTGTAACGAAACGATGGCACTAGGCTGTGATGTTAAAGGCTGTAGCTATTGATTTTTTTTTTTTGTGTTTGTTCACCTTCAGTTCGGGGATTTTTCGCAAAAAGAAGAAGAAAAAAAAACATCACAAACGACAAAATAGACTTTTATGAGTCAGGAAAATTTGTAGCAGAAGGAAGGCAGGTAGAACGCAAGAAATCTCAATAGAGTGCTTTGCATAAAATACTATCGTGCAAGTAGCAAAAAGTAACGCACGGATGCGTTGGAAGTTATCGAGTTAATGAAGCTTATTATGTATGTATGACTGTGTGTGCGTGTGTGTATGTTAATTGTAACATAAACAAACAACAACAACAACGAGAAACTAAAAAAAAATAAAAGCGTAGCAGAAATTAAAACGCAATTAAAACTGAAGAACTACAACAAAAACACAAAACAACAACAACAACAATGACAAAAACGCTAAAAAATTGCACTTGCAGTCAACAGATTTAATTGCAAATAAAAGATACAAACAACAACAACAAAAGCAAAACAGACTTGCTGAAAATCAAGCAAAAACGTCAGTCAGCCAACGCAAAGAAAAACAAAAATCAAAGACGAGCGCAGAGCACAAAAAGCGCAGAAAAAAACCCCGTAAGAGCAGCGTTAAATCAACAACAACAATATTCAACAAAACACTAAAAGGCAACATTAACAGCAAAAGCAACAACAACAACAGCACAAATAAAAACATTCATACTTACATAAATTCAGGCCAAGCTCAGTTGTTTGCATATAAAAGATACTTAAGTATCGCAACGGCAGCAACAAAGCTAATGTGGAACCAGATACAAAAACAACAACAACAACAGCGACAACAACAACAACAAAACGTAATAGATGTATGCTCTATGCTCTAAGGAAAAAGTGCAAAAGCCAGCAACAAATCCAAGAGCCGCTTCTTACAGTTGTGGTTATTGTTGTTGCTGCTGTTGTTGTTGTTGTTGTTGTTGTATTATGTAAAAGACATTAATTGCGTCTAGTTAATTTTAAGTTGAGCGGGTGCCAATAGAAAATTATTTGCTCAAAGTTTATGCCTTACTTTGTCATAAAAGAAAAACAAAAAATCTATCGCAATATTTTGAGCAACACACGCTTAGCTACCCGCTGGCTAAAAGTTATCGCTAAGCTGAATGTGGGTCATAATATCATTTTCAATTACTTCTACCTAACTCTAGTTCTAATTGATCCTAGTGTAATGCTGAGCCGTAAGCAGCATATATGTATAGCAATAGATACCTATTGTAATTATTTGCTCAAAATGTGAGCCTAACTTTAATCCTTAATCTTTTAATTTAATTGGCTTTTAAATCTGCCTGGAGACTTTAAGGCAACCAAGCTTACTTACCCGCCAGTCAAAAGTTCTTGGTAATAAAAACAAGCATTTATCAAACAATTATTTCTGAAAAGTTCTTACACTCATTGATCCTGAATTTTTGAATGATTCTAGTTCTCATAGATCCTATTGTAATGCAGAACTGTAAACGGCATGTGAAATGACTTCGTTTTTTGTTGTTATGGTAAAGAAAGCTTATATCAGAAATAATATTTTCGTTAAAATTGTACATTCCCCATTCCATTTAGATTCCGTTTTGAATTCTCAGTTTTAATTCGAGAATACCTCGTTTCATTTTTAAAATATTTTATTCAGGGTCAGATTTCTGACCAGAGAACGAAAATAAACAATAACGAATCGTTCTATTTTGTTACGTTCCGATCTTTCAAGCTAACGAATCAAAAACAATTCAAACAACGAAAGACAATTGAGCGTCTGTTTTGTTTTTCGTTTGCTGTTACTAGCGAAACAATAAAGCTGTAGGAGCTACAAACGTCAAACGAAAAAAAGCAACAACAGCAATTAGAAAAACTCGCAATTATTAGCTGATTTTGACAACTAGCGAACCTGCTCTCCAATATGACCTCATGGATATCAACATAGGTATCAACATGGGTTGCCTCAAACTTGTTGAATGTTCGGCTTTTAACTTCAGAGCAGCTAGCCTGCTGAAAAGTTAAGCTTCTCACGCGGTAAGCATTGAATACGTGCTGATACTGGCAAGCAGAGTCATAAAAACATGCTCACAAGCTGCTCAGTTCTTTTATTGCGTTACAGTAAAACAAAAAACAAACCAAACGAAAATAAAGGAGACAAAAGTATAGAAACGATCTTCATTAATAGATTCTTCATAACTTTTCTTTTTTTTTCTATGTTCATAGTGATCATTAAAAAAACGTTTGCTTTGGTTTCGTTTCCTATACTGATACGTTAGCAAAAATTATAAAAATTACGTTATCTCTCTCTTCCACTGGAAGATTTCGTGTTTCGTTTGCCCTCACTAAGACCCTTTTACATTGGTCAAGACTTGAAATCAATTCTTTGCGATTCCCTTTTAAACTTACACTCTCTCACGTTGATGTCCGCGTCTTTCATCATCAAACTCACAGACTTTATTTCAAGTCTTGACCAATGTAATAGGGGTCTAACGAAACGAATGAAAAATAACGTTTTTGTATCACCCTCGAGAGATCGGTTCGGATATCGTTTCGTTTATTTGCATTCTCTGTTTCTAACAGCCAAATCTTGTGATTGAATTTTCAACCACTTGCTACAATCTGGTTGAGTCAAAAATTTGACTACATGACAATCCAATACTTTGGTATTAGAAATATGGAAAACTCCTTATTAAACTTAGTTTTATAACAATTATTTTCTATGCTACTGCAAAATAGCTTTAATGAGTGCTGATCTCCAATGTGTTCTCTTGCGTGTGGTTTTCACGCTCTTGTACTTCAAATGTAGACAAACTGCTCTATAGCTCGCTTACTGTGTAAGCTACATGTCATCAGTGCTCTACTTGTCATGTCTGATCAAATGTTATTGTGAATTGTTATTAGCAGGCGTTACAAGCCTTGCAGCAACGTTATTGTTATGATTCATTTGTTCATGAGAGAAGTCAATTTACCACTGGGTGCGCACTCTCTTGGCTCAACATCTGTATTAAGCCTAGCAACATGAAGGTAAAAAAAAAACGCAAACAAAAGCCAAGCCAGGCAGGCACACAGAGGTTGAAAAAAAAAAAATCACCAATCATGCTTTTGTTGTTTTTCTTTGTTTTGTTTTGTTGTTGTTGTTGCTGTTGTTGCTACTCATAACAATGAGCAATGATCACGTACAACTTGCAACACACTCAAATGTAAATGTGTTCTACGCTGTTCGCTGTTATACAGGCATAGTTTTAAGATTAACAGCTGTTGGTGTAGTTGTTGTTTTTGTTTTTGTTTTTGTTGTGGGTATTGTTGTTGGTCGTCTTACCGTTAACTTGGCTTGGTCAAAATGCTATTTGTTGTAGACGTTGTTATTGCTGCTGACTGGTTGCTAAACATAGCGGCAGAAGCATCAGTGGCAGAAGCAGCAGCGGCAGCAGCATTTTGTGGCAATAAATCATAACTCTTGAGTGCTACTTTGTTATGTTGATAACACCAAAAACAAAAAAGAAGGAAATGTCTTGCCTTTAAAAAAATATCGCAACCACTCATTATGTTTCGCTGGCAACATTGGCAGGCAACATCATGTCATTAACTGCTTGAATATTGTTGTAATGAAGTTTTTAATGGACAAAACTTTAGCATAAGCGGTTAAAGAAACATTTTGACGCTTAAAGATACATTAAAAATCGATGCAACCCAAGACAACAAAATTTGTCAATAAGCCAAAAATACATATTTTTTTATAACTCTAAAAAGTACAGACAAGAAAAATATATTAAGCACCAACAATATCAACAACAACAACAAATGCAACAACAACAAAAACAAATGCAACAGCAATAAGCAGCAGCAATGTTTTTCCAAATGCATAAACCAAACAACAAAAAAAAAACACATCACATCACATTAAAGAAAAAAAAAAGGCAAAGACGAAATAGAGAAAAGAGCAAATAAAACGCAACAACAACAACAACAAGACTTGGCAAAGTCATTGTCAGCGCGCGGGGTGCGCTTTGCCAAGCGTCGCCGTCAAACACACTGCCAAACAACATAAAAACTTATCAGCCGGCAATAAACGAACGAACGAGCGAGCGAACGTATTAACGAAAGCAGCAGCAAAGCAAATCAAGAAATGCAACAACAACAACAACAACAATAGCATTGAACCAACAAAAAAAAAAAAGATTGTTCAAGAAAAGCATGTAAAAAAACAAAAAAAAAACTCACAACCAAATGAAACAAGTAACCAGCGTAGCTGCCACAACAACAACAACAGTCAACAGCAATAACACCAACCAAGCAAAAACAACAAAGTTTAAAGACGTTGCAGCACAAGTTGTTTGAATGCTTGTACCTCGCTCACGCTCCCCACCGCCCCTTGCCATATTAAATCAACACAGCCAGACAGCCGAACCAGCCAGTCAGCCCAGCCAACCAACCAACCAGCCAGGCAAACCAAACCAAGTTTAAAATATTTCAATTCCTCGTTCCCTGTTTGATGCGCCATGCATTACTCGTACGAATTCGCACACCAGAAAACTTTGATAATACACCAAAAATATTACATAAATTTATACAAACGTATAGCAAAAACCATTGTAAATAATTTGTTAAAAGATATGCATAAGCTTCTAACGGTATTTAAGTGCGGGGGGGGGATATCAGTAAAATATCGGAAATTCTCAAAAAGTAGTGAAACATGAAAAAAGTAATAAACAGTGTGTACCTGCCCACTTTAATTATTGTCTAACACGGCATACATACTACATGTATGTTGCCACAGCTCAAACAGCTACAAGCCGTATGAAATGAAGTTGTAAAAGTGGTGTGGATGATGTTGGTGGCGGGAGTGATAATTATGTAAGTTTTGGCGAAACCCGAAAAGTTGGGCAATTTTCGGCAACAGGAAGAGGGATATGGGTGGATAGAGCAGAAGAAAATCACTTGAAAAAGTAGCGAAGACGCAATCTGTGGCTTACTAGTTGATGTTGACGGAAGTGGATTTTTTGGTGGGCAAAATAAAGGCGGAGTTTAAAGCTGAGATGGTTAAGATTAAGAACATTTGCATGTAGCCAAGACTTGTTGCGAAGAAAATGTGAAGAATGCCTAAGATAAAAATGAACTTGCATGCGAAAATAACGAATAAACATGGAGAGGCAAAGTAATGTGATGCTCAAAATCTAAAAGTTTTGATGCAGGGAAGTTAAATTCCGTGTTTCCTCCTTTAGCAGTCCTGTGAATCAGACAGCGGATAATAAAACTGAGCATTCAAAGGCTTAGGAGTTTGTGTGCAGGAACCGAAATTTGTACCGACTGTCAAAATATGAACAAATTTCACTCATTAGTTTGTGCGTGACAGTCATCAACAGGACAGGAACAACTTTTATTCTTTTTGTAGCAATGGAAAAAGTGAATTTCGAGTTTTTACAAAGCACTAGTCTTTTAATGGGAAAATCCACTGTACAAGCAAAGCAATCAATTGACAAATGTTGTGGTGAATCTGCTCCATCAAAATCAACTACTTATAATTTATTAGTTTGCGGTTTTCAAACGTGGGCGTATAATAGGGTTGCCAGATTTGGAAAGGGCAATATCGGGACATTTTTACAAAACTCCGGGATTTTACAGAACTCGCCGGGACATTTTTAACAAAAAAGCCAGAGAAAACAGATAGTCTAAAGTTTTGTGTTTCTAACAAAATATCATGTGGAGAATTGTAGAAAAATATCAGAATTGTGGAGAAACAATTCGTGGTTTTTAAGTACAAAGCAACAAAATTTAAAAGATTGAACATCATAAACGGGACGAAAGTGCGTCAAAAGTGAGTCAGAGAGAATTGTCAAAAACAAGTACCGCCAATTTCGATTAAAATTACGGTGCTGCTGTACTGTTTAATTTAGCACACACGCAATGCACTGTTCACTCGGGGATACTTTCACCAATCGTTGCTTCCCAGTAAGAACTACAAATAAATTTAAGTATTTTTTTTAAATACGGAAAAAATTACATGAATTTCAACCAAAATAATTTGCAGTTTTTATTGCGTTTATTTTTTGTGCAAATTCCGGGACTTTAAGGCAAATACGGGGACTCGGGACACCAACTGAAAAACCGGGACAATCCCGGCGAGTCCCGGCTACCTGGTAACCATAGCCTACAAGCACTTTTGATGTACATATGTAGAACGTTCAGGTCCTTCAAAAGAGGTAGCAACTGCAGAAACTATCAACAGAATCCATGATATCGTATTAGACAATCCGAAAGTGAAAGTGCTTGAGATAGTTGAGGCGACAAAGATATCAACTGACTCGGTGGTTTCCATTTTGCATGAAAATTTGGATAAGAAAAAGCTGTTTGCAAGATGGATGCCGCGTGTGTGATAATAATCGCAAAAAAAAGGCAATGACTTCATGATTCTGAGCAATGTTTAACCGTGATCCAATGATTTTAAGAGCCTATAAGTGAACTCTGTTCAAGAATGGACTCTAAACCATAAACTTGAATCGGTATAACAAGTCTAACAATGGTTGGATGCGCTCTAATGCGGGCAAAGACACATTAATCGGCCGTTAAGTTTTGGGCAGTATTTTTTTGGGATTCACACGGCATATTATGGATAGACTATCTTGAAAAAAGAAAAACATGAACAAGCAAAAAACATAAACAAGCGTCTTGAAAACCACGTCACTGTTGACAACATCTCTTTCGAGGTTGTTAAGGACTTCATCTACCTGGGATCCAGCATAAACTCTTTCAACGATGTCAGTATTGAGATAAAACGAAGGATAACTCTTGCCAACAGGTGTTACTTTGGGCTGAGTAGGCAATTGAGAAGCAGAGCCCTCTCTCGACGAACAAAACTCACGCTCTATAAGTCACTAATCATGCCCGTCCTATTATACATATGCAGCACAAACCTGGACGTTGAGCAGTTCTGATGAAAATACTTTGGGAGCCTTCGAGAGAAAGATCCTTCGTAAAATCTTCGGTCCAATCTGCGTCAATGGCGAGTACCGAATTCGATGGAACCACGAGCTGTATGAGCTGTACGCTGACATTGACATAGTCAAGAGCATTAAAATCGAGCGGCTCCGCTGGCTAGGTCATGTTGAGCGAATGGAAAACGACGCTCCAGCGAAAAAAATATTCGATTCGATGCCCGGTGGTGCTCAACTCAAAAGAGCACGCCCACATCTTCGTTGGAAGGATTAGCTGTTGGATAACCTGACCACGCTTGGTGTTTCCAACTGGCGCCAGCAAGCTCAATTTCTTATACGAGGCCAAAACCGACCTACGGTTGTAAGCACCAGATAAGTAAGTAAAAAGCAAATATTTTACAGCATTATTGGACCGCATGAACGATGCACTCAAGCCAAAACGACCTCATTTAAAGAAGAAAAAAAGTACTTTTTTTTGCAAAGCAATTCTAGACAATCCATTTCAGCAGTTATTGAAAGCCATGTCAAAACTCAACGAACTACGCTTTAAATTGCTAAGATGGTCAACTTTATGAAAAGTCAATGCGGGACATTCTTGGTGATAGGGGATGTAAGTGTGAACGACGGAGGTTACGTCAGTAAACTTAAATTAGGAAACAAACAAGTGCAACGTACTGAAGTTTTTATTTATTTTTAAAATCACATTTCGCAGATGAGTGACATTTTTTTATTAAATCTGGGTTTTGTAGAAGAATATCATAAAAATTTTCACAACTGCCCATATTAAATTTTACAATAACCATCGTATTCGCCAGATATGACCCCAGCAACTCTTATCATTTTTTCAATATCAAAAGATGTCTCTCACAGGAAAAAGATTTAAATCAAATGAAGAAGTTGATTTGGAGATCGATACGATACAAAGCTATTGAAATGTTGACAAATCGTTGGTTTAAGTGTATCGAGGAAAGGAAAGTATGTTGAATAAGATTTTTAACTTAAAATATGACCTTTTACATTTAAATGTAACTTTTTAAAACCAAATTCAACTCATTAAACCCAATTCAAAGAAAACGTTTTCTTTTCTAAAACAACTTTACAGATTTCAAATAAAACTTCATGCATTTCAAATTCAACTTGAAGTGTAGAAAGTTGAATTTGAAATTTAAAAAGTTACATTTTAAATGGAAAAAGTTGTTTTTTAGCGTTAAAATGTTGAATATGAAATGTAGAGTTATTTTTTAACGAAAAATGGTTTTTTTGATTTGTTGATTTGAAAAAAGTTACATTTGAAATGTAAAAGGTTGTATTTGAATTTTAATACCTTTTCACAGTTAAACCAGCGAGTTATTGAATAGCCTGGTATATTATTCCTTGCTCTAAAATTCATGACGTCGCTCTTGTTGAGAAGTCTAATAACTACTTACGAAAGTATGCTATATGAATTTTTTTTATTTTTAATTAAGACTCGCTGGACAAGGCCGTGTTCTCTGTTGGTATTGAATAAACTTTGTCCCATTGGGACATTTCATACACATGTATAAATTTGAGAATATTGAAAATTTAAGCGATTCAACCCAGAATATAGCGTCGGTTAGTAAAAATATAAAAGCTGATATCGTGGATTCTTCAAAGTTCGCAAAATTTGGGAACTACTTTTAGCTTCACACTTAAATCTAGGACTTGTTATTTGGTGATAGCCAGAAAAAGTCACAAGCTATGTGGTGCATATTATAAAAATGGGCAAATTGAACCTTATTTTGTCAAAAACTATAATGGTTGCACTTTCTCTGATGGATGGAACGTACTTTCATACTAAAAAGGATACGTTTTTATTTCTTTTATACGGATACGTTTTTATTTTGAGGGTAGTACTTTTTTTTTGTGAAGAAACCTTTTTATAACTTTCAAGTAAGAATTTTAATGGAGAAGAACGATTTTGTACTTACTTTTCAGGTGCGGTACGATTAAAAGAAGGGGATTGTTGTGGAGCGTTTTTTTTTTTTTTGTTTTTTTTTATTAACACTTTATAATTTTCAGTAAGAAATACAGGTTCGCAAAGATGAGGACCGTTTTTATTTTTTTGATCATCACATTGAAATCTGCGGTAGCAAATACAGGTTCCCAAAGTTGAGGATCGTTTTTGTTTTTGGTCATCACTTTAAAATCGAAAAAGGAGGTCGAAAATATATTTTTTTTCCTAATTCCTTTCGAATTTTTTTTCAGTTATACTTTTTATTTTACCAAAATACTTTTATCCATTTTTTATTTTAAGAATATCCATTTTATTTTTTCCAATGCAACCCTGGTTGCACTGAAATTTGTTTTTAATAGGTCAATATACCATGGACGCCGCACAATTTACGTAGACTTCACGTAATAGTTGATTTGGATTTAGTTTTGAAAGGTGAATTGAATTTGTCAAACATAGTCTGACATTCCGAAGAGGATGTCACCAGGATAGCACCAAATTTGCTACAAATTAGCTGAGCAAATCTAAATATTATTCTGAAAATTTCTACAATTTAGATAAGGATTTGAAGTTAGTCTTTTTTGGCTTAGAAAATCGTAAACCTTTCTGTGGATTCAAATATTTTATACCTTTCTGAAGTGTCCTATATGTTATACAGAATAGTTTCAAATTTAGTCCGAAATTTTAAAACGTTTTACATGGTTAATTATCCACAGATCTTGTACTTTGAATGAGTTGGATATTTGCATCGGTTTTGCAACAAAATGTCATGGGGCGGGCATAAACCAACTTTACTCAATTCTCCAAATCATTGAAGCGACGCCAAACTATTCGTAACATTTGAAAAAATGTTCACACTACACGGGGCGCTGTCAAGAAATTCAGACAGACACTGTTGCCAGATGTCGACTTTGGACGTACACCGCTTATCAGTGCTAAAAATGTCTCTAACTTAAAAATTGCTAGCTAAAAACTAAGCATGAGCTAGTTAACATAGTGATAAGATAGTGGCAAAAATCTGCCGATAGCAATTCTATGACAAAACGTCATATCCGCTTGCAATGCGAGAAGAATTCGATGTTATTCTCTTGTCTCTTGTGTCAAATGGTCGCATTTTTGTCGCTTACTTGTAACAATGTGATAATTGTTGTAACTGGCTGTTGTTGCGGTTGTCAAACGCGCCTTACACTCACGGTTCATAAGCAAATTGATAGTAGCAGTTATTTGTAACTTTTTTCTCTCTTTCTTTCGGTTCGTTACACTTATTGATGAAATCACATTTGGCCTCTCCTTCTTGCTGCTGCCGCTACTGATACTTAACCATAACAGAGTATTTTTTTCAGTTTAACGCTACTTATTTTCACACTTAATTCATATATACTACTAACTACTTAATTATTATTATTATTCTTGCTCTAACTATACTTTTTCTTTGCTATGTCGTTTTGAGGTAACCTCATTTCTGTTTCGTACCAACACTTATTGAGTGGTTTTTATTTTTTTTATTTTTTATTTTTTGTGTTTGCTTATTTTTGCTTTTCTTTATGTTACTTTCGTTGTCCATACCGTTACAATAAATAAATAAATAATAACATACAAACATACGTATATATGGCAAAAAAAAAACGAGAGAAAAAAAGCATAAAAACCATTTTTGAGATTATAAAAAAATTCGACACTCTGGGGTCTCGAGCAGAGTTGCGTCCCACGGTTGCTTGTTCTTCTACTACTGCGACTACATCGCATTGACTACTTGTTGGCTTATTTAATCGTTTTTGTTGTTGCTTTTGTTGCTTTGTCGATTTTGTTGTTAGTGTTGCTAGTTGTTTTTGTTGTTGTTGTTGCTGTGCAGTTTCTATTTTTCTGGTTTCGTTTTTATGCGTACTCGCGCAGATAGGCACAATTAATGTTGCTAGTGGTTGTTTGTTGTTGTTGTTGTTGTTGTTGTAGTTGTATAATAAATATATCTTTGTCTGTTTATCTTTATGGGTTGTTGTTGTTGTTGTAAGTAACCCAATTTTCTAAGCATTTCAAATACAGCAACATAAAAATTGTTAAGTTGCTAAATTTTAGTACTTTTTCCAGTTTTTTTTTATGATTAAATTAAGGTAAAGTTATAAGTTTAAAGGATCTCAAAAATTTTTTTTAAATAAGTTAACACCTATTTAATGTAAATGTACATTAGGACCATAGCCAGGATTTTGCTTGTGGGGTGTCTTGATATCCATATACATAGCCATATCGCGTACTTTCGGTTAATGATCTAATTTGTTTGGATTTTTTGTGCCATTTTTGACCCTATTTGGAAAGGGGGTTAACACCAAAGACCCACCCCTTGGCTAAGGGCCTGGTGTGCATGCTTAAATATAGTTAAAATTTGCTAAAAAAGGAAAGGGAACATAGATCTACTTCTTAGTGAGTTTTTTAGTTGTTAACTTCATAAGGGGTATTCACATCGATTTGTATAATTGTATAAATAAATAAATCAAAGTACAAAATCATTAATCTACCCTAAAGGTACAGCTAACCGGAATGATAGATAGATTGAGCCTATTGCCTACATATTGCCTACTATTGAATAAAAAAATATTAGTAAATATTTTACGTTGATTTTTGAGATGTTTGAGAATGGAAAATTTTGTTCCTTGGCATTTTTTATGAGCGTTTACACGGTCGGCTCGCCCTCTTGCTAGATCATCTGGTAGTATGGGCGTTTGTCGTTAATGGGTGGATACTTTAGTACCTGAAGTAGCAACATATAAAATATATACATTTTAAAGTAAAAAGTACGGGTAGTGTAAAGGTTAAAACAAAAACTTTTATTGAATTAAAAGCTGCAGCTGACTAAATTGATTCGAAGTCAATGCGAACGAACACGAAACTTCGAAGGCCAAGAAATTCGTTATTAAAATCTCGAACACATACCAAAGGCTGTACCAGCAAGAAGAGTAGGGTTCGCTTTGCAATTTTGAAAGATATTGTATTCCATACTTAACCTCCATATGTCTTCTTAATAATCTTATAAAAATTTAATAGTCATGTAAACAGTTGTTCGTATTATTCAAAAAAGAAATACTACACCTCTTGTTGATACACCCTTTCTTTATATGTGAATGTTAAATACGACTCGAATTCGTGTTCACCCAGCTGCACGAGTTGAGGTATTTAAGTATTCACGTTTTAAGTATTCATGTTACTTCATTTAACGTTTAAAATTATTATATAAAAATTAGTAAAAATCCAAAGGCAACTTTCTCCCTTTCGCGCTCGGATTGGAACCGGTGTTAATTTTGTAACAACACAAGCGCTCAACACATTAGACTAACATATAAAAACATGGTGATATGTGAATCAATTGTTTATATAAGTACAGAATATAACACTAGGAATAATACATAAGCTCATCATAAATATTTAGTCTAATCTTTTGAAAATGAAATTTTTCGTAATAAAATAGAGTAAAACAAAGAAGGTCTTACGAGCCTCTGGGAGTGTAAAAAAATTATTTTTAAGCTATATTTTATTTTGTGTCTTTTTTTCGAAAAACTCCCGTTGACCCTTAATAATTGGATTAAAATAGTTACTGGATATTTTTTGAAACCTTTCTATCAGCTCGCCGAAAAAAAAAAATATGAAAAATCTTTACGATGTAGCTCTTTAAATATCAACATGAAGCCTTATAGCCTTAACAAATTTATTAAAAAAAAAAATATATATAAAAATCCACTCCACTACTCACAACCACTCCACTCTCAAAATACTAACAGAAACATGAACTTTTTCATTTTCTTATAATGTGAGTTGATTTCGGTTTTTATAGGCTTTAAAAAATTGAAAAAAAAACAAAGAAAAAAACAAAAAAGCTCATATTTTCATAAGTTCATGAAAAGAGGAATACTAGGAGAGTATTGAAGGGAGAAGTAATAAGCTTACATATCAAAATAACAAAATTGTAGAAAAAAAGTTGCATACTTTCAGGATAAATTTGCGTGTTAAAAAATTTTACAAATTTTATTTGTATTTTTAATTTATATTTCGTCAAAACATAAAGAAAAAACATTCCAAATAATTCGAAACAAACACGATCCTAAAAGTTATATAAAAACCTACTAGTCCAAGGTGTTATCTTATGCTATGTTCACACAGAAGCTCTTTAAGCGCTGATTACAATAGACAGAACAGAACGGTGTCAAGTGTCACGTAACGCAACAGAAAAATCAAGAATCTATAGATCTCCACGTTGCGCTCCGCTTCGTCTTATTATAACCACACATATAAGAAGATCATGTAATAGATTGGAAGGTGACATTTCCCAACGTTCCGTTCCGTCTATTATAACCAGTGCTTTACAGCTCTATTCTGCTTGTTAACATAACAAGGAATTGTAAGCTCTTGTTAATGTTCTTGTTATGTAAAGTACATTTTCGTATTCTGACAAATCATTAATAATTTGAAAGCTCTAAAAAGCTGTTAAAGTTCACCACGCATGCTGAAAATGTAAATGCCTCATGCCATGTCTCCACAGAGAGTTTAGTTTGAGTTTATTTTTAAGTTAACCATTGCTGTTCACACAGAACTGCGTCGGCAGAATGTGCGTAGCGTGACATGTCTTTGTTTACTTTTGTGTTCTCATATTTTTTCGGTACATCCGCCACCGTGACATCAATTTTTTTTGAAGACAAGGCTGCAGCCATATCTGCGTACTCATGTGAGCTCTTCCTTGCGTTGCGCAAATTGAAATTTTTATCGGCCCATACTAATATGAATACCCAGTTGCCCATCTACACTTGCCCAAGTTCTTTTCTTTGCTTTTTTGCTCATTTTTGCAAATAGTTATTTGCACAATTTAAGAAACAGCTGCTTTTGACATTACTCTTCACAATATCATTGTATGTATGCCCTGAACCATGGTTGAATAAATAAGGTTGTCTTGGGGCTGATCGTATTCTTTTCTAAGTACCCATAATTATCAAAATCAATGAATAGCAGCAAGAATAACTTCATCGGCTTTTCATATTATTAGGTCTGTTTCCGTACAAAGTTCAAGAAAAGTTCGAGTAAAGTTCAATATGTGAGAGTAATTAAATTATCTGTCAAAATGAGAGAATTTGCAAAAAAGTACGGAAACGACTTCTAGCGAGTTTCAAGCACAAAAACAGCTGATTGCCTATAAACGCAAGCAGAGCCAAATTTATTTACACCAATTTGACATTTACTTGGTCTTCTTGATGCTTGTTCTTATCGTGCTCGAAGAAAGTGTTCAAGCAAAGTTCAAGCTAGTTTCGAGGCTCGAGAGAGTGGCATTTTGCTTGTTCTTCTTCTCTCTCGAGCTCGAAAAATGTGTAAAGAAACGCCTTCAAGTAACTTGAAGTGCGTATGGAAACAGACCTATTAATTTTCGCTTTCAGATTTTGTATGAGCTGTCAATTTCGATTTGACATTTATTGGAACTCGCTCTCACCCATGTGACAACCTTATTTATTCAACCATGCTCTGAACAAACTTTGTCATCTAAATAGTTGCAACTGAACGTACGTTCCTTTTCACCATAACATTAGTATACTTTTAGGCATTTCTCAAATTGAGTTTTGGTGAACTCAGAAAGCATATTGAGTTTAGGTTGAGTTTCATTATGCATCATTCTACTTGAAAATCAAGAATTTATTTTGAGTTTAATGAAAAAACTCAACTTTGTACTGGAAACACAAACTAAACTCTCTGAAAGTTATGGTAACACATGTTGTGGCTCCTTTTGTTTTCTTTATTTTAGCCTTGCGGGTTAAAGGGTTAAATCAGGCATACTTTCGGGTTAAGTAGGATGTCACTAGATGTGCATTGAACTCTTTTTAAGGCAAGTTTGCACTTTACATACATCGAGTTGAATTAATTTCCATCACGACGCCATTTTTTAAAAATTTTGACTAATTGGGCTTTGCAGGCTGGGTTTTTTAAGTGCCATCATTTCGCTTTGCAACTTTTTATAAAAACAATATGTGCGCTTTTGAACAAATAATAATAAAGTAATTGAGCTGACATTGCATATGACGACGATGAGCGAAAATCTCTATCGCGTCACCTGAACCTGAACCCGGCCGTCAACCGCCACCCACAACAGGCAATTCACACAAAGTCAACTCGCGCTATCTCACTCATGCTGACACGCACTCAAGTCATTCAGGCTTCATAATAATAAAATGACAATAAAATTTACAACAACAACAGCAGCAACAACAACGAATCGTTGATGTAAACAGCGGCGCATAAATCGTCAACTCTGCGGTTCGCAGATAAATAATTCAGGAAGTTGCACACACAAAAAAGACACACACATTAATATCTCTGTGTGTGTGCGTGTGTGTGTGTAAATATGCGTTTGCGTTGTGCTCGACTGACACGCTAGTTAAACGAAAGTGTTGTTTGTACCTCAACAACCAACAATGAAATTATTAAAAATTTAGTAGATGGTTAATAAATGATAATAAAAATCATGGAAAATAAATCAATTAAGTTGTTGGCTAAAACGCATTTGTTTTGGCATTGAACAAAAGCTGCGTAACATACAATGTTGCGCTGTTGAATTAACCATTTGTTTGTTATTTTTGACAGTTGAATTTGTAAAACTTTTTTTGAGAGCTCATTTAAAAGCCGTTAAACTTGTTAAGTGCCTACTTTTAGGCGTTTTGAGTTCAACCCAAGCGAGCAACAATTAGTTTCACTTATTTTCTTTTTCTGCTTGGTTTTACTTAATAATGTAATCGCACAGACAGACAGACAGAAAGACAGACGCACAGTGAGACAAACTTATTATTTTCATTAAATTTATTGCCACAGCAAATTAAAAAACGAAAAAAGTCAAGCTTGCTGTTGCCAGCTTCTGTTGCTGCTATTGCTGCTGCTTCCCCACTTCGTTGAAGCGTGCGTTTTTCTGTGAAAGTGTTTTTTTTTTTTGCTTGTTTTTCTTTTTGCGTTGTTTTGTCTTTGTTCGTCTACTCTTTGTTGTTTTCCTTTGCCTTGTCGTGCTGCGATGTTTCAGTTGCTTGTTTTTGTGTTTTTTTTTTGCTGTAAGTGGTTGGATGGTTGGCTCTGTGGGTGGGTGGCAAGAGGTGGCTAATGCAAGAGTATCTAGAGGCAGCTAGCAAAAAGTTTGTTGTTGCTATTTGTTGTTGTGATAACGTTCAGCTGCATATCTTTAAGTTTTTAGTTCTTTTTGTGTTGGTGTTTGCGATTCTAGGTTTTATTGATTTAAATTAATTTTCGTAGTTAAATAAGTAAGTACCTACTATTTGGGCCAAAACGAAGAGCACAACAACAAAAAAAATTGTAAATTCGCTACTTTGCGTTGGTAAAGCTAAGTTCAAGAGTTGGTTTGTAACTTTTTTTTCTGTTTTGTGACCTTCGGAAAACTTGTTACCGTTATGGTTGTTGTTGTTTTTTGATCAATCAAGGAGCGGCTAGTGTCTCGTGTTGCTATAGCTTTGTCTATATTGTTTATATCTACGAGATACATACTGGTTGTTCTATAAGTTTCTAGAATCACACATAGGATGGCAGTAGTATGTCCGCCATTTTATTTTCTAAAAATGGTACTACTTTCTTTATAACACGCTTAAAGTATCATGTAGATCTGACAGCTCCCCAGCTAGCATTTGGAAAATTGTGTAACGAGCGCGATCATTTCGCGATTCTTTTTTTAATCTTCCAGACGATTGTTAAGTAGAATGTTATTTTGCTCTTCCAAATGATGCTATTGCGAGTCGTTGTGGCAATTTTTGGACGAGTGAATCGTCGTTCACACATCTTGGCAAGCATTTAAAGAGTGCTAGTTGCCAAAAATCGCAAAAGACTCTTAAAAATAGTATTTATCATATTATAATAATACAAGGTAATATTGACAGTTGCTTAGGAAACCATCTGCTGTCAAAAAATATACTCAAAAAGAGAGCGCTCATAATCGGCCATTGAAAACACAAACAATGTTGAAAACGTTGAAGTGAAAAAAAAGAACAACCTCAGCTGCTGTAGATGCATTTTCACAAACAGCTGTTTTTTGACAGGAGATGTTTTCTTTTAGAAGAGAAAATAAGCAGTTGTCAATGCTACCTTGTATTATTATACCATAGGTATTCATGTGACATCATAGACTTATTTATACGATTGATTGAAGGATCGTTTGAAGTAGGAATGAAAGCGCCTTACACGATTCTTTTCTGCGCATCGTGGACGACTCAAATGGAAGAGTCGCCGGCTTGACACAGTATCTCCCGTTGTAGTGAACTTGCGCGATCGGAATAGGACATCGTCGACAATTTATTGATTCGCCCGGTCCTATCGCGGAAGAGTCGTCTACGATTGAAAATGCTAGCTGGGAATAGGTATGTACATGTGAGTGTATTTGTTTGCTACAAGACACAGGCTTAGGTTGGGATTAAGGGGATCATGACCTCCCAATGCCAATAAAAATACTTGGTAATGTTTACCTACATGAATATATGACAATTTATGTCGCTTAAAATAAGGAATTATGTCTTCCATTTTAATAAATTTATAAAAATTTCAAGAGTTCATATTTGTAAACGGGAATTGTTAGGATTAAAGCTTTCCCGGAATATTCGGAATCGAAAATTTAATTTCCAGAATTTTTCAGGATTGCAATCTCCTTTACCACTAACGCTTTGGGATTTCAAAATAAACTTCCCATTTTGAAATCCGCTTGAATTTGACATTTTATTTTAATAAAATTATATTATACAGTAACCGTTTAAAGTTTTTATTTGTTTATTATTGCACAAAAAAAAAATAAAATAACGTAGATAATAAATATTCAATATTTTTATTTTAATAACGTTTTTCCCTCCGAATAAATGGTTTCTTTTTAGATTTTTTAATAGTTAATGATAAATGACCATTAGAACGTACCTCAAAAAAAAGTGCGCCGTATACCAGCTAATATAACGCATTTTTGCAAGACAATTACGAAAAAAAATTTTTATTTTTGACCGAATGTAGGGGTCACATTGACATATTTCTTCATATCTCTGGTGTTTACAGCCGGATTTTAAAGTTTGGTATATCAATGTTTTTGTCTCAAGGAGACCAATATGACTTCTATAGAGGTCATTGACCTCAGGTGCACCGTTTTAGTACTTACCCTCCAGATCTCAGTTCCTACCATCCTTATGCATCACCCTAATATCAAAAAAATAAAGCTCTTAAAATATCAATAATCTTTTGCTCAGAAAGTATATCGATATTTCCAGCAGAAATTTAATTTCATTTTCATTTTCATCATATCATCGGCATTTAAAGTCTGATCATATTGAATGACATATCGATGTTTTTGTCTCAAAGAGACCAACTATTTTTTCTCCAAAATAAAAAAAAAATAATCCTACAAGTCCTTGGAAGGCCTTAAGTTGATTTTGAGGAATTTTAAAGCTCGTAAAAGAATTAAAAAATCTGTCAAGCCAATGCGAAACACTCTATAGAGGTCATATTGGTCTCCTTGAGACAAAAACATTGATATACCAAACTTTAAAATCCGACTGTAAACACCAGAGATATGAAGAAATATGTCAATGCGCGACCCCTACGTTCGATAAAAAAAAAAAAACTTTTCCGTAATTGTCTTGCAAAAATGCGTCATATTCGCTGTTAAACGGCGCACTTTTTTTTGCATAGGAGGTGGTACGGTCTAATGACTATATTTGTTATAAAAACCTCATGTAAATTGGAGCATTTGAGGTTTTTTCATTGATTTGAAGAGAAAGGTTTGGGTTTTGTCCAAATCCTAACATTAAAATTCTTTGGCATATAAAGACTTCCGAGTGTAAAGTGTTGGTGTTTACTATAAAAAAGAGCTACAGTTAGAGCTAAAAATGTATCAGTTTCCAAGATTTTCGGAAACGGGATCAAGGACTAAAGAGCCTAAGTGAATACACATGTTTTTTTACATTTTTTTTTTTAGTATGCATATATTCTATTTATATTCTTCAAAATTTTTATAAAAATGGAGAAGACCTTATTTTTAGTTTTAGTTTCGCGGTAGTTTCATCTCCAAAAGTATCCAAAAAGCTTTAATATGTAAGTTCTACTATATAAAAAGATACCATCTTGAAATCGATTATTTGTGCGTGCCAGTCATTTTAAATTTGTATGATAAAATTAACATTTGTGAGACACAACAAATAGCTCCCCATACACACACAATTTAACATGATATATCTACTTATTTCGATTTATCCGAATATATATAAAAAAACCTTTTAATTTCCTTTGCAATTTTATTTCAGGTATCACTGATACCTATGATAATGTTATTTTGGGGGAGAATGCAGGGGGAGAAATCCTCATTTGCTTTTTAAAAAATTTGCAAAAAAATAGCGAAAATATTTTGTCTTTACTTTAATTTTTTAAAGTCAATTTTTTTAATTTTGTTTTCATTTTTTCTTCATACAAAAAAAAAACCCTTAAAAAAAAGAGTTGGCTGTGCCGTGGACACACCCGTAGGTTTTGACGTGACGAAGTTTCTTGTTGTTGTTGTTAATGTTGATGTTGATGTTTGTGTTGATGTTGATGTTGATGTTGATGTTGATGTTGACGTTGATGTTGATGTTGATGTTGATGTTGATGTTGATGTTGATGTTGATGTTGATGTTGATGTTGATGTTGATATTGATGTTGATGTTGTTGATGTTGATGTTGATGTTGATGTTGATGTTGATGTTGGTGTTGGTGCTGGTGTTGGTGTTGGTGTTGGTGTTGGTGTTGGTGTTGGTATTGGTGTTGGAGTTGAAGATGTTGTTGGATTTTGAGTTGGCTTTTCTTTTAGCTTTTTTTTTGCTTCCCCATTGGTTGTGCTCTAATTTCAATTAATCCAGCAAAAGTGATGCATATGCGTCACATTAGGTGGTTCCCTTAGGGTCTTTGACACGCCGCCAATTTTTTTTTTAGTTTTGTCATATGCCCGAAGACCACCTTCGTTTTCGTTCCTTAAAATTTACAGTTGCACCAGTAGTCACAGAGTTAAAAATCCATGCAACGTTTTTTATGGCTGTAGCATTTTTACTGCATTATGTGATTGCATCCCTGAAATCATGACAACAAGAATTTTTTTTTTAATTTAGTTGTGAAGCCTAATAACACAGCCATGCTGTCGTAAAACAAAATTTACCGTATCACTCCTCCTGAGTGAGTAATAATTCCATGCAACTGCTTTATTCACGACCTGACGACGCTGGAATTTTTTTTTTTATTTTTGTCGTAAAGCCATTTGTAAAACCTTCATTTTCCTTTTTAAACTTTTATCGTAGTTTATATACTCATTGAGTAAAAATTCAATGCAACGCCGCTGCATGAATGTTGCGTTGTCGATCTTTGAGCGGCTGTCTCAGCGTCCCCATGGCGACAGAAATTTTTTGTCTAATTTTGTTGTGACGACTTACAGTAGGCCTTTATTGGCGTATTGTATTTTTAATCCTAGCACTAATACTCAGCGAGTAATAATTCCATGTAACAAATTTTCAGTTGTGTTGCTTTAACAGTTCCCCCTACGACCCGATGATGTTTTGAATTTTTGTTTTGTTTTTATAATGAAGTCAAAGAATTAACCTTTACGGTCATACCATTTTTTTAATCATAGATCTTATACTCAGCGAGTAACAATTCAATGCAACGCAGATGAATTTTAAAAAAATTCATTTTTCAACTTTTTTGGAAACTAGAGCAGTACAACGTAACTTCGTCACGTCAAAATAAAACTAGAATAATATGAAAGTGAGAAACAGAAACTTTAACAATTTCAACTAACCAAATTTTGACTTACGATCTGGAGGAAACTATCACTAAAGTCTTTTTTCGAATTGAAATCGAATTGCAAATGGTTATTTAAATTTATTTCAACATCTTGCAGTCAGGTTTTCGACCTGGACTTAGCTGCTCATCAACTTTAATAAAGGTTTGGAATGATCTAAGAATAACATATGACATGAGTCATTTGAACTGGATCTGTCTTTAGACTTCCATGAAGCATACTGTGATACTGTGGATCACTCTTTTTTGGGTTCGACGCAGCAAAATGTTGGTATATATCTATTTTTTACATTTGGACATAATTTTTGCTTCCTCCGATATACGAATGAAAGGCAACGGGGTTAAAAGTTACAAAAACTGACTTTTGTAATGTTCAATAGCAATGGCAAATGGAAATTCAAACAGATAAGAGAACGAACTACGCTACGAAATAAGAAATTTTCACAAGAAATTATGTATTTATATATATACTTAGATGGCTTTCAACAATGCCACTAGTGTTCTCAAAAATAGATCACCATTACGTCAAAATAATCACTCTTCCATCAAATAATCAATAATCAAAATCCCGGAAGATACCTAATCAATGGATAATGAATGGCCTTTTAACTAAACATATAGCATTCTAGTAGACGCTATAAAACTCGAACAGAACCAAAGCGTTTGTCGGATGCGCCGCGCAACAAAATACCTGAAAATGTATGCAGCCGTCAAAAATAAAATCGCCGTAGAAATCCGCGACGGAAAAACGCCAGAATAGAGTTTAATTTATTATTTCTCCGACGGCTGTCGGTTCTCTCTTTGAGTGACGTAAGTGTTGCCATATTTTTGATTAGAATTAATTGGCTGTGTTCAGTGTTATTTTCTTAGTTTTTATCATGAGCGGACGTTTCGTTTTGTGTGTTCGTATTGCATTCATGTTAGTACAAAACAACCGGTCCTATTCTGAACGTGGTCTCAGCGGATTTCGCCAGGGGAGGACCGACAATCGACAACTGCTTTGGTTCTGTTCGGGCTCATAGACGTGCTCCCGATAGACGTTCTCAGAGTTAAATATTTGTAAGCGTTCTGTCACTTGAAGTATAAAAGGGTATATGCGAGAGTTTGACCAGAACTATCTGGTTGAATACTAGGGAACACAGATAACATCGTAGATGATCAGCTCATAAAATGAATTTGTTATATAAGCACGAACTGAAGCTTAACACCCCAAATTCATATCTATGACGACACCCTATGACGTGTGCGACGCTCTCTTTTACGTGAGAGAATTTATTAGAAAACACAAATTAAACATATGTTTAACGCACAGTGGGGCAGTTTGCATAAAAGTGCCTTTTTTATGGTATTTTTTTTTATAATGAACATTATCAATAGATGTTTAGATGTAGATGAGAACAAAATAAATAGAGGAAATAATTTTAAATAATCAAGTTGGCGCGTCTAAATGCCATTGATTACATTTTTCTCCCACTTTGGCAAAATTGCAGCAAAGTGTATCGTTTAAAAATTATTTATTTATCTTTGCCAAGCTGCTAATGAAAATAATTGAATACATATTTTATTGAATTGTTTCTTTCCTGCACAACGTTTCACTTAAATTTTGTTGTTGTTGCTGCTGATTTGCAGCTGCTTTTCGGCTTTTTTTTTTTCTATGTCGCTTTGCTGTGTTGCTGTTGCTGAGCGGCATTGTAAATGTTGTTAAGTGAAAATAGTTTCATATGCAGCGGCATTCAATGTTGCCGCTGCCGCTGTCGCTGCTGCTGCTGTTGTTGGCTTCGACGTGATTTTCTTCTACTTTCGCTTTTGTTTTTGGCATTTGATGCGTTTATAGCTCGATGACATGCTTAGATACGCACTCTTTGCATGCCATCGAATTCATACAACGAATACGAGTGAGCAATGCGTGAATGAGCAGCAATGCGTATAGTAAGTGTGCAAAAGAGACAGCAAAACATGTTCCAGTTCTTTTTCTTTTTTGTTTGTTTGCTGCTTAGTATATTTATGTTTTAATTTGATTTAATACTTAGAGGAAAAGCTAAAATTTTTTTGGATTTTAAGTTGACCTCATTTGGTGGTTAAAATATTTTGTTGCATAGTGTTTTTAAAGCTGTTTATAGAGCAGTAAGACTTTGAATAAGCTTGAAAGTAAAAAATAAATGAAGACGAATATCGAATTTTCTTCTAGAAAGGAAGCACTTCCTACGATTCTCTTGATGGCGACGTCTTTGTGGCTGTGTCGTCAGTTAAAGTAGCCTGGCGTTGCCATAATTTTCAGCCATCAACCTACGAGCAACTAACTAGATTTGAGTTTGACGCTTGCCACCTACACTGCAAGTTATAGAAATTTTATTTTCCTTACATTTCACGATTTTTGCTATTGTTTTTGTGGAAATGTGTGCAACAGCAACAACAACAACACCAACATCTAGCCGTGTTTTTGATTTTGATTTCCTGACGCTTATGCAACATTGCAGCAGCTTTAGAAAAACCAACAACAAACAGCAACTAGCTGTTTATAAACGTGCATTGCAACAAAGCAAAGTACATCTTCAGCTGCACAGCAACGGCTGCAAACAGCTTTTCAGCTGGGGTTATTTCATTGTTTTTGTTTTTCGAGTCGTATGCGTTACATTGCGTTTGTTTATTTATAAAATAGAAAAGTTGTTATTTTAATGACAGTTGGAATAGACAAAGGAGATGCAACTTTTTCAAAGTTTACCCACGTTACATTGTGAATTTTGTAAATGCTGCCTCTTTGCTGTAAAAGTTTTGTTGTTAAGATACATAAAAAATTATCAAAAATCAATAATAGACACGACGATATAAAAATCTCATCAAATGTTGGTCGGAATTAATAACACAGTCCAACAATTTAACATTTTTTAATGCAACATAGGTGGGTTATGGCTTATTTTTGAAAGAGTGCATCATGCTGATCATTTCCACTGAACAAAGTTATATTCCAGCTGGTATGAGTTTGTTTTTACGTACACTGAAAGGTTATATGGGGCATTAAAGCTTTAAGAGACACCTCTGTGTTGCTCGTCAAAAAATTGTTGTTTACAATATCTCGTGTCTGAAGCTACTTTTCATATACAATTAAGTGACAAAAAGTGCCAGTTAAATGCAAATATTCTTTTGGGCATATTTGGCTGATGTCGATGTTATTGATGCAATTAATTTTTTGTGGAATCTTTTGTCGAGGTGTCTATTGTGGGAGTATCGTGCTGGTTGTGGCAGCTCAATGTCGCGAGCATGACCTATGTTGGTCGGCCTGGAGTTAAGCTTGTCAACAACTGGATGGCAATGCCCATAAGTTGTCAGAGATTTTAGATCGGTCACGCTTTCCAGAAATAAATGTGGATGTTGATCAACACTAGCCCTCCATAATTTAGAACCATGAGTTTCAAAGCTGAGGTGTACCCTGTATTAAATATTTATTTATTAAATATAAGAGATGAACTCACAGTATTGTGATGCATAAAATAGGGTGGTTGTCACACCTAGAATCAAGGAAGTGATAACCAGATAATCGTTTAAAGGCAGTTTGGTTTATATGAAAAACCAAAATCCTGATAACAGTTTGAAGGGAGTTACATTATGGTACTAATAATCTAAAAACTCATTATCTGGGTGTCATTTCCTTGAACCTTTGACTGCTCGCCATGGGGCACGTAGTATTAAACTGACACGGCAGGTGGCTCACATCGAAGGATATAACTTTTCAAAGCAAATGAAAAGAAAAATAAAAATTAAAAGCTTCGTTAAGTAAAAATGGTTTCTAGCAAAAATGTTGTTGGATTGTGAAATTATACTTAAAGATTATTTTGAGAAAATCGTGAGAAAAACTTAGGGTTTAAAAAAAAAAATATGTAATAAAAGTCAATTATAATTCGAGCACATTCCCGTAGCCGCAGGTAAACATTCCGAACATATTTATAAATACTACACTACCAATTAATGGTAATTTTAGAATATATTTCCTAAAGATCAACCTTCTATTGTTGAAATGAAGGCATGTCGTTACGACAATACCACACAATTGGTTTGTTCGACAACAAGTAGAGAAAATGCTATCGAAATCTAAATAAACCCTTTCATACTTGTAGCGCTTTAAATTAGAAATAGATCTATAGGATGACAGCAGCATTGTTGAAAAGAAGCTATGTCGTTTCGACAATATCACAAAATTCTTCTCCATAACAAATGCGTGTACATACATTTTGTAAGATGGCATTATGTTGCTGTCGTCGCCAATGTGTTCAGGCTATCTTGCCCGAAAACCTTACAAACGACAACAGCATTACGATACGTCAATAGCGCAGAAATAGTCATAATATCGGCTACTTAATTGTACGGGTAGGGGCCTAGAGAGAAAATTGCAACAAAATTTAAATAAAACCCTGAGAAAAGAAATAAGTTTCACGTATGTCTCCCTTAAAATTAGAAATAGATCCAACCCGACGACAGCGGTCTAATGAAGTCACGTCGTAGCAACATGTCGTTACGACAATACTACAAAGTTCTTCTTCTGCATACATTTTGATAGATGGAGTTAGAGGCTATCGCCTCTGATGTGTTCAGGTTTGTAATGAATCGTTGTTGGAATGAAGTCATGCCGTAGCGACATGTCGTTATGGCAATACTACAAAAGACTTCTTCATTAGAAATACATGTGCATACATTTTGACAGATGACATTGTTTTGCTATCGCCTCTAATATGTTCGAGTTTGTAACGAAGTCACGTCACAGCGACATGTCGTAACGACAACACTACAAAATTCTTTTCCACAAGAAATGCATGTACATAAATTTTGACAGATGGCGTTATTGTGCTATCGCCTCTAATGTGTTAAGGTTTGCAATGAATCGTTGTTGTAATGAAGTCATGTCGTTACGGCAATACTACAAAAAACTTCTTCATTAGAAATACATGTGCATACATTTTGACAGATGACATTGTTTTGCTATCGCCTCTAATGTGTACAGGTTTTTAATGAATCGTTGTTGTAATGAAGTCACGACGTAGCGACATGTCACTATAGTACTACAAAATTCTTCTCCATTAGAAATGCAAACATAAATTTTGATAGATGACGTTATTGTGCTATCGTCTCCAATGTGTTTAGGTTTTTAAGCATGATATTTTTAAATGCTTGTTATTTAAATTATTACCTTTAGTTTCTATTCTTTTTGCCTTATTTTTTTTTATATTCAACGTTATACATATATAAAAAAATATAAAGAAGTATATAACACACCGTTTGTATTGGAAAATTTTGAAAATATCTTCGAACACAATCTTTGTTGGACAGTGTTATGAATATTATTTCGTTGGCATTTGATATTACAACAAATTTTATGCTTTGAACTTAACACGCTTTGATGTATGAGTCGAATGAAAGTATCTCAAGGGCAAGATTCAAAATATCTTCTACAAAATATAACGCCAATTATGCGCTCTTCCCATTTTTGCGCGCTTTACACACACACAATCAAACGCACACTTCATTTAATTCAGCTCAACCTATTTTGTGGGCCAACAATATTCGCCTTAATTTAAATTGCAATTAACATATACACGCTCATACACACACCCACATAAACACAAACTCAAACACATAGAGACAGCGCACGTGTTGCTTAGCTAGAATACCAACCAACCACTAACTGTTTGCTCGCTCGCTTGCTTGCCGTAAGCGTTCCTGCATTTACGCAAAGTGCTCTACACGTGTCGCTATTTTAAAGAAATGTCAATAAAACTAAACGACGCTGTGTAACAAGCAATGTGTGAGTGTGTGATTGTAAGTTATTAGAAAATAAAACAAAAATATTAAGAAGTAAAACATATCTACGATGACTATAAACAATTTATGAATAGAAAATGTCTTTAAATAAGAACATAAAATTGCTGAGGTAAAAGGAGCAAAAAAAACGAGAAACAAATAAAAATCATATATGTAAAGCACTGAGCTCTCCCAGAATGCCGCTGGGTGGCAGCGCTGTCAACAAAACATGCACAAAAACCAAACCAATTGCTTTGTGTTCCGTTTGGACAAACGTACAAAAGCTACGAGTACGCTATGTATAGTATACAGAGTTCAAGCAAAGCATACATACGTACGTACATACATGCATGTTTGTATGTCAATAAATACAGGTTTTAAACTTTGCAAGTGCGCGCATTAGCAGCAGATACATTAATGTATCTCATGGATGTGTGCAGTTACTGCAACCAGGTAGCTATAACTACTGGCAACTATAAAGCAAGTAAAAAAAAAAAACAAAACGAACCAACAATAAAAACAATGCGATGATGATGTTGCTGCTCAGATTGTTGTTGTTGTTTAAATGCTGCTGTCGCTGCTGCTGAGCACGAGCTCAAAGCGAACTTAATTTAAATAAGCAAAAGTAATGCAAGAGCAACAGGAACCAACAACAACAACAACAACAACATCAAAAGTAGCAACAATTGCAATCAAATGCAAAGAATTGCAAGCAAGCGCAAACAGCTGAAATGAAACAACAACAAAAAAGATAAAAATGCATGACAGTCAAAAGCAAGAGCAACAACAAACGGCATAAACGGTCAACAACAGCAACAACAACAACAACAACAACAACAACAACAACAACAACTTAAACAACAGCACAAGCAGAAAACAACAACATACCAAACGAGTTAACCGAAGAAGACGAAATGAGTTGGTTGAAATAAACTGAGAGATACAAATAACTACAGAGAGTTTCAGAGAGAGAGAGAGAACGCGTCAAGAATTAAGCCAATAAAACATACACAAACGTGGACAACAGTTGTTGCTGCTCCTCTTTTGCTGTTACTATTTAGTACCTTGTCGTCTTTTTTGTAAATCTATGCTTTGATTTGGCAATTGAATTGGCAACAACAACAACAACAACAATTATAGCAATTTGCTGTTGTTATTATCGTAGTTGTAGTAGTGGCAGTAGTAGTAGTTGCTGTTGTTGTTGTTTTTGTTTTTGTCATGCGCTAAACTGTAATTATGTGGCAATATGCCGAAAGAATTGAACGCAGCTAGTTTGAGCAAAAGCAGCAGCACCAACAACAACAACAACAACAAAAACAACCAAATTACAAACAAAAATACTCAAGAGTAGCGAGCAAGCTTTGCATGGCAGGCCTTCATTGCTGTGAGAGCAGCAAACAAATTACAACAAAAATGCGACAACCAACAATGGCAATAATGATGGCAACATGTTGCTGTCAATAAGATTTGGAACTTTTTTATTTACAGCAATAGTTTTAAAGCTTTTATAACTTTGCTTTTTATCTCCTTCTGCTAATTGAAGCCTCCCAGTAGGGGAAGTTCTTTTATTACTGAACTAGTTACATAATGATTACTTGGTAATGGGAGGTAGTTCCCTGCTGGATTACAACATACAGAAATAAGGCATTATTTTAACATGGGCTTGTCATAGGCGGAAATGTATGGTGCTTACATCGAGTATTACCAATAAGTCAGAGTACTACTAGGTGCCACCTGTATTACCGATAAGCTAGTGGTCAACTACTTACCACAAGGATTACCCATACATACATCAGAGGTGTTCCAGTATTACTGTTGTGTTCCAACTACTTACTTCCAGTATTACCTAGAAGTCAGAGGGTAACTGATTACCTCCCGTATTACTTATAAGTCATACAATAAGTACTTCCAGTTCTCTGTATTTTCAGGCATTACTGCTTAGGTTATTTATTTTCAAATCCTCCGTTAGGTTTTGGCTCGATTAAGGGATTTGTTTTTTTTTTTTCTTTTATTATCTCATAATCTCTTTTTATAATTGTTTTTCTAAATAAATTTTAAGCTTGCAACGATTTAGTAGATTTTTTTTTAATCTCAATTGTTACTTATTTTCTCTACTTTTCATGATAGTTTTTTTTTAAATTTCTTTTTGATGTCGTTTTTCTTATTAATTTTCTTTATCTCATATACTTTATTTTTCTTAAAGTTAATAAATGTAACTCATTTTTTCAAACAATAATAATGGTTAGTTGGAAAGTGCTAATGTCAGGTTGCCATAAGCGGTAGCCCACTTATTTCGGGTAGAATTGCAAATCCGATAAGCCGGCGCTAGAATTTGACCGAAGCTGATAGCAATTGAGAAGTTACAATGGCGACCGAGTAGTGCATAAGGTCGAAAGTAGTAGTTTTTTAGTCAAAGACGGACTTACTTTAACTGTGATTCAGGACACTTGACTTTCAGTGGGCACTAAATGGGGTTCTTATTCATGAAAATGGTTTTTATGGGTTTGTTTTTTTCTTTTTTTTTTTAAAAAAGGGCATCTAAATATTCTTCAATCGAACTCATATCTACTTTACTACTACTTTCTACTTTATTTATTACTTTTTCGAGTAACGGACACTCTTAAGGGTGTCCCCCACGATATGAATAACATTTTCATGAAAAAATACCACTTTTTTACCTTTTAAGTTATATTCGACAACGCGGAAAAAACATGTTTTGAGAAAAAGGCGATTTAAGTTTTCGTTCTTGCTCTCGGTACTTCCGACGCTCATCACTTCGCTGACTTTCTAGGGACTTTTAGACTTTCTATTGAGCTTAAAACATTGAAAATATATTCAATAGGTTGTTAATGAATTATTAGAGCAAATAAAAAAAATGCAAAAATTTAAAATTCTCGAGGGTCTTCCCCGCTTAATGAACACATTCTCTGCTTATTTAGCCTAAACTTACCGCAATTTACTAGACATAATTTACCCCATTATGCTGTATTACGAAACAAGGCACGAACGACAAAAGAAACGATCGGCCCTACTTTCTACCATACAAAACCCGATTGCTTCTCGTGTCTTGCTTATCGTTGGTGTGTTATTTCGTGATACGGAATGAAGGGGTAAATAGGCTTTTTTTATCAAAATCGTAGTGTCGTGTTTGTGTTTACGCTCACGTACACAAACCTTAACTTTACAGCATAGCGAGTGAGATCATCTACTTTACACAGCTTTTTTACTGTTCTCATTTCCAGTGTGTTTTTTTTATAATTTTTTACTTATGCTTTACTTTTTGTTATTGTTGTGAACTGCGAACAATTATAAATTATTCAATCGGAGCCAATGCAACAATGCATACATAAAAAATTCAAGACAACGCGCCCATTCTTCCTATTTAGATACAGCACAATAACAGATATCTTAAGTGAATCTGTGTATGTATATCTAAATGTGCGTGAGTTTGTGTGAGTGTGCGTGCTTGTGTGTGAATCGTTAGCGCGTAAGCGAGACACCATAAAATTCCATTTGAATATTTTAAATAGCTAAAGCGAGCAAAAATTGATTTGAATAATAGAGCAGCTATAACAACAATAAAAACGAAAACAACAACAACAACAATCTAGCCAACTAGTGGCTAGCTACATACTCGCCAACAAAATAAAAACGCTGAACTATTACATTAAAATGCGAGCGTTGCGAGATACTTTGTTGCCTCATACAATGTTTAGACTTAATATGATTTGTGTTGATTTAATGCAGATATTGAGACAATGTGACTTTAAGATACTTTGGAAAAATAAAAAAAAATAAAAAAATAAAATGAACGTGAAAAATATTAAAACAATATTAAATGAATTAATGTGTCACTTTAGAAGACAATGGAAGCGTTCATTATGATGATAATGATGATGATGATGATGATGTGTCAGAAATGAGGGTGGAATGAGGAAGCGATGAATAAGATGTAACAATTTTGAGTTGCTGAGTAATATAGGGAAAGTATACATAAAGGGTAACAATGAGCAGGTTTTGAGTGGGCTTAAATGCTTAGGAAGAACTGTACAATATCAGGGAAGTATTTAAGCAGTTGGAGTACGACGGAAATTCAATATTTTCAATTATTTTGAAGTGAAAGCTTTTAAGCACAATTCAGGAAACTAAGGCTTTGAGTGTTACGGGCAGTGATTCAAGGAATTTGGGCGAATTTTTGAAAATTAGTGGAATTAAGCTTGGGTCAGACAAAAAAAAATATGTAGTAGAGATGCTTTAGGCAATAGTTGCTTTAAAAATGAGGTGCTTTTGAACGCAGAGAAATTGATATTGTTTTTGCGATCTAACAAATATGAAAAAGTGAAAGTAACTTAGTGCTGCTTGTTCAATAAGTTTCTAGAATAGATATAAAAAACCGCATTTTATGGCTTGGTATGTTTTTTATTATTCAGTATATCTCCCAGATGCTCAATACGCTTGTTCCAACGGTGCTCTAATTTATGGAACCCTTCCCAGAAGTGGCCTTGCGGAAGATTTCCAAAGGTGGACTCCGAAGGAAGCCTTTCGGGAGTTCTGTCGCAGCTATCTCCCTTTGATGAAAACCTTGTTTTCCTGGTTTTCCTTGCATGCATTTTTTGAGATGTGAGAACAGCCAGAAGTCAGTGGGAACTTGATCTTGAGAATAGGATGGATGTTACAACAATTCGTACTTTAATTCACTGATTTTAGCGAAGATTTTTTTTGCTTTTGTGAGCAGGTGCGTTCTCCTCATGAAAACTTATTTTTTTTCTTGCGAAAACCGGGTATTTTTTCAAAAAACTTTGCGTCGAGCTGATCCTAAAGGTTGCAATAATATTTAGAATGCTTTTTTTTGCCAGTTTGAAGATAATCCACATATAAAATCCTTTTTCATCCCAAAAAACTGATGCCATAACCTTTTTTGCAGATTTTTGAACACGAACTCGCTTAGGAGCCGAAGTACCAGATTCACACCACTCTTAAGCTTTTTGTTTTTATTCAGGATCATGGTGGTAGACCCAAGTCTCATCCATAGTGATAAATCGAAATATAAAATCCTTTTTTATCCTTTTTAAAACGCTCCAAATGCTGCTGAGAAAGTCTCTATCTTATGTGTTTTTGTTCCAGTGTACAAAACCTTTGTACACACCCATTGTACACACCTTTTTGAAACCCATAACGTCACTTAAAATATAGCTCATACTGCCTAATGAGTGGTCTACGGCTTCTACTTAATCTCTTTCAGTCAATGGACAATCTTCCAAAAACATATCCTGTATTTTTGCTATGATTTCTGGTGTTGATGCACTTTTTGGACGTCCTTGACGTCTCAATACTTGTACGACCACGTTAAACTCAGCAACCCAGTTGTATACTGTTACAAGTGAAGGTGAAGAGTCCTTTTACATTTCAAATAATTGTTCATGAATTTCTTTTGGTTGTTCACCTTTCAAAAATGAAAATTCAATCACTGCACCATACTTGATTTTTTCCATATTAAAAAAAACACTGTGACACGTCTACTTTGAACAGCTGTAAATATAAGACTCACCCAGCTAGCATTTTCAATCGTAGACGACTCTTCCGCGTTAGGACCGGGTGATTAAATAAATCGTCGACGATGTCCTATTCCGATCGCGCAAGTTCAGTACAACGGGAGAAACTGTGTCAAGCCGGCGACTCTTCCATTTGAGTCGTCCACGATGCGCAGAAAATAATCGTGTAAAGCACTTTTATTCCTACTTTAAACGATCCTTCAATCAATCGTCTAAATGAGTCGTCTACGATGTCATATAAATACCATTTTTAAGAGTCTTATGCGATTTTTGGCAACTAGCACTCTTAATGCTTGCCAAGATGTGTGAACGTTGATTCATAATAAAAATAAATAACTGGCCATTTCAGCCCTTGAAAGGACTTTGACCTAGCTTCTTATGATCAATTGTGTTGTGCGTGCTATTAATTTTGTACACAATTGACCGAGAAATGGACCTACAGGCTTAACGCCGCCTCCGAACGGCGATGAACGGAATGTTCTTATTCTCAAGAAGCTTTACATGGCATTTTGATTACTCTCTGAGGTTTGCCATTGTCTGCAGAGAGGTGGCGGCCGTACAGAAAAATTATTTTAATTCAAATAATTTTCTGTCGCTGTCGGTCTCCAAAGTTCGTTGACATAGCGGCCACACACTTTAACCAACTACGCCACGGACGCCACGTCGATTCACTCGTCCAAAAATCGTCACAACGACTCGCAATAGCATCATTTGGAAGAGCAAAATAAAATTCTACTTAACAATCGTCTGGAAGATTAAAAAAAGAATCGCGGAATGATCGCGCTCGTTATACAATCTTCCAAATGTTAGCTGGGTTACTGCAGTAATTCACCTCATACAACTTATATATTTTTGCAAAGGAAACACACAAACCCCAAGTTTAAGCTTCTCTTAAAATCAGCAACGTCAAATACATTTGAAATTATTTAGCATGAACCTCACAAAAGGCCAAAAATTAAGCATTTGCCGCAAACATTTTCGTGTGAGCCAAACGGAAACGGAAGCATTCAACACTATTAAGCCGTAAATGTCGAGAAACATGGAAAAATAATGCCAACACATCTAGGAGTCCACGCTCCTTGAACTGATTTAATCTTTACACACGCAGTTGCAGCGCATGAAAAAGATGGCCTCCGTGTATGACAGTATAAGCAGCGTTGTCCTAATTCTTGTTCCATTCTGCGCACAGCAGGCCGCCACCCGAAGTGCGTATCGCATTCGAAGTTATAAAAACACAAGCATTGAAGAAGACGACGAAGACTAAGCGACAAGTGATAAGCGCGCAATCAGCTAAAATTTCAATGCCGTTCATTGACAGCAACAAAAAAGTCAAAAATATTTATACTGAGCAAACATAAATAATAAAAAAAAAACTAGCTAGTGGTATACGAACAAAATCATTCATTGTTGGAGTTATATTTTGATTGGTTGACAAGCTTAAATGTTGTGGAGAATCAGCAAAGGAACTCGACCTTGCTTTAGAAACTCTGACAAGCATTAAAATTTTCTATTTTACATTTGATTTTAAAACGAAGCAATTGGATAAAAAGTTGTTGGCATTTCTCGGTTCTTATTGTATTGACTAGTTTTTTCTTTCATTTAGCCAAGCTCAATAATTGTTACGTTACGAATATCTAGCACTCGCTTACAACATTCCGTGATTTAATACGTTTTCGCAAATATCACCAGTAGAGCAACAACAGCAGCGGCAGCAGCAGCAGCAAAAAGCAATACAAATGAAAACGAATTAAAGCATGAAAGAGAATCAAAAATAAATAAACTTCCAAGCTGGTTCCATCGCTGTGAATGTGCATAAATTGGCAGCAACTCAGTAGTGGTCGCCGCTGTAGCCCAAGCCTCAGTCAGTAAGCCACACAATGCTGCCAAACAGGCGCTTGCTGCCAGCTCGTTGGACTCATCCCAGACGTGCGCGTGCTTCGAGCATTTCGGTCATAAATAATGATTATGGCTCGCCTCTGCCTGTTTGCCAGCCACTTGTGTGGATGCAGTAAAGTCGCGGTGGATACAACAGCGAATCCTCTTGCCAGCCGCAATCGGCATAAGTCTGGCAAGGTGCTTGTGGACTAGAGTCTCAATCTTAGTCGTGCCATGCCATGTTTTAGTCGTCGTCGTCGTCTTTGTAGTTGGCCTCTAATATTGTTACGCGTAACTAACTGTTTGCGTTCAGCCTTCTTAATGCAAGTTATTGTTGTTGTAGCTGTTTTGCTTTATGATTACGTGTGTCAGTGTGTTTTGTTTTTGCCTTTGATATTGCTTAGCTGTTTTGAAAATAGCCAAAAACACTGGCTCCGCTTCAGCCGCTACGGTCTTTACTTTGACTTGCAGTGAAAGTTTTTTTTTTTCTTAGCTATTTTGGACAAAGTGGACTCTCCTTGTAAATCTCTTACCTAACATATTTCCTGTTCTGCCCGGTTCGCAAATAAAATTACAAATTATTTCTTCATTTATTTACGTTTTATTTAAAGTTTTTGCCACATCTAACCACTTGCTTCTCTCTTTCGTTACAGGTCTGATACCAAACCGGAAACCGCACGCGACAACATTTTCAACCCCTACAACAGCTGCGGCATTGACAACTCCAATCATCAACCCTCCTCGAAGCTGCAGCAGCAGGACGGCGGCGCCGTGCGTGCCCTCTGCTCTAGCGAAAATCAGCCCTCGAACGGTGACAACCATGCCAAGTCCTCCTCGCACAACAACAACAACAACAACCACTACTGCTCCAACGATGGCAGTGCTCATCAGCAGCACCATCATCATAGCAACGCCTACAATAGCTGCAACGCTTCCAACTCCTCGCCACCGCCCGCACGTAAACGCAAAGTTTCTAGCAATAATCTGGACACCGACTTGGAAAATCTAGACCGCGAGCTGAATGCCATCAATGCACCGATGCCGCTCATCGATCCGGAGATCACACAAGGTGCGCAGCAGCTCGAAAAAGCAATATCGTCGCGCAAGCGGCTGCGTAGCGAAGACGAAAGCGATCGTTTGGTGCGTGAGGCCTTGTCGCAGTTCTACATACCGCCCCAACGCCTCATATCGGCCATCGAGGACTGTCCCTTGGATGTGGTGGGCGTTTCTGCGCTCAACAGCACGCATCACAACAAGCGGCCCAAGCTAAGCACTTGTGGCGGCGAGCTGGAATTGGACTTCGATATGAATCATCAAAATCAGAAGGAGTTTGAAGTGATCATGGATGCGCTGCGGCTGGGCACGCCGAGCCCTACACCCAGCATGGGCAGCGACTCGTGTGGCCAGGCAGCCATGATGAGCGAATCGGGCGTATTCCACAATCTGGTGGTAACTTCGCTAGAGACATGAAAGTACCAGTAAGCAGCGACTCAACCAAAACGGAACAAACTCGTCGCAATTTTTTGTTTTTTTTTTATTATTTTTGGTTCATACGATATAAAATATATTTTCTTATTGAATTTAAAAAAAAAGAAAACTGCTACTGTAACGAGTAAAAACAAAAAGCAACTCTAGCAAAATTTTTACATTCTTTATTCTTACAAATAAGTTAAATGTTAAGTTGTATAAGTTTAAAAAAAAAAACAAGAAAACTTCATAAAAAAACAAAAACATGCATATTTTTAAGTTTAAAACTTTTTTTCTAAATATAAGTAAAAAAATTATTGTTGTAATGCATAACATCAAAGCAATTGTTTCAAAAAACTTGTATTAAAAAACACTAAAGTCAGTAAAACAAAAACAAAAAACAAAAAACAAAAAAAAAATTGTACTAGAAAAATAAAAAAAAAACTACAATGTATGCAAAAAGCAGCAACTTTGTTGAAAATAAGCAAAGTAGTAAAAGTATTCAAGCTGAAATACTCACATTCTTCAAGGTCATGGTATAATAATTACAAAGTAGTATTCACAGTTGTTTGAGAAACCACCACCTCCTGTCAAAAAATATACTCAAAAGAAGAGTACGTTGAAGTGAAAAGAAACAACAACTTCAGTAGTTGCAGATAAGTAGCTGTTTTTGACAGGAGATGGTTTCTTGTAGAAGAGAAAATAAGCAGTTGTCAATGCTACCTTGTATTATTATGCCATGGTTCAAGGTTAAATATTGAAAAACAACAATAATAATAATTTTGATTCAACACTAATAAAAACTGTGCCAAACAGTTCGTTTTCTCGCAAGTCAAAAAAGTAGTCATTGCTTACATAGGCACTACTTAGTACATAGTGTAGGCGTACTTTTCTCTAAGTCTACTACTAACTTTAATTTTATTTTTTATCTTTTTTTTACAGCAATAACTGTTAAACTTGTTTTCCTATTACATTTATTATTTGTTACGTTTTAAAATAAGTAAATGTTTAAATTTCAATTTGTAACTACTACTATTTTCTACTAGAAAGCTTCTTTTCAGTTCTATAAAAAGTTAGTCTTAAACAAAACAATACAAAAAAAAAAAAAAACCCACTTTCAAACACTACAGTTATGTTCACTATTTTCTGCAACTAAGTAACAGTTCACTACACAATAACGCATACCAACAAACTATGTAAGAAACTACAAGCAAAGAAAAGTAAAACTAGTTAAAACAACAAAAACAATGGCAGCTTTTCTAGTCATGAGCGAAAAACAAAGAAAATCCGAGAAAACTACTAAAAATTGGGAAAAAATCTTAAATGGTTTCATTGCTGCTTTTCAACTAAAATTTACATTTTTATGATTTTTTTTTTTTTTTTGTAAATTTTTTTGTCAATTACAACAAATACAAAATCAAACTTGACACTAGCTGAGAAAATAACAGTATTTTTTCCTGGCTCTCAATTTATTTGGCAATATTTAAAACTCCCAAAAAGAAAACACCGCAATAAAAGAAAAAAAAACCTAATTTTTTTGTAAGTGCAATTAAAGCAAAAAGAAACCATCAACAAAAACAACAACAACAACAACAACAACATACACACACACATTTGCCTCTATTTTTGTTGCAACGATAGGCTTATTTTTCTAAATTAAATTTTAATTAAAAATGTTTCAAAATGCAACTCAATTAAATTATAATAAAAAATAAGAAATGAATTTGTTTTTATTTTAAAAAATGGCTGTGATAATAATATTAAGTTTAAATTTAAAGGCTAAGCAAATAAAATAAAAAAAAAACAAAAATACACAAAAAAAAAATTGAAAATCAAAAACTTGTAAAATATTTTATAAAAAAAAAACATTAAAGAACACAAAAACCACAAAAATCTTAGTTTAAATTTATAATTATAATTATAATCATTAAGATAAGCTTAAAAACTTATAGAAGAGCAACAAAAAAATTACTTTAAAACCAAAAAAAAAAATAAAAATTAAAAAAATATATATTATATACATTCATGCAGATATGGTTAATATTTCTAAATTTTAAAATTGCGTAAAAGTGTTGTAAATTTTGTAGAGCGCTTGAAATTCCTGCTTAAAGAAAAATTTTTCTCTTTTTTTTGTTATTCAAGCAAAATTAAGTTATTCTCAATGCCACGCAATGTTTTGTTTTTTGTTTAAGTTTTATGTTTGCTTTATTACGAAACATGTGCATACGTGCTTCACAAAAAATTAAAAAAAAAAAACAAAAATTTACAAAAAAAAAAACCCATTGGAAATTTGCCTTTTATTATTGCTTTTGTCTTATTTGCATTTTATTATGTAACATATAAGAAACAAGAAAAAAAAAAAAACAAAAATAAAAAAACAGTAAATCTTTTATACTTAAATAATAAATTAATTAGTTCTAGTTTTACTTTTATTAAAACTATTCATAAAACTTATACATATAATTAGAACAAAACAAACAAACTGCATAATTAAAGAAAATAAAAAAAAATTATTGCAAAAAAATAAATAAAATTATGTATTCAAATTTTTGAAAAAAGATTTGTTTCTATGTTAGTATGCTTCTGAGCTCATTTTTTCTCAAAAAAAAAGAGTAAAGGATGTGAAAGTAAGTAGAACCTATGGTCCAAAATTTCAGCTTCAAAAATCAACATGAGAATTATTTGGACTTTCCTAAAGAGGATAGGTTGAATAGGTTTAGTTGAGTACTACTTTGTCGTTCGATTTAGAATTACGGGTTATGCGGGTAGATTTTAGAATTTAGTATTATTTTGATTTTCTATTTCATTCTAGTAAAGTTTTTCCAAACACTCTGGTCAAAAGTTTTCATAAAATTTTCAGGCCAATTATGAACCAAATGCCCTGGGCTGTCTTATCTCTCTAGGAAATGGAAACATTCCCGGTCAAAAGCAGGAAACATTTCATAGAATATAGAAAGCATTTCCTTTCGTTAGACACTCCATTTCTTTTAATGCACACTATGTCATTGAGTTGAGCACGCTACCTACTCGACCAGCGAGGCTGCCTTATTCGGGGCTGTCCTAGAACCCAAGGCGGTTTTGCTTTTTGTCGAAATTGCAACACCCCTGATTATTCGAGATTTTCTTATTGGAAATAAGTTTAAATTTAAATTGAAATTGCCACAAAACAAGCAAAAGTATCCACATGCATTCCTAAGGAAGCGGTTTGAAAACAATATCAATTAAAAACTTCCCATAACTTTCCAACAGATACGATGAGGAATCTTACCCCATCACTTCTAATGCTACTGTTTCCACATACATTCTTAAAAAAGCTGTTTGGAAACAGTATCAATTTAAAACTTCCCATAAGTTTCCAAAGGATACGATGAGGAATGTTTCAAATTTTTCACAAAGGGATATTTAATCTCAACCACCCACTATCCCATGGAAAATTTTCACTAATCCAGGTAAATTGTTTATATTCTATTACCCCACACCCGTTTTTAGAAAAATTTCGATCCATCCTGGATAGGGGGACTTATGCTATCAGCTTTATTGTGACTTTCGCGACTAAAACTTTACGCTAGAATTTATTCGTTACCCTTCTCAAACGTTTCTCGGGCTAATATGCGCCTGCTTGCAAAATAACAACTATCGCCATTATTTGTTTCGGAAAGATATGTATATTTTCTATATATTTTCCAAGGATATGCATTTTCCTTGGGTATATTTTCACTTATTTTTTGTTGATGGAAAAAATATTGGCTATTATTTGGTTATAAGAAACTACAGAATGCTTAAGAGACAATTCGCACGATCAGTTTAGTCCGAATCGCCTCATTTAATAACAACGTTAATAAATGAGTATAAAGGACGTATTGTTAACCTCTGGATATCTTTAACCAGTGGATATAAGCTGATTAGCTGCTATCTGAAACTACTGAAAATCTAATACTTTATGCACTGATGTTTTTTTTTTTTTTTAGCTTTGAACCAAGGATTTCAGGTGGAATACCTATTCAGTCAAGTCTGCCTTGGTTCGAAATGGGGTGATAGGAAGGAAAGGTCAATCAAGTGAAAAACGTGTAGGATGTTCTAAGCGTGGTGGAAAGCCAAAGAAACATTTTAATTTAAATCAGAGGCAAGTGTTATGCCTTTGGTGTTTCGAAATCCATCTGAGACAGAAAATTATTTCGAATGAAATCAATTTTTCTGATTAGCCGTCAACTCTCTGTAGTCAATGGCAAACATAAGAGAGTAAATAAAAGCCATGTAAAGCGCTGGTTATAATCGGATATGGGCACCACTACATTTAAAGCATCTGTGTTGTTTCTGTGTTTGCCTTTGCTTTGTTGTTACGTTTTGTGTTGCTACATAAGCCTCTGCTCTCAATTGCTCTCATTGCTCCGCAACTAGCTCCGAAGCTTGCTCCGTGTCCATAGCTGGTTATAACAGACCAAACGGAACGTTGGTAAATGTCACTTTGCAATTTATTACATGAGTTTCTTAAGATGGAACATAAGACGGAACGGAGCACGACGTTGAGATCCATAGATTTTTGATTTTTCTGTTGCGTTACGTGACACTTGACACCGTTCCGTTCCGTCTATTATATTCAGAGCTTAAAGATTCGTGAGAGCATGAACATTAGCAGTGCGGAGTCGGTATAAAAACAAATAGGTTTAATTCTCGATCATTTGTGTTTAAAAACATACAAAAGACAAAAGACAGGCAGGGATGGATCTACATACGGGCTGAAGGGGCTTAAGCCCCCCTTGGAATATTTTTTGTATGGGAAAAAATAAAAATACTAAAAAAAGACGTTTCAGCCCCCCTTGGCATACAAAACTGTAGTTTCAGACCTTCCCCCCTTTGGAAAATCCTAGATCCGCCACTGCTTTCACGGCCTGGAATGGCCCTGATTTACTATTTAGAACACATCAAAGCTGTGGTGGATAGGACGGTGAGTTGAATTGTTCAAGCGGAAGTAAACCACGGAGATTTCTTGGCAGTCGCCGACTTTTATTACTGACTTTTATTACTTAGTATGTAGCATGTTCTGTAGGAGAGTAGAAACTCGATTTTTCAGTTACTACACCCAAAAAAAGTCTTGTATACTTACGTAAAATTTTTTTCAACTGAACAAGAATCTTGTCGATAAACGTCCATCAAGAAATCTTGAAGAAAAGAGAATCATTTTATGTTAAAAAAATTTTCTGAAATAAATGTAACTTCACTGATATTGTTAATAATACAACAAGATTTTTTTTTTGTTTAGGTGTAGAATTAATTTTTTATATTTTGTTGATGACTTATTTCTTGGTGTGTATCTAGGTGTTTTTTTATAAAAAAAGAGAATTTAAAAAAATTTTAATATGAATGAAGAAAATATTGAAAAGTTGAAAAATCATGATTTGGGCTTATGGGCCCAGAACACTTTATTCCATAGGTGATTTTTCTTTATTAGAACTCAACTGCGTGAACTTTTCATCTTTAACCCTCACCGCTTAACTTAATGTTCGCTGTTTTACGGTTCTCTTGGTGCGATATCATCGTCAACGTCGTCGTCATCGTCATCGTCAACGTCATCGTCATCGTCATCGTCATCGTCATCGTCATCGTCAACGTCATCGTCGTCGTCATCGTCAACATCTTCATCAACGTCATCATTATCGTCGTTGTCATCGTCAACGTCATCGTCATCGTCAACGCCAACGTCAACGTCAACGTCAACGTCAACGTCAACGTCATCGTCATCGTCATAAACGTCACCGTCATCGTCATCGTCGTCGTCATCGTCAACGTCAACGTCATCGTCATCGTCATCGTCATCGTCATCGTCATCGTCGACGTCATCGTCATCGTCATCGACAACGTCATCGTCATCGTCAACGATAGGCGTCATCATCGTCAACGTTTTTCTCGTCATCATTGTCATCGCCATCGTGAAAGTCATCGTCATCATCGTCAACGTCATCGTCAACATCGTTGTCATCGTCATCTTTATCGTCATCGTCATCGTCATCTTCATCGCCATCGTCAACATCATCGTCAACGTCACCGTCAACATCATCGTCAAAGGCATCATCATCATCATCATTAACATAGCCGTTATCAGCATCGTCAACATCAAAGACCTCGTCATCATTACCATCGTTGTCATCATCAACGCCATCGTGAACGTCATCATCGTCATCGTAAACATAGGCGTCATCATCATCGTCAGCATCACAGACATCGTCATCGGTATAATCGTTGTCATCATCAACGGCGTCATCATCATCAACCTCATCATCATCGTCAACATCGCCGTCATAAACATCGCCAACGTCATCAAAATCACCATCGTCAACGTCTTCGTGATCGTCATTGTGATTGTCAGCGTCAACGTCATCGTCGTTGTCATTGTCATCGTCATCGTCATCATCATCGCCTTCGTCGTCATCATCGTCATCAGCACCGTCGTCGTCGACGTCATCGTCATCGTCATCGTCAATGTCATCGTCAACGTCAACGTCAACGTCAACGTCAACGTCAACGTCAACGTCATCGTCAACGTCAACGTCATCGTCAACGTCATCGTCAACGTCATCGTCAACGTCATCGTCAACGTCATCGTCATCGTCATCGTCATCGTCATCGTAGTCGTCATTGGCATCTTCATAGGAATCATCAACGTCAAAGTCATCGTCGGTGTCAACGTCATAGTCATCGTTATAGTCATTATCATCTTTATTATATTCCTCATCAGTGGATCTTACTGACTCTTCATTGAGCAAAGGAAGATCTTTCTTCAAAATCTAGAGTTTTGAAACTCGGTTTTGGGTTTTTCAAAAATACGTTTTTTTCTAAATTTTTCGGTTTTTAATTTTCTTTTTTAACTATAACTTAATAGCTTTTTCGAATTTTTGTAATAATAATATGATAAATTCTATCAATCTCTGAAATCTGAAAACTGAACACAATAGCAAACTATTTTCCTCATATAATAATTCTGAAAAGATTTTCAGCAGTGAATTAACGAACAACATTCATTATATAAGCTTTGAATGATCTTTGTATAAGGCTTTGAAGAAGCTTTTCGTAAATTTTGGAATAATGGTTTGTATGACAGTTCCAAATTTTGATAAGAAGCTTCAATATATTAGGGGGGAAAACATTATTGTATCGATAAGCATCTAAAATTGAACCATTGATCCATTGCCTCTCGATCAATCTGCATCCTATACTATGTTTCAATCTCCTTGAAATCTTGAGATTTTGTGAGATTTCGTAAAATCTACATTGAAATCTACTGAGATTTTCATACAAGTTCAAGATTTCAAAATCTTGTGATTTCAACAAAATCTAATATAAAATCTCATAAACTGCAATGAGACATCCCTGAAAAGTTATACATCACTATCCAGCCCTATTCATCTTGTGACAAAATTGTCGTCTTGACATTTGGCAATGAGAAGTGAATAATGATTTAAAAACAAAAACAATAAGCAACCAATCGGAAGCAAGCAAATGAATTCTTAACTGTCTAATGAAATCTAGCTGTCATGACATGCCTGATGAAAACACTTTGAAATCACTTTTTCAAAATCGCAAGATTCGAGGAGATGGAAACATAATATTAATGAAAAAAACATTGAAACATAATCAATTTATGCTTTGAAAAAATGTCAGAAATTTATTTTATGTATGAACATTTGAAAATTATAGTTATTGCAAAAACATGGTATAATTTTTTCATGCGAAGTTTATAGTAAAAGCATGTATTCGCCAGTTAACACAACAAAATCAGGGACCACAAATAACGATTAGCGCTGACAATCAATCATTTTATAATAATCGTAATTTTTTCGATCAGAAATAAAAATTATTATTTAGTCGTTATTTTTTTCGATCAGAAATTAAAAGTTAGTTTTTGGTCAATATTCTATCAAGCAGAAATTAAAATTAATTTTTGATCGATATTTTTTCCGATCAGCAAAAAAAATTATAATTTGATGGTGCATTGTTGTGGTGAAGAAACCTCAAGTTTTTCTTCACAATTCTGACCTCTTGCGACAAATATTTTCCCTCAAATGCTGTAATACAGAAAAAATTCGGAGTGGACCACGCCAAGGCAATCAAGGAAAACCGAGTTATGAGTATTTTTTTGATCAGAAGGTGTGTTTCCAAGTGTGGCGGTAAGCCGTAGGAATATGTGAATTTGAATTCCAGGCAAGTGTTATGCCTAAACCTTGGTCAATTCTAGTTATCTTGTGGATTCTAGTCAATCCCATCCACAAACTTCTCTACCACAAACTAAAACTTTAACGTCATAATTATTGTTTATTTTTCAATTTCAGTTGAATAGAAATGGGGAAAGAAATGCAGAAAGGTCAAAGCGTAGGACCCTTAATATACGTGTAAATTTTTCGAAAAAAAAATTTTTTTGTTTAATGTGTTCTTTATAGTTTTAAGAATATACATACACATTTTTAAATCGATATTTAAAAAAAAAAACAAAAGTTATATTATAACGGGTTTCGTTAACCTATGTCTAAACTTAATGCAACGTAAATAAAAATCTTTAAATGCGATTTCCTCGAAACTAATTTTTTTAAAACAGTTCGAAAGATAATTCGAAATCTATTGGTTCAATTTCAATATTTTTTTTTTTTGCATTTTGTCCGTTATTTTGTCTTTTAAGCATATTCCCTAAATTCAAGTATCTATTTTATTTTTTTTTTATTTTTATAAACAAAAAAGCGCGCGAAAATGTATCTATTTTTTTAACTTTTTACTTCAACTTCCGCCATAATTAAAAATAAACCCTGAGGGTCTTGCGTAGGGGGGGATGCTTAATATAGGGTCTATGCTTTAAAATGTCATTTGATTTTTTTGTATACAATACATGGGAAAGGCCATATCCATCATTTTGGATGTCTTTTTTTCAATGCCATTTTCAGCGCCCTCTATATAAAAGCCAGAACTGTATTTTAAAAAAAAAATATTTTTATTAAGTATTTTTTATGTACATTGTACAATAGGGCGTATCGAAAAATTTAGATCGTATTCTAAGAGGTCTCATAAGTTGCATGGGGTTGTCCAGATCACCCTAAAAAAATTTTAAGAAAAAAAAAGGATGTCTTCCTGCCCCGCAAGGACAAAGTCGTTTTTTGAGGAAAACAGTGAAAAATAACTACCTTACAATGCTTTGACTTTTATAAAAAAACTACGTATGTCTTAAAGCAAAAGTAAGTATAGGCTTAAACTAACAATATATTGGTAAACACGATGCCACTCACGATTTTTATCCACAGTGTCCTGTGTGAAGGATATTCGAACCAGAATTTGTAATCGAGATAACACAGTACTTTTGATTGTTACGTAATAGTCTAAGTTTTGGTGGTATTAATTATAGTGTTGACGTATTCCTTAAAGTTGCCGAATAAATAATTAGCATAATTTTTGCATATGCATTTTCCTATTTTTGAGAAATGTATACTTGAATGCAATTTTTTAACTTTTTCAAAAAAAAAGAATATAAGATTTTATATCTCGGGTACCAGAAATGGTACCGAAGAAATATTGCTCAATTTGGATTCTTCAAATATTTCTTAACAACACTCTGTCTAAAAGTATTATTTTAAAATTCCAGCTTAAAGCCACAATTTTATTTTCTACTTTGATATTTTTTAGATGAAATTGTTAAATTTCATGTTAGGAAGTATTTTTTTTTTAACTATCAAAATAGAAAATAAAATCGTGGCCTTAAGTTGGTATTTTAAATTAAAACTTTTAGACAAGGGTTTGTTCAAGAATATTTAAAGAATCCAAATTGAGCAAAGTTTCTTCGGTACCATTTCTGGTACCCGAGATATAAAATCTTATATTCATTTTTTTGAAAAAGTTAAAAAATTGCATTCAAGTGAACATTTCTCAATAATAGGAAAATACATATACAAAAATTATGCTAATTATTAATTCGGCACTTTAAGGAATACGTTAGCAGTATAATCAATACCACCAAAATTTAGACTATTACGTAACAATCAAAAATACTGTGTTATCTCGATTACAACTTTAGCTTCGTATATCCTTTACACATTACACTGTGGATAAAAATCGTGAGTGGCATCGTGTTAAGCAATGTATTGTTAGTTTAAGCCTATACTAACTTTTGCTATAAGACATACGTAGTTTTATTTATAAAAGTCAAAGCATTGTAAGGTCGTTATTTTTCACTGTTTTCCTCAAAAAACAACTTTGTCCTTGCGGGGCAGGAAGACATCCTTTTTTTTCCTTAAAATTTTTTTTTGGGTGATCTTGACAACCCCATGCAACTTTTGAGACCTCTTAGAATGCAAAATTCGAAAAAAAATTGTAATTCGATACGCCCTATTGTACAATATCTTGTATAAATTTAAAAAAAATAATAACTTCCTATATCTAAAAAAATTTTTTGAAAACAGTTCCTGCTTTTATTTGTTACACGTATATTATACCTTAAATCCGTTACGAATCCGTCCGCGCGGAATTTGCTCATTTATGTTTCGACAGACCCGTTTCGAAAACATAACAAATCTGCAAAACAATGGTCACAACGTTAACAAAAAAGGCAGTTTTCAAGTTGTTATCAAAATCTATTCTTTTATATTCAATGGATCAGGGATACAAAATACAATTCTGTACTCATATTTGCAAAATTTTTTTTTATTTAATAACTATTATGTCTACTTTAAAATCTGGGAGTGCCAAGGTCCACAAATTTTTTTTTTTAATTTTTTGTTTCTAATATATATGATGGTTCCAAAAATGCCCGTATAAACCAGGCTATGACCGTTTTGTATGAAACATGGTTGAATAAATAAGGTTGTCGCATGGGTGAGAGCGAGTTCCCATAAATGTCAAATCGAAGTTGACATCTCATACAAAACCTGAAAACGAAAATTAATAACATGAAAAGCGGTTGAAGTTGTTGTTGTTGCTTTTCATTGATTTTGACAATTATGGGTACTGAAAAGAGAGTACGATCAGCCACGAGACAACCTTATTTATTCAACTATGGTATGAAATGTATTTAATTTGTGGTATATGAGACTGTATGCGGGGGGTTTCAATATTTTCAACAAGTCACACAATATTTTTACGCTGACAAAAATTATTTTAAATAAATGTATATAATAAAAAACAGAAAGCATATTTTGTGTATTTATTTTTTTTTTTTTTTGTTGTTTTTGTGAAAACGCAAAATTTAGTAAAACAAATTGCAAAATAAAAAAAGGGCCACCTTATATTTACAAATTTTTTTATTTAATTACTATTATGTATACTTTAAGCTCTAAGAGTACCCAGGTGGGCAAACTTCCGTTTGCCTTGTTTTTTAACTGTTTGATGGTCATAAAAATGCTATTTATTTTGATTTCAAACCAGGTTTCAACTGTTTTTTATAATTGTGATATAAGACGGAGAGCCAACACAAAAAAATCTTTGAATTTAAAAAAGCTGATTTCCTTGCAATTGGTTATCGTAGTTGTGTACACACACATACTGCGGTCAGTCAAGCCAAATGTAGAACAGGCAAATGTAGAAACTTGCGGAAGGTTGTCAGTGAATCCAGCTTTATAATCAAGAATGAGTTTGTCCTTTCATATGTAAGATAAAAAGAGAGAGGGAGATAGCTATTGATACATGTTATCCCCCAAGCGAAGGTAAAGTAAAAAACGGTTGTGTTGTATAATTTTTGATAATTTGCGATACTAGTGCATAATTCTAATTAGATATAATTATAACTAGATGTAATCAAAATTTTATATCACTATAATTAGAAGTATCCTTTAATTAGATATATAATTTTGACAATCACTTTTACACAGAAAAAAGGTCGGCACATTAGCTGGGGCGCAGTGGCGTCCCATGGTGTCACCCCTATAAAAAATTTCTAAATACAAAAAGAAACCAAGTCGATGAGATTAAGTGTTTTTATTATTATCTTTATGTTTTCCGAAAAAAAAACAAACAACATATCGTCCCCTTCATGCCAAAAATGCCAATGTGAATTGTTGCGTTTTTTGGAAAATTGAGTTTAAAGATTCGAATGGCTCAGAAAAAGCGAAACATCCCCATTTTCCAAAACTTCTTTTCGGATATGAATGACACATGTCTTCGTTATACACAGTTAAAATTTGGTTCCCGTTACTCTACAAAAACATTAAAAAAAACTTTTTTTGCAATCATGTAACAATTATTGCTAGAAAATTGTATTAAAATAAATTTAAAAATTATGAAAAAAGCTCCATCTAAAAAATGTCTTTGATACGTACACAGAAAATTATGTTCTTCGTCAACAGAAAAAACAATCAATGTCCTATCTCATCGGTAGCGGGTATAAGCTCATTTTTAGTGAAAAAATGTGCACATTGGCGTTTTTGGCATAAAGGAAATTAACGATTCTGAAAATTTTGAACATGCGACTCTGTAAAAACTTTGGTAATGAAGACAATTGCAAAAGTCCTTCTGCAGTTTATTTTTCAAAGCAGTTTTAATGTCTTGAACCAATAATTTCAGAAATTGACCTTCTGACCTGGGAGTTATATGGAAAAAACTGAATACATTATCAGAAAAATGCTATTTTTGCATTGCACAATACCAATGTGCATATTTTTTCACTAAAACTGAGCTTGTAACCGCTACTGATGAGATGGAAAATTTTTTTTTTCTAATTTTGAATAAAGGTGAGGACGATGTATTCTGAAAAAGTGTCAAGAAAACTCCATGTCGATTTTAGGGAATTTTTAAATCCTAAAAATGTACCATTCTTGAGAGAAAAGTTAATTCTTAGCTGCTACAAAGTAGGAAGACCACTGATTTTCTTCACTTTTGATGGAAAAAAATTATTCTGAACGTATCCTCAAAAGAAAAAAAAAAAAAAAGTTATTTACTAATATTGGAAATATTTAAAGTGATCAAATGTGCACATTGGCGTTTTTGGCATGGAAAAAATATCAGAAAGTCACATAGATGGTTTGAGCATGGACTTTTATAATTTTTTCTATACCGAATTGGATTTTCTTGTTTTGGGGGAATATTCTTTGCATTAAAATGCACTAGATGCAATTAAAAACTCAAAACCCATGTGTTTTCACATTGGCGTTTTTGGCATAGAGGGGACGATATGAAAAACAATAAGAATTTGTAAAAAACAGAACAAAAATATTACATTTTCAGGTGTCTACATATTTAGATATGTAGGCATGAGGTAAAAAAGAAAACTTATTAACTCCGCAGTCTTAAAAACTGACGCAACAAAAACATTACATTTTCAGGTACATATTTGTATATGTAGGTATAAGGTTAAACATAGAAATCTTATTAATGGCGTTGTTTTAAAAACTAACTTTTCTTACTTTAAGAGCTGCAAAATTTGAAATAACCTCATCAAAATCAATATTACCTGCAAGCTCGTTTTCAATGGATAAAATAGCAAGATCGGAAAGCCTTGCCTGTCCCATGGAAGACCTTAAATAAGTCTTAATTAATTTTAGCTTTGAAAAATTCCTTTCGCATGAAGCTACTGATAGACAAATTGTTAGAAATAATTTCAATGCGACAAAATGGGACACACATTTTTAAACGTAATGTATTTGTACCTTTCTCTTCCTGTATGAGAAATTAAAAATAATATCGATATGGTGTCACCCCTAAAATGGTGCTACCCGGGGCGGACCGGAAAAAAACAAGCAATATTTTTCAGCGCTTGTGAGGCAGCTGGAGGCCAATTCAAACATTTTTTTATTTTTCTTCCAATTAAATTTTGGGCAGATCTAAACAGAAAAAAAAAGTGCAGAAAAGAATAGCACATCCAAGCAAAAGGCGGTGATTTTTTTCGGTTAACTACAAGTAATAAATAGAAGCAGGCCATGACCAGGCGCGGATCCAGGGGGGGATTTTGGGGGTTCAAACCCCCCCCCCCCCCCCCCGAAATTCTAAAAGAACCTGTATTTAAATGTGATGTACTGATGTTTATTATGTGGGCTAAGAGTACCAAAAAGAAAAACATTGGTTTTTTATAATTTACTTAAATATTCACACCCCTATGCTGTAAACGCTTGTAGCTGTTTCTACACGTATTGCTTAAATACTGAATTCTGGTCCAGTTTTTGTTTGTTTTTGCGATATCGCGCCTCCCAGCAGAAAAAAGAAGTACTTCCGAACAAGTTCTGGAACTATTTTTTTGCAACCGCAAGTTGTTCCAATTACGATTCCGGCCAATACTATTTTTACAGGCGATGTCTACAGAAAAAAGTAATTCTACTCTCGCTTCTATCGAAACTAAACTGGAACAACTTCTCATCCAGCTAAAAAAGAAACGAAACAAGAAGTACTTTCGTTTTCGCTGCTATTGAAGTCAACATATAACCACTTCTAATCCTGGTGGAAAAGAAGTTCAACAAGAAGTAGTTCCGTTTTCGCGTTTTTCGAAGCCAACCTAAAAGTACTTCTTTATTAGCTTCCATTGGAGTTAAATGGGAAGTAGTTCTTCTCTCACTTCTCTCGGAGTCAATAAAAAAGTTACTTTTCTAATGAAAAGTTGAACATTTTCATCGTTTTTTGTTATAAATCGCACCTAAAATCTCTCTATAAATTTTTTAAAATAAAACATTTTGAATTAAACGTTATAAAAGACGTTTTTAATTCATAAAAAGAAACACAAATAAATATATCAAAACAAAACTGAAAATAATAATAATAAGGTTATTTCCTTGCTTTTTTAATACATACATATATTTTTAAAATGTTTATTTTTAGCTGCTTTGAATGTTTTTTTGCATTGCTTTTATGAAATCATCTTCAGTCTCAATGTGGTCTCAGCTGTGGTCTCAAACAGATCCTTAAAATAAGACATTATAATTTGTTTAACTTTCAACTTACTGAACAAAATTTCCCAAATATTGTGGAATCCTTTGAAGTAATTCTTTTGATGATTTCTATGAACATTTAAGTCCACTAAAATAGTTTCTGCAAACAGTCTTATAAAAATTTTTTTTATTCCATTTGGTCCCAAAATCCTTTTGATGCAGTTCACCTGTAATTACTTGTAAACATAATGGGCCTTACCAATAGTCAAGAGCTGATACTAAGAAAAAGCTGACACTAATAAGTAAGCTTTTCGTTAGTAGTCAACTTTTTATTTCTCCGTATCAATAAACGAAATCAGTATTCGCTTTCAAAGTGTCACAGCATCAGACCTGCTAAAAACAACTAGATATGGCAACACAGAAAAAGTCCAGTTAGTTTTTTTTGGCGTCGGTTCTAATCGAAAAGCGTTTTTCTTCGAATATGGCGTGCTTTGTATATTTTTAAAAATTAATCTCTTTTAATAAAAAGTTAAATAATAAATTTGAAGCCTACATTCGTTTTTTAGTTAATATCAATTTTACTATTGATAAAAGTATAAGCTTTAAATTATTGTGAATGTGCTTTGCCTTGTTTGATAGATAAAAATTGACATTCTACTAAAATACTTACCATCAGCTGAAGCCGATACTAATTTAAAGTATGATACTTAAGCACATGTTGATACTTTCTCGTTTATTGGAATGAAATTTTTTAAAGTATGAGCTTTAATCGGAAATGTCGACACTTCTATGAAAGTAGCAAACTATTAGTAAGGCCCAATAAGTATACACTTTTTCAAATTATTTTTAATTTGAATTAAACACAATTAAAAAACTTTTCACAATTAATCTTGCATGATCTTTTTCTCCCTACGAACACTTTCAACTGAAAAGAATCACAAAAAATATGAAATAGAAAAAAATATACTTGGCACGTTTTTCGACGCTAACTTTACCTTGAAGAAGAGAACTTATTCTAAATCAACTTGGGGAGAAGCGTGGGGAGAACGTATTCCAAATTAACTTCAACAGAAGCGAGAATGGAACCTATTCAACATTTAACTTCGTAGAAGTAGTTCCGTTTTTATTTATTCAAGCTGTTATGGAATATGTTCTAAGAGCCACTACTTCCATATTTTCTGGTGGGTGTAAACAGTCACACATACAATCTCAACCTGAAATCACAAAAACACCGCATTTTTTGGATAAAATATATCCAAACACCGCACAGTTTTAATTTAAAAACCCACAGTTTCGATAGTATCGGAAGTGTAGACGTAAAATTCCTTTTTATACAGTAACGGAGAAAAATTCGGTTTTTGTAGTTTTTATTTATTTTGATGTTGGTTTTATGTTGGCCTTTTAGATTTGTAGTTTGGTCAAATAAACAGAGGAATAACTTTTATTATTATAATTATCTTCACCCCAGCGTCAGCTTGTGGTATTTAACACAAAAACATTATCCTGAGCACCACACAATCATATGGAGTGAATATGTAGTGAAAGGTGGATGGCTATTTTTTCGTAGCAAAGTTTTTTCCAATAAGTGGAATAATTTTTTCACATATTGCAGTAAAATACAAATTATAACATTCTTTTGAAAAACCAGAGGCTCGAAATAGATTTTAGACTAACGGTTTCTTGAGCAAAGTTGAATTTGCTCCGTAGAACATTATCCACGCCTACGATTTTTTGAAAAAACAAAAATTAACCCGCTCTAATGTATATAAAGGGTGGTTAAATATTAAGGGCCGATGTTGAATATAAACCACACCTAAATGTCAAGTTTTTTTCTGCATTTCATTTGACATTTCTCGATTTCAGACTAACTCAATTTGAACCGCTGAAACTATTCAGGCTTATTATGAAAATGGGCTTTCAAATCAAAATGCATATCGAGCACTTCGTAATTTTTTCGGTATATTTAATCGTCCAAATGTGCGTACACTGAAAAAAAATTTTTTAAATTGACGACAGTTGTTATTAATTTGACGATATTTGTGTTTAAAAAATAGCTTGCAACAAATTTCGTTAAAGTAAGAGCAAATGTGTTTAAAAATTTTAAAAATCGTATGAAAAAAAAGTCAAATTATGAACAAATTTTTTGAACACATTGTGTTCAATTTTAAGCTAATATATTTTTTTCAGTGTACAATCGGAAAAATCGTGCAAAAATTTGAACAAAACAGGTCTGTAGGAGATGTGAAAACACCAGTGAATGCTCGTACAGCTCGTACTGCAGAAAATATTGCTGCTGTTCGCGATAGTGTGGCTGAAGAGCCATCCACCTCAACTCGTCGTCATGCCCAACAATTGCACCTCTCACGCTCGTCGTTGATGAACATTATGCACAAAGACTTCCATTTACACGCTTACAAGGTGCAATCGCCTCAAGAACTAATTTTCAAGCGTCGTCAATGGTCAGAATGGTCAGAATGGTGGCAAGAAATGGCAACAGTGGATGATAAATTTTCGAAGAAAATCATCTTCAGTGATGAGGCACATTTTCACCTCAGTGGATTCGTCAATAAGCAGAATTGCCGCATTTGGGCGAATGATAATTGTCAACGCCATCTATCAACCAGTCCTGACAACAAATAGCAGCCCTGACAAAAATACCAGCCCTGACAACTAATACCAGAATTGACATATAGTACCAGCCTTGCTAAATACATACAACTACGAAAAAGAACACAAAACGAAACAAACAGCCAGTAAAAATTTTAAATTTTGAGACGCAACGATTTTAAAACGAGACAGACGTGACTTTCTCTGCGCACAGTTTGCTTTGTATTCAACATTTTCATGTAACTTCAAATAAATCAATAAAAATTAAACTATTAATTTAATCTTAAATTTTCGTTTTCTTTATTGCCGTCACAGTAATCCTAGAGTGATTGTCGAAAAACCAATGCACCCACAAAGAGTGACTGTTTGGTGCGGTTTATGGGCTGGCGGCATCATTGGGCCGTATTTTTTCCAAAATGAGGCCGGTCAGACAGTAACTGTGAATGGTGTTCGCTATCGTGAGATGATAACTAACTTTTTATGGCCCGAATTGGAAGATATGGATGTGGACGATATGTGGTTTCAACAGGACGGTGCCACTTGCCACAGAGCTAACGAAACAATGGCTCTTTTGCGCGACAAATTCAATGGCCGTGTTATCTCACGTCGTGGCGATGTCAATTGGCCGCCAATCATGTGATTTGACACCGTTGGACTTCTTTCTTTGGAGTTATTTGAAAGAAAAGGTGTACGTCGATAAGCCAGCAACAATTCAAAAGCTAAAGGATGAGATAATTCGGCACATTAACGGCATAGAACCTCACTTATGCCTCGGCGTCATCGAAAATTTGGACCATCGGATGGAGGTGTGCCGCCGAGGTCGCGGCGGCCATTTATGCATAATTGAACCATACCAATATTGGCTCTACGCAAAATCGCCCAAAAAAAAAATCGCCCAAAAAAAAAAGGAAAAATCACCCAAACGAAAAATGACCCAAAAATTTATGAAAAATCGCCCAAAACGAAAAAATTAAATTTTACCCAAGAAAACGAAAAAAAGCCCAAAAATTTTTGGAATAATTACCCAAAAACAAAAACGAAAATTCACCCAAAAAAATGAAAAATCCCCCAATATTTTACATTGTGTTGCCACACGATATACGAAATTCCCTTGTCGAAATGAGAATTTTCAAGGCCAGTATTTTTTTTTTTAAGTCTATTTTAATTCAAGCATTTGATGATATAAATACTTTTTATGTGGATATTATATTATAATACTATTTATGTAGGAAGTGCGTTAAATTTAAAAATTTAATTCATTTTAATTTTATATAATCTCATACTTAAAAATCTATAAAAACATTTCGTACAAGGGAAAAATACTGATTCTTTTTCAAAACAACAAGTTTCTTTGGTTATCAAAAAATTTCAAAAAGAAAAAATGACGGCGGAGGTGGTGGGGGGGAGCAGGGCGGGGTGACGGGTGGCGCGTGCGATCCGTCGCACTACGCGTAATCCGCCGCGTCGCGATGCGCGGGCGCTGTACTAAATATTTCCTTTGACTTGACCAAGCAAACTCAAGCAAAGAAGAACCGCTGCTTTTACTTTAAATGCCGTTATCTTTAAGAACTGATTGACGTTTCTTATTTAAACCTTAAATGCACCGTGTATCTTTGGCTTACGGCTATATTTTTGGTTTGATTTTTTTCAAATCGGTTCTATATTATTTAGAATATTATAAGTCTTAAATAAAAATATAGTTTTTACTTCTATTTGTCATAGTTTTTTAAAAAATTATGTACAAAGTCAAAAAAAAAATTTTTTAGACTAAATAAACACTATTTTTAACAGTTTAACTTCCAGGAACAAATAAATAATTTTGATTAGGAAAAAATACCGACTGCTTTCAAAACATGTCCTTTAGTGATCGAAGAAATTTCGATCCAAAACTAAAAGAATTTTCGATCTAAATAGAAAACTAAAAAAAATTTTCAAAACTAAAAACGCAGTTTTTATTTTTACTCAATTTTACATAAAATATATTTTTTCGGTAAAAATCGGGGTCCTTGTGCATTTAAGGTTTAATATTGAAAACGAAAGATCACCCAAAGAAAACGAAAAATCACCCAAAAATGAAAAGTGAAATTTCGCCCAATATATTTGGGTGAAATTTCGCCCAAAAGCAAAAAACGAAATTTTACCCAACAAAAATGCAAAATCGCCCAATTTTTTTGGGTGTTTTTTCATATGAAATATCACCCAAATTCGTATGGAAAAAAATTGGGTGATTTTTCATTATTTTTTTTGGGCGATTTTGCGGAGAGCCACCAATATTATCATAATAAAAATAAATGACAACAATTTCCTTAATAATTTGTGTTTTATTCAAAATCAAATTAAACTACCCTTTATATATATAACGTACATAAATATTTTTAAAACCCCCCCCGAAATATATTCCTGGAACCGCCCCTGGCCATGACTCATTCTGCTTATGTCGAAGGCAGCACAATTGTAGCCAATAGAACAACCTGCAGCACAGCTTACACCACAACCTACAACACAGACTTGAACCAAAGCATTGCCAACAATACGAAAAGTACAAAAAATGCATGAAATCTGAAGAAAAAATACAGAAAACTTCCCTAATGTTTGATATGGCAGTGCCACGTTTGATAACTGCTTGAGTATAACAGTTTGAGTATAAGTAGCAAACATAACTTGTGACAAGTTACTTGTCAAATGAGCTAACGATAAGTTGTGTTCGAAATACATATTTCAGCTTCAATCCAACATCGTCAGAGATAAAGAGATTGGAAACTTCGGCAAGAAGGAGATAGCCATATGCTAAAATGCAGTCAATACTAATGCAAATGTTATAAATGTGTTAGTAAAATTTCATGACAAACTCACCCCTCTCGATGGATTCTCGATGAATTCACCCCTCTGGATGGTCATGAGCGCTGGTGAATATCTCACTTTCGACAGCTAAGCCACCACTTTACACATAGGGAAAAGCTAGCCTACAATGTTTGTTTAAACAAATTCATGCATTTAAAAATTAGAACAGAGTTTTTAAAACAAAGATATAGTTGTTCTTGAAAGAAATTGAATTATGTTTTTCTGTTAACAACAGCACTTGTAAATAGAACAATTTTTTTCATTTTAAATTCAATTTTTTTCTATCAAAAATATTTTTGTCTGTTATCAAAGTAACTCCACAAATTAGATAACCAAAACTAACATTTTTATGTTAACAAAAGTTCTTTATCGACTATTATTAACAATATTCTTGCTCAGCTAAAAACAATTTTCTTTTTAATATGGAAGACTTTTTTGGGTGTAATACCTATTTTTGACAAATATGAGGTGAACTCACATACACAATACGTGATTGCAAAAAAAACTGAAGAACAAGCATTTTTATCTGTCAAAATCAACAGAATTCACAATAGAAACGAAGTTTCCCATCTCATTATCTCTGACATCGTTCGCAAAGGCATCGGTCGTTGAACTCTTCGTTAGAAATATGTACATAATGAAGCAATTAGTCTATATTGAGAAATTGACATTGAAATAAATTAAGATCAGTAAGCTCTTATAAGGGTATTCATTTTACCGGTTCTTTTAGTAATTAAAAACATTTTTGCGGAATTTCAAGAGATTTTACCGTGTTCATAAAGCCACTTACTATCGCCATTTTGCACTAGTTATATAGATCTTTACAGCTGGTATTTTATGCCGGTAACAGTTTATAAAATTCTCTGTCATGCTAAAGATATAGTGCAATAATGCATCGTTGGAATAGGGTCATTATCTGAAGAGACACAAAATTCTCGTAACAAAGACTGTAAATGTTTTCGTATGACAAACAGAGAACGCAAATAAACTAAACGATATCCGAACCAGAGATCTGCAACAAGTCAATTGAAAATCAAGTAACTTGAAAATAATCAAGCTTCGACGTGACTTGTAGAAACTTGATATGTTTCTACCCTACAAGCCTCGACTTGCTTCTGAAAAACGAATCATAAGTCAGACTTGATTCTATTTTGTTTCTATCCTACATTAATTGGTAGAAAAAACCAAGCTTTCTACTTTTCAAGTCTGTTTTCAAGTCTATGCGACTGCGCTGCCGCAGAAAGCCACTGACGAGCGTCTACTTATACTTTTCTATACAAAGCGACAAAATAAAAAATAAACAACAACAACAACAACAACAAAAACAAACAAACATACATCAATCCAATGCTTTAAAGCAGTGTCGACCGCGTAGTACACCCGAGTGTGGAGCAACACTTTGTCTTTTTGCGTATACACGAAAGAGTAAATGAGACAAAAACTATTGTTGTGTTTGACACTTCTTTAAAGTTAAACTGTTTTTTCAACTCGAGAAACGAAGTTTGCATTGACTACACGAAGATAGTTCCACGAACTTCGTAAACAGACTTGAAAATAAACGATTTGTAGGCAAAATAATTGCTTTTTCCCTACATTTCAAGTTTCTACATTTCAAGTTTTCTACATTTGGCGACTTGATTTTTGCTGCCTATGATTCGCGCAAACTTGTTGCTTGCCTGCCTCGACTTGCAGGGAGTTGAAAAATTAAAGGAACTTGAAACAGCAAATGAATCCATTCATGCAGATCTCTGATCCGAACCGATCGCTCAGAGGGTGATACAAAACCATTATTTTTCATTCGTTTCGTTCGTGAGGGCTACCGAAACACGAAACTTTTCAGTGGAAGAGATAACTAACGTCATTTTTATAATTTTCGCTAACGTGGCAGTATAGAAAACGAAACCAAATCAAACGTTTCATTAATGATCATTGGTATGCAAAAGGCATTGAACTCAAACTCCGTGGAAAGAGTCAGCATGCGAATGATGCTTGCCTTTTCTATCGCGTTGATTTCGAATCTGATGTCAGAATTTTAAAATTCAAGATGGCTGATAGGGTTGCCACCTAATTTTTTTATTTTTACGAATTCAATGCTGGGGCGAACATTAGGTAAAAATGGGTCGCTGAATCGGAATCCGTTGTCAGAATTTCAAAATTATGAAATTTTTAACCCCTTAGGGTTGCCACCTAAAAATTTTGAAATTATGACAACGGATTCGGATTCAGCGACCAATTTTACTTAAAAATGTTACTTAGAACGAAGGTTTGCTTTTAATACATATTTTCTTTTAGCTTAAGTCAATAAAAATTTCTGTATTCCAAATTAAATTTTGCAAAACTCACTTAAATTGTTCTGTTGACCAATGGAAAACAGTTCTTTTTAGTGACGAGTCAAAATTTAATCTCTTAACCAGCGATGGCATGACCACACAGTATGTTACATCGGCGAAAAGGTGAGCGCTTTAAACCTCAAAACTGTCAGATTACAGTTAAGCATGGAGGCGGCTCGGCCATGATCTGGGCTTGTTTTTCTGAATTTGAACAAAGTTCAGTTCATCGGAAAATCTATTCGGAGTCCTTAAGCGACGCAAAGGTGGGCAAAGGTTTTCTTATAAAGCTGCACTCGTTGAGGCACTGACGCAGCTGTGGCGAAGCAAACAACAAACTATTATTGATAACCGTATAGCTTCAATGCCACGCAGATGTGTTGCGATTATTCAAAATAAAGGTTATTTTACCAAATATTAACCCTATAATCTGTATTTTAAATATATATAAATTTGTTTCTTGTGGCGTCCGTGGCGTAGTTGGTTAAAGTGCGTGGCCGCTATGTCAAAGAACTTTGGAGACCCAGGTTCGAACCCCAGCAGCGACAGAAAATTATTTGAATTAAACTAATTTTTCTGTACGGCCGCCACCTCTCTGCAGACAATGGCAAAACTCAGAGAGTAATCAAAATGCCATGTAAAGCTTCTTGAGAATAAGAACATTCCGTTCATCGCCGTTCGGAGTCGGCGTTAAGCATGTAGGTCCATTTCTCGGTCAATTGTGTACAAACTTAATAACACGCACAACACAATTGATCATAAGAAGCTAGGTCAAAGTCCTTTCAAGGGCTGAAATGGCCAGTTATTTATTTTTTATTTTTATAAATTTCTTTTGTTATGCACAGCAAAATTTCTACTTTGTACTTTATTTTTTAAGTACAAAAAATTTAAAAGCCTGAAGTAAAAAAAACTTTAGGGGTATTTTTTAACAAATTGTAAAAAAATATCAACCAAGTATGTTGGAAAAAAACGGAAAAATGCAGGGTATAATTGACATGCCTGTTTTGGTTGCTTTTGCTATGCACAACACTGTATATTTATTTATGTGAGTTATAAACTTGTGGCAGTTTAATATGTTTGTTTAATATTATAATTCTTAAAAAACATATTTTTTTAAGAATTATATTTTGAGCTTGATGCCAAATAATTCATGAAGTAACAGATTGCTACAACAACAAAAGTTCTTTGCAGAAAAAACCGAGCAGACTAGACCATGGTTTCGTCGGACGCTACTCCGACTCATCAGTAGTCTCTGTGGTTTTATTTGTTTATAATATATTTGTATATTTATTATAATATTATTTATTATGTATATTATTTATTTATAGTATATTTAAAAATTTGTTAAAAATTAAAATTTTTCAATATCCCGTTTTCGAATAATTGAAATAATATCATCAGTAAGCCGGTTTTCATTTACATCGTGTATGTAATAAATGAAAATTAATTTGAAAATAGCTTAAACAACCTACTAATTATGTAAGATTTGAAATAATTTCCTTTAATTGAATATATAATGTATTTAAATTAAAGCTCTCGAGTTTTTCTTTAACTTTATTCGAGTACCCGGGTAACCAAATTACAAAAAAAAATCCCGGGTTTCCGAGCTGAAAAGCCCGAATAGTTCGAAAGCTCGGGTATTCGAGAGTTACCCGAGTAATTTGATAATCAATGCCCGGGTATTTTCGAGCTACCCGGGTAGTTAAGAATTTGTTAAATTTTTAATTTTGATTTGAACTTTTTTAAAATAAACTTTAAATTTTATCGCTTTTACATCGCATTTTAAGTTGGCAACAAATTATTTAAAATTTTCCTTGATTTTAATTTTTTTTTCTTTTTTTTTTGTTAAAAAAAATGGTCAATTGGAGCCAAAAGAGTTGGATTTGGCATTACGCCACAAAAATGGAGAAAACTCAATTTGTGACCTATGCAATGTTGAAATTTCGTGCCATGGAGGCAATATAGTACATCATCAATTATTCGACACATAAAAATTGCGAAGCGTACAATACGAGTAACAAAATTAAACACATCAAATTAAACAACCAAAAAAAATCAATGATCTAAAAATAACCAAAACCGAATAAGGCTATCGTTTTGCTATAATTCTTAAATTTTATTAAAAATGTTCGAAATACCCGAAAAGCCCGAAACTACCCTGGTAGCTCGAATTACCCGAAAATATCCGTGTACCCGGGTAGTAGTTGGGTGACTCGAAATACTAGAAAATACTCGGATGCCTACCGAGTTACCCGGTTCTCGAAAAGCTCGAAAACTGAGAGCTCTGATTAAAATAATAATTAAAATAAGAATAAAATGTATTATGAAGAAAATACCTGCTTCAATTTTCAATTATATTGTTAATAAGATTTATTAAGATTATGCTCATAGTTTTACTCTTAAAATATTTTAAATGTGATACATGTATATATTATTTTTTTTTTTTTCAATACACAAATCTGAAAATGTAATATTTTAAAATTTGGTACAAAATATATATATTTTTAATGTAATAACTTTGTTTTTTTAATACTTGTTTAGGTCGCAATTTAGGTCATTTATCTACATATATAGTATACGAGGTTGCTAATTATATATCCGGCCTAATAATGAAAAAACAATTATTAATAATCAAAATTGGTTTTATTGTTTTTTTTTTTAATATTCTCCATGAAGTTTAATATACTTTTGTGCATGCTTTTGAACCAATTTTGAATGCACTTTTTCCACTCCGATTGAGGTCTCTCCAAACTCCAAATCGTTCTGAATGCAATAACCGTTTCTTCGGGTGTCGAATATCGTTTCCGAATTTCTCCGATAACTTGTGGCAAACAAATGGTTGTGTATCATTCAGAATTGACCATCCTACGTTGCTCAAACGCCACTTTCGCCACATAACCAGTAATGCCAAAGAAACAGGCACCAATTTGCGTGGATGTACTCCTTTCTCGAACAACTTTTGTTGGACTTAGTTTGTTTTGGAAGACCCATACATCCTTTCCTTCGTCAGTTGGTATAGTATTCAACGCGAAAAAATGTTTTTCATTCATATACTTAATTTTCATAGATCTTGTTGAAGAAATCCAAATAAATTTGAAAATAACATCAAACATATTTTACGATAGCAATATATTAAGGGTATTCATGCAAATGGGCAATACCCTTATAAATGGTATAAACCGCATAAGATTATCAGCCTTATAAATGAAATGTATGGAAAAGCTTTTGTACAAACCAGATATATTTGCTCTTCAATTTAGGTGAGCAAAAGAACAGGCCAACTTATATGTGTCCAAGTGTTATTGAAAGAAAGTGGCGTTTTTTATTCAATCAGAAGGTAAATGCAACATATTTCTAATTTATCCTGGAATGCAGACGGTTGACTGTTTTTGTTTTACTTGGTAAACAGCTTTCATATTTTACAAATTCATCAACGGTTTTAGGGGACGTTCATGCAACCTGCGTGATAAAAATAACAATATATAACCTTGCCGCGTTGCATGAACACCCTTATTATATTTCGGGAATAGCAAATAATAACAAACATTTTTATATGAAAATGGCTTCATTGTTTTTCAAAATATTCCCCTTGATGATCAATATACTTTTGCATTCGTTCAAACCATTTTTCATAGCAGTTTTTCCATTCCTCTTGAGACACCTCCAAAACATGGTTTTTGAACGCTTCAACTGCTTCGGCTGCGCTCGTAAATCGTTGACCACGCAGTTTACCTTTGATATTCGAGAACAAGAAGTCATTGGGTGCCAAATCAGGACTGTTTGGAGGATGAGTCATCAATTCAACGTTTTGACTGCTCAGAAATGCACATGTTTGACAAGATATGTGAGAGCTTGCATTGTCATGATGGAGAATGAGTCGTCTTTGGTGGTTGGGTTTGCGAATTTGTCCGAACACTTCCGGCAAACAAATGGTAGTGTACCATTCAGAATTGACCGATTACGTTGCTCAACAGTGGCCACATGACCCATTCGGTGGAAGAAACAGGCGGCCATTTATTTCGCAGTGCTTCGAGCGCTAACAACTTTTTTTGGATTTGCCTCAACTTGGAATGACCCACACGGTCGATTGCTGTTTTGTTTCTGGCTCATACGCATATATCCATGATTCGTCACCTGTCACGATTTTATACACGTCTTTTGAAGCACCAAGATTGTACTTTTTAATCATTTCCTTACACCAATCGACGCGAGACTTTTTTTGATCGATTGATCGTATCCAACGAGAGCAAATTTTTTTACAGATAAGTGTTCATGAAAAATCGAATGTATTCAACGGCGCCGGAAGCTCGTTTCAACTGGGTGGGCAGTACAACTGGGGGGCAGAACATTTTTTATTACATTAAAGACGAAAAAAACATATCAATAAAATACTAGGAAAAGATTGATGTAAAAATAAGTTCGATAAAAGCATGTTAAAACAAACAAAACATTTAAATTCAATATGAAACATATATGTAATACTTCTATATTGGCAGTACACTCAAGGTACATTCGCCAACATTAAACTCTAATACTTTTTTCAAGTGCTACGTTGTCGTTACAGAAAGTTCTACAAACATAGCGCTATACACACAGAACTATTTACAAGAAGAATGAAGCGCTCTTTATGTGCATACAAGTAATGCGCATTGAAATTTTTTACTGGGAACTGCCTCTGGGACGATTTGACATTTTTTTGTGTGTAGTAATTTTCAAATATTCAAATATACTAATACAAACAAAAAAATCTCATGTAGGCTGTCTCTCTTTGATTTCGTAGTTGAAATTCATAGAAAATGTAGGTTGCTGCCAATATAGAAGTATTACATATATGATATGAAACGAAAAAGTTATTAGTTTGTAGTTAAATTTATAATTTTTCGCATAATGTCTAATCAGCTTAATTCTTCCGTTTTTCCCTTGTGGATATGAAGCAGTGCCGCATGCGTAAGGCGTTCGTCATAGTTGATCGAAGATATGTTTTAAGGCGGCGAAGGGCGAAGTCACTTAAAGAACATTCAGAACTAGCTGCAGATGTTGGTACATCATTATCAAAGCAATAAATTCAACAACTTCGTTTAACAATTCTTATTTCGAATGAGATTTTCTAAAAATTGTGATTTTAGAGATTAATGCTTCACCGCTGATTACAAAAATTCGATGTGAGGAGAAATTAAAAGTTGTATTGTAGTTAAAATTAAATTAAACTTAGAATTAAAAAAATTTAATCTGTTGTATAAAAACATTTGTATTTAAAAAATTATTGTGAGAGTTTTTTACCGAGGGGGCGACTGCCCCCCGCTTCCGACGCCCCTGAATGTATTGAAGTGGAACTAATGTGCAAGGATACCTCTATCGCACGATATGTCACATGACGATCTTGCATTATTATGTTAGTTCACCTACTGCATCGATGTTTTGTGGCACAACAAACGATTTTGGATTTTGGATTTTATGGTGCTTTATAGTCATATAAAGAACTGAGTTCATCGACACATTCTTGTTGAGATAATCTACGTCGAAAGTTGTAAAAAATAATCCAGCGAAAACCTTCTCTTGAAATTTCCATTTTTTGAACAAATTGATTTTCTTAACTCACTGTAAGCAAAACAAATAGCACTTGTACATACAAACGTTGTGAGTACATTTATGCTAACAAATGTCAAACTTAATTATGGCCAGTTCATGGCATAATAATACAAGGTAGCATTGACAACTGCTTGTTTTCTCTTCTACAAGAAAACATCTCCTGTCAAAAACAGCTGTTTGTGAAAATGCATCTGCAGCTGCTGAAGTTGTTGTTCTTTTTTTCATTTAAACTTTTTCAACATTGTTTGTGCCGCCACAATTGATTGTCATTTGAGCCCTTTTTATGGCATTTTCCATCACTTCGGCCAAAACTTCCGGCGATAGGTCCTCACATTCTTGACGGATATTGTCTTTAAGAGCTGCAAGAGTCTGAGGCTTGTTGACATAAGCCCGCGACTTCAAAAAGCCCCACAAAAATAAGTCTGGAGCGGTCAAATCAGGCGATCTTGCTGGCCAGTGCAAATCGCCAAATCGGGAGATTAGGCGCCCGGGAAATGCATCCTTCAGCATATCGGTTGTGGCACGTGCAGTGTGTGCCGTTGCACCGTCCTGTTGGAACCACATGTTTTCCAATCCCAATTCATCAAGTTGCGGCAAAAAGAACTCGTTGATCATTGCTCTGTAGCGCTCACCATTCACAGTAACCGTCTTCGAAGAAAAAAGGTCCGATGACTCCTCCAGCGAAAACAGCACACCATACAGTGACTTTGAGCGGGTGTAATGGCTCTTCGTGGGTTACACGCGGATTTTCAGTGCCCCAGAAGCGTAAATTTTTCTTATTTACGTACCCGCTAAGATGGAAATGGGCCTCATCAATCATGATTATTTTTGATGAAAAATCATCTTCCTCTTGGTGGTGATTAATTCCGCTGTTCTGGAGCAGTGTAGCGTAACATTGTTTATTAACGTGTATTTCGCATGTGTTTACTACACAAATGTCAAAACAGAACTGACATTAGGGACCAATCGCAAAATTTATAGCATTTTCTGATAGGAGGATTACTTTTGCGCCACCTTGTAGTTAACGTAGCCGACGAGATGAAAATACGCCTCGTCAGAAAAGATGATTTTTCGCCCAAAATCGTTGTCCAATTCCCAAAGGCCCAAACTGCGAAACGATAACGAAGTGGATGGTCGTGTGCCTTGAATTACTGAGTCAATTGGACCTTGTAAGCGAATAATCCGAGATCTTTGTGCAGAATTCTTCTTAGCCAAAAGCGTGAAATGTTGAGCCCTTGAGATCCATGGCGAATTGATGTTCGTGAATTGAATCACACACTCAATTGCGCCACACTCTAGTCTGTACGACGACGGGGACCATGATTGTTGACCACTAGTATACCAGTCTCACGAACTTTTTGCACAAACTTGCGTACAGCAGGAGCAGTGGGTGCTTCATTTCGGTCAAAACTTATTTTCGAAGAACGCACTGCTTGGGCTACACAGCAATCACTTTAGAAATAAGTTTCCAATATTTCCCAACGTTGTGCAAGAGTAAAGCGACTCATTTCTTTCCACGGAGGTATGATACTGACTTTATGTCAAGATTTCGAGCGGGAAACAGCTGTCAGTGTCAAAATAATCTATGATTTAAAAAGAAACCATTAGATGGCCCACCTTCTATTTTATGGTAGCACCTATACATAACGCGTTATAATTCAATGAAACAAATTTAAAGTTTCGTTGCTTCGGGAACTCCCTCTACTTCCCGATGACAGATTATGAAATTTTGACAATAAGAAATTACGGCGTTTAACATTTCGGTCGTGTCTTAGGACTATAAATCTAAATAATTTGCAAAAATTTTAATTAAACAAACAAAGTCACAATCCCAATATCTTTGAAATTATCAACGATATCAATACAAGTGGCTCAAAATAAGCTTATGTGAGAAAAAATTTACCCACCAAAATATGGTTGGGCTCAAGGACAACACAAGACATCACGACTAACCATGCAAAAACATAACCATGCAATTACACAATAATTTTTAATCTACTCTTGAGTTGACCTTTAGAGAAGTTAACATCAAAAAAGCTACAATTGTTAACTAATTTACTCATACGGTTTAAAGGAGCAGTTAACATATAATTTGTTCTACTATATGGTAAGTAAATGAAATTGTTAGCATTTCTACTGCTTCTACGATTAGAGTTAAAATTTATAAGAGAAAGAAGTTCTGGAGAATCGAATTCACCGGTGATGAGTTGGTGCAAATAGACGATATCTGCAGACTTCTTTCGCTCACTCAATGATTGCATTTTTAAAAGTTTCAAGCGATAAGGAGGAAGGTTTAAAATGTCAAATCCACTTAAGCCCCTTAGGGCAAACCGAACAAAGCATTTTTGGATTTCATTGTAACTTGGAGACCAAACTTGACTTGCGTACTACAAGTGAGGACGCACTATTGCATAATACAACGTTGTAGTCGTAATCATGCTATTGAATTCTTTGGCCCAGCGTTTAATAAATCCAAGCATAGAAGATTCTTTTTTACAAATGTTATCAATATGAATGCTAAAGGAAAGCTTAGAATCCATACATATTCCCAGATCTTTAACGACATCCACACGACATAAAGCAGTATCTTTTATTTTATAATCAAAAACTAAATTATTCCTTTTTCGCGAAAAGGTCATAGTTAGGCATTTATCTGGATTAAGAAACATATTATTTTTAAAACACCAAACTTCAAAAGATTTCAGATCGGACTGGAGTAGGGCTGAATTGTCTTGAGAATTTATTTTTCTGTATATTTTCATATCATCCGCATAAATAAGCAGATGAGAGTTTTTAATGATATGGGCCACATCATTAATGGCTAGAATAAACAGAAGTGGACCTAGGTGACTTCCTTGAGGAACACCAGATAACGCAATAAACTCAGCAGACAAAACCCCTCGGAATCGTATTTGATAAGATCGGTCTGTCAAATACGATTTAATCCAGTTTACAAAATATTGTGGAAATCCAATGGACTTAAGTTTAAATATAATTAAATTGTGTGGTAACTTATCAAATGCCTTGCTAAAATCAGTGTAGATACAGACTTGGCAACCAGATTCAATGGTGTTTAAGCAAAACGTTGTAAAATCGAGCAGATTAAATAACGTAGATCTGCCATTAACAAAACCATGCTGACGAGTTGTTATGACTTCACGACAGCGAATTTTTACCCGATCATACACGATTCGCTCAAAAAGTTTTGGAATCGATGACAGTTTAGCAATGGGCCTGTAGTTAATAACATCATTCCTGCAACCTTTTTTATAGATAGGACTAATAAATGATTTTTTCCAAAACAGTGGAAAATAACTTTCGTTTATAGATTTATTAAATAACAAAGAAAGTGGTTGACACAAAATTGTACCGCATTGAGTTAACACTGCGGCAGGAATTCCGTCAGGTCCAGCGCTAAAATCTTCATCGATCGAACTAATATATTTCAAAATATCCTCTAAGGTAAAGGATAAAGAGTCCAAAGAAACTCTGGGTGTAGAATTCATATATTCAAAATACCCCTCATCAGGATCAAAAGAATCCGAACAAAATGATTCTTTAAAAAGATTTGCAAATAAACCACAAATAATGACGGGATCGTCAGTAATTCCATCAACAGTTTTGAATGATGAAGGGAATCCATCGGATTTTTTCTTTGTATTTATGAATCCCCAAAATTTCTTTGGATCAGACAGTATTCTCAGCTTTATATCGTCTAAATATTCATTATATAATGCAGCTGAGCTATTTTCAAATTCCAGAAACAAACGTTTGTAGGTTTCCAGGTCATGCCCTATTCATGTTGTTGCGAAGAGTTTTTAAATCCTTTGTGTACCAAGGGTACGCACAGTTTTTCGCAAATTTGAGGCTATATGGTACGGACTGAGAAAACACAGTAAAGAGCTCCATATAAAAAAAATTTATGGAATCATCAAGGTTATTTCCATTGAAGTACTCTAAAATAACATTTAGTTTGTTATGAAGTAAATGATTCAACTCCAAAAAGTCAGCTTTTTTAAAATTGAATTCATAAACCTTATCGATTGAACTCGAATTTACTATGCTCTCCCTGTCCGATTTATACCAAATGCTCAATGGTGGATGGTATTCATCTACAATAGTCAGAGCATGGAAGGCCCTCTTAACAATCACATTGTTACTGTCTGTAGTTAAGACCAGGTCAAGAAGTCTTTCAAGACTATTATAAATACAACTAACTTGTTGTAAGTCAGAACATATATTGTCAACAAATATATGCTCTTGGCGAGTCTTCGAATTTGATGCACAAAAATATGTATCATCGTCGGAAGAATGCCATTTTAAGTCAGGCAGATTGAAATCGCCCAACAGTAAAATGTCGTCATTAACGTCAAGTAGGTTTATTATAGGTCTGTTCCCGTACTCTAAAGTTTTAGTCCAATTTACCATTTTTACAGGTTTTAGTCCGAGAAGCGTTCCCGTACTCGAAAAAATGGTAAAAGAGAGTGCAATCGAGAGAGTAAAAAATTTCCCCTCCCTGTCAAAAGCTGCAAGTTTTAGTCCGAGAAATTTCTTCTGGCAAAAATGGTAAAAGTGTCAAACTGCTTAAAATCATATGTTTACATGTTAGCAAAGAATTTGCAAAACAATAAAAGTTCTTTGGAATAAATAAAAAACTGTTGGAATGGAAACCAAAAACATGGGAAATTGTATAAAAACTAAATATAAATGTTTATTTGAGAATTAATTTTTATATTGTACAAAATCTTTAGCATTTCGTCTGCACTGCCAATACTTCACATCAAACAAACGATTTTATTTGACAGTTTACACAATTTTAGTCCAAAAAGCGTTCCCGTACTTTTTTGTGTTTTTCAATATTTTTGAGAGATTTTTCCTTACTCTCACGTTTTTGATAGTTTTACCATTTTTAGCCCAAAAAGTACGGGAACAAACCTTATATATTCTATGCAATCCGCAAGGCTTGCATAGACTTCTGCACTGCTCTTTGGGAGAACATATGCATTAATAACAAATACATTGGAATTACAATGTAACACCTTAACGCATATAAGTTCGATATTAGAAGAGCAGGGAATATCAATTAAGGAACTGACAAAGGAATTCCTTACAGCTAAAAGGACACCACCACCAACAGCAGAAATATTGTCAGTGTGTCTGTCCTTTCTAAAAACTTGAAAACTATTGTCAAACAATTCCAAGTCAATAATGCTTCCGTTCAGCCATGTTTCTGTTAACGCGATAATATCCTCAGAGAAATTCTGGGACGCCAAAAATATTTCACGTGTTTTAGAACGTAATCCCCTTACATTTTGATAGTAAAGGGATAATCGTCTTAGTTTTTTTGGGTCTGATGGGCGATTTTATTCGTCCTTCTAGACTTATTTTTAGGCATAAACTCAGAAGCGAGAATATTATCGGCCCACATTTTAGAGCTAAGAACAGATGCAAACTCTTCAGCTGCAACCGTTAGAATAAAGGAGGCGTGGGAAGGCTTGTTACCAATTTTTTTGCATGAACAGAAAGCATTTTGCCTAAATAATGTATTTCGTTTGACAAACGTCAATACATTTTCAGTTGTTGTGTCGGGCTGAAGACGTGAAATGAATAACCATTCTCTTGCCGATGGTCAAAATGTATACTAACCTACATGAATTTCTATCAATCGTATTCACTTCACAAATGCCAAATGTTACCATTCCGACTGTCAAAATTTCATAATTCGAGTGCAAAGCTTCCGTATGCAACACGACCTAATCACATAAATGATGATGCATTTCGAGTACGAAAAATATTTTTTTTTTATATTTTTAAATGTGTTTTGCCATTTTAGGTCTGTTCCCGTACTCTAAAGTTTTAGTCCAATTTACCATTTTTACAGGTTTTAGTCCGAGAAGCGTTCCCGTACTCGAAAAAATGGTAAAAGAGAGTGCAATCGAGAGAGTACAAAATTTCCCCTTCTTGTCAAAAGCTGCAAGTTTTAGTCCGAGAAATTTCTTCTGGCAAAAATGGTAAAAGTGTCAAACTGCTTAAAATCATATGTTTACATGTTAGCAAAGAAATTGCAAAACAATAAAAGTTCTTTGAAATAAATAAAAAACTGTTGGAATGGAAACCAAAAACATGGTAAATTGTGTAAAAATAAATATAAATTTTTATTTGAGAATTAATTTTCATATTGTTCAAAATCTTTAGCATGTCGTCTGCACTGCCAATGCTCCACACCAAACAAACGATTTTATTTGACAGTTTACACAATTTTAGTCCAAAAAGCGTTCCCGTACTTTTTTGTGTTTTTCAATATTTTTGAGAGATTTTTCCTTACTCTCACGTTTTTGACAGTTTTACCATTTTTAGCCCAAAAAGTACGGGAACAGACCTTTTGTATAGTATTGCCAATTTGTATGACGTCAATTTCATCTCATAACAAACGGTATTCATAGATTTTCATAGCAGTTCATGAATACCGTTTGTTATGAGATGAAATTGACGTCATAGCAGTTCAAAAATTTTTAAGATGAACTCAAGAAAAGCTATTGCTATGTCACATTGTTTATTTATCATGGAGAAAAAAAAAGAGAAAAAGTGAGAAAAGTTTCCAATTTTAAATAATTTTGTTTCAAAATAGAAACAAGAAATTAAATTTCCAATTATTCTATAAAAAACTATTGGTGGAGGAAAACGTCATATGTTTGTCTATAGGAAGAATGCATTCCAAACGATTGAAATCTCAGTGTGCTCTGCCCAATCCACAAGAAAGGCTATCCCATCATTTGCGCCAACTACTGTGGAATAAGCCTTCTTAATATTGCATATAAGGTCCTGTCGAGCGTATTATGTGAAAGACTGTAGCCCATCGTAAACCAGGTGATTGGACCTTATGAGTGCGGCTTCAGACCTGGCAAATATACTATAGACCAGATATTTACGCTACGACAAATCTTGAAGAAGACCCTAGAAAAAGAAATCGACACGCACCATCCTTTTGTCGGTTACAAAGCCACCTTCGACAGTCCAATAAGGAATCATCTACACTCCACCATGTCTACATTTGGTATTCCTGCAAAGCTCATCCATCTTTGCAGAATAACACTGCGCAACACCATCAGCACAGTTAAAATCCGGAAAAATCTCATTCCTTCATTCGATACCAAACGTTTCTGAAAAATTGATTCCCCATTATGCGACTTTTTCAACTTAATGATGGAGAAGATCATCCGAGCTGGTGATTTGAGGCGCAGTGGCACGATATTCAACAAAAGTATTATGCTGCAGGCGTATGCTGATGATATCGATAACATTGGCAATTATACGCTCGAAGTCAGTGAAGTATTTTCCAGATTAGCCAAAAAGTCAAGTCGAATGGGTCTTGCAGTGAATGTAGATAATACGAAATAACTAGTGTCAACAAATAAACAGTCTCAGCAACACACAACACCTCCTTCAAGCTTGTTAAGGACTTCGCCTATCTGGGATCCATCATAAACGATGTCAGTATAGCGATAAGATGAAAGATAACTCTTGCCAACAGATGTTACTTTGGGCTGAGTAGGCAATTGAGAAGCAGAGCCCTCTCTTGACGAACAAACCTCGCGCTCTATAAGTCACTTATCATGCCCATCCTATTATATGCAGCACAAACCTGGACGTTGAGCAGTTCTGATGAAAAGACTTTGGTAGCCTTCGAGAGAAAGATACTTCGTAAGATCTTCGGTCCAATTTGCGTCAATGGCGAGCACTGAATTCGATGGAACCATAAGCTGTATTAGCTGTACGCTGACATAGTTAAGCGCATTAAAATCGAGTGGCTCCACTGGCTAGGTCATGTTGAGCTGATGGAAAATGAAGCTCCAGCGAAAAAAGACATACATATATGGATCTTGGCTGCGATAATGATAATGAATCAATGTTGGCACCACGGATCGTACGCACATCTAAAACGCTGGAAGAGTGCCTTCCATCAAAACGTAGATATTTTTCTTTACCACCTTGACGTTGAAGCGATTTAGTACTATTTTTATGACGTAGCGAGAGCTACCCTCATAGGCATCTTCAAGGCGCTCATTGAAACTTTCTTTGATCTCATCGTCCTTCTGTCGGAGCGTGCGCACATCTCGGGCTTATATGAAAGAATTTTGCCTTGAAACGGATTATGGCAAGTCGTGCTTGGCACGTCTCTTGCAAATCCGCATCCAAACTCGTACTCTTCCGCATGGCCGCTGTAGTAGACATAGCAAATTGCTTACCATTAGCAACCCTATGCCTTCCATCGCATTCCATGGATTGCAGTGATAACAACTTTGTATCTTTCCAAAAACTATCAGTTGGATAGAGGACCTCCCTAATTGAAGGTTTTGACGTGCATATCCGCAAATCATTTGTCGGTTTTTCTTTTGCGGTAGTCGTCATCAGATTTGGGGATTAAATAAGATCTTATTTCTTAATCCTTTCATTGAAATTTGTTTTTTATGTGGAGGTCTTTAAACCCGACGCACAACCGGTTAGCCGTCAAACTAACGGTTGCCAGTTTGGCGTTTCTAGTGGACACCATGGAGAGGTTTGGGTCGATTTCGACATGGATTAAGCTGGCCTCGCCAGACACGTAACCACGTGAAAATATAAAGAAATAAAACTAAAGAAATTTAAATCGATTGAAAATACAGGTTATAGGGTTAATTTTTGGTAAATTAACCTTTATTTTGAATAACTGCAACTAATATGCATGGAATTGAAGCTATAAGGTTATCAATAGTTTGTGATATACTTCGCCACTGCTGTGGCAGTGCCTCAACGAGAGCAGCTTTATTAGAAAACATTTGCCCACCGATTCGTCGCTTAAGAATTCCGAACAGATTTTATTTTGGGTTGAAATCAGGCGATTGGGCTAGCCAATCCAATACTTGGATTTCTTTTGCGCAAATCCACTTTTTAACGACCTTTGCGGTGTGCTTAGGGTTGTTGTCATGCTGAAATACCCACCTGCTTCACATTTCTCGCTCAGCAAAGGGCAAGATGACTGTCTCTAAAAAATAAATAAATCGGTCCATTGTTTGGGTAGTTTCATGAACTGGACCTTGTCCAAATTCAGAAAAAGAAGCCCAGATCATGGCAGAGCCGCCTGCATGCTTAACTGTGATCTGACAGTTTTTAGGTTTAAGGCGCTCACCTTTTCGCCGATATACTGTGACCATGCCATCGCTGGTAGAGATTAAGTTTGGGCTCGTCACTAAAAAGGACTGTCTTCCATTGGTCAACAGGCCAATTTAAGTGAGTTCTTGCAAAATTTTATCTGGAATAAAGAAATTTTTATGGATTTCGGCCAAAAGAGATTATGTAAGAGTAAGAGATTAAAAGGAAACCTTCGTTCAAAGAATTCTTTTGTAAGCAATTGCTTCTTCGCTGATCTGTAACGTCTTAAGTAGGGTATGCAAAACCGGTTCGAATTATTCGGCGTTTCGGTTTTTTTTTTACTATTCGAACCGGTTTTTTTTAAAAATCGCAATTTTCGAATAATTCGAAAACCGGTTTTTTTAGCTCGAATTATTCGACTGCTCGAATAGTTATGAAATATATAAATCTCCAATTTAAAATTGTAAAACTCTTCAAACCACTTTTTTACTGCATTTGAGCGACCCTTTTTTCTACTTACGTTTTTACATTTTACCATGGTATAATAATACAAGGTAGCATTGACAGTTGCTTGGGAAATCATCTACTGTCAAAAAATATACTCAAAAAGAGAGCGCTCACAATCCGCCATTGAAAACACAAGCAATGTTGAAAACGTTGAAGTGAAAAAAAACAACAACCACAGCAGCTGCTGATGTATTTCCACAAAAAGCTGTTTTTGACAGTTTATGTTTTCCTGTTGAAGAGAAAATAAGCAGTTGTCAATGCTACCATGTATTATTATACCATGACATTTTACTAACTTCTTCAACATTTCTTATTATTATTATTATTATTATTAATTATTTGCAGTTCTTAGCGTTACAAGATATAATATCTCTAAGCTAACACTAATCATTAAAGTATTATAGAAGTAACACTGACATTTAATACATAAACTTAAAACAAAACATTATGTGTATATTACATCAGAAAAACGAAAACATAGCAAATAAACAGGATAGATAAGCCAGAAAAGACAAACAAGAAGAAAAAATAAAAGGATGTATAAATAAATATTAAATATAATTTAAACAATTTAAAAGAACTTATCACTAACGGAGAATATATAAAACTTAATTAAAGGACGATAATAACAGATATAGCTTCTTTTTAAATTTGACCGCGCTACTTATTTGCTGTGTGGTATAATCTAGGGAATTCCAAAGACGTGATCCATATATAAAGAGTTGTCTCTCGGAGACAAGGCAAGAGTGTCTAGCTAATACCATATTGTTATCTTATCTCTGGCTTCTATTTCATTTTGCTGTATTTGAGCTCGTTTAAATATATGCTTTGGTAATTTAACTTTCTTTTGTTAAAACAGCATTTACAAGCGGCTGGCTTATAAGTTAAACATTATTTATATTCAAGAATGCATTCTTTTTAAAAAGAAAATATATTGAATTATCAACTGCTTGACATGAACTTCGAAGTCTGGAAGAGTTTTAAAAAAGATACGAAATTCAACGAGGCTTCTTGCACGAAATGCACAAAAAAATTTAAAAGCATTAAGTACAAATATAAAAATAATCATTAAAAGATATAAAACATGTGTTAAAAAGACTGAAAGAAAAACTCGAAACATAATTCCACTCAGTGAAACAAAACTACCCTTTTCAAATTCATTTATGAACCATTTCGGGTAGAAATGTTCAATTTTGGCACTCATAAATGAACCTTTTTTTGTATCATTCGTCGGACTAAAATGCCTCTCAAAAATTAACCTTATTTTGTTCGGAAATCAGTTAAATAAAGAACCATGATTTTTACTTTTTTGTTCGGAAATTACTTAAAAAAAAGAACCCTAGAAAAGTTATTTTTCGGCACTCGGAAATCAACCCTTTTTGAATCAATCGCCGGACTGAATTGCCTTTAGAAAACGAACCTTTTTCTGTCCAAAAATGAGTTAAAAAATTAACATTTCTGAATTATAAATTTCATTATTGCATAATATTATTTGTGATTACATATCGATCACTGGTATAAAAAGAAATTATTATGATTGAACTCATAAAAAAGTTTTTTATGAATTTCGAAAAAGAAGTTTAGTTTTTATTTATGGGAAAAGTTTTTACAAATTTAATCTTCTATAGCAAGCACTTCTAGCAACAAAATAAAAAATCAAAAAAAAATTTAAAAAATCAAATGAAGGTAAAAAAAGTCAAAAATTTATTTAATTTGAAAAAACCTGTTTTTCCGGTTTTTTCTGGTCGAATAATTCGAAAACCGGTTTTGTAAAAATTGTACTATTCCAGACCGGTTTTTTTATAATGTCGAATAGTTGCATACCCTATTCTTAAGTCAGCTTCCAAAGCTAGTCGGCAGCTGACTTACAGTACTCGAGTCAACGTTTAAATTGAGTTGATTAACAACAGACTGAGATGATAAAAAATGATCTTTCCTCTCCCTGTGTTGTTTTACGCTTCGAACCACCCAAATGAAGGGTTTTCATGGTTCTTTTAGTCTCAAACTTTTTTATAAGATGTGAAATGAATGATTTATTTTCTACTGATTCATACTCATCAATTAAAATAAATAAAAAATAAATAACTGGCCATTTCAGCCCTTGAAAGGACCTTGACCTAGCTTCTTATGATCAATTGTGTTGTGCGTGTTATTAAGTTTGTACACAATTGACCGAGAACCGGACCTACATGCTCCGACATGCTCCCGACTCCGAGCGGCGATGAACGGAAAGTTCTCGTTCTCAAGAAGCTTTACATGGCATTTTGATTACTCTCTGAGGTTTGCCATTGTCTGCAGAGAGGTGGCGGCCGTACAGAGAAATTATTTTAATTCAAATAATTTTCTGTCGCAGCTGGGGTTCGAACCTGGGTTTCCAAAGTTCTTTGACATAGCGGCCACGCACTTTAACCAACTACGCCACGGACGCCACATACTCATCAATTATTGCTGTTTAAAGAATCTGAATATTTATCACGCGAAATGACGTTTTGGTAATTTCAAATGTCTTCTTTTGAAACAAAGAACTACTTTCAAATAACTCTTTTCAGTCTAAATCAGTATTAACTTAGCAAAAAATTAAAAATATAACCGACATTTACCGTTAATCGGAGCAAAAACTATTTGGCTCAAATAAATTGCTTTTGTTATGCACAGTCAAAAATCGCTATTTCCGTATACTGCTCTCATTGCTGAAGTACCGTTATTTTTTGCATGATTTATTTTGATTCTATATTGAGCGCAATACATCATTAAGTAAAACTAACTATTAAAATTTTGAGGAAGAAGTTAGACGATAAAAAATACGAAGAAGTTTGCTGCGCCAATTTTGGTTGCTTTCGATTTGCACAACACTGTATATACACAGGCTCAATTTAAGTTTACAGCTCACTGAAAAATATGTTAGTGCTTGCAACTGTGACTTAATATTTTTTTTTTCTAAGGAATATACATCGTTAAAAGAGTAAATTGTTAACCTTTAAATAAAACCACATTTTAAAAAAAAAAATAATAATTCTTGTTCATGTATTTAAAGATAATTTAAAGCAACACAAAAAGATGCTGAGAAAAATACCCGCTAATTATTTAAATTAATTAATAAAAAACTTATTACCCACAATGACCACCATTCCTCAGACATTCTTGCTAATCGATCAGACATCGTATCAACAAGCTTTTTGCAATCTTCTGGAAACATATTTTTTCAAGTCCTTACTATGCATCCATGAAATGTGTTCGATTTTGAGGTGCTTTCTAGGAAATTCGAAGCTTCAGTAATGCCTAGACATTTTCAATTGGTGACAAATCTGGACTTTGTGGTGGCCACTTCAGAATGGTAACACCATCCTCACTAAGGTATTGCACAACATTTTTGGAGGTATGAATGCGAGCGTTGTCTGCTTTCCAAAATGACGATTTCATCAGTTCCTGCTCTGGAAAGACATCCCCATATCATTAAACCCCTATCTGTGCTCTTTAAATTAGGTCGAGTACACCTATAAGATAGTTCTTCAGTGGCTTTGCGCCAAACGTATACTATAGCGTGTGAATATTTGAGATTTATCATTGATCCATCAGTACATAGTACCTTGTTCTGAAACTCTTGAGGCCTGAAAAAGTTTTCCTCGTAAAATTTCATCCTTTTCTTCATATTTATTGGACTGACATACGGAATTTTTCGCGCCACACGACCATATTTTCTGATTAAAGTCGTTTGCGTATTGTGTGCACTGAAGGAGCGTCTCTACCTTCCTGAAATAGTTGCGAGCGAATTTTCGGTGCTGATTTTAAAGGATTAGCATTGGATATTTCCAAAATTCTTCTGCCAAGTCTATTAGAGGTGATTTTATGACGTCCTAGTTTTTTCCTTCCATTTATGTGGTTTTCTCTTTTGAAGTTCAGTATGGCCTTATGTATAAATGCGTAATTTTCCTAATATTTCGGCAATATGTCGCGCTGATTGCCCAGATTTTTTAAGATTAACGATAATTTTGCGATCTTCGTGTCAAAATCTTGAACTTTCCCATATTTAGAAAAGAAACTTAGAATAAATGTGCCTGGAGGATGAAACCAAAGGAAGCCAATATTTTAATACAAAATATCGATTGAAACTGTCGGTATTTACCTTATTTTGCTTTTCATTGAACTTAAATAGTGTAAATTTAATAAAAATTAAAACAATGCCACGTGTGTTCCTAACGTTTCTGTCTGCAACACTGGAATGTTTTATAAACTTATTATTTCTGAGTACTCCGGCTTCTTACTATAAAGTAGTACCGTTGCCGTGGAACAAGAGCGAGTTCAGCTAAAACTCTTTCAGTGAACTATAAATATGTGTTCTATCTGGTATAGAAGCGGAATTGCGAGAAATTCCGGTCACACAGGGCTACTTTTTTTTCTAAAAAAAACTCCACATGTGACATGGCTGATGAGATGCCTCCCGGATGGTTGAGGGTTAAGCTTAGTAGTCTATCGGTTTTCAGATCTCAGACTGTATATCTGGTCCCATGATGGACTTAATTTATTTTCCATTCTGAACTTGCTGTTTTAACTTTATCAAATTGGGTGTAATAAAAAGACAAAAATTACATTTTCTCATAGTAAACATTTTTTTAATTCACACATTAAAATTAAAATATAATTATAATAATTGTAAGTTTATAAAAAGTAAATTAAATATTATTTTAAGCCATAGTATTTGTGAATAATAAATTTCATTAAAAGTAATTATATCTGGTAGTATTTATTTGAATGCAAAAAAGTTAACTTCTATAAAAAATTACATTTAAAATTAAATTAAAGGATTTACAAACCGAGGTACTAAAACAATTCACAAAACTTAAATAAAGTTTTAAATAAGGAAGAAATGTTTTCACGTGGCTGCAGTTTTTTTGTCACTTTCAACTGCTTTGCCAAATTGCTATACATAAATTATGGAAAAAGAAACATACAAAAAGTAGAATTTAGAAAATAGAGCTTAGTTTGGATACCTTTCTTTAGTCATAAACTAAATGGGGAAGCATAAAAAATAACTTTGATTTATTTTTTTATTTAACTTTTGTAAAAAAAGGGCAGCGGAAAAATGCAAATGAATGAAGTTATTAGTCTAAGGCTGTTTTTAATGACATGATTTTCAAGCAGGTCAACAAAGATAGAACCTGCATTGATAAAATAAATTTATTGTTTCCTTTATAACTCAGAACAATTAAGCACAAACCAAACACGCAGCATAAATACATTTGGCATAATATTTGTAAAGTCAAATATAACTAAAAGCAGAATTTCATTTACACTCAAGGACATAGGTGATGTGGTTCGAAATGTAAAAAAAAAATAAATATATTTAAGTAGATTTAACATTGAACATTGATCATTTTGTTTTTATGTCATTTAATAAAGCTCAAGGAGCAACGAAATGCGAAACAAGATTTCGTATAGAATTACATATAATTTATATTTCGCATACTTGTAAAAAAATAACAAAATCTTTTCTATAAAATATATAAGATAATTATTTAAATTCACATAATTTTACAAATTTTTAAATTCAAAATGGAGTTTATCAATTTTATTAGGCATAAATTGAATTATTCATTGTTTTATTGTTGTAGTTTTTGCTATGCATTCATAATTTAGCTAATTTTAATTAACTGCTATCAATTTGTGCTAAAACTCAGTGTATTTTGGTAAAATTCAAGGCGAAATAAGAGAATTTCATAAGTATTATTTTTAAATAATTAATGTGATAAAAGTCTTGTTTAAAAACAACGAAAAAAACACATTTTTTCTTCAAAGCGGAACACTTAAAAGTTAAGCTTTTGTCTTGTCAATAATTGTTGTTGTTGAATAAGTTTGTTTAAAGATATTTCAGTGGTTATTTCTCAATTTTATTAAAAAGCAAAATTCTTCTCTCCAGAACCTCTCAAAATACACCTCATTTTAGCATATAAATTAAATATTTTTTTCACAAATATGTATTCGTATTCATTTTATTTGAGTTTTTATGCCAAGTGCTTTTCCTTGCTCTAAATAAATAAATATATATGCATATAAATACCTTTATTCTTTTATCTATCATATATAGAGATTTATACAAATATTTAAATTAATAATATATAATAATTAATCTTTATAGTTTACATTGAAAATTTACAAAGTGTTGAATTGCAGTATTAATGCATTTGCATTTGTATTAAAACATTTTTAGTTAATGAATGCATGAATGTGTGTTTTAATTTTTCGCACTATTTCTAACAGTAGCTTTTAACGCGGCGTATCATAATAAATATTTTTCTTCCTTAATTGTCTGTCGTCTGCTTTACGATACTTCAATACTAAGGTCTAAACAAAAATTAGCTCCATCGTTTAAATTATTTAATATATATGTATATCCACAAGGTTTTGTATAATGCAATATAGTAAATTTTATTTAGTTTACAATTATGCAGCATGAATTTAGCATAACAAATATTTGCTGATGTTTAACACTATTATATAATTTATTTTTAAATGTAGTAATGTATTCAAAATGAAAATCTTTCAGTTTGATTTATGTATACATTTTCTTTTTTTTAACATTTCACTTGCATTTTTGCATAGGTATTGTTTTTTATTGAAAATAAATAATATTAGTGAATATTATGTTAGATAAATATGTATAATAATCATTAAAGTTCTCTTATGTTTTCATTTTTGTTGATTAGGTACATTTTCTTATTAATTTTTAATCGTATGACAGTCTCCTCTGTTTTTTTATTTATTTATTTGCATAATAATATTAAATTGTTTTTATTTTCATAAATTTATCACGAAATTCTTTGTTGTTGGTTTCACATTGATTATTTCCTTAATAGTTTATTTTTGAGTTTTAGAAATGTTTCGAGTTTTTCTCTTGATGCTGTTTGTTGCTTCCGTTATATTAAGTAAAAAAATCTTTTTATTATATTGTGTAAATGTTATCTTTTTTATCTTGTCTATTGGTGTTTCTGGACTGCGGTTATGTATTATTGTTGTTAAATGACGGTCTTGTTTATGAAGTTAACGGTGACATGCCAATTTGCCGTGGATCGGTTGGTGCCACAGAGCCTAGTTCCAGATTTTTTATTAATAGTTGTAACCAATGTTTGGTTGACTTATCGTCTTGAAGACATACTGAGAAAGTTGCATCGCGCAACTGATCAGGAAGACATTGACGTAAAGCCTCACGTGCTCTAAGGAAGAAATTAAATGATTTCATTAAAAGTCTACTCAAATCAATTAGTTGCATGCGAAATTATAATAAATTATGAAACGAAATATATAAAAATGAAAATGAAAAAATGAACTCTAGTTGCTAATAGAAAGATTTGTTTTCGGCCGATAGTTCCTAGAAATTCCCTCGGAACATTGACAGATAAAGTTGAACTTAAGTAGCTGAGTGGATCACGCGACAATCATGCAAGAATACTGATGAGTTGGTGAAGCGGCCAACGAAACAGCTGACTAGTCTGCTGTGTGATTACTCTATACAGAGTTTCTGTTGTTGTTAGTTATTTTCTTCGTTAACATACTTGACCTCGAGCTCAACAATTATTATTAATAATTGAATAAAGAAGGTCACATTAAATTGAAATCAAAATTAAAAAGGTTATATGTAAATATTATAATTAAAATATATTAAAAAAAAACCCCTATTAAGACGCCAGAATAAAGGATAAATTTTTCGAATAGAATTAAACTGTCATTTGTGCTCAGTTTTGTTTTGAAATTTTATAATGAACGACAGAACAAATCTTGCAAATTGTGAATTTTTATTTCGAAAACGGTGCTTCAGTTCGGAAATGTCGACATACTCCTTAGCGTCTCTTTACAAAAGTGACAAAAATTAAACCCGTCACCCAAAAGGTTGCAAAGCCATAACAAAATTCTGTTATACAAGAACAAATTTTAAATTGCATTTGCAAAATATCAATATTTTCTTTACAACACTTCAAATGATAATTTTCTATAAGAAGTTATAAACGATTGAAATAGGCCTGTGCGAATAGCATCGAGTCGAGTCGAATAGTGAATTTCGACTCTAACTCGAGTCGAATAATTCGCTTTTTCTATTGCCTCGAGTTTACGAATAACTTGCTGTATTTTTCTAGTTTCGAGTTTTTATGCTTTGAAATAAATGAAAATTTGTTTGGAAATTTATTCGCAGAAATTCAAAATGCGCGAGTTATACCATAATTTTCGAATTTTTCGCTCAAATGAGTTACTCGAAAATACGAGATTTTCAATTCGACTTTCGAGTTTAGTTATTCGACTCGAATCGCAACGAATTACTCGCCGTTCGAAATACTCGTACAGGCCTTTGAAATATTTAACGAAAACAGTGAAACTTTGGAGTCATAAAGGTTGATTTTTAATTCGTTGTTGTTTTTCTAATAAAGATATCTGACGTCTCTGTTTACAGGTCAACGACATTTTTATAATGCAGTAAACATTGAAATTTCATCATGCAAAGATAAACGACCGAGCAACGTCTTTAAATATTGGAATTTTACATTAAAAATAACAGCTCGAAAGTTATCCCAAATTTTCATCCAAAAATACATTTTCGGACGCGGCTCTTTCTGCTTAAATGGGTACGTAAACAAGTGGAATTGCCGAATTTGGTGCGATGAATAGCCGCACGAGATACTGGAGACACCATTATAGGGTCTTTCAACAAGAGATGTCATTTTAAATTTCCAACATTTTTTAAGGTGGCAACATACATTTGTCATTCGATAACGTTTGAAAAAGAAAACCTAGGAGATTTTCAGATAAGGATCGATAGACACTCACACAAAGCATTGTGCACAAAGCATAAAGTAAAGTTCGTATTTTTTAGCCATCCATCATTAAGCACCTTCTCGCACAGCTATTAATCAATATATACGAACGTTTCAGACAAGTTAGTAATGTAAAGATCCCAACTCGTGCTCGTTCGGCTAGATCAACTGAAAATATCGCAGCTGTAGCTGGGAGTGTGGCTGAAAACCCAGGTTTATCCATTTGGAGACGATCACAGAAATTGGGCCTATTCACAGCCACTTTGCACCGTATTTTACATAAAGATCTTGGTCTAAATGTTTATAAGTTGTAGTTGACACAATAATTGAAGCCTTTAGACCATGGAAAACGTCGTACATTCGCTGTTTGTTGGGTGCTGAAAATGCATGAACAGAAATTATGATTTCTCAAACACGATTATTCTGAGTGATGAGGTTAATTTTCATCTGAATTAGCAAAAATGTCGCATCAGGTGCTCCGAAAACCCAAGAGAAATAGTCGAACATTTTGGGTCATATTTTTTCGAAAATTATGCTGGTGCGTCTGTTTAAATTAATGGATTGCGTTAACGAACGCTGTTGACTGTTTTTTTTTTTGCCTGAAATTAATACCGTGGCGCAGTGGGTACAGTGCGTGACCCATACGCCACAGAGCCCTGGTTCAATTCCATCTTACACAGAAAGTTTTTTCGATTGAATTAATTTTTCTGTTCGGCCGTCACCTTTCTGCAGAAAATGACAAACCTCAGAGAGTAAAAAATAATGTCATGTAAAGCTTCTTGAGAACATACACATTAGCCGTTCGGAGTCGGCATAAAATTAGTAGGTTCAGTTTTCGATCAATTGTGTCCAAACATTTAATAACACGCACAACACAATTTGATCATAAGAAGTTCGGTCAAAGTCCTTTCAAGGGCTGAAATTGCCAGTTTATTTATTTATTTATTTATACGTGGACGACCTATATTTTGGACGACCAGCGGGACGGCGCCACATGCTATACAGCTATAAACAATGGCTCTATTACGTGAAAATTTTCCTGGGCGTGTGATTTCTCGAAATTGAGAATGAGAACCATTCGATTTTTTTTGGGGGGCTACGTTAAAGATAAAGTCTACGCAAATGCTCCTGCAAATATTCAAGCACTCAAAGACAAAATAAGCTGTTTTTCGCGAGATACATCTGAAAAAGTGATGGAATATTTCATCAAAAAAATAGCCAAATGCAAGAACAGCCGCGGCAGACATTTGGTAGATATTGTGTTTCTTTACTAACCTCAGAGTTTGTACTTTGGATTACAATTAAATTTAAAAAGACACCTCTTGTTGAAAGGCCGCAACGCGTCAGTTTGGTGGTCAACAAAATGGCCAATATATCACTGATTAATGTTTGTTGTTAATATCAATAGATTCACTTTGGAAAATATGAAAAAACGACTTTAATTATCGAACAACACAATATTTATGACAATTTATTATATAATTTTTTTAAATATATTTTTTATTTTAACTCTAAAAGTAGTTCTTTATAAAAATATGCTTTATAAGAATTATAAAAATATCAAATTTCTTTGGAACCTATTATATTACAATTGTACCACAATGAATGTAACTGACAAAAAGAGGGTCGATTTGTGTTTTAATAAAACACACAGCTTCATTATGATTTAAGTGTTGAAGTATGTAACTTACCTTGGATTGTCCGATAGCCTTAAGTAACAACGTACAACATGTTTCAGTAAACGCGCTGATGGTTCCTTAGCTAGTTGAATAACCATTTTACCCTATAAAAATAAAAGTTGAAATTTAGCTAAAAATTTTTCTATTCAAAATTTAATTTACCAATATAATGGCCACATGTGAAAACCGTTCGTAGGTTTGGCAAATGTAGGACAAGCCGCTCTCATCTAATAAAATTTTTTGCAAAATAAATGTTGCAACAGTTTTGCTTAACTCTGAACCCGATTCCATTATACGTAAGCACAGTGGAATGATTTCAGTGGTTAATAGGAAAGTGATCACTTCTTGTTCATCAGTCTGGAAGATAGATAAAAATGTATTATTCTAAATTTGAATGCAATATTGAACTTTGCCCAAGCAATACCTTAACAAGCGCTCCAATAACGCCCAAACTTGTTAACCTAAGATATTCGAAGGGTCGCGTTTTTGATGTTGTATGCAAAAACGGATAGAGGAACAATGGTATTTGTGCTTGCAGAAACACGGTTCGTGTTTCTGGATGTGAGGCAACGCATTGCAGCAGCGCCAAAGCGTTGCACACACGATTCGATTGATGCGCGGTTAATGTGGCAGGATTAATTGATGGATAAATATTGATAATCTCTTGCAGTAGAGCGGCAGTGGTACCAAAACTATTCCATAGCATTGGTGCTAAGTCTGTGACTGCTTCGCGTTTTTTGCTCAATTCGAGAAGAGCTGTTTCGCGCGTCTCCGGATGGGCAAGTTCATTTATCCATTGGAATACCTGAAAGATAATAGAGTAAAGAACGTACATGTTAAAAGAGAATTATATAAACTAAACTAAACTTAAATATATTCACTTAAAAAAAAATTAAATACATGCATTGATTAGATAAATTATTTATCAGTCTCATGAAAAACTAATTTCAAATCGTGCGATTTGGTTCTTTTTTACTTAGAAGCTATCGTGCAATTTATGCAAATATTTCAATGATTGTACTATTTTATTTCGTATTCTACAAAAACTTGACACTCGCTTGAGGCAAAAAAGATTTTTTTTTTAAATAAACCGATTACGACAAAAAACTTTTATTGTTTATTAAATAAAATACTTATGAATACCAAAAATAAAACGAAGATAGTCAGATGATATTTGACGATTATTTTGGGGGTCCTTTTTTAAGATTATTTTTTGAGCCTGTGTATTTGTATTTGTATTTGTATTTGTACTTGTTTACTTATTTGATATAACAGTGCAACAAGGTAAGAAACTTATGATAAAAGCACTGGCATCATAGAATTTTAGCATTTTGTGACAACTTATTCAATCTTAATTAATTTTTTTCATTACAAATATATGGAAAAAAATAAAAATATTTAAATTAATATTACTTACTATCAAGGGCGTAGGCAGGATGAAAATTAGGGGGGAAAGACCTTAAAAATTTCTTTTTACCATATCTTTCATATCATTGCCATATCTTTCATATCTTTACCATATCTTTCATATCTTTACCATATCTTTTTACCATATCTAATTAGTTTCAAAGAAAAAGGAAAAACCACATATTAAAAAAAAATTACATATAGAAACTACTTTCAAAGTCATCGATTAAATAAAAAATCTCAGATTTAGAGAGAGGCAGTTCAATCAATTAAAACATTATGATACAATTTTTTAAAATTTTCTACTCTAGTAATTTTGCGAAAAAGATGAAAAAAATGTATGCGGGCTTTGTAAAAATTTTAATTATATAAAATTAAATTTTCGCAAATCGAAAACACAACAGAAACTGAAGAAGCTCAAATAGTGACATTATTGCAACACGGCTTTAGTCAGCGCTATGTTGCCCGCGGATTGCACCATAGCCAATCTTCGGTATCTAGAGTCTACCGAAGATACCAGGAAACCGGTTCTTTTAGTCGTAGACCGAGATCAAGTGGAAACGCGCTACTTCTGGAAGAAATTACCGATTTATCGTCACATCGAGTTTAAGAAATCACCATGCCACCGGCGTAAGCCTCCAGAAAGAGCTGTTGCAAGTGCGTGGAGTAGCTGTTAGTGAGTGGACTATAAGAAGAAGGCTTAAAGAATCTTCCCTCATCCCAAGAAGACCGACAAGATGCCCATAACTGACTGCAGCGCACCGTCAAGCCCGTCTTACATTTGATCAACAGCATGCAGATTGGAGTTGGAATGGAGCTCAGTTCTCTTCTCAGATGAGTCCAGAATGTACTTACATGGCAATAGAAGAGAACGCGTCTATAGGAGGCCAGGTGAGCGTTATGCACAATGTTGTATTAGAAGCACAGTGACGTACGGAGAAGATCTTATGTGATGTGGGCTGGAATATCATATAAGGAAAAAAACATATCTGGTTTTAAACATGGTGGAGTCAGAGGAAGTGGTTTAACCCTATTCATGTCAGGCTGTGTCTTTGGGTCACTATTCAATTTCAAACCAATATAAATGATTTAAAGCAAAATAAGTTAAATGTATTTTATTATTGGTCATTCTGTTTCTGTTATAAACAATGAATTTTTTTTTTATGTTTTGATAAAATTTACTTATTGCACAAAGTATTAAAAAATAACATGAACTCTCACGTAGTGACTCTTAGACACTGGTATCTGCAAAAGACGTGATAATGGAAAAGTCATCATGAAACCCAGCTTCGAATGCATCGACAGTATAATCAAAGAAGAGGCGTCAACGTAACTGTTCCTCTTATAAAAAAGGACGATTTGCTAAGCAATTCCGTTGTAATAGTCAGAAACCCATGAGTAACGATTCACAGAAAAGTGTAGTTTGCCTTAAATGTAGAAATAAATAAGTTAATAACAATTTCCACGTTATTTATAATTTTATTTTTCTTTTTAATAAAAGAAATGAATTCTGCATGAACGATATTTTGTATTAAACTTTCTTTTTTTCAATAAAATAATTATGTTTTTCTATTAGTGTCTCTAAGTCACACTGTGACAGTTTACGTTATTCAGATAGCGTGACATGAACAGGGTTAACGGCTGAACGCTATGTCCGGCAAATCCTGTAAGAGCATGTTGTGCCTTACCGAGCAATTATAGAGGACTCCTTTATTTTTATGCAGGATAATGCTCGCCCCCACGTGGCAACATCGGTGCGCCGCTTTCTTGCTGAAGCCGCCATTGAGTTAATGGACGGGCCGGCCCGAACCCAATCGAACATATGTGGGACGAGGTCAAAAGAAGAGTACGGGCCAGAAATATGGCTCCATCGACCGTAGATGGCTTAAAGTCAGCGCTTCTAGAGAAACGGCGAAAAATCCCACAGGAAATTAATCAGTTCAATGAAAAACCGGTGCGAAGCTGTCATCAGATTCCGAGGTGGTAATACGAGTTATTAATTGTTGCTTTAGTTTTCCTTTGTTACTGTTAATTGCTCCAGCTTACTTTGTTGATGTAATTTTTACTTGATTAATTTCTGTATTTTTATTTGTTTTATTTGATATAAAATTGACCACTGGTCACAATACAAAAAAATTGCATCTTCATACACAAAATTTCCCGGTCTTTTAAGTGGTGTACTCAGATATTTTTTATAGGAAGGGAAAACAAAGAAAACAGCATTTAAATGAATAAAAATAAAGGGAGTCAGTTTCATTGCTCACCAGTGTAGATTTTAAAAAAAAAGTTTACATGTAACAAAAAAAAAGAAAAAGTTAAAAATTAAAAATTATTGCAACTTAGAAAGATATGTAAATAAATTGCTTTTGAACTGCACAGTGTTTGAATAGATCGAAAAAAGGTGGCATCGAGTTCCAAAGACGAATTTCATAAATATAGAATTGCCCCTCACATGTTAGACAGAAATGACGCAATTGTATTAACGAATTGGACCGATTAGATCTCGAGACATTAATACGGTTATGCAAGTAAGAAGGTTCTTTAGTATATAGCAATTTATGGAGCAATAGTAAAGTTCGCAATTTAAGAATGTTTTCCAGGGTCATGTTGAAGATTTGTATTACATAGTAAGATACATGATCCGAACTTTTTAAGGCAGAAACATATCTAGCTATGTTGTTAAAAGCTACTTTTAGTTCTTGCTTACTTTGGCAATCGCAATTGGGGAAAATTTCACAACCATATAGAAGGGTAGGGGGAATGTAAGCTTTTGCGATTAGAAGTATAATATGAAGTGGTGTGAATGCCTGTGAAATCCTTAATACCCTAAGCAAACCATAAACCCTGCCAATTGTATTGCCAATGTGTGAGTTCCAAGTCAAAGTCCTGTTGAAGATTACTCCGATATTTTTTGCTGAGTGAACAAAATCAATTGCAGAATTGTTTAGCAAAATTTTTGGAAATTCTTAAATATCGATTCTTTTTTTTTAGAAATAATTAAACATTTCGACTTCCTTGGGTTGAGACACAAACCATTTTCACTTCCCCATGTTGTTACGCGCCCTTGATCATTATTGATGGCAGACACACAATCAAAAATATTATTGCGTGTGCAACTAACAAACAGTGTTACATCATTAGCGTGCATATGGACGTTACAATATTGGAGAACTTTGGGTAAATCATTTACCCAAATAGATTGGGTAAATCATATATTGAAAACAGAAGTCCAATTATAGAGCCCTGAGGAACACTTTCTTCTATTGAGGGCAAAAACAGCTTGAGATCGATCTAATAGGTATGACTGCAATAAGTTAGTGGCTGAAGAAGAGAAATAAAACATATGAGGTAATATATTCTTAAGAATAACATGATCAACTGTATCGAATGCCTTTGAATGGTCTAGAAGAATTAAGAAACTTACTTTGCTATCATCCAATCCGGCTCTTATTTCTGCAACTACGTCTTTTAGTGCAGTAACGCAACTCCTCTTTGCCCTAAACCCAGATTGCCTTTCGGCGAGTAAGGCCTTTGTTATGCAGACGCTTATATGATCCCCGTTCACGTTATTTTTTACGCTCTTTTTTCGTTTGATGAGCTCTGTGATGAAAGTGTGTTATACAGACGGTCATTTGATCCCTGAACACTAGTACACTTTTTGCTACTTTCAATACTTTATGCAAAAAAATATCACGAGTATGGTGAGTGTTGCTATAAAGCAGATTTCATAAAAGTGTACAACTTTCAACACTAAAAGACAAATGTTGTGAATAATTGCACAGCGCAACACTGTTTTGATCTCGTGATTCCATATTATTTTCGAATCATTTGATGACCATTCTGGGCAAAATAAATTCCCTCGCCCACTCTCTCAAATTTCCCTTTTACATTGGAACAACAACAATGCTCGACCGTGATGAGCCCGTGAGCGTCTTCATAACAACGACCTAAGTTATTGTCGCAAATAAATTTGCTAGTTTGCCGGTGTACAATCACTTCAAATGCTTTGCTATGTACGACAATATCGCAACAGGTCGATATTCATTGCATGTTTTTGGTATTGGAATGAATTTGGCTTGCTTCCAATAATAACACGGTGTTACAAAATGAAAACAAATCAAAAAACTTGCCTCGAGACATAGAAGAGGTAGTAGGCCTGGTTGAACATAAGATAACTGCATACTTAGTTTTTTGAATATACCCTCAAAATCGGGATTTGTGGTCAAAAAACCGATTTTTGGTAGGTGCATGTATAGTTTGTTATGTAACTCCGTTATATCTAGCTCAATTTTAAAAATTTAAACATTGATAAAAAGAAGAAAAATATACCCTTAATATAATATATAGACCGTTTTTTTACAAAAAGAATTGACAAAGTTACAGGTAAAATCATTTGAAAATTTCACATTTTTTTTTAATTTTTTCAAATTCAACAACGTTTTGTTAACAAATTTTGTTTTGTGGCACTATTAGTTTTAGCAGGATTCTGAAAGCCTGTTAAATTTTGCGTCCAACAAGCTATCATTTACTTCAATTGGCTGAAATATAAAAGCACTATCGAATTTTTAGTATTCGTAATAAAATACAAAAAAATTTTTTTTCTTTTTCTAAAAATGTTTTTTTGACCTTTTTCGTTTATATATATTATCATAAATCTGGTGTATTGCCCGGATGTGACGAAACTGTTTGCAGTTTTCAACCACAAACACGCTCCGAATGAATGGCGTTTGTTTATTGAGGGATCTTGCAAGAGTACGATTTATTTAAAATCTTTTTGTGTGATTTTTGATATGTAAAATTCTGATATATGTATGTCGCCGACTTAAAGGCTCTAACAATACTGTTTGGAATGCAAGGTGGATATACCAAGTATCCTTGCATTATTTGCGAATGGGATAGTCGTGCGACTAATAAATATAAGCAAAAGGAGTAGCCACTGCGTGCTTCATTTTAAGTTGGCAAAAAATATGTTTTGAATACTCCACTGGTGCGACCTGAAAATGTAATCCTACCGCGGCCTCGGTAGTCGAGATGGTAGCGTGCTCGACTGCCACCCCAGAGGTCTCGGGTTCGATTCCTGGCCAGGCCATGGTCCTTCGCTTTTAACCTTTCTTAATTTTCTATCCTCATTTCTAATTAACTGAAATTAAAAATTCATCAATATTTACGACATGAAGTTGTAGTTGATGGTAGAGAAGTTTGTGGATGAGATTGACTTATAACTTGAATTGATTGAGGTAAAGGCATAACACTTGCGTCTGATTCAAATTCATATGTTTCTTTGGCTTTCCACCATGCTTAGAACATCCTACACGTGTTTCACTTGATTGCCCTTTTCTTCCCACTAATCTATTATCCCATTTTCGAACCAAGGCAGACTTGACTGAATAGGTATTCCACCTCGAACCAAGGCAGACTTGACTGAATAGGTATTCGACCTGAAATCCTTGGTTCAAAGCTAAAAAAAAAAAAAAATCTGATTGCAGCGTTTCCTAGGTTAAGTGAGGCCAAAATCAAAGAAAGTATCCTGCACGTTCATATCTTTTATAAAAGTTATTTATTCATTTCGGTTATTCTAAGGTTTATTTGTGGGCCCACAAATTTGGAAAATTTTCTTGGACACTGATTTCGTTTCTAAATTAAATCCTTGGAAAAAAAGAGCTTGGAAGAGTTTTATTTCGTTATGCATTTATTTCCTCGGCAAGAAGAAGAGTCGAAATTACTTAGATGTTGTAAATGAATTTTTAAGTGCTTACGAAAAACTGGGCTGCAATATGTCAATCAAAATACATTTTTTGCACTCCCATATAAATTTTTTCCCGAATAGCCTTGGGCAGTTTAGTGATGAACAAATGAACAAGGAGAAAGGTTCCACCAGGAGATGGAAGCTATAGAAAACGACTTTCAGAGAAAAAATTCCATAAACCTACTGGCAGACTACTGCTGGTCCCTAAAACGTAAAATCGATTATAATATATATAAACGAAAAAGGTAAAATAAACATTTTTAGAAAAAAAAAAAAAAAGAAAATTTTTTGTATTTTATTACGAATACTAAAAATTCGATAGTGCATTTGTATTTCAGCCAATTGAAGTAAATGATAGCTTATTGAACGCAAAATTTAACAGGCTTTCAGAATCCTACTAAAACTAATAGTGCCAAAAAACAAAATTTGTTAACAAAACGTTGTTAAAGTTGTTAAAGTTGAAAAAAGTAAAAAGAAATGAGAAATTTTCAAATGATTTTACCTGTAACTTTGTCAATTCTTTTTGTAAAAAAACGGTCTATATATTATATTAAGGGTATATTTTTCTTCTTTTTATCAATGTTTAAATTTTTAAAATTGAGCTAGATATAACGGAGTTACATAACAAATTATACATGCACCTACCTAAAATCGGTTTTTTGACCACAAATCCCGATTTTGAGGGTATATTCAAAAAACAAAGTATGCAGTTATCTTATGTTCAACTAGACATACAACCTCTACTATGTCTCGAGCCGAGTTTATTTTCACTGTTACACCGTGTAATTTTAAAAATTATTTCAAATGTTTAATAAAACGTAGCTCTTTACGAATCGAGTAATAAAAAATTTAGAAGTCATTTCAACGGATAATGTCTAATTGATAGAGAGTATCTGTTGATAATAAACAATAAAAGTTTGTCTCGATTCTTATTTTCCGCTTGCTTTGTTTTATCTTGTTCTTTACAAGTAACAATAGAAAATATACCTAGGCTAATAGCATTATTGTTGGAAAACATTCATGGAAATAGTTTCAGACAAGGTCGGACATTGCCCAACGTTGATGACAACAACAATAGCAACGTAACAGAAACACACAATTATATCTACATACACATGTCAGTCAGTCAGTGCAATGACAACAAAATTCAGATTTGATAAATAATAATGAAGTGTGCAATTCTATATTAAAGCAGACAATATTTTTGCAAGGAAAGCCAAATTCTAGAATAAAATCAAAATCATGCCAACTTGAAAATCAGTGATTATGAAGATTTGTTATGGAATATTTTTGCGAAAAGATATAATAGAAGAATTCTGTTAATTAACCAAGCTAAATTGTCAAATAAACAAACGAGCACAAAACGCAAGACGAAAAAACAGTCCAAGACTCAGTCTACTCAACATACAGCAAGTCAACCAGGTAGCAGGCAGCAGGCACTCATTCGGAAATTGCGTACTAATTTTATTGAGAATTTTGTTTTTATCGCTGCTATATTCGGAAATTTTAGTAATTTGTTTTTGTTTGGTTTTGAATTGTTCCAACTTGTTTTCTTCATTATAATTTTGTTTTTTGTTTAGTTTTTTTTTCTCTTTCTAAACCTGACGTTGTGTGTTTTTTAGTTAATGACAGCAAAACAAACACAAACAACAGGAGCGCAATAAAAAAAGAAATGCTCGGTGATTCACACGCAATTCCAGCTCTTTTGCGCATCAACAAAACATTAAAAGTTAGTAATTTGATAATTTTGTTTTTCAATTTGCCTTCTTTAATAATAAGTTTATATATGTAGGTTTATTTTTTATTTTTATATGTATTTATTTTTTTTTATATGTAGGTACATATTAAAATTAATCATGCAACAAATCTTTGTCAAAGTAAGTACCTAATTATAGGGTATTGAGGAAGAATTTTTGAATTAGATTTTTACGTTTGGTTTTTCTTATCATTTATAATATCATTTAAAAACATTTATTTATAAACAGATTTTAATTTTTGACGTCATATAATCTTCTCCTCTTTCGTAACTAACCTAATCGTAACAAGAGAGGTAAAGAGGCTAAAAGTATGAAAGAGGCAAAATAAAAAGCTTTTATGAATAGAATGAATGGTTTTTGTGCAAAAAATTAAGGCACACACACACTAATCAAGTGATTAGGAGAAGCTCCGCCTAAGCTTTTTTTTAATTTCAACATTTATAATTTTTTTCTTACTTTACAGGGAGTTTCCCCAATTTGCTAACACAACCCACATACATAACCTAGCTACATTAAATCTTAATTAATTTGCTGGTTTTATTAGTCTAGTTGATAAGACTTTCATTTCAGTTTATTTTTATTTATAAAGAGCTTATAAATTAGGTGCCAGGGCCTAAAAAATCAAGTAGAGTCGGGGACTAAAGTTGAAATACACCTCTCAAAAGTCCCTTTTATAAATAATGAAGCTTTTTAAATTAAATGTAAGTATGCAGTTCGGAGTCGGCGTTAAGCATGAAGGTCCTTTTCTCGGTCAATTGTGTACAAACTTAATAACACGCACAACACAATTGATCATAAGAAGCTAGGTCAAAGTCCTTTCAAGGGCTGAAATGGCCAGTTATTTATTTTTTATTTTTATGCAGTTTATTTATTTTTGAATGGAAACCAAAAAAAATTTAATTTATCGCAAAAATAACGGTTAGTTCATGAAAAACAAAAAAATCACTCGACAAAAGTTTTAATAACACATGGTCCAATAAGTCCCGAGACCAAGTAATAAAAAAACTTTTTTTTGCAAATTATTCTTCTTTATTCATCAACATAGGTTCATTCAAGATCAAAAAATTGATTCCACCACTTTTCTAATTTTTCAATACCGGTTTTGTAGAACAATTTATGCTTCGCCTCAAAATACGATTCAGTCTCAGCCATCACCTCATTGGAGCCAAATCTCTTGCTGGCAAGCATTTCTTTGAGGTCAGCAAAGAGCCAGTAGCCGCTGGGGCTGGGGTAATCTGGCGAATACGGTGGATGAGGAAGCAATTCGAAGCCCAATCTGTGGATTTCCGCCATCGTTTTCATAGATTTGTGAAACGGTGCATTGTCTTGGTGAAAAAGATTTTTTTTTCTTCTTCAAATGGGGCCGATTTTTCGCGATTTCATCCTTCAAACGCTCCAACAACGCTATATAATAATCGCTGTTGATTGTTTTCCCCTTTTCGAGATAGTCGATGAACAAAATTTCATGCGCATCCCAAAATTCAGATGCCATAACCTTTCCAGCCGACTGTTGTGTTTTTAGTCGCTTTGGCCTGCTTTCATCGGTTACTCTCCACTCAGGTGACGTCCGTTTTGATGGTGTGTAATGGTGGATCCATGTTTCATCCGTTGTCACATACCGACGCAAAAATTCATGTTTATTCTTTGTAAACAGTGCCGAACAGCTCTCCGAATCATCGACACGTTGTTGTTTTTGGTCCGGTGTGAGAAGACGCGGCATCAATTTGGAAAGCAGCTTTCTCATCGACAAATGTTCCTGTAATATTGTTCCTACACTGCCTTTCGATATCTTCAGAGCCTCAGCAATCTCGCACACCTTGACTTTACGGTCGGCCAATACCATTTGGTGTACTTTTTTTATGTTTTGTGGAAAACTGCCTCATTTGGGCGTCCTGAACGTTCAGCATCATTTGGGTCTGTACGACCAAGTTTTAACTCAGCATACCGTCGGCAAATGGTTGCTTTTGACGGAACAGAGTCCGAATAATAGTTTCGAAGCCATTGCTCAGCTTGGACAGTATTTTTTCCCATAAAAAACAGTGATAAATCAACACACGGAATTGCTTTGAATCCATTATTGTAAAAATATCAACAGTATCGTCACTTAAATCAGTGCCCCTTCTGAACTAAACGTTAGATTGTCATGAGATTTTTACACGTATTGGTTGAAGGTTGGTACTATCGAAATATTATATCGATATTTCGTTAGAGGTGCTACCTAGTAGTTAGTCTCGGGAATAATTGAACCATGTGTTATATTATACAAGATAGATACTGATTTCTAATAAAATTGAAAAAGGAAAACTTAAATTAATATTTTGTCGGTCCTTCACCAACTTCAATGACTGCCATCAAATGACGTGGCTTAGAAAGAACGAAATTTTCTTTGGGTAGGACTACAAAGTGGACGGAGAGCATAATACAGCAATAAATCTTTCACCAAACGCGTGCTATGCTTGGGGTCATCACTATCTTATTTACATATTCAAGATCTTCCTAAGCCCAAGCTATCCACGGAAGACTGCAAATGTTGTGCCAACAATATACTCTTATACACGTGCCTGCTCATTATGCCATCAATAAAGGCTAAATGCTTCACACCAGCTGCTGCAACCGTTTCGCACATCATCATACTACCATCATCGGTACTGCATCGGACTTGCGCCAAATTCTTATCACTTCCAAAAATATTACACTGTATATTAATCTTTAAATAGCACTCTTCTCCAAAAGTCCTCATCCACATCCTTGTACTTGTTTGAGAAATCCAGACGAAACTGTCTATTTTTTTTTTAGATATTAAAAGTTTATAACGTAGAACTCTACTTCAACAGCCCTTCCCCCGTAAAGCTCTCTGTGCAGTTTTTGGGTGAACATGTTTGCCTGATATTGCAGTCATACTACCAGCTAACTTTGCACATTTATTTTGGGATTTTTGTCAATTTCCTTGAGGACAAAGCACTCATTTCGACGAGAAAACTTCTTTGGCTATTCAGTTCTTGGCCTATTTTCCACTGTTTTGTAAGTTTTATATTTTCTTAAAATGCATTTTACACTTTCAAACGACAAATTCAAAATTTTGCATATATCTCGTTAGGATTTGCCTTCTCTATATTTTTTTTTTCAAATCTTTTAAATTACGCTGGATTTCTTTTCTTTTGCCAATTATTTCGTTTTTAACCCTGCATCATTAACCGTAGGGTGGAATCCACCCAGTCACTGTTTCTTTGAAAGATTTCGAATGCAATACTAATTCTTAATGTTTTTTCTACATTTAACAAATAAATTCTTTCAATAAAAAACATTTTAAAATGGTAATAATAATCTTGAATATATTTAAAACCCACACTTTTCTTATTTTAAAACAATTATATCCTCATAGCTGAGAGTTTATTATGTGGGTGAAAATCACCCAGAGTTAGTTGTACCGCAACACAGCAAAAGGTTAGTGATACAGGGTCAAGCTTACCGACAACGATCAAATCACTAATATTGACTTATATTGAATAATATTGCGTTATTGAAAAAATTATCAAAAATAACTGCACTTTTTTCCATGGGAAAGTTCAAAAGCACGTGCAACAGAAAACTTTTTTCCAACGTATATTTTCGTTTCTGGCAAATTTATAGTTATCTATGAGACAAAGTACAGATTTTTTTGGTTATTGTTGTAACTTACTGATGCACTGAAGAAAACTGCATACTTAAAATGTTGTAGCAATGCTTTGTTTTATGTAAAAGTAGATTTGTGAAGTGTATTTAAACTTAAGTCCCTGACTGTATAATTCTTTAGTGGCAGCCGATATCATCTATCAGTTCTATCTTATAGAGGAACACTGTATGCCACCAGATAGCCCCCTATATTTAGAAAATTACATGCTTACATATTTAAAAATGGCGTCCAGATAGCGTTAATCTGAAATCAGATTATGAAAGAGCATGAAAAACTACCATAGGATATGCAGTTTGGGCAAAAATAAAAAATGTTTTCCTAGCGAACACAGCGTTTGAAAAATACAAGAATTTGTGCCATTTTAGGACGTGAACGGTTAACGTACTCGGCCACGGCCGCCACTTCACTGAAATTATTTATACTAGTATCGCCTTTGGTCGAAATTCGACTATTTTAAAATTGATTTTTTTTTTGTATTTTTATTGAAAACATTTTTTTTTCCCAGTCCCAGTACCCTACTTCCCATATTCTACTTTCTAGTAGAAGGATATAACCAAGTGGGCACTCCATATTGAGTTTCATTGTTACACGACATTTACTTCCAAAGCTATTCGATATTAAAACTTTGAATTGTATTGGTGGTTCCACGCCACCACGCCATCCTCGTTAAATTTTTCTAGTCGAAGAACATGACTAAATAGGAAGTTCCTATCGAGATTCTTTGATTTGTGACTTATAGTTTAAAAGTTATACCGAAAATTTGGGCTGTTGAAAAATGGCACGCCCCTCTTTTAACGCCCATAAAATGTAACCAGTGGATTGGTACGTGTAATTTGAAATCGAATACCGATTTCTGAGGCTATGTGACCTATAACTCTATGGGATGTGTCACGCCCACCAAAGATATTCGGTGCTTTTCTTCTCCCTACTCCTTTTGATTTAAAAACTATCAAAAATTATCAAAATCGGTTGAGAAACACGGGAGAAAAGGGTTCTTAACAGTACTGCCTACGCCTATTTATATATAGATTATAACTGATATTATGGGTTCCAAAGCACTCCGATTTTTTTTAGCGATGCTTCACATCATAATCTTGCATTAAGACATATTGTAACGGAATTTGTATCTATTTCATTAAACAAACTTGCATTTTGTGAGCTGACGATCCTCGCTAGAGGTCGAAAACTCATAAAAAATTCAGCCTTTTCTTGTGCTGGGTGTTTAAGGAATAACGGTTTCTATTCAATTAACCGTATTCTCATTGTGAATATAGATATTGGCAATCCGAACTAGTTTTTGTCATAGATGTTACATCTATGGACTTTTAATCAATCTATGCGATCAAATTTATCTTGCCCTTAATTATCTAACCTGCAATTTGACCTATGATAACCATGCATTTGTTATTGTTTCTTCGCGAAGTTATCTGATGTAAGCTAGCTGATGTAAGCTTTTTAATATTGGCATTTTAACTGGAAAACAATATTGGCTTTTCCCATGGGTCTAATGAAGAGGTAAAACCTATTATTTGGAAGGAATATAAACAAAAAAACACTGGAAAACACAGGACTAAATGTTTCGAGCTAAAAGTAAACTATGTCGAGTAATAGAACGATTTTTTTTTTTTGCTCAAAAAAATACCTTTTATTCAAAAAGTCACTGACTTATAAAATTGCCCACGTATGGAGCCATGTGTTTATTCGGTTTTTAAAGATTTTTTTGTATGGCAACAGCATTAATTCGATATCTTGCAAGGCAAACGCAGTTCTTAACCACATATTTCCAAAGAATTTTGCAACAATTGCCTCGCACATAATCAAATGACGTACTTCGTATGTCGTACTTAAGTTGATTTAGGGTCTTCTTAAAGCAACCCCACAAAAAGCAAGTCGAGTTTCACAGTTTAGAAATTGTTATCAAAACTTTTCGATGATTCTAGGAACTGAATTGGCGGATTTTTGTTTTATATTTCAGGTCATTCAGAAATTAATACGTCAGCCAGAGTTTGTCACGTTTTCGAATGCTTCATAACAAGTTTATGTTTCACGAACATATCTCTTATTTCCGTTTCCCACGAAACATTTTTAATGTTGAAAAACCAAGAGATGATTCAATAAGTTTTAAGTTTTTAAGTGTTGAGAAAGTTTTGCCATTGAAAGTAAAATATTTTTGAAAGTTAAATTTTTGACAGTATTAAATATTTACAAACAAACACCTGGGTGAAACAAAGAAATTTGTGACACAATTTAATGTTATTTTCTAGATTTTCTTTTATATTGGAAGAATTTTCCAAAAGAAAGTATACTACTTTTTTTTATGCGGTTAGTTTGGTCAAAAACGTAAATATTTACATTGTTTTGTTCCAAAAATAGAAATGGAATTAAAATTGTTGACTAATCAACAATTGTTGTTGTGCCTCATAAGTCTAAACCCCAAAGCCATGCATAGACCCCTTTTACATTGATCAAGACTTGAAACCAACTTTTTTTTACCTTCTCTTTTAAATTTGACGAAAGCTTTCACATTGGTCAAGTATTGAATTCAATTATATTTCTTGTTTTCTATATAATATATATAATATATATAATTCTTTGCTTGTTTTCTATATAGGACAGGCTTACAGACTTGATTTCAAGTCTTAACCAATGTAAAAGGGGTCATACATGTTTATACATTTACATGCAAATATTAAGTTTCTGGTGATATTTAGGTCAACCTTTAGATCAAAAAATCATTAATTTTTCGTGTCCAGGAGTCCATAAAAACCGAATTAAATTCCTATGGAAGCCAATCATTTCCACAGATAATCTCAAAGGAACACAATTCGTCAAAAAATCAATGATTGTTGTTGAAGAAGTCTACAAACTTCGAAAAAAGTGCCAAAGATTCAACAAGTATAATAGATGTGCTTGGGTTAATTGGTAACAAATCTTCTATATTTGTACAAATCGTCCAAAGTTTATTTCTTCTTGAAATTCGTTTATTGCTTTATTGCACTGTTAATTTGTTATTTTTTGTTTTTATTTTCTTGCTGTTGGTAGATAGATAGATATACGTTGTTTTTGTCGCGTGTTGCGTTGGTGAATTGCATTTCATTTTGCATTTCAGCATAAAGTGACGGCTTGCAAGCCATCTACCATTATTCAAGTACTTCGTCTCTTTCGTAGTTTTGAACTGACTTTCTGATATGCACTTAAATTCAATATCTAAGAAAACTCAAGTATAATCCTAACTGAAGTAGAATATAGAAATGAATATGCACTACACTTACGCATACTGTTTTAAATTTTTTTTTTTATTGGAGCGAGCGAGCGAAGCTCCCATGGAACAACTTGCATGAAGAATGTTTAAAGGAGCAGAACTCTGAAATGGGTTGACCGATTTTAATATTTCTTTTTCTAAACTGTTCTACTGATCTTAAATTAGGTGCCTGCGAAGCCCAAATTTGGAAATTCTGTTTAGTTTAGAAATTTATTGAAAAAAATATTTCCATATCTTTCTTTGTTGATACATATTCGCTTAATTCAGTTTGCTGATTGCCTGCTTCTGTATGTATACGTCGTTCGCTTCGCTCGCTCGCTATAAATAACCGAACAGCATGGAACAACAACAACAACAAAAACATAAAAGCAAATGTTGTTCGCTGCAACAGCTGTTTATTACTAACTAAAACAAATAACTGCTATGCTGAAGTTTGTAAATGGATGCAAATACATTCAAATTAAATTGTTTAATGTTTTTACTTTCATGTGTTGGTAAACCCTGTAAAATAAAAGAAAGTTGCAATTTTTTTTAATTTTTTATTATTTGGTGACTGGTAGGCTTATTAGCTTTCATTGCTTCCCCTAAGAATGTGCTGCTTTTAACACCAACTCATCAAACCATTATCAGATTCTATCAATTCATGACTATAACTTATGGTGTTTTCGTTTCTACCAGAAAATGTTACCTTTTCATTGCCCTCTTCTTTTTTCGTGTTCGATTGTTAAATAAGTGCAAACGGGTGAAAAAAATCTGTGTTCGTTTCTTAAAATGTTACATTTATATAGGGCAAAAATGGCACATTTCTTGCCCTGCGAAATTTTTTGAGGGGAGAATGTTGCCCTGAAAATCAGCTGATTGTTTTAAACGAAAATATTATGAAATGCGTGTGTTAGACAAGGTTAAATATATGCATTCATAATTTGACACTTAAATAATATTTTTAATAAAGCAAATTTTTATTTTTGGCGCACACAAATATATCAGCTGATTGAGTAAGCAGGGTAGTGTTTTGTGTTCAACACCTGCACTTTTTGAGGGTTGAGTGCAACACTTGAAAAATGTTGCACTGTGGTAGGGCAACATTTTTTGTAGAAACGAAAACACAAATAGATTTAAATTCAAATAATTAACAAAAAAAAAAACCAATAAATGTTATAAAATCGTCTCTAGCAGTTTTAATAAAATGATTTTTTTCGACAATATTTGAAAATAATTCTAAGCCTCCATTCCTATCCATGTTGCGATCAATATCACGATATTCTAATTTGTAGGTCCTAGGATCTAGGATATTGTGACATTGATCGCGACATTAATTGAAATATAGACTTAGAAATGTTTCTAAATATTGTCAACATTTAGTTCATTAAAACTCCACTAGACGGTTTCGTATATTCAGAAGCATCAAGAGGGAGCACTCAGCATTTGAATAGAGATGAAAGTCGAGTCTTGGTTTTTGTTCACATTGCTTTTAACAACAATTTAACACAATAATTAGCAATACTATATTCAATAAGGAAAGTGTTCGTAATGAACCAGATAATGAGTCAAATTGGACAGAACAACAAAATTTCAGGGAATGTTTATTAAGAGTGTCATTAGAAGAACTGTCTACAAATCAAATTTTTAATCAACAATCAGCGTTCATCTTTTTTTTACACTGGACCCCCGGTAATCCGGCCCCTGACTTATTCGGCACCCCCTGTAATCCAATATTTCCATTATTATTGAATATTTTTTTGACAATCTTCGCTAATGTAGATAATGCATTATTGAACAGGTTACTTACTTGTACTTGTATTGATTGATATATATTATGATTTTATTCATAATTTTTGATTATTTTAGTATGTACATTCATTTGTACACAATTATTTCCTAATGTAAAGTTATTATTTTTTGTAAGTTCTATAGCATTAATAACGTCAATTTTATAATAAAACGTAAGCTTTCTATTGTATTGTTTAATTTACTTAATTTGACACACATAATGGAGTATGATTTGTACTTCAAAGTATAACATACATAACCTTATCATTTTTTTTAAGCTTTGAACCAAGGTTTTAGGTGTAATACCTATTCAGTCAAGTCTGCTTTGGTTCGAAATGGGGTGGTAGATTAGTGTGAGTGAAGGGTGCATCAATTCAATTCAAGTAATAAGGCAATCTCATCCACAAACTACGACTCCAAGTCGTAAATATTGATGAGTTTTCAATTTCAGCTGATTACTTAATGAAAGAAAATTGCAAACGCGAAAGGTCAAAGCTTAGGATCATGTCCTAGCTGGGATTCGAACCCGGGACCTCTGGGGTGGCAGTTGATCACGTTTGACGCACATTTACCGCATTTGTTACCATTTGCGTTAACGCATGTTACCATTTGCGTTATCAATGTTACCATTTGTCACTTTGTGGCCAAATTGTATGTAAACGGTAAACTTCCGGTACATTTATTAGACACATTTTTCAAAATTTTTAACGTGAATAATCACAAAAAGCGCTGAAATTGAAGAATACAACATTAGGAAGCTGAAAAATGTTGGCAATGCTGTGACAATCATCAATGCTTTACACACCCACGAGCGTTGTCAGACTCCTTCGACGATGCAAGAGGTTTAAGCCAAAAATTGAGACTTAAATTAATGAGTCAAAATCTTTTTCTATTAGTAGGACTGTGCAATGGGCCACAGGTGAGGTTGTTGAAATTTTCTATAACAATTGCGAAAGTGGGCGATTTATAGAGGAATTTCCTTTGTGCATTATGATCAAGTTTCCCAATTATTCTGGACCAAAATACAACAATTTAAATGTTCTACTTATTTATTCCGTAGTGGTATCATTCAAAAAAGGATCAACCAATTTTACTCGCAAGAAATTTTCACTATAACTTGCGTATGCCATTAATATTAAAAATTGCAAAGATTAATTCTCAATCAAGCAGTTTTCGATATAAGAGAAAGGGAATTTAGGTTATATGTATTCCTTATGATAGGCTATTCCTTATGATAAGAAAATAAATAAAAAGAAAGGATTGGTTCAAAAACGCTAAGAATACAATAAAATATTGTATTTCAACTACAATATATTAACATTTTTTTGTAATTGAATGTTTGAGATCTGGTCATTTAATTGACAAAAAGTAGAAACCCCATTTAATTGAAATAACAAAACCTATTTAATATCTTTGCTTATATAGTTTTTAGTAAAATCTATTGGAGCTAGCAACTCAACTAAATTGCCTCCACAACGTACCAATTTATGTGGCTAGCTAGCAAACGCGTAAGTGCTTGCTAAGCGACTGCTACGACCTAGTTAGTTTAATATCGTCCGACACCAAGACATGTACTTCACAGAAACCGATCTTTTTGGTCCATCCTGCTTCGTTGTCAAGATATGGTGTTCTTTCTAATTTTTTAAGGATATCATATCGTCCGACACCTCTATCTTGAGTTCGAGACCCCCTATAGAAAACCCAAATCTGATGTTATTTTTTGCCTATCTTGCTTTATTTTCGAGATATGGCATTTTTTCCAAATTTTTAAGGCTATCATATCGTTCGATCCCTATATCTGTGTGTCTCGAGTTCGAGACCCTCTTTATGAAACACAAAGTTGGTGTTATTTTTTGCATATCTTGCTTCGTTTTCGAGATATGGCTTTTTCCAATTATTAAGGCTACCCCTCTATCTGTCAGTACTGGATTTAGGCCTTTTGGCAGAGAACGCTTGAATTTTTGTAACTGAGTTCTTATCTACTTTTGATGTAACTGTACCAAGGTTAACCTAGATCGTATCATACTTTTAGGCATAGCCTTAATTCATGTGCATTTTCGAAATTCGATCACAGCAGTTTACTGCTATCAGAGCATATTGAAGTTGTTGTTATTTTTGCTGTTTAGCTCCTCCCTTTTTCCACACTTCCATTTTTAGGGTTAAGTTAGTTTAACTGATGGTACACCTAAGATGGTGTGGGGACCATTTTTGTTATGAAAGACATTGTTGTTTATGTGATTGATAAAAAATAAATTCCGGGTAACTTTCTCGGCATAATTGGCAGTATAAGTAGAACCTAAGTAGCTTGAGTGGATCACAGTGTAAAGTCATACAAAGGCTACTGATGAGTTGGTGTAGCGGCCAATGAAACAGTCTGTATAGTCAAGCTGTGTGATTTGCTCTATACAGAGTCGTTGTTCTTGTTGTTGGTTGTTGCCTTCTTTGTTCTTCATGTTGTCTTAATGTCAACATGATTGACCTAGAGCTCAAAAAATTTGTTTTCAATATAAATAATGAAAGGCCGTATTCAAATATTAAGAGTAAGAAAAAAATTTAAATCTTAGAAACGGCGCCAACGTTGAGCCTAGGGCGACGCAATGCCTTAATCCGCCAATGCGCCACTTTAGTAAAAAAATACCTACGTTTCTAATTTTAAGATTAAATCTCACGTCTATATAAAGACGGATTTTTTATCCCAACCATTTTAGCGAGTGAACGAGTGCGCTTAGAAGTGCATGAACCACTCGATGCCAAATCGAGATCAGGTTCGAACCTCGGCTGGCACAAAAATATTTTCAATAAAAATTAATTTTTCTGTTCGGCCTCACCTCTCTGCAAACAATGGCAAACCTTGAGAGCATGCACATACGCCGTTCGGAGTCAGCATAAAGCTAGTTGGTTCAGTTCTCAGTCATTTGTGTACAAAACATTTTATAACACAAAACACAATTTGATCATAAGAAGCTCCTTTCAAGGGCTAAAATTACCAATTTGTTATTTTTTTTACATACTCGATTTATCGACAGCATAGCAACCAGAAGTGGAAAATATTTGCGAAAATACTTTTAATTTTCAGTATATATTAACAAATTTGCAAATTAGACTAAATTCATGCGCTAATACACTACCGAAATCAAAAACGTCAAAAGTTCATCGTCCTTTTTCACAGCAAAAATGACAATCATATTTCAACAGATGAAATTGTATTCAACTCATTAAAATTATTTTTTAAAACGAGTGAAAAGTTTCCGAATAGCACACAGTCAATATAGGTGCAAGATTATATTCATCAATGTATTATCATTCCTAGATATTACTGTTTATTGTACAGTTTGTATCTTTCGTTCTTGTGTTGTAAATTTCAATTTTTAGATTTACACTAAGAATCACAAGTCTACGCTCCTACCGTAAAAAAAAAATTAAGACTTAAAAAATTTAAAAAAACATTATTTTTTCAATAAATTTTTTTTATATATTTTTCGATTGTAATAGGTCAGCCATTCCATTTTGAACGTATCACTCATACGGGTAGACCACTTCCGATGTTGCTCAAACCTTCAGAATTGAATCTTCTCATGAAATAAAAACACTAATTTGAGTAAAAAAATTTTTACATTTTTTTTCAAGTTTTTACGTAACATTCAAATTTCGTCAAAATGGGAGAAAAGGTGAAATTGCCTTACTCTTGAAAAATCATATATTCAACAAAACTAACTCGATTTTTACTCGAGACAAAAACATTGATGTACCAAACTTTAAAATCCGACTGTAAACACCAGAGATATGAAGAAATATGGCAATGCGCGACCCCTACGTTCGGTCAAAAAAAAATTTTTATTTCGTAATTGTGTTGCAAAAATGCGTCATATTCGCTGGTATACGGTGCACTCTTTTTTTGAGGTACAGTCTAATGTACATACATAGTATGGTTGTATGGAAGTAGTATGGTAGGTGGTGTAACAAACCAATATTTAAAACACAGAAAATATATGACTTAACTTTATTACAAAAACAAATAGCACGCACAATGATCCTCATTTTCGATGCTGTAGAAAATTTTTAAATCATCGGCGTAGAGTAGGCTCTCGCAGAATTGAAGGATTTGAGGTAAATCATTAATAAATAGAATGAGGTACACCAGACTTGGCATCTTTAATTATTGATATTTTATCGCCGACCTTAACCACTAACTTTCTACCTTTTAAGTACTACTTAATCCACCTTAACAACCGCGAGTGAACTCCCATTTTTTCAAGCTTGAATAATAAAATTGTATGTTGTATGCTATCAAAGGCTTTGGATAGATCGGTATATAATACGTCTACCTGTAAGCTCATACAGTGAGTCGTAATGATACGACAATAAGTTATTTTTTGGCTTAATGGCAAAAATAAATAAAAAATTGAAGACGTCATCGGGATCTTGAGGAAGCTGCCTAAGCAACGAAATAAGATGTGTTATTTTCACAACAATTGTAAAATTTTTGTGCTGTCTTCCATATAAAACTAACTTACGACAATACAATAGCGTTTGATATGTTGATTTTTTTTTTGTCGTATTTTTCTAGTGATGTTTTTTTTTCTTTGTTATTAACACGTACATTTAATAAGTAACATCACTACTATAAAAGATTTTTTTTAGTTTTTGATTCAAAATGTTCGATGAAGAAATTGAAATCCTTGATAGTTTTGACGTAGAACTGTAGAAAATTTTTCTTAAAAATTTTTTTAAAACTAAAAATTGTAGTGTTTACAACTGTTGCATTTTTTATGAAAACGCAATACGACATTTGATAATACCTGAACTTGTGAAACCTCTAATTATGCTTTACATGAAACGACGTTGCATGACATTATTGCTCGATGAATTTATGCGGCACGGTAAATGTTTTAAAACCGAAATGAAAGAGTTATGCTTGGACATACGACAAAAATAAAAAATAAATAATAACTTCCTCAGGTCGCGAAGGTAGCAGTATATAATTATATTAATTAAAAAAATTTATTTTTTAAAACATCTTACAGCTAGTTTAAACATACATACATTATTGTGCTTAATAAACACATATGTACATACATTATTGTGCTTAGTAACTATGTACATATATTTATTAGTGTTCTTAGTAATACTGCAGCTGCATTGTTCTCACGAAAAGTGTTGACTATGCCAGCGTGGGAACAATGCACTAAAAAACGGACTAGACTATTTAATGGAATAGTTACGTATTTTGGTTATTTGAGTGGACCAACAGACTGACTATATGTTACTATATGCAACAAAAAACCAATGGACGTTGCATAGAATTATTACTGGCTGAGTAGAAGAGCTACGGAAAATTTTATTTTACTTAACCTCAGTTTATTTGACCTCATAACGAAAATTAAAAAAAAAATATTTTTGGAGCTTTGGCAACACAGAGGCTAACGCTTCCTACAGTAAAAATGCAACAACATTGCATAAAACGTTGCATGGAATCATACACCGTGACTATTGGCGCTATGGCAAATTTTATTTAACGAAAGTAAAACTGAGGTTTTCGGTCATATGATAAAAATAAAAAGACATTAATAACGTCCCTAATAGAGCCTTTAAGGGTCCCCTTGAAAGTAAGCTAAATACTCCAAATGCAAAACGAAAATAACATCTTATATCGTTAGGAAGGTATATCAACTACATGTCCAGTGGTATGCATATTATGGCCAGTCTGCTTTTGAGGGAAATGTGAGGAATTTGTAAATGAAAAGTAATATGAACCTAACATTGACCGACATACATGAAGTCATATTAAAACCTTATTACGATTAACCAAAGTAACGTCTTAAATAATTTTAATTAAAATATATTAGCTCAAATGATTAGATAATTTTAGGTATAGGAAGCTTCCATATCGTCCTCTATGTTGTATTTTAGGAATATTCTCAATTTAAGGAATAAAGAACCAAGAATTTGGAAATAAAGAACAAAAATATATTTTTTTTTTTAATTTAAGAAGAATCATTTTTTTGTCTATTTTGAAAGATAGGTCTTATCTAGATACATATGATTCATCAGAGTTCAGGCTTTTTGCTATTTTTATGTAAATTTGTTGTATTTTAACATGTTTTGTATTTCAACATTTTACTAAGCCACTAAATTATGTATTTATTTAATTAATTGCCCCTTTATAAAGAATTGTTATCGAAGAACTGAGGAAGTATTTCATCATTAATAGTAAGAATTTATTCGTGAGTCAGAAGCGTTTCATATACTTATTGCCAAATTTGTGAAAAATCCTGTCGTGTAGATTTGTATGACGATCAAACAAACAAAATGAGTTTTATTTATATAGAGAGAGACCTAAGAGACCTATATATAAAATAATGTTTATCTTTATATATAGATATATAAATTAACCAACTAGTTAGCAATGGTCTTCAAAATTCATTTCATTATTGTTTTTTTTTTTGTTTTTCTCCTTCACTATAAATAAGCACCCTTTATAAGAGACGACCATACGTTTACATTCGCACAAATAAATTATTTACACAAATTTTCGTAAGACTGTGCTGACATAACGTTAAGTCAACATATTGAATGTCAAGCAAGGCACACAGTCGACGGATATGCATCGATCAGTTTTACCGGGCCGCCGATTATCATCCACCCTGCTACCCGGCAGCACCAAAATTTACATACACTACTTCATCGACACTTGAAATTTAAGTTTTATAAAACCACCGAAAAAGTATCAGGCGCACAGCAAGGCCTGCAGCAGAGTACCACAGCAGAAAATCAAGCACAAGAAACGAAAACAACTGAAGCAAGGCACCAGCTGAGTAGCACAACTAAGCACCTGGATGCATGGCTAGCGGCAGCAGCAACTTTACGGCAGCTGCGGCTGAATGAAAACCCTTGTTTTTTTTCCTTTTTTTAGCAAACGTTTTTTCCCAGCCTTAGCAACTTGGCATTAGTTGTGATACTTAATGTTAAAATCTTAATTTAAGTATTTGTGTGAATAAACTTGATATGTGCCCAATAATACGAATATATGTATATATTTTCGCAACTCACCTTCTCCTGTTCTGCTTGTAAATTTATACAGGCTGGGCTAGGCTGCGCACTCATTATCCGCGATTCTTTATTGACTTGAATTAATGCTAAAAGCACAAGAAATAAACACAATTTATTGAATTTCTTTATTATTGAACTTTATAAAATAGCACATTATTCAATAATCTTTAATTTTCCCGACACTACATTCGAAGTTACGTCGTTTTTATTAACTTTTTTCATTTTTTTACCAACCAAAGACTACGTCGTGGTCGTCGCCATTATGTAGTAATTATTTTTAGATCTTTAATTTAAACTCTTTTTGCAGCTACAACTTACTTCGTGTAAACTATAACTGGAAAATTAAATGCTTTGAATATGTAAATTTGCAAATTTTAGACTATTTTGCACTGCTTTCGAATCACAATAATTATTTTAAAAAAGTTTCTCTAATCCGCGACCAACACTTCACAAGAAAACAATCACTTTTGCACCACCATTCAGGAGGCCATTTTATATTTCGCCGCATACATTTGTACTAAAGGCGAATTCAGTACTAAAATAAAAGGTGCCAGACTTTTGTTATATTAAATGGCTAACATTTTGTTGCGAAACTGTTTAGGTATGGCTCATATTACACGGTGGCCGTTTGCCCGGCGTGCAATGAATCTTTTTTACTCTCTTCCACATTTTTCACGCTGGTATGTTACACGGCAGAAAAAGAACGGCGGACAGATTTTGACACTTCATTCAGTTTCATTACTTTTTCTCCCATGATACAATTATACAGGTAGCATTGACAAGTATAGATTTTCTCAGCAACAAGGAAACGACCATCTGTCAAAAAAAGTTGTTCGTGCAACAAGAATTAAACGAATGTAAAAATAAATAAATTCCGCAAAATATGTGCGTTAAATAAACAATTATAATAATGAAAGTTGTGAAAAAATTATGTGTGATATGTGTTTAACGTTTTCCAGCCGTGGTGTTTTAATTTTAATTGAATACTTCTTCAATTTCGTCCACATGCATCTGCAGCTGCTGAGGTTGCTGCACTTAAACGTTTTCAACCTTTTTTTTATGTTTGCACTTATTAACATTAAGTTTACAAATTATTTTCGTTCTAGTAATAATAACTCACTATTGATTAAATAAAATAGGCAATATTTTGTAAGAAAATGTTTGGTTATTTGCAAGCGCTGAAACATAAACAATGGCGAAAACATAAGAAATAATTGAACGCTCTCTTTCTTGACTTTTTTTTTGACAGATGCTCGTTTCCCAAGCAACTGTCAATACTACCTTGTATTATTATACCATGTTTTTCTCCTACACTTTATTCCAACAAGGGTTTCCTACAACTATTTTCTTCATACTGTTATAGTACAATAGTAGCACTTTTCTTCAAAAAATGTACTTTTTAGCTACTTAAACACCCAAATCTTTAATTTCACCACCCAGCAACACTGTTTTGCACGATGTACGCATGGTATAATAATACAAGGTAGCATTGACAACTTGTTATTTTCTCTTCTGCAAGAAAACATCTCCTGTCAAAAACAGCTTTTTGTGGAAATACATCAGCAGCTGCTGTGGTTGTTGTTTTTTTTTCACTTCAACGTTTTCAACATTGCTTGTGTTTTCAATGGCGGATTGTGAGAGCTCTCTTTTTGAGTATATTTTTTTTTTTAGATGTTTTCCCAAGCAACTGTCAATGCTACCTTGTATTATTATACCATGGATGTACGCTGTATCGACACCGGGCAAGAATGAACATATTTTGCCCGCTGTTCCAAATGTTCATCCTCTCACACACTCAATTGTTTTTGACAGTTTCACGTTGAAAGCAACAACAAAATCGATTGTACGCCGGGCAAACGGACACCGAGTAATATGAGCCTATACAATTCACCCACCAACTGAACTTGTGTCACACATTATGTCAGTTCGATCATGAGTGAAAAAACGGGCATTCCGATTGTGAATATGTTTGAAACATGTCCGATAGCTTTTTGTGACATATTTATTCTTTTAAATTTGTACAGTTATTCAGCCCTATTCCAGGATCCGTCGTAATAAATCTACGAACGTAAGACTACGCTACGAATACGAAAAATTTGCTATTCTAGGATCCGAACAAAACGATGCGGAGCGTTGCCTCATTGAAATTTAATTTCGAAAATTCGAACACTGCTGTTTTTGGCAGAAGACAAGAAACTTTAATAGAAGTGACAAATTAAAGTGTTTAAAAAGTGTCACATAAATTGTGTTTTAAAAGAATAACTTCAAAAGAAGAAGAACTGTAAAAGAACTGATTAATTAAAGTGTTAAAAAAGTGTCACAAAATTCTGTTTTAAAATTAATTCCATTGTATTGAGAGACTACAGTGATCCTTTTGAAATGGATGACGAAATGTAAGTTGTGCTCGACTTAGTAGATGAAAACTTATTTTGTCAACGATCAGGCATGCCGCGAATCGTCTCTAGATTGAATTATTTCCTGCCGCAATGAATTGTCCGGTATTTAACATCAGCATTTTTGCAAAAAAAAAATTATTTTCAAAACGCATTTAATTCACTTTCGACATTTTTCGACACAAGTTTGTGATTGTGTTGACTTGGTGTAATTAACTTTTTCTAACGTCTAAATCCTTGCGCCAAATCTGGCCTTTCAGTCATTAAGCTGACCAAACGCACGTATTGGTTTCTGTTTGTTGTTTTTGACCTATAAAAACAGACAATAAATTTTTTTGGTGATTTAAATGAAAATACTTACATTTTTTCCTAAATGCAGCTTATTTTCAAAGAAAACACACAATTCACACACGAACTCTGCAACAATTATACTTTAAAATTCTTGTTCAAAATTAATTCCGCCAATAGAAACCTGTCGTAAGAAATCCGCAAAAATAACTGTCAAATGTTGATGCGTTCGGAACGTGGAATAACAATGTTACGAATTTCGAATACGACGTAACGATTCGGATCGTAGAATACAACTTTACGAATCCGAAAGAAAATCACAGCTACGACGGATCCTGGAATAAGGCTGATTAAATTACAACACAAAAGAGAGAAATATTCAACGCGAAATATGAGAAATGGAGAAAAGACTTCAATACTGATTGAATTAAATAATGAGTATCGACTAAATACTAAATTTAAAATAATAGTTTTGAATTTACTGATTTTATTAAGTTAAATTTTTTGGAATTAAAGTACGTTCACATCTAACCGAGCGTTTCCACTGCCCGAACGAACGAAGAAATCATCGCGAACAAATCGTAGCGATGAATTCTTCGTTCGGTCCAACCGTTTCCACCGCACGAACACAAATTGCGAACATTGGTAAGTCGCCATCTTGTTCGTTCGTGCAGTGGAAACACTTAAATTCAATGCTTGCGAGCATCAGCGTTGATAAGTTTTTGTTTATAGAAACATACTAAATCGGATTAATTTTTACTACTTTTAAACATTTTAATTAAATTATTGGTGTTTTCGGCTTTTTTATGTGAGTTTTACATTATTGTTTGTTGAAACGGCCAAATCCTACAAACAAAATTTAAAAATCATTTTAATTAGAGATAATAGCAAAATTAACATAGACTGTGTTCGGAAATGCAGCAAAAAGGCTGCAACATTTCCAAACACAGCCATATTTGTATTAAAAACAATAAAAAATATTTATAAAAATTATATACAGTGGTAATAAACAATGGAATCCGAAGATGAAATGATTATGGCTAGCATTTGTTGTTGTAGCATCTGTGGTAAAGGAAAACAGGAAGAAAAGACGTTGTTGGGTTACGAATTTTTTGAAGGGAAGAAGTGCGCAAAACACTGAAAAATTTTAAGGGAGTTAAGTTTGGATCCAAACGATGGCCGTTTTCGAAATTTTTGTCGTATAAATGACGAAATATTTGAAACTTTGCTAGCGACAATAGAGTCGAAAATCACAAAGCTTGACACGAACTACCGAGAAGCAATATCCGCAAAACAAAAGTTAGCTATAACATTAAGGTTTTTGGCAACCGGAGACTCATATTCAAGTTTGATGTTTTTATCAAGAATTTCTAAGTCAGCCCTATCCAGAATAATACCGGAGGTGTGTGACGCCTTAATAAATTCTCTACAAGATCTTGTTAAGGTAAGAACATTTTTTCATAATGTGGAATAATTTCTAAGTAAACGTTTTGATAATATAAAACTTTTTCATATTAAACCTGCACTAAATCCTGAAGTATAAAAATTTCAATATTTTACTTATATAAAGGTTAAAAATATTTTTATTATTTAAATTCATTAGTTTAAAACCAAAAATTGATTCATAACATAATAAAATTATTTAAAAAATAAATTCATAAAAAACCATTTTATGAAAAAATAAATAAAATAGTAATATTTAAATATATACATAATATGTATATATATGTATATGTATATTATATATATATAAGCATATTAACATAAAAAAATAGTTTGAACATTTTAAGGTACATATGAAGGAACATACTAAAATACATGAACAAATTCAGTACAGAAAGTAATAAAAACTTGATTAGAATCATAAACTCCGCTTACAGATATAAGTAATAGCACTTGCAATAATTCAATGTCATCGCCGATACACTCTCAAGTCTTTTTGAATACATCCACTTATCACAGAATACATAGAAGAAGGACTTATAGAAGAAGACTTATTCTACAAGTTTGATTTTATTATATTCTTTTCTAATCTAAAATTCTATAATTAGTCTTCTTTTATAAGGCCTTCTTCTATAATTCCTTCTTCTATAAATCTTTCTTCTATAAATCCTTCTTCCATAAATCCTTCTTCTAGAAACCCTTCTTGTATAAGCCTTTCTTCTTTGTCTTCTGTACTAAATTCGTTGATATATTCAACAAGACTGGGAGAGTGTATGGGCGATGGAACTGAATTATTTAAAGTGCTATAGCTTACGTTCGTAGGCGAACTATAGGACTCTAATAGAGTTTTCACTACTTTACTAAACGCAGGTCTATGGCAAGCAACAAATGGCGAATTTCGGTGACCCAGTATTTTTGGTGAACTTTGTGAAGTTGAGGCCATAGGAGGTGATGAGCTCAATGGTGACACAGAATAAATTCGGGTTTTTTCTTTGAGGGATGGTTATACTTCCCCATATCAGCATCAAAAAGAATTTGAGCGAAAAGGTGCTCAACAACACTTTTAACGTGATCGTCATAGTTTCTATGCTTTGCAGCAATATGGTCTCCAAAAGTAGCGCTGGCATCTTTTTTACTGTGATTAGCAATGGATAACATAACCTCAAAAGCTGTCTGTATACGCGGATCTTCCTTTGCCATATTTTTGTTGATCTTTTGCGGAGGAGGTGATACGTTTAGTCTCCACTAAACTCCATGTTTTCGTCATTATCACATGATGTGGGTTCTTGATCTCTCTGAAATCATAAAGATAGATATATTTACGGCTGTATTCAAACTATGAACATTTAATAAAGACTTCATAAGATAAAAAAAGTCGAACAAAATTTAAAAGCATTATTCATATACGTTCAATAACGTTTAAGGCCTGACTATAAAAGCCACATGCTGGCAGACGAATCTGTCAAAATGAAAGCGAGCCCATGTAAATATATGAGCTTACCCATAATTGGAATTGCCACAGTTTCGTTAAGTTTCGTTGACTTTCAGTGGCTTTTTGTAGAGCGACTCAAATCGCTCACAGCATAGGCAAATGTCAAATAATTGTATATTCCAATTTATTGAAGTAATAATTGAAGCTAAACAGCAAAGGCTTCATATAATTAAATATTTTTATATTATTTTGCACATTAATTTTGAAAAAAATCTCACAAACAAGCACAAATAAAAACAAACTATTTTGTGACACTTCTCAAAGTCAGTATATGGCAATTATAGACATTTTTGATTTTGACAACAGCCTGCTGGCTTTTCGTTTAAATTTTGGCATTAGCGTATGCCAGCATGTGGCTATTATAGTCAGGCCTTTAAAATCTCAGTAAAATCTTAAAAATGGTTGAAATTATTTGTCCTCATTTAAGCACAAATATTGTCAAAAATAATTAAAATTATTCAAAATATTTCAAGCATTTGCAAAATATGTAAAAAAAATCAAAATAAATAAAAAATTTTTATTATTAATTTCAATCCCATTGCTTTTTTCCCATAAATATTTGATTTTTTGGTTGATGTTGGTTTTTAATATACATTTTTATATTTATTTATAGGTTCCTGAATCTTCAGAAGAATGGCAAAAAAGTTTCCCATAATTTTTTAAATAAATGGAATTTTCCACACTGCCTTGGAGCCATAGATGGCAAGCATTGTGTGATCCAGGCTCCAAAAAATAGTGGAACAGAATTTTTCTCTTATAAAAAAACATTTAGTATTGTTTTGATGGCTATTGTTGACTCAGACTACAACTTCATTTATGCCAATGTGGAGGGCAAGGACGTATTTCGGATGGTGGAATTTTTAGAAATGCGGATTTTTGCAAAAAACTTCAAAGGGGCGATCTAAGCTTACCACCTAATGAAATATTGCCCGGCATCTTTGAAGCTATACCGTACTTTTTTGTGGGTGATGACGCATTTCCATTGCAGGAGCAGCTAATGAAGCCTTACTCTGGAAGTCATGAGAAAAGCAGCCCAAAAAGAATTTTTAATTATAGACTGCCTAGAGCAAGAATGGTTGTGGAAAATGCATTTGGAATACTTTCGTCTGTATTCAGAGTACTAAGAAAACCAATATTACTAGAGCCACAACCAGTGTTGTCACTTGAAAATCTTAAATAGTGGTAGATTGAGTCTAAAAAAGTGGTAGATTTAAAAAGTGGGTGGTAGATTTTTTTCCTTAAGAAAACTATTCAAAATCCTTATTTGTATGTACACATATACATAACTTTTAAAATCCAGTATTTATATAATTTTAAGTTTTATGGAAGTAAAAATAGAAGAACATACATAGGCATTGCATTTTTTAATATTATTGAAGTTACATTTTAAGTTATCAATCATTTTTAATGAAACGTTGACTAGTGAAAAAAATAATTATATATAGTATTGCATTTTACATTCAGTTTAATACTAAATCTTTGAGAAAATATCAAAAATAAAAAATAAACATAACAAAAATAATTTATGAAAAAATATGAAAGCTAATTTTATTTATGAACTTTAATAAATGGAAGTGGTAAATAAAATTTGTGATAAAAACTAAAAAAAATTTTATGACTGAAATAAAAAAGTGGGAGATTTTAGCAAATTGCAAATAGTGGGTGGTAAAAGTGGTAGAAATGAAAAATGTCAAAAAAGGTGGTAGATCTACCACAATTGTGGTAAAGTGACAACACTGGCCACAACATGCAAGCCTAGTAATTTTATCATGTGTTTACCTACATAATTTTATGAGAAAAAAATCCCATACTTACATGTCTACCCAAAATTTCAACCTGCATCAGATGGACTCCTATCAGAATCGACGAATGAATAATACTTCTTCATTCTACTCTTAACATCCTGTCGCTAGAAGATCCGGGAGTGCTGCAGAAAGCGCACGCAATCAAGTTTCACATTATGTTAATGAAATTTATAAATTACCATGGCAAGATGCTATAAATTAGGTTTTTTCTTAACAATAAAATTAAATAAAAAATGTACTTTGGCTTTTGATTTCTGTCTGCCTTTGACTTTCTCGATTTCTTTTGGACTCGAAACAATATTTTCCGCAAGGTCTACTTATATTAATCCTTTCAGATTTCTCGTTTTTTTTTCAAGTTAAAACATATTTTTCTATTTTCTTACTAAGAACGTAAAGTAACGATTTTCGAACAAAATTTTGTCATTATTTTACCTATAACTAATTAACAAAGCTAAGGGGAAAAAATCTTGAAAACTATGAACAATTTTACTACAACGATATTTTTAATGCAACATTGTTGCTCAAAAATAAGAAAAAACAATCAAAAATTTAATTTTGTGACTTTCGATTCAAATATCACCGTTGCTTTTTTATACATTTTGTTAAATTTTTTTTTTTCTAAAGCTTCATCAAAGTACTATGAAAACCTTATTACAAGAATATCGTTAGTTGAGTATATATATTTTATATAATTTTTCAAAAAAGGTCTGAAATACAGGGACCGAACTGTTATGACTTTTTTCAAAAAATAGAATTTATACTTTTATTATGCTTTTCACTTTTAACAGAAAAAATTAAAGTCAAATTTTAACTGTTATTTTTGACCGGAATAGAAAAAGACATAATTTAACTTTTATTTTTGACTGAAAAAATAAAAGTAAAATTTTAACTTTTATTTTTGACCGAAAAAATAAAAGTAAAATTTTAACTGTTATTTTTGATCGAAAAAATTAAAGTCAAATTTCAACTTTTATTTGTGACCAAAAAAAAATCGGTCAGAAATAAATTTTATTTTTTTACTTTTTTTAAAAAAGTCAAATAAATAAAAAGCTTTTAAGATTATTATTCCTTAGCTAACAAGCATCGGACTGCTTTATTCAAATATTAAAAAGACACATTTTTCCGCCTGACTTTTTGAATTGAAATTTCGAAAATAACAGCTATTTTCGGTCCCTACTGAAATATTGGAGTTTTCTTAAAAAAAAAGGCTCAAAACTTCTTTTTGTTGTAAAAATAATTTAAATTCAAATTGATTTTTCGAACAATTTTTTTTCCAATATTGTGTTTTTATATTTTTGAAAAAATAAGCAAGCTAAAACATTAATTTATTAGAAAAAAATAAATCTCTTACCAATCAAATGTAATATCCAATAATCTTTATCCAAAATATATATACAAAAAGCAAAGTCTGTGTGTAGCTGGAAACTTCAAAATTACTGAGCAGATGGAGCTGAAATTTTGGCAGTACATTTTGTTCAAGTACGAGATGGCTTAATTTTCTGTCACACCCCCTTTTACCGCCTATAAATCAATAAAAATCCTATATATCGTATGGTTATATCGAATAGCTTTGGATATAAAAGTAACAGTACTTGCATACAAACTCAAAATATAGTTACTATTTGGTGATGTCCTGCTACTGGGAAACTATAGCAAGCAGTGGAAAATAACAGTGGTGTCAAACTATGGGTCTAAGAAAAATTTTGAATATAATTATTATATTCCGCTAGAAAAAGCTAGTTATGAATCAAATAAGCCTGCAAAGAAATCAAAACAATCGGTTCACTGAGTTTCGAGAAATCTTGGTCACCGACTTTGAAAACATGGTTTCGAGAAAAACGCGTTTGAAAATAAGGGCCGCACTCATTAGGCCATAACTTTTTTTTTGAGATACCGACTTGAAATTTTAACCACATATTCTTGAGACTTGAAGAAAATAAAATTGAATTTTTGAAAAAAAGCTCTGGGTATATAACCCCCACTTAAACAATAATTAGACAATTTTCAACAATACTTACGCTTATGGTGCTAAGTGTATTTTTTACTCTAAATTTGTCACTTAAAAATTGCATTGCACTATACGCAAACCACTTTGAAATATACGGGCATGTTCTGAAATCCGATTCACGTCGGAATCGGATTTACTTCCCATGACATTTGAATGGAAGGTGTTCTGCAATCCGATTCCGATCTTTGAATCTGATATTTGTTTTTTTCGCGGATTGTAGGTGTTCTGTAATCCGATTTATCGGAATTAAACTGAAATCCAATCCGATCAAAATTTTGTTGACGGATTGTAAATGTTTCAATGATTTTTCATTAAAAAAGCAGTGAAAGTGTTAATTTCCTAAACTGCTGCAATGTTTTAGTTTTGGCATTACTTTTTTAATGTGATTTTTTTTTATTTGGCGGCTTTTGGAACATCTTTAAAAATGTGAGTATTTTTATAAATGATACATTTTATTCAAATATGTTGCGATTACAAAATTTATAAAGGATATTACAATTCTTCAACAATAATTTTCATGCAGCAATCACTATAATACTTATATTTATAAAATATTCATTTTACTTCAATTCAATCAAGAAAACTTTTTATTTTTCTTATGAGCAAGTGTCAGATTTGCTGTCATTTAGTTGATGCGTTCAGAAAGCAGCATGTTCGAATGCTTGTTCGAATCCGATTACATTGATTGCTTTCCGCTCGGAATGTAGAACATCTTTTTAAATCGGAATCGGAAATGAAATCCGATTCCGATCCAATTCCGAGGTGGATTTCAGAACATGCCTGATAGATTTCATTTGCGCTCTGCCCACTCGTTGACATTTGGCACTTTAGCCTCTCCCGTCGGTACGACGCCAATAGCGAATCCATTTTTTTTTTCGCATCCATTGCCGTGCGTCCTAATTGGTCGCTTATGCATTTCCATGCATCATTTTTCAAAGCGATCTTCTTGTAATCTTTATGCTTAGGATCCCATAAACAAAGTTTATCCCTAAACAGTTCAACTAACTCTAAGCAAATTTCGGCAGACCACTCCATTGCCAAAACTTTACACAAAGAAAACTTTACACAAATAAACAAAGTAAAACAGTGTTCTTTGCTGTTAAGCTTGCAAGGATTTTGCTCCTTTTGTCTTTTTCGTACGTTATTAACTACCATTTCAACAAATCCACTACTCTTTGTACAAAGAAACACTGGATTCGCCCAAAAAGATCGAACGTCGGCCGATCAGAGCGAACGAAGAAATCTTCGTTCGTTCGTGCTGGAAAAGTGTTTACACTGCGCGAATAGCGCTCGCGAGCATTCTGTAAAAAACTAATGTTCCGAAGAAATCTTCGTTCGTTCGGGCGGTGGAAACGCTCGGTAAGCTAATTTCCTCATTTCGGCCAAAAAAACAAATGAGATGCGTAATTAGCAAATGAGATAAATTTCATGTTAAACACAGCTCTGAGCATATTAAACTGCTTTATGGACATACCTTTCAAAGCAAAATATCAAAAAAAATTTAGGCCACAATAAAATTTAATCAAAAAAAATATGATAAAACAAAAACAACCGTCAAACAACACTTTTTAAGGACCTACTAAAGTTTTTCAACGACCAAAACTCATTTTTTTTACATTTTGGGAATGTATAGCATTTTGAAAATATTCTCAGAAGGTTTTAAGTCAATTGAATAAAAATTGTTGCAGTTATAAGCACAATCGTCCGAAGAGAAGCCAATAAAAAAAATATGTACTTGCCTTACTCATACCAGCTGCTACAAAAACTCTTCTCTTTAATATGTCTTTTATTTTTTCAATTCACTCTTTTAAGTGTCTCTTATTTTTTTTTTCATTCACTCTTTATATAAAAATGCATAAGCATAGGTACCCACAGGGAGAGCAACGAAGGGAAAGGCCCCATGGTCGTCAGAAAAATTATAAACTAATTTTTTCGTATTTATTTATTGGACTTAAGAATTAGCACAGTAAGATAATAATATAATAGTCAACAAGACTGTACATATATATAAGACAATAATATAATAAGCCTTATATTATTGTAAAAAAAATAAAAATAAAAGTAATAATAAGGACTTCTCCCCCTGGCATAAAATTCTTTCGCAATTTGGAAATTGACATCAGTTGTGGCAAAAATAATATAAGCGTATTATTCTCGTAAACAAAAATGCACAAAAAGCCACGCGCGAGGGAAGAATCTTTAGAGGACAGAGGCAACTTGAAATTTTAGACTCCATAATTGATGAAGAGGGTATCTTATATGGTCCTGGAATAGATGATACTATACCTAAATAAACTACTTTTAAAACTGTTTAAAACCGGTGGACAGCATTACTTGAAAAGTATGGATCGCTACCAAATTTATTTTCGTAGCGTTCGTTCGATTTTTATTTTAGAAAAATACTCTTTTTTTATAACCTAAAAAAAATATATATAATATATAGTCAAAAATCAGTTTTCTACCTGTCATTTTGATAAAATCAACATTTTTCTAAAATCTTCGATTACAGAACAAGCTTCGCTTACAGAACAGAGCATTAGTCATTTGTATTTTTTTTTTTTTTAGATAAACAAGTTTTGAAAAATCGTGTCCACCGCATATTTAAGCTACTTTTCTAAACTACGGATTCCTGCTATATGGTTTAACATTTGTTAACGTACTCGGCCATGGCCGCCATATTATTTTATTATAAAATCTTTATTACTAAATTTGCCATAAAAAAAATTTATATAATTTAATAAATGCATTATTTATTATACTTATATACTTATACTTATAATTTTAAATTTAAATACACATTATATGAAATGCATTTAATTATAATAATGAAATAATTTTTAACAAAATCCCTTTTACATAATTCAAAGCAATTATAATTTAAGCAAATAATTAAAATGCAATGTTGCTTTTACCGTGTCATGGCTGGTGTGAAGCTTTAGGCCCTTTTTAAATTGTTAAAGAATTTAAATTCATTTTCTGTGTATAAAGTCAAATTGTGTACTCAATTGGAAGCGTGCATTCGTCAGTTATCCACAAAATACAAATTTTAACGGATAGATAGTTACATATCTCAACCCTGGCGGAACGCATTGGAGTGTTTGGATCGTTTTTTCAACATCCAAATTAATTTTTCATACAAAACAAAACTTTACTCACAAAACTTAACAGCTATAAAGAAATGCTTATGTTTGAAACGTATATACCTTAAGACGAAGACAGCATCATGGTAGAGCCGGCCAGCACTTTGTGAGTCCAGGTAGCCCTTTGAGTTCCAGCAACTCGTCTAGGAAAGTCTGACGACTTTAAACTAGTGCAATAAAGATAGCTACTGCTCTCTAAGCTCTTAGAGGACCTGTGGAGGCAGAAGACTGTTCTGAGCAAAGAGAAAGATTTATCAAAAAGTCAGTTCAAATTGAGGAAACTATTGATAGTAAACTGTGGCGACCGTGGCGACCGTGGCGTAGTTGGTTAAAGTGCGTGGCCGCTATGTCAACGAACTTAGGAGACCCAGGTTCGAACCCAGCAGCGACAGAAAATTATTTGAATTAAAATAATTTTTCTGTACGGCCGCCACCTCTCTGCAGACAATGGCAAACCTCAGAGAGTAAAAAATGCCATGTAAAGCTTCTTGAGAACGAGAACATTCCGTTCATCGCCGTTCGGAGTCGGCGTTAAGCATGTAGGTCTGGTTCTCGGTCAATTGTGTACAAACTTAATAACACGCACAACACAATTGATCATAAGAAGCTAGGTCAAAGTCCTTTCAAGGGCTGAAATGGCCAGTTATTTTTTTTTTATTTATTATTGATAGTAAACAACACAGGTTGCATATTCCGTTGCGACGGGCGTGTTTCCTGAAATTAATTGCTTGCTCGTGGAATCCCACAAGCGAAAAAAGCCTACATTCTCAGAAATTACCTCTTTTTCAAATAAGTCAGGTGATGGTCTCCTAATTTCTATTAAAGAGCAGTCGATATGCTCAAACTGTAGAAGCCTTTATATATGATAAAACAGCAGCTACTCTTATGGTAGAAATTTTCGTCGACTAAAGACTTAGTGAGCTGTATTTGATGCACTCTTCAGAGCTTTTTCTGGCTTTCGAAAAAGGCCCGTAAATTCGAAGATACATATCTTGTTTGAAAATGCTTTGATCTTCTGCTGAATGAATTCACTAATCGACAAAATTTATTTTATTAAATTATTATTTTATTTTTTACTTTATTTTGATAAATAAAACAAATTTACGCAGAGTTATTTAAAACATAATCATTGAATATATTGCGTATAGCTAAAACAAATTTTCGTACCTCAATGTGCACATGGAAAAGTTTTGACGTTTCGTGATTTGGCATGAAGCTTTTTATTATTTTTGTTTCCATCTTATGGCGTTTTCTTTTCTCAAATAATTCTGCGCTTTTTCTACCCTCTTTGAGAATCCTGCACTTTTTGTGTTCTTTTCTCGAAAAAAATTCTGACCTGTAAATTAAATCGTTTTCTTTTCTCGAAAATTTTGACGTCAAAAGTAGAAAGAATGCAGAATTTTTGCACTCTCAAGATCGACGGTTTTAATCCAAATTCGAAAAATGTATTTGTTGAAAAATACGCATATAAAGTTTTTAGCTGGGAGATCTTAAATTAAATTTCATGCTAAGGCGAAAGTTTATTAAATTATAATATTAGCTGTGTTTTTTACCAAGCTAGTAGTCAAAAAACTACTGCTAAGTCGCTTTAGAATGTTTATTCTTACTTGGAAGCATTGTCTGAAATGTAAACCGATTTTTTTGTCACCGATTGTTTAAAGTTTCCAATTGCATTGACAGCTATTGTTGTATAATTTTACATCTATCAAATATTCAAAACTCGGTTCTCAAAAATACACCATACCGAAAAAATTTTCGAAACTTAAAGCTTGAAAAGCCTAGATTAATTTTAGACTAGACCTACGCAGCTTTTAAAGGCAAATTTTATTGTTGAAGTTAAGCAGCTCATTTTCTTCATTAAATTCTGTTTAAAATTGAACAAGCGCTAAAATGTGTTTATAAAAAACACTATAAGTTTACCTTTTCTTCTTCATATTGACATGCATTAAGAATTCATTAGAAAAATTAAAACTAAAAATAATTTTCGAGTATGCAGAAATGTTTTCCAATAATTCTTTTAGAATATATAAAACCCAGAGACCAATATATATCCTCGTTCTTGTAAATTACCAATTTTTTACGACATTATTCAAGCATTTGTACAGTAAACGACTTTAAGGCGTCTACACAAAAAAATCTGGGATTTGTCTCCAAATTAATTTTAAATTATGCTAATTGGATCATACTTAAAAAAATCATCATAAGAACTCATGTATTTTGATATTTATTTGAACGCCCCGGAAATAGTAATTGTACCTACCTTAAAAATCCCTTTTCAATTCATACTCTTTGAAGCAAGGTTTATAAATTTTATGTATGTTAAATTTCAATGAGCTTTATCTAACGACTATGATTTCTATTAAACGGATCAACATGAATTGGCGGTTTTAGTACTCCCATCCTCTTCACAGTAACAAACAATTATTTTAAAAACCGCCATCACTGTTTTTTATATCATCTTTAATAATTTTAAACTGACAATGCTCTGTATTTGCAATTCGCTGCAACACCCCGTAGAAGAAAAAAAATCGATTTGCAAAATTTAAGGTGAAAAGTTTTGGCTTGTGAAAAGATAACGAAAATAAAGAAAAAGTGTGACTTTAATCATGTCTGCAACAAAAAAAATTGAAGAAGGTAATGAATTAATGCGTCAGGCTGAAAAAAGCTTAAAAACTGGACTGCTTAAGTGGAGACCCGAATACGATGCTGCAGCAGATGAGTATTCGAAGGCAGCGACTGCCTTTCGAATAGCAAAGTCCTACGAGCAGAGCAAAGAATGTCTGCTGAAGGCTATCGATTGCTATAAGAACAACCGTTCATGGTTCCATGCTGCGAAGTGTTATGAGCAGATCATTGGTCTGCTCAAAGATAGCAATAATCTACTTGAAGTTGAGCAGAATGCCAACAAGGCCAGTAATCTGTATCAGCAACACGGATCACCCGAAGCTGCTGCCACTGCACTTGACAAAGCAGCAAAAATAGTTGAACAACGACACCCTGATGTAGCATTACGTTGCTATCAGCACGCGTTAGAAATACTCTCTAACGAAGATTCTACACGTCACGCCGCAGAGTATGCAACCAAAGTGTCCAGGATTTTAGTAAAATTACAATTATACGACCAGGCCGCTGACGCCATACGACGTGAAATCGGGCTTAACCAGCAAACGGAGTCTTATGGACAAATAGGGCGGTTGGCTGTTGGTCTGGTGCTGGTGCAACTGGCCCGAGGTGATTTCGTGGCCGCCGAAAAAGCTTTTAAGGAGTGGGGAAATTGCTGTGACCCACAAGAAGTGCAAACACTGGAAATGCTTTTACAGGCCTTCGATGACGAGGATCCAGATCAAGCAGCTCGAGCTCTTGCTTCACCCTTTATACGCCACATGGATGTTGAGTATGCTATATTGGCCCGGGATTTACCCCTGCCAAAGGGAATGGCTACTGCGCCAAAAGCTTCTGTGATTGAGAATGCAGCGGCCACCTATAAATCACCCAACATTTCAGGTGATGCTGCAGATGTACCCAAAGGAGGTAATGACGATGCGGTTGAGCCAGAAGACGATGAGGATGATTTATGTTAGTCAATTTAATATTTTACTCTGATAATAAATTTGTTCCAACTCCGCTTTAACAAATTCAACACTAATAACTATTATAAATCTATCAATAGCAAAATGAGAACTCATTCTTAAGATATTTACATAAAATCAAGAATTAGTTTCAAGAACATAGCTGTCGGTCCTAACCGAAAAAAAATATATATATATATATACTCTGCACCTATTTTATTCTAAACAAATTAATGTTTCGATGTGGTTAATAGATCAGGGTTAATATGAAGAAAGGTACCTCAGAAAGTGGGCTTAGCACGCCTATGTGATAAGTAGCAGTTATTAAACTTGTATTCGTATTTATTTTATTTACTGTTATACGTCTTCAAAACGAGCCTAATTTAAGCTGTTAATTTGTATATTCTAACAATTGCATTTTAAATATCTAACGCCATGGTGCAGGGCAGAAATGAATATTAAAATTTTGTATAAATAATTTACATATTAAATGTAGTTTTAAAATTATTAAGTTAAAGCTTATTTTAAGTATATAATAACTTGTTTTAAAACTTAATATTATAAACAATAAAAATGTTGTATAAATACTTGAATGATTTATTTAATAGGAAAAGTTTATTTCAACATATTCAAAAAAATCCGAGGTGTGTAGAGAAAATATGTAAAAGGTAGTTACAAAACATAAGAAAAACACAAAATAAACATACACATATGAACATAAAATTTAGTCAACTGCTTGCTAGCATTACGGTTTACTTTTACGGGTTTAAGACTTTTTGCTTTAAAATTTCTTGAAGCTAACAACCCAATGTCGATGATCCATTCCAGTGGCAGTGGAGTAAGTTATTTCTTTGAAAAACCTTTTGTGCGGTTAATTAACACTCACCCCAAATTTAAGAATTTAATGGTTTAGGCCGAAAACAATATGTAACTTTACTTCCAAAATCAATATTTTATGATCATTGTTTTAATTAATACTACAACAATATATCGACAAGGTGGTGGATTCCGCATTTGATCTTCGGTGGTTATCGAATGTCAAATTCTATCGAAATTTCGTTGCTGTTGGAATTTTCAGTCGAATGGAATTTTGCTTGCGATAGATACGGTTTTGTTTTTATTAAATTTGTTAAAAATATAAATACTTTGTAATTGTTTTTTGATTTTTGACGGCTAAAACCTAATTTTGATCCTCGCGCGCATTGCTTCAGCAGTTCGTCTGTAGTGGTAATCAAGTCCACAAATGCCTCCTTGGACAGTCGGAAGTTCTGTAGAAATTTGTACCCGTATTTTATAAACATTTAAGACGTCAAAATAATAAAAAATTCAATTTAATGCACTTTTTTATGCCTACTTCTAACAAAGATAACACAGGACCTAATAAAGATTTTCCAATAATTTTTTTTTTATCTTAATATTTAATTTCATTTTCTTTAATTCTAAGTCTACAATAAAAAAAAAAAAAAATAAAAAACAAAAATTTAAGGAAAAAGATTATTTTTTTAAATATTTTTAAAATGCGATTTTAAGTAAGAAACAAAAATAAATACAACGATATCCAACGCGATATTATAACTACAAGTAACTTGAGAAAATATCTTGCGAATAGTTGCGAAAACGAAAAAATCTTTATTTTACAATTGCTCCAAAAATGCCCAAATTCATATAAAATGTTAAGGACTTTTAACACATATTATGAAAAAATGTATAAATGAAATAGTATTGATTTTATTTTTTGTAGGAATATTAGATATCATAAATTTAACAAGTTAGATAAAATTTTTAAGTATTCATTAGCATGAACCATATCTTTACCGATTTTATGGTATAAATCTACTTTGCTCTAAAACGGGTAAACTACTAAACAAAAGAAAAAATTTTATAAGCATATAATATACAAATTACATATGAATATATGTATAATCTATTTGTATTTAAAATTTCATAATTCTATCACAAATACTTTTTAGGATAAAACATTATTTATCTATGGATAATTTGATTGTGCTAAATTCTTTAACAACAACAAAACGTACATATGTTTAAGAACAAAGTAATGCAAACAAACAAGCAAACAGAAATAACTACAGTCGGCTCTATGCGGCCCTAAGAAACTGAAGTATGACTTGTTAAAAAATTTTTGATTTATTTTCCTTTTCAGATACTCAGCCAAAATTAACTTAAATTAATTCGAATTTTATTGTTATAGCATGTATACAACCCAAGTTAAGTCGTTATATATGCTCCAGTTGTATGGGAGCTAGGAGTGGCAGTTGACTGATTACGTCCATTTTTTGAAAAATGGTTTTAGTATTCAGTTGTATGGGAGGTAGGAGTGGGAATTGATTGATTACGCCCATTTTTTGTTAGAATTATTTTTTTTTTCCTTATTAAGCTATGTGCAAAATTTCATGTCTCTACTTATACATAATACTTTTTGAGATATGGCTTTTGGCACGCTAGAATTGAAAAGGGTCCATCAATCGTTTTTTAATTCTGGGCAGTTCCATCAAGCTTTCGTCCTCTTCTGACGAATCATCGAACTATAATTCCGTCGTAGTCATAACTATTTCTCCTTTTGTTTTTTCCAGTTAATTTTTATACAAATCGTATTTGTTTTCAAAATGACAATCAGTTGAAGAAAAATTCTATCGTGAACAAGCTAAACAAGAGAAATTCACAATAGCGCTATTTTTTGTCGAAAGCAAGAAATTAAATATATTTCTAACCGGGCGTTCGACTAGCAATAATTCATTGCATGCCATCTGTCAAACATAAAATATTGCCAATGTTCAAACTGTTGAAGAAACGTTATCATGAACTACCGCTCATACTTGGCGGCAATTTTAATATTCACTTCTATAAAGCTGACTAATACCTGCGACATAAGTGTTTTTCTCGTTTAAATATCTGCTAAACTATGTTTAAAATTCGTTTAGTCAAAACAAGTTTCCAAAACTCGTTTATCGCAGTTAAACGATTTATAGTAGCTGATTTTGACATTCCTCTTTCTGCACTTTCGTTGAGAACTATAGCGCTCTCACTCGAGCAAACGCTCTGAAATTTACGATTATAGTGTTGTTCGCTTATCCATATTTCTCGTTATTTTTATTTATTTATTAAACAAAAATATTGAGTGTGTCATCCCCAATGGTTATATTTTAAACTACAAAAGATAATCAAGGTTTCCTATGCCAATGTGTCGCAGGTATAATGGCACTTAGTTAAATTTTTTTAAAACATAACTTAATTTAGATCTAGTTTCTAGTAGAGCTATTGATTTTTTTCGGGCTTTGTTCGAGTATCCGGTTACCCAGGCACCCGGGCACTCGAAACCAGAAAAAACCCGGGTAGCTTGTAAGCCCGGGTATTCGGGTGTTATCCTGGTCATTTGATAATGAATACTCAGGTAGTTTCGAGTTCGAAAAAAGTTGGATTTATCATAAAGACACAAGAATAGGAAAAAAACCAACTTGTGGCTTTGCAACGTTGAAATTTTATGTCGTCGAGATAATACGTCTTTAGTTATTTACCACATAATAATTACGAGGAGTGAGACAACAAAATAAATTATAAAATAACAAAATTAAACACAACATCAAATTAAACAACCAAAGGAATCTATGCTCTAAAAATAACTTAAACCGATTAAGACCATTTGTTCCAATGCCATAACAATCGTTTATATTGTTATTTTTATATTGTTATGGTAAATGTTTATTTAAATACCTGAAAAGCTCGAAACTATCCTGGTAGCTCGAATTAGGGGTCATTCATAAACAACGTTACCAATTTAGGGGGGTGGAGGGGTTTTAAAATGTACTACGATAAGTAACTATAGGGGGGAGGGGGTCTCACATATAGTAACGTGACCAAAAATAAAAAAACTTGAAAAAATTGAAATCCTGAAATCAGTTAAAGATTGTGTCCAAAATTTGTATTGCGGCAAAAAAGTTGAAAATCGGTAACGTAGTTTATGAACGAGCTCTTACCTGAAAATGAATATTATATTTTTTATTTATTTTATTTTATTTCACCTACCGGCCTATATCCTCACAGATAACTAAACTTAACATAAATTAATACTTATACACTGAAAACATTGACGACGGCAGCGACATTACGACATCTGTCAAATTTTTTTACATGTTTTTCTTATGGAGAGAATTTGGTCTAATGTCGTGTCGCCAATATAGAACTATTCCGAATTTGACAGTGGTCGTCGTCAATGTGTTCAGTACATTAATGCTAAGACATCGACACATACAAATTTAGAGATTTTCGAAAAAATAATTTAAAAGGATTTGTAACCAAAATTTTAAAATTATTTGAAATAATTTCCTTCTGCTGTCTCCTGAATATATTACCTTCCTTACATAAGTCAAACTGGTTTGAAAATTTGTTAAATTGTGAAAACATTTAGTTATTGGTTCATTGAGTCCGTAATTAGTTCTATGCCGAAGAGTACAGAATAATTGATTTTATCTTAGGGAACGAATTGGGATACGAAACGGTATATATATGAAACGGCCATGGTATAATAATACATGGTAGCATTGACAACTGCTTATTTTCTCTTCAACAGGAAAACATAAACTGTCAAAAACAGCTTTTTGTGGAAATACATCAGCAGCTGCTGTGGTTGTTGTTTTTTTTTTCACTTCAACGTTTTCAACATTGCTTGTGTTTTCAATGGCGGATTGTGAGCGCTCTCTTTTTGAGTATATTTTTTGACAGTAGATGATTTCCCAAGCAACTGTCAATGCTACCTTGTATTATTATACCATGTGAAACGGCTAATAGTTCTGTAGAATTTATTTTGTAGTATTTAACGAACATTATATCCGCCATTATTTACCTTTGAGCCAAATTGTGAACACTTTTCATACGACATCGCATCCAATAATTAAACATATTAGGTCTGTTTCCGTACGCACTTCAAGTTACTTGAAGTTGTTTGAAGGCGTTTCTTTACACATTTTTCTAGCTCGAGAGAGATGAAGACAAGCAAAATGCCACTCTCTGAGCCTCGAGACTTTGCTTGAACAATTTCTTCGAGCACGATAAGAACAAGCATCAAGAAGAACAAGAAAATGTCCAATTGATGTAAATAAATTTGGCGCTGCTTACGTTTATAGGCAATCAGCTGTTTTTGTGCTTGAAACTAGCTAGAAGTCGTTTCCGTACTTTTTTGCAAATTCTCTCATTTTGACAGATAATTTAATTACTCTCACATATTGAACTTTACTCGAACTTTTCTTAAACTTTGTAGGAAACAGACCTATTTTTTCATGAGTACATTATTATTCTGGTAGTTTGGAATACTCAAAAATACTCGAAAATATCTGGGTGCCCGGACATTACCCGGGTAGTTCGAGCTATCTTCTTCACTTCTTTCTTTCTTTATCTGCTACTTTCAACTGTTGATAGGTTTTGGCTCCGTCTAAGAATTTGCGCTAGCCATCTCTGCTTTGCGTTTGCTGGTGCCAGTTGGAAACACCAAGCGTTGTAGGTTGTCCAACACTTGACCCTTTTAACGAAGATATGGGTGTCCTCTTCTTCGTTGACCGCCACCGAATCGAATATTTTTTTTTCTCCGCCCTTTTCCATCCGGTAAAGCGCAGCTGCTCGATCTTGATGCACTTACTTATGTTCATCAAACTCAGGACTCGCCATTGACGATCATTGGACCAACGAGCTTACGATGGAGCTTTCTCTCGAAGGTTCCCAAAGTATTTTCATCACAACTGCTCAACATTCAAGTTAGTGGTGCATATTTGAGAGAGCTTGAGAGGGTTTGAGAGAGCTTGTTCTTTGTTTTATCTCAATACTGATATCGTTGGAGGAGCCTACGCCAGATCCCAGGTTGACGGAATCCTTTCGCTAATCCGGAGAATGCTACACTGACTTCGCGCGTATTACTCTAATAGTCTTGTAGAATATCATGCCACTGCGACTTAGATCAGCAGCTCGGATTATCTTCTCCATCATTAGGTTGAAAAAGACTCACGATTAGGAATTACCTTGTCTAAAATCTCGTTTGGTATCGATTGAAGGGGCCGAGATCCTTCCCTATTTTAACTGTGCTGCTGATGTTGCTCAGTGTCATTCTGCAAAAAAGTATAAGTATTGCAAGAATACCAAATTCAGACAAGGTTAAGGTGATTCCTTATTGGACTTTGGCTTTGTAAAAGAACAGGCGGTTAGTAAAATTTGATTTTCATTAAATTTTCTTAAACTTCATTTTAAGATAAAGAAAAATGCTTCTTTCTTTCGTTATTATATCATGACCATGTAGATGATGTCCATTCAATTGTTAACCCTCTACTGCACAGGAAGTGCAGCCATGTATGGTTTTTCATTTTAAATTTCCAACGGGTATTAGCAGTTACGAAAAAGAACAGTTGTTATACCTGCGACACATTGATCCATTTAAACTCGTTTCAGTGTTTTTTCTCGTTTAAATATCTGCTAAACTATGTTTAAAATTCGTTTAGTCAAAACTAGTTTCCGAAACTCGTTTATCGCAGTTAAATGAGTTAAAGCAGCTGATTTTGACATTCCTCTTTCTACACTTTCGTTGAGAACTATAGCGCTCTCACTCGAGCAAACGCTCTGAAATTTACGATTATAGTGTTGTTCACTTATCCATATTTCTCATTATTTTTATAAACTAGTAAACAAAAATATTGAGTGTGTCATCCCCAATGATTATATTTTAAACTACAAAATATAATCAAGGTTTCCTATGCCAATGTGTCGCAGGTATTAGTAGACACTAGTAGACATTAGTAGACACTTGTGATTATGTGGCGAATATAAGGTCTGTTAACGTACTCTACACTGTGTAATACCTGCGACACATTGGTCCATTTAAACTCGTTTAAGTGTTTTTTCTCGTTTAAATATCTGCTAAACTCATAGAAATAAAATATAAGGAAGTGGTGTCCTACTCACACATTCTATGCGTGTGTTGAAGAATTTTTCAAGCGAGATAGAGCATGATTTTTTGACATAAGCTCTTGCACATCAAAACAAAGAAAATGAGTGGTGAAAAAACATTAAAATATTAAATAATTAGCGATTGTCATCGCTATAAATTGTTTTAAAACGAACATAAATAAAATAAAAAATTAAATAAGCATGCGTTGTGCCGTGAAAAGTTGTGAAAGTTCACAAAAAACACATAATAAGGAGGTTTAGTTTCACAGGTAATCTTGCTTTATAGCTTGTTGGTTTCCCGCCATTTGTGTGCATGAGTCATGTGCAAGAGCTTCTGTCAAAACAAACGTTCGGCTTCATGAACGTTTGCCACGTTCGGTGGCAAACATTAGGGCCCTAATTTTTTTTTGATTGAAGATAAGTTTTAATCAGGGACCGTAACTGTTATAAATTTCTTCAAAAAAGTCAATAAATAATGGTTATTTTTACCGATTTTTTTGTTTTGTTTTTTTTTATTCTTTACTTTTATTTATTCGGTCAAAAATACCGGTTAAAATATGTTTATTTTTCGGTTAAAAATAAAAGTTAATATATGACTTATTTTTTCGGTCAAAAATTTATATATGACAGTGATATCCTATATTAAATACTAGGTTACCCGGTACACATTTTTTGCACCCGAAAATATGCTAATGAGCCGAACGACTAGTCGTACCATATGTGCCGTATTTCACAGGACGTGCCGTATTTTGCAATATTTTTTTAAGTGTCCTGCCGGGAAAAAATTGTTCCCGTATTTTTGGCATTTTTTGTAAAATACCCATGATTTCAAATACAATAAAAATTAAATAGTAAAAATACGTCTGAACACCAAAAAGTTTTTGCCTTTATTTACGATATAACCTAATGCGGCCCTGTTTGAATGTTTATGTATTTGCATTAACTTCATTGTATTTGTAAAATACTTCATTTCTGTTCAACTTCACCGCTTTCTTATCTCTTAGTTCTTTGGCTAAACTGTGTTTAGAATTCGGTTAGTCAAAACCAGTTTCCGAAACTCGTTTATCGCAGTTAAACGAGTTATAGCAGATGATTTTGACATTTCTCTTCCTACACTTTCGTTGAGAACTATAGCGCTCTCACTCGAGCAAACGCTCTGAAATTTACGATTATAGTGTTGTTCGCTTATCCATATTTCTCGTTATTTTTATAAACTAGTAAACAAAAATATTGAGTGTGTCATCCCCAATGGTTATATTTTAAACTGCAAAAGATAATCAAGGTCATGATGTAATTAACAAAGTGGTAGTGAATTTTTCACCACACACTCAATTTTGCTGAATCTGTAAAAAAATTGTGACATAAAGAGAGGACCTGTTGGTAAGTGTCAAATCGTTATTTGTTTTGTTTGCTTGCTAGTGGTAGTTCTAGCTAATAAGTAATAAACTGCAATTTATGTAGTTTTGTTAGATTTTCATAAAAATCATTGAAACTGGAAAACTAGAGCCGAATATGGAAACACACTGTGATTGGATGCAAGTATGGATGATCTGGCTTTGTAGTTCCATAATACCAATAGCAGAAATAAGCTGATCTATTAAAATCTTCGAGGAAATATACGAAAGCTGTATCACAATCCGTATGAGGTGGTTCATAATGCTTCAAGAATCCAGCTCTTTATCTTGAGCTGCCGGAGAAGTAGTTTAATCAATTTGAAGTTAAGTTTAATATTGGTTGGTTTTTTATTGGCTAATAGCTTTGCTTTATTTACAACGCGAGCCAGTGCAGTCCGTCACGCACACCGTCTCAGCAATTTTTTATTCCTATCAATGTTTTTTGCACGTTTATAATCAATCAAATTATACTTTCGCAACAAGCAGAAATTTCACAAACTATGTTTTGCTTAAAATATGCAATCAGCTGTTTTTGACAGATCGAGAGTTCATTTTTGTGAGAGAGGTTGAAAATTTACTACCACCTTGTTAATTACACCATGATCAAGGTTTCCTATGCCAATGTGTCGCAGGTATTACTCTCTTTCACATGCTTATTGTTGGTAGCTCACACGACACGGCAATCATAATTTTGCATTCCTTTGAAAATTTTATTTCGTAACCTAGCAACACTATTCAGATTGCTGATTGCCGACATGTACAGCAATCTCAAAATGAACAATAAGATGTGTGCAAGAGAGTAAAAACGAAATGTGAGAATAGTTGCAAAAGTACGGAAACAGCTTCTAGTAAGTTTCAAGCACAAAACAGCTGATTTTGACTGCAAACGGCAGCACAAAATTTAAAACACTTTCCCTCAAATTATTAAAAGTAATTTTTAATGCAAAACTGAACAATTTCTTAATTTTTATTTATTATTATTTATTTATTGTATGTAAATTTCTTTTTAGGCACACAATTTGTGAATTTATTTATCGCAAAACATAAACAATTATGAAATGTAATTTGACATTTGCTTCTTCTTATCCCCAGCTCACACGGTGATTGCCAATCAAACAATCTAGTCGTTTTGTTGTTGCTTTCAATGTGAATCTGTCGAAATCTCTGAGAGCCAGAGCGGATGAACACAGATTGCAGCAATCTAAATTTGTTCATTTTGAGATTGCTGTACATGTCGGCAATCAGCAATCTGAATAGTGTTGCTAGGTTACGAAATAAAATTTTCAAGGAGCTGTCAAATTATGATTGGCGTGTCGTGTGAGCTACCAACAATCAGAATGTGAAAGAGAGTAAGAAAAGTTCATCGATTGCCAATCAAGCAATCCCGTGTGAGTTGGCCAATACAATTATTTTTGATACCATGATCCAGGTCTAGAACTCAATCAAAATTTTGACTGAGGAGAGAAGATTTTGGAGTTCATTTTCGCTCTGAGATAAAGTTAATTTTTTTTTTACATAGGAAAGCAACAGCAAATTTTGACTGATTCAATCATTTGACTGACGTGTGAACATAGGCATTGGCACCAAAGAAGGCGATGCCAGTTCCGTGCAGTGTTGCCATATTTTTTAAAAAAAAAAAATTTAATTTCCAGAAAAAAAACTTGTTTTCTGGTGAAAAAACTTGATATTAAAAATGAACTAAAACATGAATTTTTAAAATGTGTGCTTTAAAATTTTTGGCAATTTGCATTGTTTTCTTGTTGTCCCGTTATTTTGGCCACTTCATTTTTCAAGAAAATACGGAAGATTTGATCTTCAACTCAGAATGTATGTATTCCCCAACTCACACGGTGATTGGCAATCAAACAATCTAATCGTTTTGTTGTTGCGTTCAATGTGAAATTATCAAAAGCTCTGAGAGCCGGAGCGGATGAACACAGATTGCAGCAATCTAAATTTGTTCATTTTGAGATTGCTGTACATGTCGGCAATCAGCAATCTGAATAGTGTTGCTAGGTTACGAAAAAAAAATTTCAAGGAAATGGCAAATTATGATTGGCGTGTCATGTGAGCTACCAACAATCTGAATGCGAAAGAGAGTAAGAAAAGTTCATCGATTGCCAATCAAGCAATCCCGTGTGAGTTGGCCATTATTGATGCTTATTCTTCTTGATGCTTGTTCTTACTTTACTTGAAGTCTCGAGTTCTAGCACTCTCTGTGCACTTTGTATGCTGGAGAGAGCGATTTTATGCTTGTTCTTCTTCTCCCATTTTAAGCACAGAAAGTACGGAAACAGAAAATAGTGTCCCACAAGTTACACAGTGTGCGTACGGAAACAGACCTATTGTGGTCATTTTATTTTGGCACATCTGCAAAGAAAATGTCAGTTTAGTTTATCAGTGCGTGTTGTCAGTTTGTAGCTGGAAGGAAACTGAAATTGGTGCGTACAAGGAAGGCGACTTAACTTTTGCCACCAGAGGCGATATCAACAATAAAATATAAGTTTCAAATGAATAAAAGCACCATATATGACAATTATTTATTAAGTTGAAAAAGCTAGGAATGCATACGAATGCATTTGCATATATGGCAAATTTGTTTTTTTTTTAGAAAATAGACCTACTTTTCTGAAAAAAATTTATTTACGTATCTAATTATACCATTTAAAATATAAATCCAACAATGTTGGATCATAATGCGGGCAGTAGAGGGTTAAAGATTTTTAATATTCTTGTCGTAACAACGTTGTTGCTTCAACTTATGCATTTATAACATTGAAACAACAGCGACATTACAACATCTGTCAAATATTTTTTACATGTATTTCTTATGTACTGAACACATTGACGATGACAGCGACGACAAGCTGTCAAATTAGGAATAGTTCTATATCGACGACATAACATTGCGACATTAGACCAAATTCTCTGCATAAGAAATACATGATAAAAAATTTGACAGATGTAGTTATGTCGCTGTCGTCGTCAATGTGTTCAGTGCATTATGGAGAGAATTTGGTCTAATGTCGCAATGTCGTGTCGTCGATATAGAACTACCCCTAACTGACGTAGCTGTCGCCGTCAATATGTTCAGTGCATTATACAACGCGTTCTATGGGTCTAAGCATGAACTAGTACAGAATATTACTAACAACTATTTTTTAGGTGTTTTTTATTTTTCTTCTTCCTTATTTATTAGAATTGTAATTTTTCGAAGGAATCGTAGTTAAAACAATTAAAAAAATTTCATTTTCGTATAAATTTCCTATATCATTATTTGGCAAATCAAAAAAAGCGTTCACAACACTAGTTATTGTGAATGGGACAAATTCGGCGTTTTTCAACCAATTGGATTGATGCAGTGAAACAACGATTGTTGAAAAAGTTTTGCTTGTCTGTTTTTTGGTGACGAATTGCTTATAACAACAATGAAAATAGCAGCAACAAATTTATAACAGAGAGGAAAATTAATACGTTTGCTTGTGAAATTAACAAAATTCCTACGTGTAAAAATTATAAGAAAAACGAGTTGCTAAAAAAATTTGCAGTTAAGAAAAAAGTATTTAATACAAATAATCAAGTCAAAGTAAAACGCAAAGAAAACACGAAGAAAAGACAAGCCAAAGCAAAACAACAAAAGCGCCGCGGCAAAAGATTCGGACAACGAACGCACTCTATAAATTATTAGCCAATTTTTAGTATTTTCACCCAATTCTTGGTGCTCAAAAAATTGCAGCGCAGAATAAAACGTGGAGAAAACAAATAAGACAAAAAAAAAAAAGTCTAGAGTCTGCCTAAAGCATTCAAGAAACAGTGCAAAGAGTCTTAGCGCTGTTGTGAAACGTACCAAAACAATTCTTTAATCTTATCTCGTAAACAATAAATTGTCGAAATGAAAATAACAGTCACCACTTTGGACGATAAAATCTTTTTCTTGGATGTGTCCGAAGACCTGGAGTTAGAAAACTTCAAGGCCTTCTGTGAGGTCGAATCTGGTTTCCCGGGTCCAGAGATCATGGTTGTATTCAATGGGCGACCATTGCTGGACGATAAGAAACCGCTTAAAGCATTTGGTATCAAGGACGGCGACTGTGTTATATTGCAACACATGCGCCATGGTGAGGCAGCAGCTGCTGCAGCAGCGATGGGAAGAGGAGGTGGAGGTTACGGTAAGTGCAGAGTGCGTAAGCGCCATCAACGCGTGGGCTATCTTATTGTTTGCTTCTTTTTCACCGATAGTTGTTTAAAATTTGCAATTTTTATGTGGGTCAACGGCAACAGTTGTAGCCACAGTTGATAATAAAGATTGTGCATAGCTTATTTGTATATTTTTATGAATGTGACGAAATTTGCAAATATTTCTTGATTGACTTAAAGCAATTAAATAGATTATACCTTTATAAACGCCTTAAATATGGTATTTATTAGCAGCATTAGAACCATCTGGCAGCCAGCGCAGAAAGCAACAAGGACTATTTTAGCTCTTCCAAGCATATATATAGAACAGCTTCTTATCAAAGTTGTTGCCTTGGCAATCATTGTATTATATTGGAAATTGTATTCTTTAATTGTTTAAAGATGCAAGATTATGAAAATGGATAGTAACTTTTATTGTTACCATAATCAAAAAAGAAAGTTCGAAACGTGACATGATGAATATCTATCTCCGTTCTTTTATTAGATATTTATTTAAGTCAACATTTTCTAAATTAAGCTACGGCATTGAGCATTTGTCCATACATAAGGGTTCTCGCACTAACATTGTCAATTTAACATTGACTGCAAATTTTCGGTACTGAAATCAAGTTGCTAAAAAACTGAATGTCGCAAGTTCGACACTAAACAAGTTCAAGTGTTATCTGAATATAATCTGATCAGATTAAAAAAACATTTTTTTTTCATATTCAACTGATTAAAAAGTTCAAGTAAAAATATTTACACAGATAATAATGACTTCTATATATTTACACAACAACCGAACTTAAAAACGTTAAATATCTATTGACATCAATATTAATACCTCAATATATTTTTGTAATTTTTCTTTAATAGGATTATTTGTAAGATATTCTTAAATTTTCCGTAATCAAAAAATAGGCTATTGACTATATTCACTCCGAAAAAATGCATTCTTCCTGTACGTAATTGTGCAGTTTACGTAGGACAAAACTAAACGAGAGTAAAAAATTTATTTTGCTAAGATATTAGCTAAGATATTTGCGAAAACATTTTTCGAAAGAAAACTGGCGAAACATGTAGTCATGAAACATTCGTGTTCTGAGTAATGATGCTGAGAAGAATATTCATTGACCAAAGGTAAAGAAAGAAAAAATTAAAAAACAAGCCTGTCAAGTATGAAAGTGGCCCTATAACTTATGGAACTATTTGTATTTAAAAACAAATAAAAATTCTCTCCGGGCTAGAAATTATAATTTTTAGTCCGAGAAAATTTCTATTGACAAAATTGGTCAAAATGCTTAAAATCAGCTGTTTGCTTTCAAGTAAACAAATAAAAACTTACAACTAAAAAAATCTCTTATACTTTTAACAACTTAAATTAAATCGCTAAAAAGGGTAAAAGTACAAACAAGGAGCATTTGTGTGTAATTGTGTTTTTTTTAATATAAAAATATAGCTTTAGCAAACAAGCGCAACTTCTGACTGCTGAGGCACAACATTAAGCTAGTGCTGAAAAATAAACGAGAAGCCACTTCGTTCAAGGTTCATTCGTTTTAGGTTTAAAATTATCTTAAAATTTATTTCTACTTTTATTTTATACCTTTTCTATTCATAAAACACCGACATTGACTGGGAATTTCTCTTGAGTTTTCTTGCACAAACGCTTTTGCTTGACGTTTTACCCATTTTTACTATTTTAAGTCCGAAAAGCATTATCGAACTTTTTCCATTTTTTCTGTGTCTGAGAGAATTGTTTACTTCAGACAATGGGCGCGTTCAGCAGGTATAACTTTTGTGCAACTGTTGGAAACTGTCTGTCTTTGGGATAACCGTTGTACCTGCCGAACGCAGACAATGGCAAACCTCAGAAAGTAAATAATGTCATGTAAAGATTTTTGAGACTATGAACATTATCCGTTTGTCCAGTTCTCAAATCATTTGTGTAAAAACATTTAATAACAGGTACAACTGAATTCAAAGCTCGATCATAAGAAGTAAGGTCAAAGTACTTTCAAGGGCTAAAATGGTAAATTTTTTCTTGTTTTTTTTTAATGATTGATGAAAAAGTTTCGTTAACAATTCACTCTTCAAAATTCAGTCAAACAAAAATTCGCTGGTACAATGCTTAATTCTCTGCTGAATCAAGCTTCCGGCGCAACTTTTGATCGAGCGCTTGCAAACGGGACAATCATCTAGCATAAATCTTCTCTGTGTACATAGTATATTACATAAGCAGTTATCTTAGCTATCTCACTTTCAATCTACGGTCTTTTACTAAGATTTTTTTTGTCATCCATGCTCTTGCAACCTTAAATTCAGAACACCGCTGTTTGGCCGTTGAATGTGACACAGACGGTTTTCTGTGTTGGATCAATTTCTTCTATCAATTATATTCCAACTTTTCCCACAAGCCAATTGAATAGGCTGTCAAAAGGATACTAGCATGGCGCTAAATCTAAAATGTGTGCAAGCTTGTCGGGGTGCCATCGAATCTCTAGTTTAGATTGAAATATTTCAAACCATCCTCGTAATAAAATTGCGAAAATGATTATAATATCTTCAACCGGTCAAAAGTAATTACTTCAAATTATTGTGCAACTTTTGAGACGTTCAGCACCGTATCTTCAAAATCGGTATAATAACCGTAATTAATCAAACAATTTAAAAATATTACTCTAATTTATTGACCTTGCGAAGTTATCAACTAGTTTAAGACATTCGGATAAATATCTCTTGTTAGAACAATAGACCATACAATTCTTTGTTAAATAGTCTATAACATAGGCCAGGCTCAAATAAAAAAAAAAAAAAAATACTGACATTCAGTATTTTAACACATTGCATACCACGTCGCTTATATATGAGAGACACCCCAATCTGCCAAACTTTAAAAAAATAAATAAATAACTGGCCATTTCAGCCCTTGAAAGGACTTTGACCTAGCTTCTTATGATCAATTGTGTTGTGCGTGTTTTTAGTTTGAGAACCGGACCTACATGCTTAACGCCGACTCCGAACGGCGATGAACAGAATGTTCTTGTTCTCAAGAAGCTTTACATGGCATTTTGATTACTCTCTGAGGTTTGCCATTGTCTGCAGAGAGGTGGCGACCGTACAGAAAAATAATGTTTATTCAAATAATTTTCTGTCGCTGCTGGGGTTTGAACCCGGGTCTCCAGGTTCGTTGACATAGCGGCCACGCACTTTAACCAACTACGCCACGTCTGCCAAACTTTACGACAGCAAAAAACTGCCAATTTTATTTTCCAATTTTAAATTCCATGTTTTTGAGTTTTGATATCTCGCTTATTATTTGTGACTGATGCTGAATGGATGGAAAATGAAATTATCTACAATTTATCCACAAATATTTTTTCTCTAGGTTGCACGCACTTTGAGTTATTTGCGAAAATTTCAAAAACGTATTAATCTCTTCTGTCAATTGAATGTTGTGAACATCAAGTGTGAACAGCAACAGCAAAAACATCAACAAACTTAAGTTATCGAACAAAGTTCAATACTTTCGATTGCATCTTTTCCACCTCTGTGCTTCCAACAAGTGTTCTGCTTTTATCAGTGCTATAATGTCAGTATGTTTTTCTATTTTATAAAGTGTGTTCGATTGTGCAGAGAAAGAAAGATGAGCATATTGGAATGGTTAAAGAAGGCTCCTACAAAGAAGCCCAGAATGGAAGAATGTAAGGCTGGTTTTCTTTAAATTTTTTTAATTTTTAAAATTTACTACCTTTCTTACTAATACGCATGCAAAATAATAAGGTGACCAACTTGTCGGCCTTTGTTCTGCCAAGAACCAAAAACTTTTCCTTTTTTGCTGTTCGAAGCAGGTTTCTATTTTGACATATAAATTAATTGGAAAATTATTAAACAGCGGTAAATTATCTTCCAAAAATTTTTAAATAGAAGAAATTTTTCTTAGAAAACTATAGATTAATGCATTTCCAACGCAAAATATTTAGAAATATTGGGTTTCTATCTTATAATAATAAGAATAAACTGGTAATTTTAGCCCTTGAAAGGACTTTGACTGAACTTCTTATGATCAAATTGTGTTGTGCGTGTTATTAAATGTTTGTACACAATTGATCGAGCCCTGGACCTACTAGTTTTATTTCGGAACGGATAATGTGCATGTTCTCAAGAAAAACTTTACATGGCATTATTTACTCTCTGAGTTTTGCCATTGTCTGCTGAGAGGTGACGGCACAGAATAATTAATTCAATTGAAAAAACTTTCTGTGTCAGGTGGAAATCGAACCAGAGTTCTCTGACGTATGGGCCACGTACTCTACCCACTACGCCACGGTCGCCTTCCATTATGATGGACATAATGACTGGATGGAAATTTCGACTTGTCACACCCAAATAAGAAAAATAAATGCAAATAATTTGTTTTTGTAAATTTAATGTATTTAAAAAAAAATGAAAGTTAAATAAGTATAATAGCCGCACACCTACACAAAAACATGGAATTTTAAAATTATTTTTCCGTGTGAAAGGCCTTGAAGCAATTTTTTCTTTTGTGCAGCACAAATGCAGTTCAAATTTGACGCATCTAAAGCGAGTCTTTTCCTTACACCCTTTCATTTTACACCGACGAGCTTCCTTAACCATGTCTATTTCTGGCAAATAGTTAAAGCCATCAAGCCTTGCCTCCACAATTGATTTGGTCTCTCTTTTAGGCGGAGGTGCCTTCACTAATGCACGGACTATATCACTCCCACTAGGACTGCTTGATGGCCTACCTCGTTTTCTTGTCTTGTCTTTTCCTAAATCGACAACATAAATATTCACTAAAGAATCAATCAATAAATAGTATGTCACGAATATAGGAAAAAAATTAATCTATATATATAAAAAAGGAAATTATGTTTGTAAGGCCGCAATAGACTCCTAAACTACTCATCCGATTAGCATGAAAATTTGTGTATAAAAGTTTTTTGGTACGGTGCGTGTTCGTGGGCTATTAATTTTGATCCACCTTGGACACCAGAGGGCGCTGTAGTACAAATTTTTTAAAAAACTGTCTAAAACTCATAAACTGCTAATGCGATTAGAATGAAAAATGGTATACAGTGCGTTTTATGTACGTTGAGTGTTCTGCTGCTATCGTTTTTGACCTATCTTGAACACCAGAGGGCGCTATAGTACAAATTTTTTACAAAACCACCTAAAACTCCCAAACCGCTAATGCGATTAGAATAAAAGTTGGTATATAGTAGTTTTCAGGTACGATGAGTTTTTTAGCACTATCTTCTTTGACCCACCTTGGACACCAGATGGTGCTGTAGTACACATTTTTTACAAAATCGCATATTTTTAGTTGTTTTCTTATGTAACATGTGCAAATATTTACAAAACATAAAATATTTCTTAAATTTAGTAAAACTAAAAAAATTTCCGTTATTTTGACACCAAAAACATGAACATATCTTGAAAACTATGAAAAATTTTACTACAACGATATATTTAATGCAACATCGTTGCTCAAAAATGAGAAAAAAACAATCAGAAATTTAATTTTGTGACTTTCGATTCAAATATCTCCGCTGCTTTTTTATATATTGTGTTAAATTTTTTTTTGTCTTAAAGCTTCATCAAAATACTATGAAAACCTTATTGCCAAAATACCGTTAGTGGAGTAAATATATTTTAAATGTTTTTTTCAAAAAAGGTCTGAAATATTGGAGTTTTCCTCAAAAACAGACTGAAAAATTATTTTTGTTGTAAAAATAATTTAAACTCAAATTCACAAACTTTTCACTCTATTTAAAAGTTATAACATTTGTAAGTAAAAGTTGTTTCAATTTTACGCAAAAATTAAAAACCATTTTTGTGATTCAAAAAACAAGGCCTACCCCTTGAATTTTTCGAACAAAATTTTTTTTTTCCAATATTGTGTTTTTATATTTTTGAAAAAATATACAAGCTAAAAAATTAATTTATTAGAAAAAATTATCTAAGTATCTCTTGCCAATCGAAAGTTATAGCCAATAATGTTTATCCAAAATATATATACAAAAAGCAAAACGCTGTGTGTGATGGCTGGAAACTTCAAAATTACTTAGCCAATAGAGCTGAAATTTTGGCAGTACATTTTTTTCAAGTACGAGATGGCTTAAATTTCTGTCACACCCCCTTTTACCGCCCACAAATCAATAACAATGCTATATTTCCTACGGTTTTCGTCGATTGGGCTACATTTTGGTAATTTAGTCTGTATGCTTACTGTCGGCAACTGTACTAAAACAGGGTAATGTCCATCTACTAGAAAACTGGGATGAGCATTATATAAGAGGGTGTGGCTCCGCCCATACAGTTAAAATTTGTATTATCGAATAGCTTTGAAAGTAAAAGTAGCAATACTTACATACAAACTCAAAATGGAGTTACTATTTGGTGATCTCCTGCTACTGGGAAACTGTAACGGGCAGTGGAAAATAACAGTGGTGTCAAACTATGAGTCTGAGAAAAGTTTTGAATACACCTATTATGTTCCCATATAGTTGCAGGGTGCAGCAACGCGCGCCGGGAAAAGGCTAGTCTATATATATAAAAAAGGAGTTTATGTTTGTAAGGCCGCAATAGACTCCTAAACTACTCATCCGATTAGCATGAAAATTTGTGTATAGAAGTTTTCTGGTACGGTGCGTGTTCGTGGGCTATCAATTTTGATTCACCTTGAACACCAGAGGGCGCTGTAGTACAAATTTTTTACAAAACTGCCTAAAACTCCTAAACTGCTCATGCGATTAGAATGAAAAGTGATATACAGTGGGTTTCTTATACGTTGAGTGTTCTGCTGCTATCGTTTTTGACCTATATTGAACACCAGAGGGCGCTATAGTACAAATTTTTTACAAAACCACCTAAAACTCCCAAATTGCTCATGCGATTAGAATAAAAATTGGTATATAGTAGTTTTCAGGTACGATGAGTTTTTAAGCACTCTCTTCTTTGACCCACCTTGGACACCAGATGGTGCTGTAGTACAAATTTTTTACAAAATCGCATATTTTTAGTTGTTTTCTTATGTAACATGTGCAAATATTTACAAAATATTAAATATTTCTTAAATTTAGTAAAATAAAAATAATTTCCGTTATTTTGACATCAAAAACATGAACATATCTTGAAAACTATGAAAAATTTTACTACAACGATATATTTAATGCAACATCGTTGCTCAAAAATGAGAAAAAAACAATCAGAAATTTAATTTTGTGACTTTCGAGTCAAATATCTCCGCTGCTTTTGTATTCATTTTGTTAAATTTTTTTTTGTCTTAAAGCTTCATCAAAGTACTATGAAAACCTTATTGCAAAAATACCGTTAGTTGAGTAAATATATTTTAAATATTTTTTTCAAAAAAGGTCTGAAATATTGGAGTTTTCCTCACAAAAAGGCTCAAAATTTGTTTTTGTTGAAAAAATAATTTAAATTCAAATTCGCAAATTTTCAACTTTATTTAAAAATTATAACATTTATAGGCAAAAATTATTTCAATTTTTCACAAAAATTAAAAACCATTTCTGTGATTCAAAAAACAAGGCCTACCCCTTGAATTTTTCGAACAAAATTTTTTTTTTCCAATATTGTGTTTTTATATTTTTGAAAAAATATACAAGCTAAAAAATTAATTTATTAGAAAAAATTATCTAAGTATCTCTTGCCAATCGAAAGTTATAGCCAATAATGTTTATCCAAAATATATATACAAAAAGCAAAACGCTGTGTGTGATGGCTGGAAACTTCAAAATTACTTAGCCAATAGAGCTGAAATTTTGGCAGTACATTTTTTTCAAGTACGAGATGGCTTAAATTTCTGTCACACCCCCTTTTACCGCCCACAAATCAATAACAATGCTATATTTCCTACGGTTTTCGTCGATTGGGCTACATTTTGGTAATTTAGTCTGTATGCTTACTGTCGGCAACTGTACTAAAACAGGGTAATGTCCATCTACTAGAAAACTGGGATGAGCATTATATAAGAGGGTGTGGCTCCGCCCATACAGTTAAAATTTGTATTATCGAATAGCTTTGAAAGTAAAAGTAGCAATACTTACATACAAACTCAAAATGGAGTTACTATTTGGTGATCTCCTGCTACTGGGAAACTGTAACGGGCAGTGGAAAATAACAGTGGTGTCAAACTATGAGTCTGAGAAAAGTTTTGAATACACCTATTATGTTCCCATATAGTTGCAGGGTGCAGCAACGCGCGCCGGGAAAAGGCTAGTTGCTAAATAAAAGATGTTCACCTCGTTGGAAATCTTGTTCAACATTTTTAAAATCTTCATAATCGATGTCGATTTCAAGTTCTGAATCGTTCCCATCTTCTAGAGCCCTAAAATAAGTCTTCAATATTGCGCAAGTACATTTTATTCTCCATTTTCCTAGAAATATTCACGTCGAATAATAAAAAAGGTAATAAAACAAATACAACATAAAAGCAAAGATGCAATGACAACAACTCTGTGGTCGAAAGCACTAAGCGCTTAAGTCGACTTAAGAATGAATTGAGTTATGAATGCCACCATGTTCACTTGACTCTGTTGTACATTGTGTCAAATCGGGGAGTTTGTAACTTAAAAACAAAAAAAGTTATAATTAAAAACCTATTCGCTTATGTTATAATGAACACATATTACATTTACAATAATCGCCTAACTTGGGTTAAGAGTTCCGCTTTTTATTTTTTTGTTATTTTTTTAGAAGCTTACATCGACTTAAGTTGTTATATCATATTTTCTAAATCAATGTTTTGAGAAATTGCCAACATTTCAACAATCGCTAATTTCGACTTAAGCGATTATTGTCTCAATTAAGAATGCTTATAAAAATTTCTAAACTGAAAGTAAGTCTTTATTGCATAATTGCCATGATGCTGAAATGAAAACAAAATCGAAGTAGGCGAATATTGCAACTGCTTGGTTCTCACATTTACCGTTTAAAGTGCAGTTAGGTTTTTGTGTCGATTGCTCGTGCGAGCATTATTTTCATTTAAGTTATTATGCTCATTGAGTGCAGTGTTCATTTAACGCAGTGCAGTGTGTTATTCGTTTGAATTATTAAAATGTCGCACGAAATTAATGAGCTAAACAATGAAAGTGTTTGAAATCCACAAGAAAGTAAGTTAAATCTGAAGTCTCTTAAAAATTTTTTTTCTAATTGTAAGCTTATACGATATATCAATGAAATCGAAGCCCAGTTGTCATGCTTATTAACTTATCTTACTATAGGAAACTATGATGAGCACAATCATATAATTTCATTTGAAAACGTCGATACTGATGCCCATACATCTGCAGAGCATGAAATTTTCAATTTTTCTAGCGACGATTCATGTGCAGATCCTGACTATCAACTTTCAGATTCAGAAAGTAATGATAGTAATAAAGAAGATGTACTTAGTTTGACCACCACAGCTCAAAGTGTTTATTCTCGAAAAATATCTAAAGAAAGACGTAATAAAGGTCAAAACTATATGAATAGAAAAGGGCGTACTGTAGCTCAGGGAAGTTTTAGACCTTTTGTTTCTGATTGCCGTATGAAGTGCCAATTTAAAGTACCGGAGACCATTCAAAAAGAATATTTCGATAATTATTGGGCACTAGGGACATATAATCAAAAAATTTTATTTATTGGTGGATTGATCGACATAGAAGACAATAAAACTAAACGCCTGCAAAAACATGCTGAAAAGCCTCGTCAGCGCAACAGTCATGTTAAGTATCATTTGGAGTATGACGGTAGAAGAGTTCAAATATGTCAGAAATGTTTCAAGCAATGCTTCGATGAAACTGAAAGCTTCCTTAAAAGTGTCAAGAATAGGAAAATAAATTTTCCCAATGGTGGCTTTTGTGAAAAACGTGGATCGGGAGCAGGAACAAACAAGTTATCTTAAAACGATATTCAAAATATAAAGTCCCACATAAATACCTTCCCCAAATATGAAAGCCACTACACCAGAAGAGATACGAGCTGCATGTATTTTCACGCCGATTTATCACTAACTCAAATGTATAAACTGTATTGTAATGAGAATGAATCTAGAGCAGTCAGTATCACTTCTTACAGTAATATTTTTAAAAGTAAGATTTTAATTATTACCTATAATACTTATACAAATTAATTTTGAAAATGTTTTTAGCAATGAATATCAAATTTAAAAAACCTAAGATTGACACTTGTCATACATGCGATAAACTAAAAGCCAAAATTGATATTGCCAAACAGGAGAATAATATAGATTCTTTAAAGGACTCGGAAAATGAGCTTTCCCTTCATCATGATTAAGCCGAATTAGCATATCAATCTAAAAGTGTTGATAAAGACATGGCAGCCAAGGATTTGACAATTAAAACTTACGCGTTTGATTTACAGCAGTGCTTGCCTACCCCATTTTTGAAAACATGCATTAGTTTTTACAAAAGACAACTTTGGACATATAATCTCACAGTGCACGATTGTAACGCAGGTACTCCATATTGCTATATGTGGCACGAGGCTTTATCTGGGCGTGGTGGCAATAATATTGCATCATGTTTATTTAAACACATAAGCAGTGTTCGCCAATTAAAGCACGTAATTTTTTACAGTGATTCCTGTGTAGGGCAAAACAAAAATTCCTTTGTTTGTGCCATGTTTATACTTGCTTTTGAAGTGAACGAAAATCTTGAAACGATTGATCACAAGTTTTTAGAACCTGGCCATACACACATGGAATGTGATGTCGACCATGCTGTGATTGAAAGAAAAAAAAAGAAAACTAGCGCTCAAATACCCATCCGCATGATTGGTATAATTTTGTTAGATTTGCGGGTGTAAAAAATAAGTTCAATGTTGTTGAAATGAGTAAAGATGATTTTTTTAACTTTTCGCTTTTTTTAAAAAACAAATTTATGTGGAGACCAGCAAATGAAAATGGTGAAAAATTTATTTGGAAAAATGTTAAATGGCTCCGGTTCAACAGAAATAATTTTGGTAAAATTTTATACAAAACCAGCTTAAAAGAAGAAGAACCCTTTAAAATATTAAACATACTTAAACGTGGTGTTTGCTCTGTAAATATCAATGATGTTCCTAAGCTTACAGAAGAAGTCAAAATCGATGCAAAAAAGAAAAAAGATATCGAAGACTTGCTGCCATTTATAAATCCTTGTTTTCATTTGTTTTATAAAACACTTCGTACTAATGAAACACCTCTAGATATCCATCCAGACTTAGTTGAGCACGATTCAGACGACGACTAATTTCAATTTTTTTCTTGTCGTACATATGTATGTTTTAACAAGAATTTCCTGTTTTTTATGTTTCATTTTTTTTTTCAAATTCATATTGAAATTATGAATAAATACTGAGTTATCGAAAACATCATTTTTTTTATTTTAATATTTGTTATTTCTTGTCTTATAAACGTCTTATAAACGTTTAAAATAAAAATTCTTAATTTTCTTACGTTTTTACATGTTTCTTTTATTTAATAAATCAATAAAGTGTTTAATTAATCCTTATGACTTTTCTGCATTATGGCTTATCTTATTGGGGTGGTATTTTTTAAAAATGCAATAACAACTTAAATCAACATATGTACAGAAACTAACACATTTTAAATAGCAACAAACGCTAAAGTCGATATTAGTGCAAAAAATGTGAGTTAGTCAATGTGCAGCAATCGCCATTATCAGTTTTTTCTAAAATATTCTCTAAATAAAAAGTATATCCATAAATACTAAGCATATTTTAATTACTGATATAATAACCTATTATTATTGACAAATTTGATTTCACTATGCGTTACTACTTTTATCACATGTGCGCTTAAATCTTTAAAACGAGATTACTCGAAACAGCAATTTTTGACTTAAGCGCTTAGTGCTTTTCACCACAGAACTTATCTTTAGTCACAAGATCCACTACAATGGACGCACAAAGTTTTTGAAATTCCTTACACAAAATTTTTCAACCAATATAGTATGTAAAATAAATATTTTAACCAATTAAATATATTCTTTTAGCAGTACAATCTGTTATTTGCAATATTTCACTAAACAACTTTGCAAATACAATAAAAAAAAAATCAAATTTCAAGCAAGACGCGGAAGGCTGTAAGCAACCACAAACAACTTGTTTTTTTTTTAAATGTCAGCTGTTTTGGTAAGCTGATGATCTTTAACATCCAGTGTAACCAAACTAACAATAGCAAGAAAAATCATATTCCAGAATAAAATGACGTAGTAAAACAGTGTCCATTATAATGGACAGTATGACTGAAAGGGTTAATGTTTTGAATTGCGTACCATCTATTTTGTAGCGAGCCTTCATGTGGCTCCTGATCGTGACAAGTGTCCTTCCTGCCCTCTATATGGGCAGTTGTGGATGGTGGTAGTTCTGGCAGCTGTATTGAAAGCGGTATTAATAGTATAACATTTTTACGTTTAAACTCTTTGTTTTTATGTTTTGTGTGTGTGATTGCAGAAGTTGTTCCCGAATCGGAAAAAACATCTGAGTCATCGGTACTGCCTTCGATGTCGGCAGTAATAATAGCCGATAGAAACGGCAATGTATGTTGATTAAGGAACTAAATGAATCGAGCCGACTTGAAAGCTTTAAAAATCATTACACGCCCCAATCAATTTTAATTTTCCTGCCACCGGTTTTCTATAATTAAGGTTCAAACATAATTAAGCCGTTGGAATTGGCTGGCTACTCACAATTCGAAAATGCAGCTTATTGCAAGTTCTGCGTTTTTTTCATCATTGGTGTAGGTGGCATTGGATCTCTTGGACCTCTTGGTAATTTACTCAGAATAAAAAGAAGAATTTCTCTTAGAAAACGACATAGTTGTTGCTATTCTTTAGAATAGTCAAGAATTATAAGCAACGTTGATGACTTTTATAGAATAAAAATATATTTCATTTTTGGAAATTTCAATCATTTATATGGATGTATGATTTTTAAAATACAAACGACTTCTATCACCTTTAATATTTCTCTCGGGACAAGTTATGACGAAGGCGCAGTATATTATTTGACTGAAAATAATGCGAAAGTGTTGCCATTTTGCGGTAATAAGGACATACCTGGTAGTAAAATAGCTATTTGGCAATGGATGCTGAATACAATTTTGGTCCAGTGGAGCCAAAGGAGTTGAAGCCATATTGAATGTGTTTAGCAGACATAATTGTTAAATACATATTTTTGTAACTTTCATAATATTTATTCAATTCCATTTTAAGGAGTAGGACTCAACAGCTGTTCTCAACGTGCACCACTTGTGCACGTTACCAGTGACAACAGCCAGAAATGAACGCTCATTTTCTACACTAAGGTTATTTAAAACATATCTTTGAAATTCGAGGGGCGAGAACCGTTTAACCGGATGTTCATCCTTAAGTATTCGTAGGGACCGTAAAAAAAAAAGACAAATAAAATAAGACTTAACATAAACATTAAAAAACTTAAATATACATTGTTAATTTTATTTAAAAAAACATGTAGTTTTCTTATATACTTAAATGTAGAATTTTTATATAAAATGGGCTTGAAAAATTTGACATACAAAACACTCCCCATGGTTAAATCATGAGACTAACTTAAAATTCATGCATTTAAGTGTAGATTATTTGCGAAAAAAATAAAAAGTTCGGATATTTCAAAGTTTTAACGAACCATTTCTGATCATATCTCGGTTATTATCGGAGCAATTTTGGTATTAAGCTGACGTGGAATTGTGAAGTCTTTAATTTATCACTAAAAATTTTCCTGTTAGATAAGGCGTCTTGGAGTAATTTGCAGAAAATTCAAATTTAAAATAGTCCAAACTTCAAATCCGTGCATTTATGCCCTAATGAAGTGATTTAACCATCTTTCCGCCAATTTATATTCAAGCAAAATCTTATTTTTACTGGTCCGTGAAATTTATATTAAAAAAAATCTTATTTTTACTGGTCTTTACTGGTGTTTCATAAATTTGTGGTATGAAAATTTCGAGCTCGAACAGCTCTCAACTAAAACAATAATCTTTACATATTAGTCAATTCTTTAACAAATAAATTCTTAAGTGCCAGCGTTATTTGCATTAATTTTTAAATGCAAAGCAGCAATACGCCGAAATGAGCAGCACTCGTTCTATGTGAGGTCAAGGCTGTTTATTGCTAGTAATCTTAATTTAAAAATATATTTTTGGCCTTCACGCAGTAATACATGAATATATATATATTTATATATATATGCATATGAAAGACAAATAAAAATATATGCGTTTTTGAATTTGTCCGCTGGACTAAATAAACAAATTCGTTGTTCATTTGTTTGTTAGCGCTTTCTTCATATAAAATGTTTAAATTTATGTCTTCTTTTTCCTATTCCCCGCACAGGTGCACCTACGTTAGAAAATCTTGACTTTAGTAATATACCGGTGCCCGGCAGTGCCGCTGGTGGCGGCTATAGATTAGGTGGTCAAACAGCACAGGGTCAAGGTCCCTCTAACAATATGATGGATTATTCTGACTCAGATGAGTTCAATGTTAATTCCGACGATGATCCTGCTGCAGTGCGCCAAATGTTTCTGTCTCAGCCCGAGTCTTTAGCTTTGTTAAAGCAGAACAATCCGCGTCTTGCTGATGCTTTGCTCTCTGGCAACATGGAGTTGTTTACAAAAGTCTTACGGGAACAGGTGGAAGCGCGCAAGCAACGCAACCTGCAACGTCTGCGTATGCTGCATGCGGATCCTTTTGATGCTGAAGCACAACGTTTGATAGCGGAAGAAATCAAGCAGAAAAATATTCAGGATAACATGGCCGCAGCTATTGAATATAATCCAGAGATATTTGGAACAGTCATTATGCTGTAAGAATTACATTGCATTGCATTATTTAGTTTTGTAACTAAAGTTTAAAATATTTTTATTCAAAGTTACATCCATTGCAAGGTAAACGGTGTGCCCGTGAAGGCTTTTGTTGACTCTGGTGCGCAAACCACTATTATGAGCGCTGCTTGTGCGGAGCGCTGCAATGTTAATCGATTGATCGACACAAGGTTTGTATTTAAGCTTTTTTTTAAACTTATCTAATAAATTAAAAGTGACACACTGCTACAAATATAAGAAATCAAATACATTTACCCATCTATGGAAATGCGTAATTTCGATCTAGTAAATTAAAATGCAGCATTCGTTGTTGATGCGTTGGTTATTTGTTAATTTAATTTTTATTTTTTTTTCCCAGATGGAATGGCGTTGCGAAAGGTGTTGGCACACAAAGAATTATTGGACGCATTCATATGGTACAGTTACAAATCGAAAAAGACCATTTAACATCGAGCTTTTCAGTTTTAGAGCAACAACCAATGGATATGTTGTTAGGATTGGATATGCTCAAAAGACATCAAGTATGCAAGATAAAAAAATCAACAAATAAAATTATTAATATATTAAATATTTTTGCAGTGCAACATTGACTTGCAACGCAACGTTTTACGCATCGGTACCACCGGTACCGAAACAGCATTCTTGCCTGAAAATGAATTGCCCGACTGCGCTCGTCTGACTGGGAACTCTGAGGAGGAGCTAAAAGTTATGGAACATTCGGCTCAAGATGCTGAAGCAAAAGCAATAAAACAAGCAATCGAGCAGAGTAAAGTGGATGGAGGCAAGTAGCAAAACTTTTGTAATTAAGTAAATTTTAACATTTATTATTCAAATTGTGACATAACCTGAGTTCTGTGTCAAATTTTAAACAAATGTAAAGGGTGTTTATTCAGACTTGTAGAAACGAAGCAAAAAAAAAACGTGAAAATCATGATAAAAGCTTTAGTTTTGATTTTATGGACTTTTTTCTGTAGTAGTTTAATAATCTTATATTTCCGATATGCTTGAAAATTGAATTACAGAATGCGCTTTATCTTAAAAAAGAATACCATGACAAATTGCCTTGAGTTATGTTTCAGTTTAAACCAATGTTCTGAATATTCATGGAACAACCTGAAATGACCTCCCTACGCTTAAAAAATGTATCTTTGTAAACATACGAGGGTAGTCCTAGCAGGGGCGCCGGATCGGGGGCAGGAGGGGCAGTCGCCCCTCGGTAAAAACTCTCACAATAATTTTTTTAATACAAATATTTTTATCCAATTCAATTCATGTTAATTATATATTCAATTCATATTCACTTCATGTTAATTACATTTTTATTTATTTATCTCGAAAGCCAATTTTATTCTCGTTTTGAAAATATTTTTTTTCACTTGTTTCTAATCCGTGGAGTCCATACTAGTACAAATTCGCACCACAAAAAATAAAGTGGTTGTTTAAAAAATTATAAATTGAACTATAAACTAATAGCTTTTTCGTTTCATATTGAATTTAAATGTTTTGTTTGTTTTTACATGCCTTTATCGAACTTATTTTTACATCAATCTTTTCGTAATATTTTATTGATATGTTTTTTTCGTCTTAATGACATTTTTAATGTAATAAAATGTTCTGCCTCCCCCCCAGTTGTACTGCCCACCCAGTTGAAATGAGCTTCCGGCGCTTTTGAGTCCTAGGAGTACCCGATCTGATGTATAGTTGGCGGTTGTTGTTTAAAAAGGGTGACTATGCTAGAAAGTACCAATCTTATAAAGCTTAAATTTGAAGCTTAACGACGCTTTTTTTATATAAAAAAGACCGAATTGGCTCTTCTCAACCCTTACAAAGGGCTCTGATCAAACTTCTTATGATCAATTGTGTTATGTGTTTTATTTAATGTTTGTACACAAATAATCGATAACTAGATCTACAGGTCTTATGCCGACTCCGAAGGGCTCTTGAACAAGTTTTATCAAGTTACTTTACATGTCATTATTTACTGCCTGAGGTTAGCAGAGATATGACGGACGCTCGGAAAAAATTTTTTGGTTCTTTGGACTTGAACTCGCTAAATGAACAAAATGTTTCCAAAAATTTAAAATAGGCTTTTAAATCAATCTAAAATTAATTAAAAGCTCTAAATTTTCCCTATTTGGAACACTGATTTCCTCACAGTGATAAAAATCCCTCCATCTGGGAGCTCAGACTGTCATGTTTCTCCCGGTCATAACGTTATTCTTTACGTTAGCTTACTATTTTATCCTTGCCTGGAACAATATCAGCTGACTTGTTCCAACTTGAGGAAAGATATAATTATTTAATTCTCTTCGATGTGAACCTACTTTTTATTTTTTATCTATTTTTAAAGAGGGGGAAGTGAAATTTTCTTTCCTATAAATTAACACTTTTAGTTTAAAACTGCCTGTAATTTTTATTTCATCATTTCTTCCGGGTTTTTTTGGTTCACATAGAAGATGAACTTATTATAATAACAAAAAATTTTGGTTTTTTGATTTCACACACGAATTACGAGCTCCATCTTGTTTGAAACCGGGAAACTTGAAGATCGAGGCGCTTCGGCAAATACTCCATAAGTCCGCCATTTTGTAAAATTTTTACATGAAAAAATTTGTGTAACATCTTCGATGCCACCTTTAAATATACCCACAATACCACGATGATTGCTTCTTTCTTTCCTTAAAAAAAAATCACGAAAAGCACCTCAGTTTTTACTGTTTACATGTATGTCTTCCCTTAAGATGACCCGACATGTGTGCATATGGAAAAATATGGAATTTTTATTATATTTAGATATTTATTTTTAACTGAGTCACTCTATTTACTTGAAAAAGAAAGACGGTTTAGCGACCCTAGTAGACCAATAACCAATGGTGAACCATAGGACCTAAAGGGTTTGTTTATGCGTACATTTTTGTTTAAAAAATGCTAACATCTGCTATTTTTTACTAAAGTTTTATCTTAAAGACTTTTAATTCAACTATCTAATAAAATTATTTTCTTTGCAGCATCCTCAAGTAAATCTAAATCTACATCATCTGCTGTTTCGCCAAACGACAAGTTTACCGAAGCCGACGTCAGCGATATAGTCAAACTTGGCTACAAGCGTGAAGATGTCGTTGCCGAATTGCGCAAGCACAATGGCAATAAAACCCAAGCGACTGCCGCACTAATTGCAAAATCCTTGAAATTCTGAAAAACACTGAATAAATATTTAAATTTAAGTGAAAAATGATGAGCAAACAGAACGAGCCACTTAGACAAAAGACCGTACGTAGCAAGAACAACAAAAAGCCTACAATTCACAAACTACCTCAGGCTGGAGCATTTTTTTATACAACACTTAAGATACAAACGATCTTAAAAAAATAACTATATAAAATGAAAATAAGTAAACATAACAAGCAAATTGCCAACGAAATGATTTAGAATTAAACTGTTAAAACAAAATGTAAAGTGGAAAAGTTTACTTCTTAAGTATGGCCTTTTTTTGGGAGTAGCGTTTTAATTTAAGTTCTAGAGCGCAAAAGTTGAAATGAAATCAACAAAAAAAAAAAAAAAAACAAAAAAAATTAAAAATTATATTCGTAATATATCATAAAATTGCTAAATTTAAGGGATTGGTTTTGAATTTTATAAAATAATGATGGTAAAATTACATGTAAAAATAGTTAACTAAATAAAAATTATGAATTTTCCGCACTTGTTGTTTTTCTTTACAAAAAGGGTTTTATTCTAAAAGGTAATCAAAGGAACGAAACAAAAATTTAAAGTTTTTATAATCAATTATCTAAAAATATGCGCGACTTTAATTCAACTTTGCATTTATTCTTTTATCATGATACAATTATAATACCATGTTCTTTTATAAAAAGTAAAAAGATGTGTCGACACAAATACCAGTTTGAACTTTTTTATTGGAGTTAGTTCAATACACATGAAAATATAAAAAGAAATTTTACTGCTTGAATGTATTCAAATTTTATAAAAGACGTTATTTTTTTACAATAAAAATTTCATCGTCTGCCAGAGTAGGAACATCGATTTTTTGTATCAATTAATCCTCGTCTTCGTCATCGTCATTATTTGCGAAAGTAACACGTCCTTTATGATTAAATTCCTTCTCCAGCTCGAATTGCATGCCCTCTTGATCGCCTTCCTCTTCCTCATCATCACCACCAACTTCGGCATTCTCAGCCTCGGCGCGTTCCAAGCGACGAGCCAAGTCAGCTTCATCAATGGCAGTAACCAGCTTAGGCGCCATAATTACTTTGAATTCACCTTCGTATTCAATAATTTTAGCGCGTATCTTTTCTATAGCTTCTTCCAGCGCTTTAATACCTTCCGCTTTTTTAGTTGTGGAAGTTGTCATGACGTAGCTGTTACAAAAACAAGCAAACAAATTTTAATTTAAAACAAAAAAGCCTTCTTTAAATACTTACAGTGGTGGTGCAATTAAATTAATGCGTATTGGCAACTCCTCGGAGCTTAAATCAAGTCCAGTCTTCAGAGAAGATTTAACGGCATCAATGCCTTCATAGCCGTAGCATGAGCACTCAATGTCTGCACGTATCTTTACTACTGGTGACACTAACTTGCGTTTGATGTTATTCAGCAGCACTTCCTTTGTCTTATCATCGAGGCCACATTCATCGAACACTGAAGGTTCGGTCACCGACTGTTTGAAAATATCGTAGGCGACTGTTTTGCTGTTGTATTTCTTTTCAAAATACCAGGCCGTCTTCAAGTACAACTCCTCCAACATTTCGCTTGTGTCGTACTCAAGTATATCGGCGACGTGACGGAGTAACGAGTTTACGGCTTTCGCTTTGGCAAAACGTTCCGTGCACTTCTCCACATCTTCGGGCGAAACACGACGCTTCGAGAGATCTATGTAGCCCTTCTCTTTGTCCACACGTATGACCACCACAGGTTCAGTTTTGCCAACTCGGATAAGTTTGTTGATGGAGCGTATACGACGTCTGGACAACTCCGAAAGCAGAATCATGCCTTCGATATTGTTGTATTCCAGCAGATGCACGTACGCGCCCATCTCGGCGATCGAGAGCACATTTACCATGACGACATCTTCCACTTCCGGATACTTTTCACTGTAGAAACGCGAAGTGAGCGCCATTTTTTGTGTTGAATTATTAAAGTTTTGTTTTAAATTCTAAAATGAGCGATATTTTTCGCTATTATAGAAATTCACAGCAAAAACGTGTACAAATTACTTGTAGAAAGTTGTTCGAAGGGGAGATGTCAAAATTGCGAGTGACATTTTTATTCCGTTTTTGACTTTGCATTCGCAAAAAAAGCGGCATAAGAGCAAGACAACTATATGAACTTATTTTAATGGTACGCTTATAAGGCAGATTATGCGTAAAAAAACTTGGAAAATCAAAATGGGGTATTCACGATAGAAATTCTCTGATCACTGATTTCAAGTGCCGAAGCAATCAAGAATCAAAGCGTCGGGCATGTTTTATCTGTTATCAAACAACTCAACTGACTTACAGCTGCTTATGAGTGCTTATGAGCTTTGCATTATGTAGAATGTTCTTGTTCAAGCTCCAAAAGCGAAAATAATTATTAAAATTCATATTTTTTTATGATGCTATGAATAAATTTTAATTTTAATTTACAAACAAATAATAAGAAGGAATGTCAAAATCAGCTGCTATAACTCGTTAAACTGCGATAAACAAGTTTCGGAAACTAGTTTTGACTAAACGAATTTTAAACATAGTTAAGCAGATATTTAAACGAGAAAAAACACTTAAACGAGTTTAAATGGACCAATGTGTCGCAGGTATAAAGGCTGTTAGTTAACTATAACTTTATATGATTTGGGTTTTACAATGCTTGAGTTAACTAATGGCAATTTTGTTAAGACAATATGGCAACACTGTATAAAACATGTGTTTTTGACATTTGCATTAAATACTTTTCTTTGTGCACAATGGACAAAATGTATGCAACACAAAGTGCAAACGCGAGATGTTCCAATTTTTCGCAAAAAGTAATTGATTTCCTGTTGGAAATCGTGCAAAAATACAAATGCGTAATTGAATGCAAACAATCCAATAAATATCATGCGTACTAGACGGAGAAAACATGGAAAAAAATTGAGTCAGAGTTCAATTTGCCAGAAATCTATCGCGGACATCTTTGGCATCGTAGCTTTGAAAAAATATGGTCGTGATTATATTATTCTTTTGCGATGAGGAAGTGTGGAGTGTTTTAACCACACTTTCTCATAGTCCGAATAGCTATCAACACCGTAATCCCAATCGGAATCCATTATTATTTGTTTCACGTTTCTCTTTTTGCTTTTTTATAAGCTTTTTTCTATAACAGAAATCAGCTGTTCGTTAACTTATGGTTTAAACCATCACCACTGGTGGTTTAACCTCTTGTTAACTTTGATTGTGAAACTCAAATCTGTTAGTTAACCTCTCGTCAGTGGTTAACTAATGCTCGTGAAACTGGCCCTAAGGCCGTGTGCTATTCGGAAACTTTTCACTCGGATGATGAAATTTTGACAGTCTGAAAGAGAATATTTAGCACTTGTGAGGTGAATATGACTGTCAAAAATTCATGTAGCCCCAGGGGCTAGTATAAATTTTGACAATCGGAAAGAGAATTTTTGACACAAGCAAAAATTTTTTTTTTTTTTTTTTTTTATTTTTTATAGTTTTTATTTGTAATCTATCAAAATGATAATAAACAAATTTGCGAAATGATGTATAACATAACAGAGAGTATTGCATTCCATTGAATACAATCACTACAAAAGATAATCAAACATTGTTTAAGACATTCAAAGAATTATTTCAAATACTTAATTAACAGACAACATAGTTTACAAACAGGTGTTTCTCTATACTTATAATAATCTAAATGGAAGATCTAAAACATGAAATCGCTGGAGTCGCCTTGTTTCGTTGGTTTCATCCAGAAGGCAGATTGCTAATGTGTTGGTATGGTTGCTAAGCCGTTTGAGGTATCTTTCACAGAGTTTTCGGATCTCATCTTGAACTGTTAGAATGTTTAAGTCCTTATGTATTAAGTCATTTCTTACAAACCAAGGGGCGTTTAAAATCATCCTTAAAGTCTTGGATTGATATTGTTGTAGGATATTAATATTTGACTTACTAGCAGTACCCCAAAGTTGGACTCCGTAGGTCCAAACTGGCCTTAAGATCGCTTTATAGAGTCGAATTTTATTTTCAAGGTTTAACTCAGATCTAGAACCAAGTAGCCAATGAAGTCGTTTGGTTTTGTTATTTAATTGCTTGCGTTTTGCTTTTATGTGTTCCTTCCAAGTGAGGCGCCGATCTAAGTGCATTCCTAAATATTTTATGATGTTGGCCTTTGGGATTATTAAACCGTTAATAGTCACCTGAGGACAGTCACCTTTTCGCATTGTGAAAGTAGTATGTGCAGATTTTGAAGCATTAACTTTAATGTTCCATTTTAATAGCCATCTTTCTAGTTCATTAAGTTCTCTCTGTACAAGAGCAGATGCGCCATCTGGAGACGCATTTGAGGCCAGTATTGCAGTGTCGTCAGCGTAAGTTGCAACAAAAACATTGTCAACCACAGGCATATCAGATGTAAATATTGTATATAAAATTGGACCCAAAACACTACCTTGTGGCACCCCTGATAATATTTTGTGTAGGTCTGATGTATCTCCTCTATGTCTTACGTAAAAATATCTATCAAAGAGATAAGATTTGAGTACCAGAAAATAGGGAGTGGGGAGAAGATTTTTCACTTTGTATAACAGTCCTGGGTGCCACACCCGATCAAACGCTTGTTGAATATCCAAAAACACTGCAGAACAATACTTTTTTTCTTCAAGTGAATCCTCAATAACTTTGACAATGCGATGACACTGCTCCGGAGTACCATGATTTTGCCTGAAACCAAACTGATGATCCGGAATTATGTTGTTTGCTTCTATCCATGGATTCATTCTGCTCAAAAATATTCTTTCAAATATTTTGGAGAATGTAACTAGCAAACTAATTGGGCGATAAGATGCTACTTCGTTCTCTGGCTTATTTGGCTTTGGTATCATAATAATTTCTGCGCATTTCCATTGCGTAGGAAAGTGACCCAACCTTAATATAGAGTTAAATAGTTGTGTAAGGAAAAGAATACACTTTTTTGGTAGTAGTTTTAGTATTTTAGCATCAATTTGGTCATATCCAGGGGCTTTTTTATAATTTAGTTTCTTTATTTCTTGCTGCACCTCGTTTGGAGAAAAATTTTTAATCGGCAAATCCATTTGGCAAGGTACTTCTAAAAATCTCATAATATCGGCAGTTTGTTCAGAGCTATTATTATAATTATATGGCTTAAAAGTCTGTTGTAAATGTGCAGCAAACACATCAGCTTTTTTTTGTCAGACCTGCACCAGATGCCATTTACATCTTTTATTGGGGGATTTCTTAACGGAGGCCGCTTAATGTATTTTGTAGCTTTCCATAAGCTGTGATCACAATCAGTATGAGTATTTAAATTTTTGAGGAAATCATTGATAGAATCATTTTTAAATGTTTGAAGGCGCTCTTTTAGCTCTTTGGCAGCTTTATTAAATATGGTCTTGTCTACTGGGTTTCTACTATTATGCCATCTCCTGCGCAAAACTCTTTTGTTTCGTATAAGTTCCCTTAGCTCCGCAGATAATTTAACATTATTGCCATTTACCTGTATGTTTGTTGGTGTAGAAAGATACGCAGCCTCTTGAATGAGACAGGTATAATATTCGGCCGCATTGTCAATTTCTAATCCAGACTTTAATGATGTATTTAAATTGATATTTGTATCCAACCAGTTTACAAAAGATTCCTTATCCATTTTAGGTGAAAAAAGTTTATATTTTTCTGTTAATTCACTTAAAAAAGTGCTGTACGTTATAATAAAAGGTGAGTGGTCAGAACTTAAGTCATAGCTATCTAGAATGTCAATATGTCGCCTTGGAATTCCTGAGTATACAGCAAAATCCAACAAGTCTGGAATTTTTCTAGGGTCAGTTGGCCAGTACGTGGGCATACCTGTAGACAACACTGATCGATTAGTGGTGGAAATGCATTTATAAAGTTCTCTTCCTTTTGGGTTTATTAGTCTGGATCCCCACCACGGATGTTTTGAATTATAATCCCCGCCGGCAATAAATTTAGTTCCCAGTTGTTGAAAGAAAATTTTAAAATCATCACATTTTAATGTGAATCTTGGAGGGCAATATACCGCACTAATTGTAATGTGATCGTATGTACATTGGAGCTTGATGCTAGCAGCTTGTAGTGAATGTAACCTTATCTCCTCTAATACTTCATACCTAAGCGATGTTTTAATAATAACAGCAGAGCCACCATGAGCCGTGTCGTCAGGGTGGTTGGCACAATGAAGTGTGTAACCTTTTATGTTAAAATGAGATTTTTTCGTAAAATGTGTTTCCGAAACTAATAAAATGTCGAGTTTTTCCGATAGAAGAAATGCTTCAACTTCTTGCCTATGTTGGGATAAGCCATTAGCGTTCCAAACAGCGATCCTCAAATCTATTTGTGACATAAATTATTAATAATAACTGACATCATGCTAATCAAATTGTTTGTAAGTTCAAGTTGTTTATTCATCATGACTTCAATTTTTTGCAAGAAAGAGTTTTCAATTTGATTTCCTCTTACGATTTCTGAATAGGTTGTGTTATTGTTAGTCGTCGGATTGAAATTAGATTGCCCTAAATTCGGGAATTGTTCCGGATTAAAATTTGGTGTTTGCTGTCTTTCTTTACGTAGGTTTCGTTGGTTGATACTAAATGCATGTTGATTTTTAGTAACTAGCTCTTGATATACTCTGCAGCCTTTATAATTTGCTGGATGATTATTATTGCAATGAACGCAACTCGCAGGAACATCACGACTTTTTTGACAAGCAAAAATGAAAAAAAAAACACTTGTGAGTTTTTGAGTCGTAAAGATGTTCAAAATTTTGTGTTTCCGACAGCATAACAACCAGAATTGATAATTTTCAATATATATTAACAATTTCACAAATTTAATTAAATTCTTGTGCTAATGCACTACCAAAATCTAAAACGTCAAAATTTCTAGTTGTCAAAATTTCATCGTCCTTTTGGCACAGCAAAAATTACAATTTTATTTCAACAGACAGAAATTGTATTCAACTTAGTAAATTCTCTCCTACCACGAGTGAAAAGTTTCCGAATAGCACACGGCCTAAATGGTAGATAAAACCCCCCACAATTATCAATCACAACTCTATTATCAAAACTAGTACTGAAAACTATTTCAAAATATTTATTTGCATGCATATGTTTAAAACAAATATAGTTGCTTATATTGAGCATTATTAAACTTATTAAACAATTTTTTTGTTTTTTTATAAATTAATTTTGCTTGTGAACACATAGAACACAAAATCGTATTCGAAAAATCAATAACACTTCTTCAAGACTGTTGAAGTTAAAATAACTGTTGTGAAAACGCAAAATTGACTAATACCTGCGACACATTGGTCCATTTAAACTCGTTTAAGTTTTTTTTCTCGTTTAAATGTCTGCTAAACTATGTTTAAAATTCGTTTAGTCAAAACTAGTTCCCGAAACTCGCTTATCGCAGTTAAACGAGTTACAGCAGCTGATTTTGACATTCCTCTTTCTACACTTTCGTTGAGAACTATAGCGCTCTCACTCGAGCAAACGCTCTGAAATTTACGATTAAGTGTTGTTCGCTTATCCATATTTCTCGCTATTTTTATAAACTAGTAAAGAAAAATATTGAGTCTGTCATCCCCAATGGTTATATTTTAAACTACAAAAGATAATCAAGTTTCCTATGCCAATGTGTCGCAGGTATAATTGCATTCAAATCAGTTGTAGTAGTGAGTCATGAAATGCATATCAACAAAACTGAGAATTTTTTCGCGCTCACGCTTTTTATTCGAGAAATTGTGAAACTGATCTGACCAAACTAGTTCGGGTGTGCCAATATTAAAGCAGTACATGTCCCGAACTATGTTCCAAACAATTAAAAGGGCTTTACACTGACTGGCGGCTTAAACCGGAATATTTATAACTTATTAATGAATATATGAACTGCAGAATGTTCATCCGTGACAAGCAAATGTTTTGGTTTTAAATACTGGTGTCTTTGTTCTGACACCGACTATCCTTTTGAAGCTAGTCCATATGCTGGCGCAGCTTACCCTTATGATAAAACCATTGGCATAGGAGCACCTGTTGTTTTGCAATTGTTGGAATCAGTTACAAGTTCAGAAAATCATACCATATACTGCGATCATTTTTTTTTTTGTCGTTATATTTGTTCTGACGTATAAACAATGATATGGCCAAAAAAAACACAACAAAGAAGATCACAAGCTAAACGGACTCTCCGTTCTTGAGTTATGGAATTACAAACACAAATCAAGCCTTTTTTCTTTTTTTTTTAGCTTGAACCAAGGATTTCAAGTGGAATACCTATTCAGTCAAGTCTGCCTTGGTTCGAAATGGGGTGATAGATTAGTGGGATGGAAAGAGCATTCAATTGAAACATGTGTAGGATGTTCTAAGCGTGGTGGAAAGCCATAGAAACATGTGAATTTGAATCAGAGGCAAATGTTATGCCTTTACCTCAATCACTTCAAGTTATAAGGCAAACTCATCCACAAACGTCTCTACCATCAACTACAGCTTCAAGTCGTGAATATTGATGAATTTTCAGTTTCAGTTGATTAGAAATGAGGATAGAAAATTCAGAAAGGTTTAAAGCGTAGGACCATGGCCTGGCCGGGAATCGAACCTGGGACCTCTGGAGTAGCAGTCGAGCACGCTTCCAACTCGACTACAGAGGTCTATATCTTATATATATAGATTTCTGCTGATAAAAAATAATTTTTTACTGAGTTACGTCATGGTAATGTCTTGGAAACCATTGTTTATGTGTGATTTAAAGTGATTAGAATGATATTTTCTTATGTTTTAAACCTTTCAGACCCAAGTTAAGCGATTGTGAGATGTGATTAAGAAGTTATTTTTTTAATAGAGTCATACCAAACTTGAGGTAAATATCTAAAAGTATCAATTGTGGAATGTATTGTTTTGTTCAATGTGAAGTTTGAAATGAGAAATTATAATAATTGACAATTTGAATAATAATTTGAAGGACGCCCAAAGAAAAAGTTGCTTTCAGCGAAGTTATAACGATTTGTCGGAGTGGGTCTGAAAGGGCTAATTATAAATCGTTTTTAAAATTGTGAAATACTATATGATGTAAAAGAAACGCGTATGCTTTTAAATTTTTGTATAAATCAATTCCGTTAAAACTTAATTTTCACTACTACCTAAACAACATGTGTCACGAGATATTCAGAAAGTATAAAATATTTCTACTATCTGTGATCTTATTACGGAAATAAATTTCGTTAAAATTCTTTTTTTCATAACCTACGCTTCAAGTGTCACGATATGCTTAGTCCCGGTTTTGAATTTTCTTTAAAACTTGACGTTCACGTTTTTACACATCAAGAGTTGACGATCAATTATATGTGTATCATATACTGTTGATGCACAAAACGAATAGAAAAACTAGTGGGACAACGAACAAACACAAAACGAATTGCTCAAGAATTGACGGTACAGTAAATTGCTTTCTTTCCCTTTTGTTACGATTCCCGCACCAACGACCACAAGAATTGATCGTCAATTCTTGACAAGTGTAAACCGGCACTTAGATCACATGAAATATTTTTCAGATTTCGCAGTCCTATTTCTATAATTCTTGGATTCATGGTGGAATTAATAAGGTGGTCGCAAGGGTGAGAGCGAGAGTCCATAAATTTCAAGCCGAAGTTGACAGCTCATACAAAATCTGAAAGCGAAAATTGATAACAAGTAAAGCCGATGAAGTTGTTTTTATTGCTTTTCATCGATTTTGACAATTGTGGGTACTAAGAAGAGAGTACAATCAGCCCTGAAACAACCATATTAATTCAACCAAGCTTGGATTGAGAGTAAGAGCCCGAATAGAACAAAAGCGGCCGTCGGTTTTCGGGTGCCCTGTGCAACTTGCACTGAAGACATTGACGACGACAAGCTGTCAAATTAGGAATAGTTCTATATCGACGACACGACATTGCGACATTAGACCAAATTTCCTCCATAAGAAATGGATCAAATACATGTGAAAAAATTTGAAAGATGTCGTAATGTCGCTGTCTTTGTCAATGTGTTCAGTGCAACAAAATACATGAAAATGTATGAGCCCTTTTACATTGGTCAAGAATTGAAAGCAATTTTTCGAGTTTGTTGGCTAATTGTGGCGAATTGGCTGAGAAGGAAGGGGAAAAAATTTACGGTACGGTTGTGTCGTACTGTCAACTTTTTGGGTTCAAAAAAGAACGTCAAAAGTATATCTTCATATGAAATCAAAAAAGCCCTAAGTTACCAAAAATTCAAAATCGACTTTTTGATTGATTATGAAGCATCGTATCAAAATATATGTTCATGGAAAATTTTACACTCCTACTACTAAAAACAACGTTTTTGAATACAAAATTCAATAAGCTTTTCAGTGCAAGCGTAAAGCAAAACCCAAGCATTTTTTGCTTCTCCTTCAAAATTTTCCAAATGTAACTAAGGGCTTTTTTGATTTCATATGACGACATGCAGCCGTCAAAAATTAAATCGATGTAGAAATCCGCTTTGTCGCGTTTGAGCTGTGTTCAATGTTATTTTCTTACGGCTGTATTAATAAAAAATTATGAACCTCTTCTAAAGCCTTCTTAAGGAAAATATCGAAAAAAATTTAAAAACATTATTCATAAACGTTCAATAGCGTTCAAAGTCTCTTTTAAATGCTTTATAAATGAGAGAATTTTAAAAATGGATGAAACCTTTAACAAACCCTCGATAAAGCATTTTTAAATTTTATTTTGTTTTCATCTGAGAATAAATTATGTCAAAAATATATCAAATTGTTTCAAAATATATCAAAAACAAAGAAAATGTCAAAAAAGTTATTGAAAATGTTTGTTTATAAATGAGAGGATTTTTAAAACGGCTGAACGTTCAATAAACCCCTCATAAAGAATTTTAAAAAATATTTACTCTCATTTTTTTTTTTTTTTTTTTTTTTTTTTTTAAATTAAAAATATTTCAAAAATTGTGGAAAATATGTCAAAAAAATTCAAAATATATAAAAAATTCAAAACAAAAAGTAAATAAAAACAAGAAAATTTGTCAAAACATTTCAAAATATATACAAAATAAGATAATAATATGACAATTTTTTCAGTGCAGAGGGTAGCTTCGAAAAAATATTGATGTTTAAACATCAAAATGTTGACGAAATTGTGACAAATAAATGAAAAGTCATTGAATTTATCAAATACACAAACCATTATTGACACTCTTTCCACTTCAAATCGAAAGTGTTCCTATTTTAACTACAAAGCAGCTACAACATTTTTATGAATAACAAAATTTTAATAGACTTTTTAATATTAAAAATCTTTTTAACTATTGAACGTTTTAAAGCTATTTTAAGATATTTTTATGAATACGGCTGTTAGTTTTTACCATGAGCTGATGTTTCGTTTTGTGCGTCTGTGTTGCATTCACGTTAGTTCAAAACAAAATATGAAATTTTGTTGTCAACTTGTACCATTTACACACTGAAAAACAACGGTGATCCGCCAACCACTCCTATTCTGGACGTGTTCTCAGCTGATTTTGCTGAGAGAGGACCGACAACCGACAGCTGCTTCGGTTCTGTTCGGGCTCATGCTACAATTACAAGGTAGGCTCATTTTAGAATGACTGCTCAAATTTTAAATTTTCCAACAAAAAAGCTGTAGGAGCTACGAACGTCAAACCACATAGTAACAACAACAATTAGAAATACTCATACTGTACCACCATTTTGACAACTAGCTCACCCTGCTCTCCAATATGAGCCTATCTTGTAATTCTATCATGTTTGGGCTCTAATGTGTATAACGACATATATTTGAATATGCAGCCCTGGTTTGTAAGCACTTTTAGACCAGTTTTCTTATTTGCTCACTTTTTGACAAGATAAAATAGATATTCGAATTACATCCTTTTATCGCCGTTTGAGTGCGAAAAAGGAAAACATTTTAATAAGGTGTAAATATTCTATAAAAATATTGCGCGTGCTGTAAAAATTACAACTTACGATAATTAAATTTGAAGAATTTTGCTGCTAACAAAATTTTGCTTACAAAATAATCTCAGATCAGTTTGTAAAAATTTCATGTTGCTAATGAAGAAAAAGTTTGAATAGATCGGGAAGGATAAGACCACCGAAATTTGCATAGTTTTCTGTGCAAGTGCAGCCAACCGGCGGTGCAACAGCACGTTATCGAAAAAAGTAGTTAACTAGAGCAAGTGTGAAAGGGACAAAGCGTTTGTTAATACTTGAAATATTTTGTTTTGACAGAACACGCTGTGGTGCATCTTTCAGTTTTGCAGACGTCAGAGGGAGACAAATAAACTGGCTACTGTTTAGGAAAAGCGTAAAAGGAAAAGGAAGAAATTGCTCAAAATCAAAAAACAGAATCGTCGAAAGAAAAGAGATTGCAAGAAAAAGTAGACTCTAGCGAGTGACGGACGTAGAATTTAGACCATTTTGAAAAATAAAACATGGCTGGAAGAGGTGGTTTTGATCACGCTAGGTAAATATTTAAATAATTTCATAAGAAAACAAATGTTTTGGTGCATTATTAAGCTATATAACAATTCATCTAAGCTTGCTGCAAGTTTTGGTCTGGAAATTGTTTTTAAAGTGCTTTAATTGTGTGCGGAATTTGTAATTTTTCTGCGCTAGTGTCGTCATTGGGTGGCAAAAAATAAAACTGAAGTAGATGGAAGAAAAAATGTGGAATAATTGACGAATACAAGAAAAATGTTAACAATTATTGAGGAAATAAATTTATTCTTTGTTAATAAAAAAATTCTGCTTAACCATGCAAAAGTATTAAGGAAAATTTGCATAAAATATGAAAAGGTGTAGAATATCAAGAATTTCAATGCAGCAGCTGAAACTTTTTGACTTAATCCGCGTGGCTAAAGGGAACTACCTGTCTGCGAAAAGCCGCGCTCCAAAATTATGTAAACATTTATTGTCGTTCGCCAGGCTGCAAGTTGTTTAAAGTCGGTTCTTTAGATTTTCTTAAGCTGCTCGCTGTTTGCCGTGTGTTGGTATCCATCCATTCGTTGTTGTTGGCATTGTATTGGACACGTTTTCGTAAAATTTGCTCATACTTTGCTAAAATCTTATTTCTGAATTCTTTATAAATACATATCTATCAATATGTTGCCGTTTTAGGTATTTATTGTTGCTGCGTGAATTATATAAGTTAGCGTTGTTTATTTAGAATATTATTTTTTAATTCATTAGAACTGCAATTTTTATGAGACATAATTTTTTGGAAACTAGTTAATTTAATTTAAAAATATTTTCTATTCAACTTTTGCAGAGTTTAAAATACTAAGCTTTCCTTTATTAAAGCCCAAATTAAGCTTATTGTTATTTATTCTGTTCAAATGTGTTTTTTTTTGTTTTTATAAAAGATAATAACTGATTGTTGAAGCTACTTTAAATAACTGATTGCATTGAAAAGTTCTTAATTTTCTAAATTAACCTGCCAAAGTTATATTGAGTAGGTTCCTAGATAACTGAATAATTTTTCATAGGAGGAATTATTCAAGAGAAACAGCATGTCTAGAGGGAATGAATTTGAAAAACATCGCGTTTTTCCGAATGACAAAGGTCGTCAGCACACAAGACATTTTAAGTATTCAATATTCAAAGGTACGTCTTATTAAAAGATACACTTGCCGTTACTTGCATTTAAGCGTTCATTGATATAAACTATTTGTAAGCGATTAAGAAAATATAATTTAGTCCAAGCACGGATGTCATTGTGCGAACCAAGTAGTTAAAGGATGCAAGTTGACTTGTCAACAGTAAAAAAGCGCTTAAAGTTATCTTAATGACCCAAAAGCCAGGGAATTGGACCCGTACGAATTGAAACCGAGGGACGCTGAGAGACCTTTCTTTATATTTGAACAGCTGCTTTAACGGCAGAAAAGGGAAGGTTTTTTGCATCAAACTCTCAAGGGTGATGAAAAGTTTATCTATTACCACAATCTAAGCGTAGAAAGTCACCGGCTTACCATCAACACCAGTGGCAAAAAACTGCGATCAGCAGATTGAAATCTATGAGTTTAAGTTGACAGAGAGTCATCTACATCTTCTTACCGACTACAATTGATGCGCTTAAGCCGTGCCTTAAAGGAAAAACTGCCGAAATACTTTGAAAGTAACGTCAGTGATTTTGCAGCACGACAATGTTCGTCCGCAATTGCTTATGTGGCGTTTACAACCTTTGCTCGATTTTGGCCTCGTCTAAGAATTTGACATTCCTGTTTTGCGCTTGCTGGCGCCAGTTGGACACGACAAGCTTTGACAGGTTGTGCAACACTTAATCCTTGCAACGGAAATGTTGGTGTCTGCACATTGGGTGTTTTAAAGTTGTAGAACTTTGAATTGAAGTAAATTACTGAGATAACAATTCGAAACTGTTAACTTGCTTTATTAAAATGGTAATTTTATGCCATAATTTTTGTCCACAATACTAGTTACGCTCTACAGAAGTAACTATGGATGGACGATTATAAAACGCGCGGTAACATTTCCGAACTGAACCACGATTTTGGATATAAATTTGCAAAATTTGTAAGTGTTCTGGTGATCTGATCATTTTATGACCATTTAATTCTTATGGAAAAATGGAATATCTAAAAAAATACATTATACTTAAGGCAGTATTCTAGTCTAGAGGGAAAATTTTGGGTATAATTCTAGTCGAGGTCATAGAAAAATATATAAAAAAGGCCCACATCAAATTTCAAGTTAATCGGTCCATTACAAATTTAGATATCATGTAAAACGTGTTAGAAAAAGTAGTTTCGACAAAAATGCGTTTAAAGTTTTGAGCTTCATCTGAGCCGACTTAGTTGCTGCGTCACTAAAATAGCTATAATTTCGTAATAATTTAAATTTTAAAAAATCTTTTTAAGGACATATTTTTTAATGTTTAAAGATTGGAAAACATTGTTAGATTTTTTAAAATTTCTAGACTAGAATACCGCCTTAAAAACTATCGATTGGGAAGTCCCAGTTCAGTCTCAGTTTTCTCCAGATCTTGCTTCTGATTATCATTGGTTTCGATCATTGACTAGGTAGATATTGTCTAGGCTGAAGCTTCCATGCATATTGCAAAAAACGAGTCGAGTCGTGGATTGTATCTAAACACGAGCGATATTCGATTTTTATCCGAACGATGAGAGAAAATAGAGGCTTACGATGGACAACACTTTTTCAATTCCATTAAAATCAAAGGATGGTTCTCATGAAGAAAGCGCTATCATAGCTTTTTTTTTGTTGTTTTTGTTTGTTTTGTTTTTGTTTGGTTGTTTTTCGTTTTTGTTTTTTTTATTTTTGTTTTTTTTTTTGTTTTTTTTTTTGTTTTAATACTTCTTTAAAAACACAGCCTTGGCGAAAGGAATGCGGCACCACCCTCATTTACTGAATATTCCGTCTTTAAAAAGTAAATTAATAGTTTTTTATTTGTATATTAATTGCATTAAATAAGATAGAAAAACATTAATATTTAGTGAGACCACCCTTTGATTTAATGACAGCAGCAATCCTTTGCGGCATCTGCGAACAAGCTATCTACATTTGGCTGTTTTGCCGTTTGATTCGTGAATCAAAGCCTTTTTTCAAGGTTTGATTTTTGACAAGGTGCATTGTCTTCTTGAAATTGGAATTTATCTAAATTAGTGTCGCCTAAAATATGGGTTAACGAAGCCAAAGGTGCAGTTTCCAGCAAATTAAGTATTTTTGGCTGTCCATGCGGCCTACGCAAATTAACATTCCGCCAATCCATTCGGCGGTCATGTATCCCCTGATCATTAGATTGCCTCCCCATGCTTAATAGTCAGTACCACGCAGTCTGGATGGTATTCCTGACAAACTACACACCAGGTGTTACAAGTCGTACCTCTAGGAAAGAAAAATCAATAAAATTTACAAATAAATTTATAAATAATCAAATAAAATTTCATTAGTTCTTTAATCGTACTTTGGAAAATATTGTCTTTATTAAATTAAATCAATATTGTTATTTTATTATATACATGAATTGGTTTGACAAAAAGGTCGCCATTACTAAACGGTGTTTAAGCGTTAAAATTCGATTGGGTATTTTGGAGAATGCTTCTAAAGAAACTAGAAATAAATTCAGCGTAGAATTGATGCCGAAGTTACATCTCTAGCATCGAAAACTTTTAATGTGAGGCACGAGATACTGTTTATATCAGATTAAGTTCATAAATATAAAGCTTAAGTAACGAGGATATGTTTTCTGGGCAGAGATTGGCATTTACTGTCTATATTTCATCCGGAAACGTGTTTGCATTCGAATTATTTTGTATAGTGTCTTTATCTCATCTAAATGCAACTCTCTTGAATATTCAAAAAATAACCAACGTTGAAAATTTGTATCTAAAAAGCTATCTATCTCTGCTTTGGAGAATTCCCGGTCTGTACCCAAATTCTAAAGTTTTAGTCCAAGAAACCAAGAAATTTAGCAATCGAGAAAGTAAAAAATTCTCCTAGTTCATTTATATATTGATTATGTAAGAAAATAATACTGAAAGAATTTTTGAAAAAATATCCACAAAAAAAAGTTAATTTTTTAAGAATAATTTTTTAAAAAAATGCACATGCAATACATTCAATGCTCTCTGAAAAATCAGTGAAGGCACATTCATCTGGTGATATTTTAAAGTAATCAATGCTTTACTTTATAATAAATAGCAGTTAATTCTACAGTAATCATCTACAAATTTGCAATTCGAAAGGCCATCTCAAAACTTAAAGCAAAGATACTAGGGGTATTCACAGGTTGATGCGAATTGCAAGAATGCGAAAATGCAACATATTTTTCGCACTAACGCGTGAACATCAATTTTGTAACTTTACGATAGCTGAAAGAAATATATTGCCACCTTATTTCAAAATAACAAAAACTTATTAAAATCAACGTACAAACTTAGCCTTTTTAAAGTTTTACCCAGATGGCAACTATGCTTGATAACAACCATAAATTGAATCAGCTGTTTCGCATCACTGTTTGTTCGCTTTCGCAATAGGTTTGAGCAGTGCGTAATTCAAGAAGAGTTGAAAAATGGCTTCTAATGTGTTTGTTGTTGGAATGATGCGAAATTTCGCAATCTTGCATTTTCGCATCGTCGCAACTGCGTTTCGCACCAACCCGTGAATACCCCTACTATGATATGAAGTTAATCGGAAATATACTATGTTTTGTTATGCAAGAGAGAAGAACCGTTAATGTTAAATAAATCTATCATATATAAAAATTTTCAATTCAAATTACTTGCCTTGTTGAATCTGAGGAAATTTGATAAATAACCTGGGAAATCGTAAAACATTATTGATTGTTTCATCTGTAACTTTAAAAACCGATATATTATTGCGACGGGTATTCTTCAAATGTGGCGTCCGTGGCGTAGTTGGTTAAGGCCGCTTTACATTGTCCTACTGTGTGTTACGACATGTGAGATAGAAAGTATAACCGAATCTTATCACACTGTCATTTTTTAATTTTTGTATAAAGAAATTAATTTTTCTCTTTTAGACTATCTCACAAAGTCGCATTGCACTTTTATTCAATAAAAATTTAAAAATTGAAAATTCTTAAAATGAATCGGGACATAGCAGCTATTGTAAGCATTATAAGGGCCAATTGTGCATTAAAAATAGAAGCAGTCATTATTTTGCTTGCTTTTAAACATTTGATGAAATGTAACTTGCAGCTTGGTGATTTTCAATAAATTAAATTCGAAGAAATCTTATAAAACTCATCTCTGGTCGGATAGAATGTGTGATGAAATTAGAAACAAACCTAAAAATTAAAATGTATAACGACATGTCAAAAAAATCAAAACAGGTTCGAACACACTTTGCTTTTCGTTGTTTACACCATTCTACATTCTATCATACATGAAAATTTTGACATGTCGTAACACACAGTAGGACAATGTAAAGCGGCCTTTAAAGTGCGTGGCCGCTATGTCAAAGAACCTGGAGACCCAAGTTCGAACCCCAGCAGCGACAGAAAATTATTTGAATTAAAATAATTTTTCTGTACGGCCGCCACCTCTCTGCAGACAATGACAAACCTCAGAGAGTAATAAAAATGCCATGTAAAGCTTCTTGAGAATAAGAACATTCCGTTCATCGCCGTTCGGAGTTGGCGTTAAGCATGTAGGTCCATTTCTCGGTCAATTGTGTAAAAACTTAATAACACGCACAACACAATTGATCATAAGAAGCTAGGTCAAAGTCCTTTCAAGGGCTGAAATGGCCAGTTATTTATTTATTATTTTATTTATTTATTCTTCAAATATTCTATTTTTATTAATTGATCTTGAATTTGAAGATGTAATAAAATAAAAAATATTTTCAATAGTTTTGAAACCCTTAAAAATATAGCATTGAAACCAAATTTTTTCTTAATTAATTAAAAATTTCTTAATCTTTATTAATATCAAATTTACAAACTATATGAAAAATTTCAAAATTAAAAGTATAAAAAAAAACTTCTAATTCCATTAATGAAAAAACTCAATGTATCCACTTTTGCTAATTTATGAGTCAAAACCAAATGAAATTTTTACCGTTAGTCCAATTATTGTTTGATTGATTCAGGCTCCATTAAATATTTTGTAGGATAATATAAACTTTTTAGTTAAAATGAGGAAAATACCCGAAAGCAAGGAAAACAAAATTGTTGAAATGACAAAAAATAGTGTTTCAGCACGGAAAATTGCTAAATTGTTAGGTATTTGACACCGAACAGTGTTTCAAGTTAGAAAAATACGCAATACAATTGCTCCTGAAGTCAAAAAATCGCGACCGAGATTGCTTATCAATAGAGATGCTCGATGTATGGAAGGGCTTATGACGAACAAGCAAGTGACAACACTTGCCATCTTAAACAAACCCGTAAGTGGGTGGACTGCACGCAGAGCGCTTCGGAGAATTGGTTTGACATCAGCCGTTGAACAAAAGAAGCCAGCATTTTCAATGAAAAATGTAGCGGCGCGTCTACACAAGAAGCACAAGAATCTCTAGAAGCACAAGAATTGGAGTGCAGATGACTGAAAAAGGGTAATATGGTCGGACGAGACCAAAATGAACCTCTTTAAGTCATATGGAAAGCAATACTACTGGTACCGCCCATATGAAAAACTACAAAAGCACCAAGTAAAAGAAACCATGAAGCTTGGTGGAGGTAGCTTGATAGTGTGGGGGTGCTTCACTTGGAGGAATGTCAGGCCGTTGGTGAACATTAATGGCATAATGAGAAAAGGAGATACTCTTCGTATTTTGCAAGAAAATCTACCAGACTTGAGCTCAAAGCCCAGATCTTAATACGATCGAAAAGTTATGGGCTTTATTGAAAAAACGACTTGCAGGATACGAAAATACGCCAAAACACTTAGACGAGCTTTGGTTCCGTGTTCAAACGGAGTGGGGCAGTATTTCGCACCAACTAAGAAACTTGTTGAGAGCATGCCCAAACGAGTAGCCAGCGTGATTAAAGCCAAGGGACTTTGGACAAAATATTAAAAATATTACTTTTAAGAATTCATTTTATAACGTGCAAAAGTAGATACATTGAGTTTTTTCATTATTTGAATTACAAGTTTTTTATGCTTTTAATTTTGAAAGTTTTCGTATATGTTGTAAACTTGATATTTATAAAGAGCTAATTAAAAAAAATTTGGTTTCAATTGCTATATTTTTAAGGGTTTCACAACTATTCAAAGTGAAATGTGATCAACATGTATCCACATGTATCCACATGTGCTCGCCACTGTATGTCATCAAATCTAGATCTGAAAACTTTTTTCCAAATTCAGAAGTAAAATCATAGATAATATATATCGGTTCTTTGCACTTCGGGTAACATTTTTTGTAACGGTCATTTTTTCTAACTAAGCGCATTTTGTAATTCTTGTCAGTTGTAATTGTAAAACTGAGCGTTTCCCACGCAAAAATCATGCATTAGAGTGTTAAGATCATTATCAGCTCTGTCAATGTCGTTCTTTCAAGGGCTGAAATGAAAAATTAATTATTATTTTATTATATTGACATATTAACGGCGGCTAAAATGGTCTTTGAGTTGTATTCAGCAAATGACGCCAGTAATGTTTTCTTCAAATTCCGTAATCGTAGCTTACGGAGGCTATCCATGTAGGCTTTTGACTTTATGTAGCCGTTAAGGAAATGGCCTAGATGTGTGATATCACAAGGTCTACGTGGCCAATTGACCAGCTCGAAGCTTGAAATGAACTGTTCACAAAATTTTTGTTATAAATAAACCTAATAATTTTGTTTTATTATTAAGACTTATTGTTAAGCTCGAGGTCTAGTATTAGTTTATAAAGAAACAAACTAACAACAAAATCCCTATATAGAGTGATCACATACTAACAGACTAGACAGCTGATTCAATAACTTATCAGTAGTCTTGCGTTATTTTCGCTGTGATTCATTCACCTGCTTAAGTTCAAGTTAATCTATAAAATTTTGCAAACTTGTTCCTGGTAATATTTGGCCAAGAACAAATTTTTCTTTTTTTAGCAATTAGAGTTCTTATCTACTTTCTTCTACATCCCATTAGTTGGCTACCCAATCGTATTAAAGAAATATGATCGATCACAGCTTTTTATTACTAAAAAGTATTTAGTTGTGCTTTGGCTGTTACTCTTTTTTTCAACAATTTCATCTAGTTTTCAGCTTTTCTGATTGATATTTAAACATGAACCTTGGCGGTGTGGTAGTAGTTGTTTCGGAAAACTGACTTTATATTGTTCCAAACACAACTTATAAAATTTTAATTTTATTGGTCAGACTACCAGAAATTTGATTTAATTTAATGTGATCTTTATAAGATTTATGTTATAAATAAAACTCTTATTTATTATTTAGCTAGAGGTCAATATAGGTGTCTTTCTATGATTAAATGTTAAACAATACAATATAATCTTTCTCAAGATAAATTTGGCCGAAGAATAGAGAGTTTAATCGCGAACGATTGTGTGTCTTCGTAGCAGCATGTTAGCTTAAATTGAAAGATTCTCTTATTTCTTGGGATGAATCAACCACTGGCTACTGGTAAAAATCTTGCAAGTTAGATTTTATATATTACCTCAAAACTTATTAAAACTAAATACATCATTCATTGAGGAATTTAAAGTCACTATGAAGAACAAAATTTCTTACCCTTTTTATAAAAAAAAAAAATATAAGCATCCATAACTCATTTAGTTAATTCAGTTTAATTTAATATTAATCTGTTTTTTAAATTTAGAAACTTTGGTGGGGAACGGCCTGCTAAGCAGCTGCCCACGGAACCACCATACATTGCTTACGTCGGAAACTTGCCGCAAGGGCTGGTCCAGGGCGATGTTATCAAAATTTTCGAAGATTTTAGCGTGAAGAATGTGCGTCTAGTGATGGATCGCATTACTGATCAGTTCAAAGGATTTTGTTATGTTGAATTTGAGACGTTGGAGAATTTGGAACGTGCATTAGAACGTGATGGACGAATCAAATTGGATGACAACACGGCGCCATTAAGAATCGACATAGCTGATCGTAAGAAGAATGATCGGTAAGTTGTTATTAAAATGTTCCTTTGATTGCTTACAAGATCGTTCATTATAGTGGTGGCGGCGGTTTCCAAAAACGTGGTCCACCTAGACAAGGTGGAGCCGCTGGCGGCGGTCCTGGCGGCGGTCAGCAATACAATCGTGGTGGGCCTGGAGGTGGTAATCGCGGCGATAATAGAGGTGCGTACAATGATAATTATGGTCACAACGATAGGAATCGTGGCGGCGGCGGTGGAAGTGGTGGTGGTGGAATGAATAGAGGATACAATGGTAAATTAGCAATGAACAAAACTTTATTAATTCCCCCTCTTTTTGTTTCTTTTCTTTTTTTTTATACATGTATCTACTATTAAACACTTCTTGAACTCGATCCTCCGATCCTACGAACTACTCTGTTTTGATTTTCTGTCTTCTCCGTATTCCCCACACGCATGTGCACCTTTACGCTCACATATTTCCGCATTTAATTTGTGGTTTTTCAATGTTGCGTTTAAAAAACAAAAAACAAAACAGAAGAATCCTTTTCAGATCGACCGGCGAACAGACGTTATGGCAACTTTAACAATGATGAACGCAATTTTGATCGCAATCATCAGGACCGTAATAATCGGGAAGGAAGTTTTGGTGGTGGTGGCAGCAGAGATGGTGGCAACAATGATCGCTACAACAGCTTTAGCAGGAATCGCGGCGGTGATCGTGGCGAGCGAGGACATTACAATCCAAATAATCAACCCAACGATCGACCAGCAGCACCGGTCGTTTCCACTCTAGGTAATATAGGTAAGTCGTGAGAATTATGAAATTTCTGCTCAAAGTAAACTAAAATATTAATTGTTGTTTACATACTAAATGCTTTTGAAAAGAAACTCCATACTTTTTACGACATCTACTAATATTATTAATTTAATTTTTATTGTAGTTAAGTTAATAATGTTAACCTTTGTGCTGGCTTAATTTAGAATTATTAATTATTATTCGATAGAACTTATGATGTACTTGTACTTGAGAAACTTTTTAGAGAAAGAAATTATCATCTTTTTAAATTTTTTATATTAATCTTCCCTTCGTGCCTGATGAGTCCGGCTAGACTCCACATACATGCTCATTAGGATGCGTAAAAAAAAACAAAAAAAAAAACAAGAAGTTACCATTGCTACCGACTTAAAGTGAACCTTGATCTATGTTATGATAATTCTAAAAATATTTTGGCTGTCCGATAACCCACTAGTATATTTTTGACAGTTTGGAAAAACTTTTTCAGTACTATTATTTCCGACCGATTGTTTTTTTTTTTTAAACAACCACACAAGCCGAAATTTTTACGAAAACATGATTTTTGGAGCTGATTTCAAAATAATTTATCTCACTGGCGGTAACTGAAAATTTAACACAAATGTTCACAGTCATTTCCTTTTTGTTCACACTTCAACCAAGCTCTTACCTGTTTTTCGAAATAACACAATGCTTACGCATATACAGTCAAGGAAATAAGTGTACATACAACCCTTGATTTAGGGGTTTTATAGACTTTGTGAAGAAAATAAAAAAAATGTTTATGTCAATATTTAAGGCATTAATATATTAGTTTATTTATAAAATAAAAAAGCAATTCATTACCATAATTAAAAAAATAATAACAAAAACAGCAAAAATTCATAGGAAAAAAGTCTACATACAGCCACAAGAAATAAATACTATATCAAAATTTTATACAAAAAAACGAAAAAAATGTAAACTTTTAGTATTTGGTCGGTCCACCTTGGGCATCAATAACTGCTTGAAGACGGCGGGGCATTGATGTCACCAAATTCTCCGTAATATGCGGTGTTATATCGGCCCATGCACGAATAAGAGCGGTTTTTAATGTTTCACGGCTACTAATGTCATATTTTCGCACCAATTTTTCCAAAACGTCCCATATGTGCTCTATTGGGTTTAAGTCTGGTGACTGGGGTGGAGAATTCAGCTGTCTTGGGGCATTGTACAGGAGCCAGTCTCGAACAACGTGCGCAGTATGCTTAGGGTCGTTATCCTGTTGGAAAATCCATTGATTTCCCAGGCCCAAGCTATCAACAGATGCCTTCAGATTATGTTCCAATATGTTTTTGTATTGATAGCGGTCCATATTACCCTCGACAAAAACCAAACGACCCACTCCAGATGACGCAATGGCACCCCAAACCATAACGTTGCCACCACCATGTTTGACCGTAGGAATAATATTCTTTGGATCAAGTGCAGTGTTTGGTTTTCTCCAAACTTTGGATCGGCCATCACTTCCGAAAATATTATATTTACTTTCGTCGGTAAATAAAACACGCTTCCAAAAATCCATACCCTTGTCTAGATGTGCTTTAGCAAACTCAAGGCGAAGTTTACGATTCTTCGTTGAAATTAGTGGCTTTTTGCGTGCTACTCTGCTATTAAATCCAGCGTCATGTAAAGCGTTTATTATTGTTCGTGGAGTAACAAATATATTGGAACATTTTTCGACGTGTTCCGCCAATTTTGGGGCACTTATTTTCGGATCCTGGTTGACCACTTTAATAATACTGCGAACATCGCGTATCGAAAGCTTCTTCGGCCTGCCAGATCGTGGTTTATTTTCGGTACTATTGTTATTATTATAATTTCTAATGATCGTCTGTATAGTAGAACGACTTAATGTTCTGATTCATGGGCCTAAAGTTTTTCCTAAACTGTCTTAGCAATTTCTCCATACGATTTATTTTCCTTTCGAAGATTTACTACAATATTTCGAACTGAAATATGTATTTCTTTCCGATTTTCCATTTTTAAGGATACAAATATAAATAATACCTTCTTTAGTTATCACTTTTTCCACTTAAACAATGGTAATGCTTGTAGTTTTATTCAAAGCAACAAAGCTAACTGTTATTTCCCTTTCTTTCTTTTCATTTTCTTTTTGATATATGGAGTTGCCACACTGTATGTAGACTTTATTCCCGCTAATTTTTATGTTTTTCCCCAATTTTTTCTATGTTATATTTTTTTCATAAATATTTTTTCTTCAAATAGTCTTTATTATAAATGCCTTCAACATTGCTATAAATTTTTTTTCTATAATCGCTATTAATTCTCTAATACCCCTAAATCAAAGGTTGTATGTAGAGTTATTTCCTTGACTGTATATATACGTGGCATTCTCTGAGCATTTCTTCAAGCTAAATAAAATATCAGAGGCCCTACTCTGTATTGCGATGCGAAAAAGTAAAATCGCAAAATAGCGTAATCGGTACTCCGTAATGCGATAACAACGTGCGATTTGCTATTTGAATGTGCACCGCATTTCATTTTCGCAACGCATTGATTTACGTATCGCAATATGGCTTTAGAAAATCTTCCCAAGACAATTAAATTCGTAAATCCGAATATAACTTAGCAAAGACACAAACCATTATTTCTTCTCTGTACAAAAATTTCCAATCGGCAAAATTCTTAAATTAAATTACTTATTTGCATTTGTTTACATTTCAAAATATTTTTTAGAATTTTTCATAAATTTTTTAACTTTTTTTTTGTTTAAAAGTCGATGTCAAAGTGATTGCAGTACAAATGAAGTTAAATTCGTACCCAAAGTTAAATTCGTACTTTGCGGAGAAGTACAAATTAACTTCGTTGTGTCGTGAGTTAAATTCGTATCAAAAGTTAAATTCGTACTTTGCAGAAAAGTACGAATTTAACTTTGTACAGAGAAGAAATAATGGTTTGTGTCTTTGCTAAGTTATCTTCGGATTTACGAATTTAACTTCACGCAGTTAGACAATTACGAGTAGTTTAATCCACATTATTATGGCGGTCGTAACCCAACGCGTTAGCGTCTGTCGTCTGCAGACAAATGATAAACTTCAGATAATAAATAATGTCATGTATAGCTCCAGAACATGCACATTATCCGCTCGGAGTTGGCATAAAACTAGTAGGTTCCGGTCTCGATGATTTGTGAATAATCAGCCCCATCATGAAAATTTCTACCCTGTAATTGTAAAAGGGAGTTTCCGCTTTTAAGATAGCAGATAAAGACATTGTAATGCTTTTGCAAAAGTAATGGGGGTCGGCCATACATATTAACCCCCCCCCCCCGTCCCTCCCTTAAAACCCCCTGTTCAGGGGTAGGGAATAAATATAAAAAAAAAAACTGAGCAGTTCGTGAGTAGCTCGTGAGCATGATTTTACTACTCTGCTTATAAGTACACTGGAGCCTCGAGTTGTGTTGTTAATGCGTTACAAAAACCGCGAAGCAACTCGAAAACGACGCAACTTGTATAAGCACGTTTTTGAGGCTTATCGCTTAAGCAGCTTAATGGCCCATGGTGTAATAATAATAAGGTGTTAGTGAGTTTGACACTTCTCTCTCAAAATGATTAATTTATGTCGTTCCGCTCCTGTCAAAAACAGCTGACGGTGAATTGAAATAAAAATAAATCAGCTAACATACAGTCGATCGAAACTTAATGCCATGTCCTTTTCTTTTGATGGCTATTATCAGTTGAGACATTGAACATTCTTTCATGGCATTCGATATGTTCTTGAAGCAGACGTGAATGCAAGAAAGTTTGCATGCTGGCCAAAGATTCATATCGGTGGCTCTTCCTGCGCACGTTTTTAATAGAATGGCAAAACCATTCAATGGCGAACTTGGCAAATGGGCGAAGACAACTGCAACACAACACTGCACAATTAATTGCATTAAATATTTATTTATACTTAATTCGCACAATATCCTATTTTTGTTTTTATTATTATTATTTTTTTCCCACATAGGCCGGCCTTATTGGTGAGATAAGGCCGGCTATGCTGGAAAAAGTGGTGCAAAATTGGACCGACATGATGGTCTTCATAAGACGCAGTCGCGGTGGCTATATCCACGAAATTGTGATCAAACACTTAATGCCATACAATTTGCGAACTAATGAAGTTAAAATATTGGCCTTTTCATTAATTTGTCTGTGTTTTATTTGAAAGAACAGTTGTATACCTCTAAAAACACCTTTTATATTTATTTTTTAATTCAATAATATTCCTCATAAAATTTTCTTCAAGTCCCTTTACTCTAAGAGAACGAACACGGGTTAATATTTTATATCAACTTAATAGATTATGTAAATAAATAACTATTAACTTAATAATCAATTTAAAAAAAATGTCTCTGTTTATATTTTTAGATGACAGTGAAAGACCACGACTTAACCTAAAACCACGTACCATACAAGCGCCTATAAATGCGCTGGCGGAGACGAAGCAGGCGGCTGCAATCTTTGGCGCTGCCAAGCCACGTGAGGAGAAACTCAAGGATTTACAACCCGAAAATGCTGCTGCAGAGCATGATGAAGACAATTGAATGAACACAAAATAAAAACAAAAATACCAACAGCAAAATTATTACTAACAACAGAGAATATATTTTGTTTTTTCTTCTATAGCGAAAAACATTTAAAAAGAGCGAGATATACAAAGGAAATAAAAGCGATTTCTAAGCAAATAATATAAAAGCGAAATACAAAGTTTTAAATAAAACAAGCGAGTGAAAAAAAATCCATTAAAAACCCCCGCTAGGTGTTGCATTTGCGCAGCCACATATACATAGGTAAAAAAAAGAAAAGTTAGCGAAAAGGACTCTTGATAGAACAGATTGAAACTTAATATTTGGGAAAAGTTAAATATATTTAATATATATATATATAAAGAAGGCACGTAATACAAGAGGTTAAAAGAGAAGGCAAATTTTTGAAAAAAAGAAAAAAAAACATTTTTAAAGCAAAGATATTTGTATTAATATTAATTATAAACATTATATTAAGGAAAAAAAAAATATTATACAATATTATTAAAAAAAAAACAAAATAAATTTATAATAGATCCCAAACACAAAACAACAAACCGCTACAAATTTAATACATCTTCTAACTTTACATTAATTTGTATAAACAAGCAGAAAATAAAAACAAACAAAAACTAAACTAAACATTTTTCAATTGAAAAACATTATAGAAAACCTTCTTAAAAAGTTTAAAATATAAAAAAATCCAAAAACTAAGCTGACGATTTTATTACTTAACTTTATAATTGTAGCATATTAAGTCTTAACTTAAATAAGTCTTAAACTACATAAATCTATTCTTAATATAGTTTTTCCCGATTAACGTTTAATTTTGTTGCTAGCTCTCGCAAACTTGCATGCCCTACACTTCAATCACTTCCTCAATCTCACTCGCTCTCGCTCTGACAAATTTTTAATTTTTAAATATTTTTTAAATAATTTCGGTTTCCTTCAAGTCTTCTCCGTATCAATTTTAATTTTATTTGCTTATTGTTTATTATTTTTTTTTAATTTTAGAATGCATTTGTTTTGACACTTAAATAAATTTAAATAAATTAAAAAAAGGTAATAAATTAAAATAAAAAAATTAAAGTAAAGAAAAGTAATATTTTGTACACAAACCAAAACAGCAAAATTTATTAAAATTAAAAAAAGTGCATACAATTAAAGTATAAAATAATAATTAATTAAACATTAACTATGAATAATTACTTTTATATAAGTATATATTATATACAAATGCATACAATTATTAATTTTATGATTAATAAAGTAATAATAAATAATATAATTGAAATCACTACAAGAAAATACATTTTTTTATTTAAAAAAAGGACTTCTACTATGATTAAAAGAGAGCGGATCATATATGATATACTTTTACACTGCCTGCATTTTAAGCCAGATGGATTTTGTCGGTTCTTTTAGAATATTAGATATTTTCTAGTATGAATGTACTCTAAACGTTTTGTTGTATGTGGGTTTATTGTGTTGTCTGCAGTGGTTTGAATATTGTATTTCATAAAAAAAAAAAAAAATAAAAACAAACTGGTCATTTCAGCCCTAGAAAGGACTTTAACCGAACTACGTATGATCAAATTGTGTTGTGCGTGGTATTAAATGTTTGTACACAATTGATCCAGAACTGGACCTACTAGTTTTATTCCGACTCCGAACGGCTAATGTGCATGTTCTCAAGAAGATTACTTACTCTCATTACTTACTCGCATTTTTACTCTCTGAGGTTTGCCATTGTCTGCAGAGAGGTGACCATAGAAATAAAATATAAGGAAGTGGTGTTCTACTCACACACACTATACGTGTGTAGAAGGATTTTTTGCCGATTGAGTAAGCGAGATAGAGCATGTTTTTTGACATAAGCTCTTGCATTGGTAAACAAAAAAATTGTGTGTTGAAAAATTATTAAAATATTAAAAAATAAGCGATTGTCATTGCTATAAATTGTTTTTAAACGAAGATAAATAAAATATAAAATTAAATAAACATGCGTTGTGCCGTGAAAAAGTGTGAAAGTACACAAAGAAAACATAATAAGGAGGTTTCATTCCACAGGTAATTTTGCATTCACCTGATGTTTTTCCAAAACAAAACAACATTTTACGTATTAAATCGGTTGTGTTTAAGTGAATTCTATTTAGAAATTGTAATTTTTCTAATCAGAAATATGTTTAATCATGAAATTATAGTTCGTTGGTTTCCCGCCATTTGTGTGCATGAGTGGCATGAGTCATCTGCAAGAGCTTCTGTCAAAACACAAGCTCTGCTTCATGAGCGCATTCATTCTTTAGGGGGGCAAACATAAGGGCCTTAAGTTTTTTTTCATATGAAGATAAGTTTTCATCAGGGACCGTAACTGTTATGACTTTTTTAAAAAAAGTCAATTAATAATAGTTATTTTTTGACCAATTTTTTTGGTCAAAAATAAAAGTTAAAAAGTTACTTATTTTTCCGGTCAAATACATATATAAGTTAAAATTTGACTTTTATTTTTTCGGTCAAAAATAACTGTTAAAAGTTGACATTTGTTTTTTGAGGCAGAGTATAAAGAATAGAATTTATACTTTTGTTATGATTTTCACTCTTAACAGAAAAGCTAACAAGCATCGCACTGCTTTATTCAAATATCGAAAAGACACATTTTTCCGCCTGACTTTTTGAATTGAAATTTCGAAAATAACAGTTATTTTCGGTAACTGGTTTTCATAGTTATTTATTTTTTTTACAGATTTCCTCAAATACTTGATTTGAAATCAAAATGGATTGGCGCCCTAAGGTTGGATGCTCGTTTTGTAAGCATCAAATCAGTTGTATGCTCAAACCATTTTTATGAAAATGATTACATTGGCTGTTCAAAGTCGAGCCGAAGATTATTTCCGTCAGCGGTACCATTCCTTGACGCTGTCGATAATACAATGTAAGTTATTATCGACAATTAAGTTATTATTATTAAGTTATTATTATTCTACGAAATATTTACAAAAAAAATTTTTATAGTGACAACCGTATGTTAGCTACCTGCAGTTGTGTGTTTCATGAAGCTGAAGGGAACAAGGAAAATTTGAAGATTTTACAAAATATTCAAATTTTACCACTTAGGGTTGCAATTTTAAAAAATCTCCCAGTAGACGAGAAAAACCCTGATGGAGGTAACACTGATAAATTAAAAGTTATTGAAAAAATTACATTAAAAAGAGCCATGGCGTCCACCGATGACTTATCGTCTTCCCCATGTAAGAAAAGAGCAAAAAATAAACTTCGGCTGTTAAGAAAAGTTGTTGAGAAAAAAAATAAGAGCATAAAAATACTTCAGCAAAAACTTCGCCGCAACACAAAAAGACTTGCTTCTCTAAAAGAAATTATTTCAAAAATTAAAAGTAAAAATTTAATTAACGAAGAAACCTCCGAAATATTGGAAAATTTAGGAGAGGTGAATGCGGACCTTTTCAATAGAAAACTAAGAAAAGTTAAAGGACTTCCAAATACTAGGATGTATCAGCCAGCCATACGATCCTTTGCTCTAAATTTAAATTTTCTCTCGCCTAAAGCATACGACTTTGTTCGTGAAAACTTCCAAAACTGCTTGCCACATTCTAGAACGCTTGCTAAATGGTACGAGAGAATTGATTGCTGCCCTGGTTTCACTAAGGAATCTTTTGAAGCGATTAGGGCAGCCGTAGAAGAAGCCAAAAATATCAACGACAAAATTATTCTTAACTTAGTTTTTGATGAAATGGCTGTTCGAAAGTAAATTTCTCTATAACTATATTATATTTAAATTCAATAAGTTAACTTAAATACCATTTCAGACACATAGATTGGAGCAGTAAAGGACCCATCGGATACACTTTTATTGGAGATGGTGACTGTAGCAGCACTGAGGCAACGCAGATTTTGGTTTCCCTGGTCGTCTGCATCAACCGAAGCTGGAAAATACCAGTTGCCTATTTTCCAATAACATGTCTGGATGCTAATCAAAAGGTAAATATAATTAAACATTGCTTAGAAAATATTTTAGAGACAGGAGCTGAGGTAGTTGGGGTTACGTTTGATGGAGCTGCAGTAAACTTCACTGCAGCTAGGCTTTTGGGATGTCAGATTCCAGATATAAGTAAAGAATGTGTTTTCCAGCTAGATTCGTTATCAAGTAGATTTTGCATTTTACCAGATCCTTGCCACATGGTGAAATTAATTAGAAATTTCTTTGCTGAAGTAGGAGAATTTTTAGATTTAGATGGCAAAATAATAAAATGGCAGTATCTTCAGAAGTTAGTTGAATTACAAGAAAGAGAAGAGTTACATTTAGGGAATAAGTTGAAAAGGGCCCACATTTATTTTTCAGATCAGAAAATGAAAGTAAGACTTGCAGTGCAAGCTCTTAGTAAATCCGTAGCAGATGCTTTAGACTTTTGTAGGGAAGTACTGCTTCTACCAGAATTCGAATGTAGTGAAGCTACGGTACAGTTTATTAGATACATTAATAATACGTTTGACATATTAAATAGTAGAAGTATTTATAAATTCGGCTATGAAAAAGCCATTTGCCATGAAAATATAGGTAGTTTAGTTTCGTTTGAAAATGATTTTGTTTCCTATATCAGTAAGCTTCGTTTTCTAAATGGTCAATTAGTAGTAAGTAGCCGTAGAAAAACAGGATTTGTAGGTATAGTTGCATGTGTTAGGAACATAAAAGTTATTTATGATAGGTTTGTGGCTAGTGGACTTCTATCATTTGTACCATTTTATAAATTAAACCAAGACCATTTAGAACTCTTTTTTAGTTCAGTTCGCTCTCATTTAGGTCATAACGATAATCCTTCCGTTAAGCAGCTTAAAGCTGCTTATAAGAAGCTGATTATCAGATGTAAAATTAGGGAAGGAGGTATAGGTAATTGCATTCCATTAGAAAATATAGAAATTTTAAATTTAAGCAGTTCGAACCCCGTTAAATCGAAGAATATAGAGTCAAACACGACACAGCAGGGAGTATTTTTAAGAGTCGTTGATTGTGATGAAATTGAAAATAGCTTTTTAAGCGATCATAGTTATTTTGCAGATCCTAGTGTTTTAAGTGAATATACAGGTCATGTAGTTAGGTATATAGCAGGGTTTGTTGTGTATAAGTTAGAATCAATTCTAAAATGCAATGAATGCAAAATAGATTTAAGGGGTGAACTGAATCAGCAATCATTGATTAGTTTTAAATCGAAAGGGTATTTGAAAATTCCTTCTAAATCCGTAGAAGATGTTTGTATGATAGCTGAGAAAGAACTTCGTATTCAAACGAAGTTGTTAGATAAAAATAAATCTATTTTGCATCGAACGTATTATAATAGAATTTTACTAAACACACAACATTCCCTGCTTGGGAACCCCATTTTTGAAGGCCATATAAAGTCGTCAGGGCACTATAATATCGTAGTTAAGTTATTATTAGAATTTTTTTTAAAGATACGTTATTTTTATAAAGGGTGATTTTTTTGAGGTTATGATTTTCATGCATTAGTATTTGACAGATCACGTGGGATTTCAGACATGGTGTCAAAGAGAAAGATGCTCAGTATGCTTTGACATTTCATCATGAATAGACTTACTAACGAGCAACGCTTGCAAATCATTGAATTTTGGCCCTAGAAAAGTTGGCAGAAAATCCGCTTTTTTATCGACAAATTTTGTTCAGCGATGAGGCTCATTTCTGGTTGAATGGCTACGTAAATAAGCAAAATTGCCGCATTTGGAGTGAAGAGCAACCAGAAGCCGTTCAAGAACTGGCCATGCATCCCGAAAAATGCACTGTTTGGTGTGGTTTGTACGCTGGTGGAATCATTGGACCGTATTTTTTCAAAGATGCTGTTGGACGCAACGTTACGGTGAATGGTGATCGCTATCGTTCGATGCTAACAAACTTTTTGTTGCCAAAAATGGAAGAACTGAACTTGGTTGACATGTGGTTTCAACAAGATGGCGCTACATGCCACACATCTCGCGATTCTATGGCCATTTTGAGGGAAAACTTCGGAGAACAATTAATCTCAAGAAATGGACCGGTAAGTTGGCCACCAAGATCATGCGATTTGACGCCTTTAGACTATTTTTTGTGGGGCTACGTCAAGTCTAAAGTCTACAGAAATAAGCCAGCAACTATTCCAGCTTTGGAAGACAACATTTCCGAAGAAATTCGGGCTATTCCGGCCGAAATGCTCGAAAAAGTTGCCCAAAATTGGACTTTCCGAATGGACCACCTAAGACGCAGCCGCGGTCAACATTTAAATGAAATTATCTTCAAAAAGTAAATGTCATGGACCAATCTAACGTTTCAAATAAAGAACCGATGAGATTTTGCAAATTTTATGCGTTTTTTTTTAAAAAAAGTTATCAGGCACTTAAAAAATCACTCTTTATAACAAAAAGAATGAATGAAAAGCCAACAGTTCGGCAAAAACTTCATAAGACCATCCATTTTAAAGGAGTTTAATTTGTTTAACATGATTTATTCTTGTGTTTGCTTATTGTATTATTTGTTGCATTTCATTTACGTATATCAAATATATAGTTAATAATACTATTAAGTTTTATAATTACTAATTTTTTTGTAACTTATGCATGTTTTTATACTATGTTGAATCATTATATTTCTTATAATTTCATGCATGCTTTATTCTCAAAATGAATTTTTATAAATAATTGAAAGTAGTGTTGAATAATTTTATTTTTATTCCAAGTTTACGTCTTTTACTTCATTTAACTAATATTTGTCTTTTTTTATGGGTGAAATAGGCCTACAGGGGAACCGAACACCCAAAAAAAAAATCGGTAACGCACCATGTTGTATACCTCATAGGTGGTGTGGAAATACAATAAAAATTATAATAATAATAAAAAAACGTCTAAACATCAAAAAGTTTTCGCCTTTCTTTACTACATAACCGAATGCGGCCCTGTTTGAATGTTCATGTGTTGGTATTAACTTGATTGTATTTGTAAAATACTTCATTTCTGTTCAACTTCACCGCTTCCTTATCTCTTAGTTCTTTAGAGGTGACGGCCGAACAGAAAAATTAATTCAATTGAAAAAACTTTGTGTCAGATGGAATTTGAACCAATGTTCTCTGGCGTATGGGTCGCGCACTCTACCCACTGTGACAAATAATTTATTTGTGGCGGCCGTATTTCATCAAACAAATAGAATTATCACGTGAACACTTTTGGGTGATGATTTTTTTTTCGATTTTCGAAGTGGGATGACAATAGAAGAATGCATGGATCAACTTTGCTCTACTTTTGATGATGAAGTACCTTACCCAGCGACTTTAAAATGCTGGTTCAATGAGTTCGAGCGTGGTCGTTGTTCTCTCCAAGACAAATTTCCCAGGTGTGAAGGTTTTCCCAGAACGGCTGTTGTGCCAGAAAACATCGATGCTGTGCGTGAACTGTTGGAAGCAGACCGGCATGTGACATTCCGTGATATGAAGTCATCCTTGGGCATTAGTCGTACTAGCATACATTCTGTTCAAAATTGAAGCGGACTGTGCGAATGAAACAACAACAGTAGTCATAAAGCTATGACTTTTTTTAAGTCTGGTAACACTTGTAGGCTTGGACGTTAATTTTTAGCGTGATTTGTCACGTAGTTTCTTATTGCTTTGTAGACAAGTTCACCTGAGAATTTCATAATGGAAAAAAAAATTGAGCAAATGGTGTGTTTGAAATTATGTTTCACCAACGGAATTTCTTGTCTGAATGTATTAAAATGTTGCAGAAAACCTATCTACTCTATCACGTACGCAGGCATTTGAGTGGTACAAATTATTTAAAGAGGGTCATATATCAGTTGACAACTTGCCTCACCCTACTCGACCAGCAACATAAAAAAACGATGAAAATGCTATGCTCGAAAATCATTGTATGAGATAAAGGTGCCGAGCTTGATATATCAACTGGATCGGCACATACCATTTTACATGATGTTTTAGGCATACAACTTATGCCAAAATTATTGTCGCTCAGGAAGTGCTTTTAATGGATGATCAGACATTCTGCGCATCATTACTGGTGACGAGACTTGGGTGTACGAGTATAATGTCAAAACAGCTCAACAATCTGCAGAGTGGCGTCGAAACTCAAAAACTACGACAAACTCGTTTTAAAATTAAGGTGATATTTGTTGAAATTGACAACTGTTACTTTGCAGTTTATAACTTGTTATATATAAATTGAGTTGGCTTTATTTATTTTTTGAGTTTAAGAAAATTTGCTGTTTGAAAATTATTTCCAAATAAATGATCGTTAAATATAGTCATATAAATCAAGCCGTGTTTCTTTCCTCGGAATCCATCGATTTTAACAGGTTATGGGCCCAGGATAAAGGTCCTCAAAACGATATTGTGTATAACCGACTATATTCGAAATGGCAAAAGCAACAATCGAAAAGCTGACGACATCAAACTACCAAATGTGGAAGTTTCGCATGGAGATGCTGCTATCACATGCCGATATTTGGTATGTTATCGAAGACCATGTTCCAAATCGATGTTCCAAGCGATTGCAATGATCTGTTGATTACGAGCAAGTAATCCATATCCGGTCAAAGCAATATGCACGAGATATGTGGACGACGTTCGCAGATGTATACGAACGAAAAAGTTTATCTTCGAAATTATATCTCCTCTGCAAGATGTACAGCTTACGTTTCCAGGATGGTGAAGAAATGCGAGAACACATTGCCAAAATGCGGCAAATGAGAGATAATCTGCAGGACTATTTGCGGATAGAAGGTATAAAATGGCAAGCTACGTTTCCGTACTCACCACAGCAAAGCGGCGTTTCTGAACGTAAGAACCGTACTCTGGTCGAAATGGTCCGTGCAATGCTTGAAGATGCGAATCTTAGCAAGAAATATTGGGGTGAGTGCGTAATGATTGCATCATATTTACAAAATAGAATTGTAATGCACAATGAGATAAAAACTCCATACGAGTTGTTAAACAAACGAAAGTCAAATGTAGAGCACTTAAGAGTGTTTGGATGTGTTGCATTTGCGCTGGTACCTGGTGTTAAACGACAGAAACTCGACAATGATTCCAGGGAAGGATCACTTGTTGGTTACAGTGAGCAGTCAAAGGAGTACAGGATTTTGTATCCAGAAACAAATACAATTGTTGTGAGCAGAGTTGTCAAGTTTGACGAAAAAGGTGTAAGAAGCAACTTGAGAAAATGTAAGCAGAACGTCACAATACCATTAGCAGTGGAGGAGTCTTCATCTGTTGAAGACATTACAGAAGTAGATTTTGAATCAGCGGACTCATCGGGGGAATGTGGTTATTGGTCCTGTTAGACCAATTCTCCGAAGTTCAGAGGGATTAAAGAGGCAAGTATCAAGTTCAACTCATTTTGCGTGTAAAGCTGAACCAAATTCTTGGTGCGAAATAGTAAAACTTGAGGAGGAGAAGCAGCTAAAATGGAAAGTTGCTGCTGATAAGGAAATGAAATCCATAAAGGATTGGTAAGAAGCCGGTCGGATCCAAATGGGTTTTTAAGATTAAAAGAACACCAAATGGAGAGTTTCAGTATAAAGCCCGCCTTGTCGCGAAAGGGTACACCCAACGTTTCGGAGAAGATTATGACGACACATACGCTCCTGTAGGTAAACATATAACCGTTCGAATTTTGCTTTGTATTTCAGCCAAAGACAATCTCAAAGTTTTCCTCTTTGATGTAAAAATTGCATCCCTTAATGGTATCTTGGAAGAAAAAAATTTACATGATTTAGGTTATGATTATCAGGAAAAGAAGATCATGTGTGTCGGCTGAGGAAGTCATTGTATGGATTGAAACAAGCAAGTAGAGCATGGAACAAGAAAATTGATGATGTACTACAATCAATGAAATTTAAAAAGAATCCGGTTGATAATTGTTTGTATACAAAAGAATGCCACAATGGTGAGTTAATCTACTTACTAATCTATGTTGATAACATATTAGTATGTGCTCGCACTGAAAATGAAATTCAAGGTGTTTATAAAGACTTGACAAAATGTTTTGAGATGAAAAATTTGGGTGAAGTTGTTTTTTATTTGGGTATGCATACAATAAGAGATGAAGCCGGAAACATTTATTTATCGCATTAAAGCAAAATTAAAGAGTTAGTACAATCAATGAAATTAGAAGAATCAAAGTTTTCTGCGATTTCCATTAATACTGATTACACAGTGCGACAAAATGGAACGAAGTTAAAATTCCTGGGAGATAATGCTATTTTTCTGGTAGGTCTTGTTGAGTTAAAGAATGTTCTATACTTGAAATTTGCCGGACACCCCCAAAATCTGGACTTACGGTAAAAAAACCGATTTTGCCTACCTCTGCCCTTTTATTGGCTTATAACTTACCTGATTGCCAACCGATTTTAAAAATTTAACCGGATCCTGAAAGACGATATTTGAACCTTTCTAACGATATATATATTGTTTGGGACAACTTGAGAAAGCTGTGTGTATTTACTCTGCAAATACAACTTTTTTTCAATGGTTTTGACTTTTTTCAACTTTGACGATTTTTCTATACACTAAATTATATTGAGACCACACTAGTCCTGTACGGATTCATAGAAAACATTTATTAGAAATTTTAACGCAATTTAGTTTTTAAAAATTGGTCAGTAATTGACAAAGTTATTCAACTTTTAATGAAAAGAGTTTTTTTCCAAAAATACATTTTCGGTATGACAACTCAAAAATGTTTGCTTGATCTTTTTTTTTTTAAATTGGCATCACTAGTTTCGCGTTGTAATAACCAGCAATACTCCTAAATCATATGTCCGTGAAGATAACAACCAATTCTGACAACCAATTCCATTCTCACCTCGTTCTATCAAATTTTGACAGTTCTTCAAACGTCAAATGCGATTTTTTAACAATTTTTTTGGACAACAGTTTTGTGTTTTTGAGGCGATGGACAAAAAGCGATACAGTAACTCAATAAAAAACAATTGGAAAAATTTGATAAAGCAGGTAAGTAGATATTTTATTGTAGTATTCATATAAAACTAAATGAAATCATTTTCTTCACACATAGGATCAGGAAAATTCGATGTACATTTTTGTGGACCTGGAGCTTTTTGGAGTTGTTGGGCATAAAGCCTCCACAAAGATCAATGTTTTATGCATGGACAAGTTGGAAAAATATACATCTTTTTGATGGCTAAGATTTAAAACTAATAACTTTTTCCATTGTGTCACAATAGGCCTTAATCTCTGGGGCATGATTTCACTGGATGCTTCTTGGACCTCCTGGACAGAACGTGTTGCGCAAAACATAGGATTGATACACCATCAAGTAGGTATTCACAGTATCTTTCAAGTGATGTTTGAATTTTTGATGTATCTCTTCAGCTTCTTCCAAAAACCATGCCAATCTTTCCTGGACCAAAATGGACACTTCCGTTTTAGGAGTTGTTGGCTATATTTTGAAGCAGGAGCAACTTCCATGGTACCAGCATCAATCAGGTATGTATGCATCTTTTTGATAGCATTTATATCAAGATGATAACCCTAACCGTTTCTCTCCAACAGCCTTCATCCTTGAAAAACTCAGATTTTGGACAAGTCTTGAGGATTCTGGACACAGGATGATGGTAACCTGGAAAAATTAAAAGCCATCAAAAAGGTCTTTACGTAAGCTTTCATTTAATACCAAATTTAATAATATTACTAGCTCGTTTCTGTAACTCTTACCGATCGCAGTTACCGACTGAAATTACCGATTTGACGTCATTCTCACCTTCACTGTTTCTGTAAAAAAAATTGTCGATCCCTATTCCATTCACTAGTTCCAAATCGGTAATATGACATTTGTTCCAATTCTACTTCAATAGGAATCGCTTAAAAAAGTGTTTCTGTACGAAAAGTGACAAAACTTGAAATCGATACTTTTCTCACTGACTTTAAGCTAAGTGAGAACTCTACCGATTGCTATAATGTTGTTGAAACTATGAGAAAGCAAGTAATCAAATTTAACTTTTTGAACCGAATACAATTTTATTGCTGTAATTTTATACAAATGAATATTTTATTAAAAAAAAATTTTTTAATTGTTTGAAAATAAGTAGCAAAACATAAACATTTAAGGTGACAGCGTGTTGTAATTTACGAAAATTTATTAACCGGTTTCAATGAAATCGGTATGTTAATGTAAAATAAACCGAGTGCAAATGTTTGTTTACTTTCATTATACATCACCAACTTTTAGTTTATTTAATTTCTTGCTTTTTGTTTGGTTTGAGTGGTTTGTTTGGTTTGATTTTTGTTTGAAACAATATGAGTGAGAAAAATGAGAAGGTAAGTCAAGTTAAGTTGTTTAAATATACAAGTTATATTTAAATGAATATAATTGTTTAACAGGTAAAATCCGGGCGAGTTACAAAAACTCAGCGCCATCGGCTCTTGGAGCTGATGAAACAACACCGGCACGTTGGAAAGGGCCAATTCACTTCAAAAGATGCCAAAAAGGAGCACAACGCTGTGTGGGATGCAGTGGCGGAGGAGCTAAATGCCATGGGTGGCTCCCATAAAAAAGCTGAACAATGGAAGAAGGTTTGTGATTAATTGAACACAATTAAACGAAAATTATGAATCTTTGTATATTTGCAGAGTTCGATTGATTGGAAATCGTCAGTGAAGCAGCAATTTGGGCGGCACCGAGCGTTTTCCAACAGAACGGGAAATTTACCATCGTCGGAAGGTCCAAAGGAAGTTGATGGCCTTGATAAGGAAGTCCTTGATTTCTTTTCAAGAGATGTAGTGGACGGAGATGGCGTTACGCCTGAAGCTGGATTTGAGGTATAGTTCAATTTAAGTTAAAAACTAGTAAGAAGTGATATTCGACTGGTCCGAATTTAAAATACCCCCAAGACCGAGCCAAAGTATATGTAAATTCTTAAGTAGTCAATAAAATGTTTTTTTGTAAAAACATGTTCGTCATAGTTTTAACAGAAAATAATCGCTTTTATTTTTTGAAAAAGTCACTTTGGATTGGAGTTGGGTGTGGATACTCAGAGTAAGAACATGTTATATATCAAAGTTCATATTATATATCAAAATTCATATGCAAAATTGCAAGTCCATATATTAATTTTTTTAAATTCTAAGAGATTTTATGGTTTTAATTAAGTCACTTTGTATAGAGGTAGGCGTGGTGTTCATCCGATTTAGCTCATTTTCGAAATTGACGACATTTTTTACATAAAAGCTTAAATATCGAATTTCGTGATAATAGCTTGAAAATTACGGCTGCAATCGTGATCACAGACAAAAAAATTAGGAAAACATCATAAAACATATAAATATCATTTGTAATGAATTCAACAATAATTCTTTAAAAATATTTCTGATTTTCTTGCAAAGCAGCAATAACTTTGGTACTATAATTTCGGGTTTTTTATTTCTTTTGCACAAAATAGTTAAAAAATATTCTTAATTAATTTTTTTGGGTTTCCTAATTTTTATCTCTGTAGGTGAAATATTAGCAAATATTTCCAAAATATAAAATTATTAGATTAAATATGTTGTTTTTAATTTTAGCCAATGGTTGAAATTGATCTCGACGAAAATATTGAGTGGTTAGACGACAACCAAATTGAAGACCCACACGCTGACCAGGACCAGCACAATATAAGCGGCCCACCACCGAAAAAAACACCCAAAAGTCGTGGGCCTACCTCCCAAAGTTGTTTGGAGGAAGTTCGAAAAGTTTGCGATGAGAATCAAGCTCAAATTATGGAAGCACTAACCAAAATAATTGGGCTCATCGAAACTCAGAACTCAATAATGACTGAGATGCTGCATGCCATGAATCGAACCAATTAAAAGTAAATGATAATTTATTAAACTTTTGCTTTAGTGTTACTTACTTTTTATCGGTTTCAGATTATCAACTTAAGACTGAATTTTTGCACCATTCTAGTTTAACCAAGTGCCTGAGAATACTTTGTATTGTTTGTTTTTTTTTAATTAGTTTATAAAGCCGTTTGAACTAGGCTAGTTTATTTATTTATTTTTAAGTTAAGTTTTTGTATACCTAAAAAAAATATTTAATATATATAAAATATACAAAAAAAAAAACAATATTACGTTTTTGACTTTTTATTAAGTTTTATTGTTCTCAATTATTTTCAACAGAAAGAGACGGTTAATCTATTTAAAAATTACATATATAGTTTCTTCAAGTATGCTCTTTCAGAATCTTGCATTTTTTGTAACAGAGTATAATAATGTTTTTTTGCTCAAAATGTCGCGCACTAAATACAAAACAGTCATAACCATGATACAAGTATAACAAGGAGAAAGAAGATACGTACAAAATTCAAAGGAGATGGTCACCCCCAATAGTTTTGCATTCAAAAGTCAAATTTTGAGTTGTGACTGTTTTGTATTTAGTGTGCGATATTTAAACTAAGCAAAAAACTTTTCAAAACAAAAAATTCTTGCAATTCATAAAAATCGTGTGAAATTTTTCAGAGTTTTCGACAAAAAACAAAAAATTAATAAAAATCGACTGTTCAAGACAAATTCTTACAACAAAAAATGATAAGAATTGGCCAGAAGATACGCGTGAATTTTTTTCAGACATTTTTGTGAAAAATTTTTGGTTTCAGACCAATTTACTCATATATTATGACTCTAAAAATAGTTGCGTGTTATTGACTGTCGAGTTGCTCTACCTTCATTTAATACAGAGTTTGAGATAATCGCATCCTCTATATTTACAGATGGCAAATCATTTATGATGTTTGCTTCGGGAATTGGCAAATTATGCTTTCTTCTAAAATTATGTAGAGTGCAGCAAGCATTTATGATGGAGCCGGCGAAAACAGGAGAGACCATTAGGCCTCGATCTCCTGAAAGACATGCAAACACTTTTTTCAATACCCCATTTAGCCTTTCAACGCAATTTCTGGCCTGAATATGGGTCTTATTAAACTGCTCCTGGCTTGCACTTTCCACATTTCTATATGGAGTCATCAACCATGGTTGCAAAGGGTAGCCTGAGTCGCCAATTAGCCAACCCTCAGAGACTCCATTTGCAGTGTGCTTGCTGTGGAGAAAAGCTTTTAATATATTGCTTTCCCAAATGAAAGCGTCGTGAGTACTTCCACCAAATCTGCCATTGCATCCCAAAATCCGTAAGTCAAAATCGCAAACCAATTGGAGATTCTTCGAAAAGAATCGTTTGCGATTCAAGTAACAGTATTCCGTTTCCGTAGGGGGTTTTTTGATTTTAACATGAGTGCAATCAATTGCACCTAAGACACCGGGAAATCCAGTAGCATTAAAAAATCTGCAATATATAAAAAAATGAATCAAAATTTATGTTCTTTTTTTTTCAAATAAAGTACCTTTCTTTAACCACACGTTGATCTTCATATGTGGTAGGGAATACAATGTATTTTCGCATTAAATGATTTTGAATTATCATTGTAATTTTATAAACTATGCGGCTTATCATAGTCTTGCTCATTGGGCACACGAAGTCCTGCCCTATATCTCGCAGGAAGGAACCAGTGGCGTAAAAATGCAAGGCTGCGCATAGCCGAAGTGGGTTTGGAATAAACGTACTTCGTTGCCCCCTTTCCAAGTAAGGGCGTAACTCACTTAGTAGTTCAATTGCAGCATCCTTGGAGAACCTAAATAGTTCCATGAATCGCGCTTCAGGAATGTAGAATGGATCCGTGGTGTCCCTTAAGTGGCGCCTGTGAATTCTCAGCATATTTCTGCGATCGTGTAGAGATGCGTTCATAATAACAAATACGCTACTCATTTTGTTTAAAGTTATAAACTGAGAAAATATGAAATTGAAAAGCAGTGTTTTTAATATATTTATTTATTAATATATTTTTTATAAACATATAATGAAAACAAATGCAAATAATCACCTGCTTGTCATCTGTTTCAATTTCTTGACGTTTCTTTCCGATTTGTGTTTCTTTCTATCACAGACCGAATTTTTACCGATCTCAACGTACAGAAACAGCAGTTATCACGAAATCGGTAACTTTCAATCGAGTCGATGTGACGTCACACAAATCGGTAACTTACCGATTTGGTTACAGAAACGAGCTACTGTTCTAGGGGTTATCTTGTGAAAAATTTAGTAATTACGGAATTTAAATTTAAGTTTATTTTCACAACATTATTTGCATTAAAATAGAAAATTAAACTTATTAGTAAAAAACTTAAATTATTGTAAACATTATTAATATAAAATATAAATTTAGATTGATGTACTTGTAATAATATTGGCCTTAATTGGCTTTGATTTTATATACATGAAATAAATAAATAATTATTTATTAATATATCATTATTAGCAAGATAATTTCGTATTATGTTTTTGTTAATTTTATTCAAATAATGTTTTGTAATTTTTAAAATAATATAGGATATGCTTATAAGAATACCAACATTTGAGGTGCATATTTCTTTTTTGTTAAAGTTGTTTTCTTTTCGAACTTGAACAAGTATGTCCAAAAATTATCGGATGCATATTTTAAAAAATAAAAAAAAAAAAAAATTAAAAAAGTTTAGATGCTAATAAATGATTTTTCATCAAAATATATTCCATATGTATTTCGGTTTGTAACCACATTATTCAAAATGGTTTCACTCTTAAATATGTAGCTTCAAAATGACCTTTAAACGATTTCCACAATGTTTCCCGCAAAATTTCTTTAATATTTGATCTAAGTAATGAATCTGTTTTGTGATCAACACACGAACAACACACTCAGTGCAAAGGATACCAAGAACACAAAGCAATGCTCAAAACAACAACACAAAGCTAAGCTAAAATCAACAAAAATCATGCCTAACAAATAAGATCGGAAAAATGGTCAGATATCGCAAATTTATTTTATGTCAGTTACGAGGCGGACACACATCCATGCATACAAATGAAAAACGGTAAAAACAGTGGATATTTGGCCAATTTGAGAACGTGTGGGATTTCGGATGCTTAGGTGGGATTTTCTACTGTGTCATAATTTTTTTAAGTGTAAATTCTTAGCAAAACCAAAGAACTAAAATATATATCTAAAATAAATAAATATATATCTAAAATAAAATATATATAAATATATATAAAATAATATATATATAAAATATATAAATAAAATATATAAATATATATATATATAAAATAATATAATATATTATATATATATATATATGTATATATAATATATATATAAATATATATAAAATAAAATATATATCTAAAATATATATATATTATAAAATATATAAAATATATCTTAGTTCTTTGAGTAAAACTGGTTGGTATCACTTTTTTGTAATATTTCAAAATTTTTCGTTTAATTGGTGTTTCATTGATTCTAAATATGTAAGAAAGGGATATGTATATTCAAGAGGCTTAAAATTAATGAAAATAAGATCCTCATTTGAAAACAAAAATATAAGCTCAGTTTCATTTTGATGCAACGAAAGAAATTTACGATTACTTCATTACACTTACACCGTGGCGTCCGTGGCGTAGTTGGTTAAGGTGCGTGGCCTCTATGTCAACGTACCTGGAGACCCGGGTTCGAACCCCAGCATCGACAGAAAATTATTTGAATTAAAATAATCTTTCTGTACGGCCGCCACCTCTCTGTAGACAATGGCAAACCTCAGAGAGTAATAAAAATGCCATGCAAAGCTTCTTGAGAACAAGAACATTCCGTTCATCGCCGTTCAGAGTCCGCGTTAAACCTGTAGGTCCGGTTCTCGGTCAATTGTGTGTTCAAACTTAATAATACGCACAACACAATTGATCATAATAAGAAGTTGGGTCCAATTCCTTTCAAGGGCTGAAATGGCCAGTTATTTTTTTTTATTTATCATACACTTAAGAGAGTTTTTATAAAAAACGCAGTGTTTAACTTTTCGTATTTTTTTTTTTTTGTGGAAAGTTTGTTATATTTATTGAAAAATTTTATTATGTACATTATTAAACTATAAAATTATTATAATGTTAAAAAATGTAGGGGAGGATGTCCACCTAAACACGTACTGTTTAGGTACACTACTAAACACGTTTTGTTTTTAGGCTATACCTTTGGTTCAAAAAATAATTTTTCAGAGCTCTTGGTTTCATTTGGAAGCTTAGTTCAATAACTAACAAGAATTTTAATCAGAATTTAAAATTTCCAAAATATATAATTTTGGCAATCGATCTAGCAAAAGTCTCGAAATCGACCGCTGAAAAATTCGGCCCAGCTACTGAACACCTAAAACAAATCGTTGAAAAAAAATTAGAAAATTAAGTAAAAACACTAGTTTTTGAGAGTTTATAAAAAGTTTATCCTATCAATAGTTCACAATGACTCACTGAACTTTAAACAAAAGAGATTTGAATTTCTTTGATGGCTGCAGCCATCGCATCAGAATTTATATTCGTTCTTCTTTTAACTCTTTTTAAGGCGACGTCATTCTAAAACTTTATCTGAACGTGGACGAGAATCACGAAAACTATTTTAACTAATTCCAAACACTATTTTCAATCATATAAATGACAATTTTTTAACTGAAATTCTTTTCGGAAGGTGGGCCAACGTTTTGTTCAGTAGGTGGGCAGGTGCGCCATCATGATATGACGTGAAATATTTTTTTCCCATTTCTCAATATTGTTCGATTGCTCGTCGAATCGTAAAAAATAAACATTAAATATAGAATTCTACTCATATTCACCTTTTTTAATCGATAAGAAACACTCTAAAATTCACTAAATAGAGATGAACTATTTTTGCTCAGCTTCGTTTTATTCGAATATTTTATTTCTCAACGGCCGTGGGGCTAAAGTAGCACGCGCATTCATCTCAATCATTTATCAAAAGTGAACATTCAATGAGATGTTACTGCGACACTTTACACATTGGAGCATCATACAGACGTCAGAACTTACAGCGTTCAGTAGTAGGTGGGCCTGTTTAGCAGGTAGCCATCATTATTTCTTTTCAAATTGCATAAAGAATCGTTATTGGTATAAATATTTGGGTGGGATTTTTTGTGGGTTTTTCGTGTCATTTTGGTGGGATAAACAGGTCTAAATCGGGATGTGATCGGGATTTTTTAATAAATCAGAATCACATCACTGGTTTCATTCATGCATTCGTCCCAAGTTCTACCTGCCACTCGCAAACAATTTTAATGCGCTCGCGGGAGAGTGAAAAAATGTCTCAACTTTACTCCGAAAAGAATGCTTAAATTTTCAAAAGAGCGCGACAAAACTTTAGCTTGTTTTGTTGATTCAGATTGGGCTGGTGATCATTTGGATCGAAAATCAACCAGTGGTTTTATGTTTTTAATGGGTGATAGCGTAATCTCATGGAATACTCGAAAGCTGTCACTTTATCTCTACTGAGGCTGAGTTTGTTGCAGCATCTCAAGAAATTCTGTGGATTTTCCGAATCCTATCACGATAACCAGAGTTGTATTCGAGTGGCGCTATCTGAAAAATTCAGTGCACGAACCAAACACATTGATGTTGGATATAAATTTATCAAAGACCTAATAGCAGAAGAGGTCCTGATAATGAAGTACTGTCCTTCAACTGAAATGATAGCCGATGTTCTGACAAAGCCTCTTCCAAAAGTTAAATTTGAAACACTTAGATATATTTAAATTTATGACCAAGTGACTGTTGAGGAGGTGTGTTGAAATTAACACCTGTTACTTCGCAGTTTATTACTTGTTATATATAAATTGAGTTCGCTATGTTTATTTTTTGAGTATAAGAAAATTTTCTGTTTGAAAATTATTCCCAAATAAATTTTCGTTAAATATAGTTATATAAATCAAGCCGTGTTTCTTTCCTCGGAATCCATCGATTTTTAACAATATTGACTGCTTTCTTCGATTCTCAAGGTCATTAGTTGAGTGTTTTAAAGCGTTTACTCAAGAATATTCGGCGAAAGATGCCAGAATTATGGAAGGAGAATTCATGGTTCTCTAACATCACTCATTGTACGCGATTATTTGGCCAAAAACAATGTTAATATCGTTTAACAAGCACCGTTTTCGCCAGATATGGCCCCGCGTGACGTTTTGCTATTCCCCGAACTCGAATTGTCGCTTCGTGGAAAACATTTTGAGAAGATTGAAGTCATTAAATGGAATTTGCAGAGGGAGCTTAAGGCCATTCTGAAATCGGCCTACCAAAATTGCATTCAAAGAATGGAAAACCTTTGGGATAAGTGTATCGCCTTCGATGGTGATTATTTTGAAGGCGATAAAATAAATATTGAAGAATAATTAACCGTTGTTGCTTTATTTGCACAGTCCGGTTCAATGTTGACCCCGAGGTATAATTATCAAAATGCGTTTAAGGATACGAAACAGCTTTGGGAGCGTTATGTCGATACTTGGGCTTCTATAACGCAGGATGAGTACCAAAAACTTGTTGAAAGTATGTCTACTCGTTCTTCAGTTGGCAATTAAATCAAAAGGAGTCTATACAAAATATTAGAATTACTAGGATTGAGCTATAATGATCATTTTATATATCACTCCAGAAGTGTGTAAATAGGTTGGATCGAAGTATAATTTTTCAATAAAACTGAATACAGTTACGTTTCCTTTTATGTTGTAAACAAACTTTAATAAAAATTAAAATATTTTAAAATTCGTAAAAAAATTTTAAAAGTAACAGACAACCTCTAATAAATCTAATTTTTTTAGTACAGCCAACTTTTTTATTGTTAGAGATATGCTTATTATTTTGGTGTTATTGAAAATGGAATTGAATAAATTACAAAATTGATATTCAGAAAATATTTAATTTATCAAGCGAAATTCTGAGAAATTGGCACTCAAATTTGAAATTTAGTAGTTTTAACCGATTGATTTCATCTTCACACGAGCACAGCTCGGCAACGATTAAGTCATTGGAGTTTTCTTACATACCGTTAGAAAGGTGATTTCATAGCCTTTGCAATGATCTCTCAAAATAAGTTTTCTGTGAGTTCGTTTTGCTACTAGAAATAATAATGTGAACCAAAATCGTGAATTACTAATTAACCCCGTAGCTCCTAAGAGCATGCAAATAGACCCCTCCCCTCCCATATGATTTTTTGCTCCACTCGACACCACCTTTCACCTCCGTAAATAATTACACTCAGTTGCGGGACACCCTGATAAAAAATTGTTTTATTTACTCGATTTACCCCCTTATACGACTCATAGGACTATTAAAATAATGTATTTTGCATCTATAGATGGTTCTTCAAATATCTGCATACTCAGCTTGCGTCGACATTTAATATAAAATAAATAACTGGCCATTTCAGCTCTTGAGAGGAATTTGACCTAGCTTCTTATGATCAATTATGTTGTGCGTGTTATATAAGTTTGTACACAATTGACCGAGAACCGCCGACTCCGAACGGCCATGAACGGAATGTTCTTGTTCTCAAGAAGCTTTACATGGCATTTTGAATTCTCTCTTAGGTTTGCCATTGTCTGCAGAGAGGTGGCGGTCGTACAGGGAAATTATTTCAATTCAAATAATTTTCTGTCGCTGCTAGGAGTCGAACCCGGGTCTCGAGGTTCGTTGACATAGCGGCCACGCACTTTAACCAACCACGCCACGGACGCCACCGCCACTGTACACTGTGAGGGTTTTTCCACACTACCTGCTCTGGAGCGTTTTTTTGGAGGTTTATTACTTTTTCTTGTAATACACGCATTTCCAGTATTTCTCAACATTTTATTTTTATTATCTTTCCACTTTTCTATTTAGATTTTCTTTTTGTGCCTCTGTTACACTTATCAAATACTTTTGAGAATTCCTCTCCTAATATAAGTCCTAATATATGGACTTGAAATTTTGCAAATAAGCTTTAATACGCACTCTGAGTATATAATTCAACGAAACCGAGTAAAAACCACGCCTACCTCCCATACAAAGTGACTTGATCAAAAAACAAAACGCGAATATTTTCTGTTAAAACTATGACGAAAATGTTTTTTCAAATTATCATTGACTGCTTAAGACTTTGAATATATTGATCTCGATGCTGATTTTCATCGCAAAATTTTGTTCAGTGATGAGGCTCATTTTTGGTTGAATGGCTACGTCAACAAGCAAAATTGCCGCATTTAGAGTGAAGAGAATCCACATGAGATCCTTGAGACGCCATTACATCGACAAAAACTGACTGTTTGGTGTGCTCTATGGGCTGGTGGAGTCATTGGGCCATACTTCTTCCGAAATAATGCTGGAGAGTCAGTTACCGTTAATGGAGACCGGTATAGAGCCATGATAACCGACTATTTTGTTCCCGAATTGGATGGCATGAATGTGGATGAGTTTTGGTTCCAACAAGACGGCGCTACATGCCACACAGCGCACGTCACAATCGATTTATTGAAGGAAACATTCGATGAGCGCATAATTTCGCGGAATGGACCTGTCAATTGGCCACCAAGATCGTGTGATTTGACACCATTGGATTATTTTCTTTGGGGATATGTGAAGTCGCTCGTCTACGCCAACAAACCAGAAACGTTAGGGGACTTGGAGGCCAACATTCGTGGCGTTATTGCCGACATACGGCCCCATATGCTCGAAAAAGTGGTTGAAAATTGGACCTGTAGAATTGGCTTTATTCGAGCCAGCCGCGGCGGCCACATGCCCGAAATCATATTTAAACATTGATGGCATAAAATTATCCTTCCAATAAAGCCAAATTGATGGACATTAAAACGATTTTCTTGTGTTTTATTTCAATTCGAAAAACAAACCCCTAAAACCCCTTTCTTTTGTTTTTTTCGCTTCATAAAATTTGCCGTTCCACAGAGTTAAAATGCCATGCAACGTTTTTCATTGTTGTAGCATTTGCCATGCTGTTATTATGTGGTGGCCAAACTGAAATAATGGCGATAAGAATTTTTTTTATATTTTCGTTGCCAGGCGTAATAGAACATCTATGCTGTAAAATAAAATTTACAGTAAAATAAATAATAAAATTTATTACTATGTCTCCTGAGTGAGTAATAATTCCATGCAACGATATTACATTTTTGTTTTACTATAAGTTTTACTGTGGCGTCCGTGGCGTAGTTGGTTAAAGTGCGTGGCCGCTATGTCAAAGAACTTTGGAAACCCAGGTTCGAACCCCAGCAGCGACAGAAAATTATTTGAATTAAAATAATTTTTCTGTACGGCCGCCACCTCTCTGCAGACAATGGCAAACCTCAGAGAGTAATCAAACTGCCATGTAAAGCTTCTTGAGAACGAGAACTTTCCGTTCATCGCCGTTCGGAGTCGGCGTTAAGCATGTAGGTCCGGTTCTCGGTCAATTGTGTACAAACTTAATAACACGCACAACACAATTGATCATAAGAAGCTAGGTCAAGGTCCTTTCAAGGGCTGAAATGGCCAGTTATTTTTTTTTTTTTTTTTTTTTTTTTTATTTTATAATTTTACTATATATGTATAAGCTGCTATCTTCATGACCTGACGACCTCATAATTTTTTTTCTTATTTTTGTCGCAAGGCCGAGTATACATTCCTCATTTTCCTTTTTAAACATTTATCCTAGCTTATATACTCACCGATTAAAACTTCAATGCAATGCCCCGATTTTCAGTGAAACAGTGTTCAGATTTCGGTCAACATTTTTGGGTATTTTTCGCAAAAATCGCCATAAATCCTATATTTTTTAGTAAATTTTAGAAAATTTTATTTTGAAAAAGACTTGATGTACTCTAATGATTCCAGGGTGGCCCAAATAAAATTTTTGTCTTTTTTTTTTTTTAAATGCAATAAAGTGAACAAAATTAATTTTTTTTCATATATTATGGCTTTATTAATAAGAGTAAACATTCTCCTTAATTATGGAACACAAAGTAGTTCAAGTGGCTGTCTCGGCTGGTTTCGCAGTAGCGCATTCTGTCATTTTAATTTTCCAAGATCTTGTTGATCATCTATTGACCTTAAGTGCTTGAATTGTTTCCGGATTGTTGGCATAACATTCGTCCTTAAGGGTTCCCCACAAAAAAAGTTCAAAGGGGTCAAATCGCAGCCTTGAGGTGGCCAACTGATATCATGACATGGGCTGTGTGGCATGGCGCGTCATCCTGCATGAACCAGAGTTCCTCCAAATGCATGTTTCCAATTTCGGTAAAAAAAAGTCGGTTAACATGGCTCTGTAACGCCTACCGTTGACTGAAACGTTGTTCCCAGCTTCATTTTCTAAGAAAAATGGTTCAATAATGCCACCACTCCACAATCCGCACCAAACTGTCACTCTCTGTGGATGGCTTCTCGACAATAACGTGCGGGTTTTCCGCCTCGGTAAAATGCGCCTCGTCAGAAAAGATGATTTTTCGCCCAAAATCGTTGCCCAATTCAGGGTGTTCTATGGCCCAAACTGCGAAGCGATAACGATGCGGATGGTCGTGCGCCTTGAATTGCTAAGTCAATTGGACCTTGTAAGCGAATAATCCGAGATTTTTGTGCAGAATTCTCCTCAGGCTAGAGCGTGAAATGTTGAGCCCTTGAGATCGATGGCGAGTTGATGTTCGTGGATTAAGTCTCACACACTATTGCGCCACATTTTCGTCTGTGCACACCGTACGACGACGGGGAGAATGTCCGCTAGCATACAGTCTCACGAACTTTTTGCACAAACTTGCGTACAGCAGGCGCGCAACTCATTTCTTTCCGCGGAGGTATGACAAAATTTCGAGCGGGAAACAGCTGTCAGTCTCAAAACAACCTATGATTTAAAAATAAACCACTAGATGGCCCATTATGTATTTGTATTAACTTATATTTTTCCAATGTAGGTTCGATTTAATGGTTTGACAGCACTCGCGATTCATCGAGATATAGTTGTATCGGCTCAAGAAGTCCTTGAGTTAGTAAACAATTCAAGCCGGCTGGATTTTTCACTATTAAAAACATTAAAAACATATTTGGTATATTTGGTCGTAATAATGGTAACTTGCTGAAACTAATTGTTGAGCTTTAGGCCAAGTATGTTAATGAAGAAAACAACTAACAACAACAACGGCTCTGTATGGAGCAAATCATACAGCAGACTAGACAGATTGTTTCGTTGGCCGCTACACCAACTCATCAGTCGGTCTTGCATGACTTTCACTGTGATCCACTTGGCTACTAAGGTCTTACTTATACCCATGGTTGAATTAATAAGGTTGTCGTAAGGGTGAAAGCGAGTGCCCATGTCAAACTTCCAAATGTCAAAGCGAAGTTGACAGCTCATACAAAATCTGAAAGCGAAAATTGATAACATGTGAAGTCGATGAAGTTGTTGTTGTTGCTTTTCATTGATTTTGACAATTGTGGGTACTGAGAAGAGAGTACGATCAGCCCCTGATCGCAAATTTTGCCAAAAAAGTTCCCCGGAACTTTTTTTTGACAGAGAGAGCGGTTTCCATTAGTAACTAGAGTTCTTATTTACTTTTGATGCACCCAGCCAAGGTTAACCTTGATCGTATCATACTTTTAGGCATAGCCGTTAAGCGGGAAGTTCATTGACTGCATTTGCATATGCGTCCGTCTACTCGCTGAACGCAATGCAATAGAAATATATACTTACAGATGAAAGTTCATTTACTGCATTTGCATATGCAAATGCTTTAGGCTTAACCAAAATAGACAGAACGAGACATAACGAGTAAGTTCGAACAAATGGATGCCAATGTTAAAGCGGGAAGTTCATTCACTACATATGCATATGCGTCCGTCTACTCGCTGGCACAATTATGGAAAATTATGGCAGAGTTCAATGATTCGTTTTACGTTCAGACTAAGCAGGTCTACAAACTTGTAAAATATTTTTTTGTTCTTAATGGGGAATTTTTTATCTTAAATCCTGAGTATAAAAAAGTTCTTTTGAGAAATTAACAATGAAAAAATTATAGACATTTTTAATTTTTAAGATTTATTTAGAAGAGCCATCCCTAAAAGTAATGAGTTTCTGACTCGTTTCTTTTAATTTCTTCTATCTGTTCGTTATAAGTAACTGTAAACGCAAATTACGCAAGAAAAGTTGAAATATTTTCGACTTTGCTTGCGTAGCGAGTAAACGGACGCATATGCAAATGCAGTAAATGAACTTTCATCTGTAAGTTTTCACATATTTCTATTGCATTGCGTTCAGCGAGTAGACGGACGCATATGCATATGCAGTGAATGAACTTCCCGCTTTAGCGTCCCAACTCATCAACAACAGCTGTGCAAAGCAGTCTTCTTCTTGTTTCAGACGATTGGAGGCATGGTATAATAATACAAGGTAGCATTGACAGTTGCTTGGGAAATCATCTTCTGTCAAAAAATATACTCAAAAAGAGAGCGCTCACAATCCGCCATTGAAAACACAAGCAATGTTGAAAACGTTGAAGTGAAAAAAAACAACAACCACAGCAGCTGCTGATGTATTTCCACAAAAAGCTGTTTTTGACAGCATATGTTTTCTTGCAGAAGAGAAAATAAGCAGTTGTCAATGCTACCTTGTATTATTATACCATGATTGGAGGTACTCGTTTCATTTTGGGTTAAATGTCAAAGCCGACGTAACAATTGCAAACGTTCGGCAAATTGCAACCGTCTCGTTTCGTCTATTTTGGTCAGGCCTTTTAACTTATGCGCATCTTTGACAGATCTTTAACAGAAGCGTTACAGAGCAGTTGTTCCTGTTCGTTGTTTTCTTCATTAACATACTTGGCCTCAAGCTCAATAATAAATCTATCTACATATGTATATAAAAATAAGTTGCATTGTGTATGAAATTGATGTTCTCTGTAATGCGTGAACCGATTTTGTTCCCATGAAAGGTGACGTCAATACGAAGGTTTTTTTGTATAAACCGTCCTTGTATGTGTATTGGTTCATGAATTATAGACATTTTAGTGAACTTATCAACAATACAGCTGTGAAAAAATACAGGTGCGCACATATGGTGTATATGGGGAAATATTTGCAAGGGTAATTGGAAATAAATGAAATATTGGAATAATTTGGCAAGTCTCCCTTTAGTTTGCATTTGCGTGAAAAATATAGGCATACCTCCTTTACCGCCTACAAATCAATAAAAATGCTATATTTAAGACTTTTTTGGTCGTATTAGACTAAACTTTGGTAAATAAGTTCGTATGGTTACTGTCGGCAACTATACTAAAACTGGGCGTGGTCTAACTATATATACCCCCACTTTTTAGAAATTATATTATTCCTGAGTTGTACATGTTTTGATATGGAACTTGATATCGAATTGCTTTGGAACTAAATGTCGTATGTAACTATGCAATAGACTCTTAAACTACTCATTTTTCTGTACGAATTCAAATTTGTGTACAGAAGTTTTTGGTAAGGTGCGTGTTTGTGTGCTATCAATTTTTATCCACCTTGAACACCAGAGGGCGCTGTAGTACAATTTTTTATAAAACTGCCTTAAACTCACAAACCGCTTATGCGATTAGAATGAAAAGTGGTATACAGTGGTTTTCATGTGGGTTGAGTGTTTTGCTGCAATCCCTTTTGACCTATTTTGAACACCAGAAGGCGCTGCAGTACAATTTTTTTGCAAAACCACCTAAAACTCCCAAACCGCTCATGCGATTAGTATAAAAATTGGTTTATATTAGTTCTCAGGCACGATGAGTTCTTTTACAGTATCTTCTTTGAACCACCTTGGACACCAGATGGTGCTGTAGTACAAATTTTTTACAAAATCGCATATTTTAAGTTGTTACATATGCAAATATTTACAAAATATAAAATATTTCTTAAATTTAGTAAAATTAAAAAAATTTCCGTTATTTTGATATCAAAAACATGAACATATCTTGAAAACTATGAAAAATTTAACTACAACGATATTGAGCAACATCGTGCTCAAAAATGAGAAAACCACAATCAGAAATTTAATTTTGTGACTTTCGATTCAAATATCTCCGCTGCTTTTTTATACATTTTGTTAAATTTTTTTTTTTGTCTTAAAGCTTCATCAAATTACTATGAAAACCTTATTGCAAAAATACCGTTAGTTGAGTATATATATTTTAAATATTTTTTTCAAAAAAGGTCTGAAATTTTGGAGTTTTCCCTCAAAAAAGGCTCAAGATTTATTTTTGTTGTAAAAATAATTTAAATTCAAATTCGCAAATTTTCAACTCTATTAAAAAGCTGTACCATATATAAGCAAAAAATATTTCAATTTTACGCAAAAATTAAAAACCATTTGTGTGATCAAAAAAAAAGGCCAACCCCTTGATTTTTTCAAACAAAATTTTTTATCCAATATTGTGTTTTTATATTTTTGAAAAAATAAAGAAGCTAAAAAATTAATTTTTTAGAAAAAATTATCTTAGTATCTCTACCAATCAAAAGTTATAGCCAATAATCTTTATCCAAAATACAAGGTGGCGCAAAAGTAATCCTCCTATCAGAAAATGCTATAAGTTTTGCAATTGGCCCCTAATGTCAGTTCTGTTTTGACATTTGTGTAGTAAACACATGCGATACACGTTAATAAACAATGTTAGGCTACACTGCTCCAGAACGCGGAATTAATCACCACCAAGAGGAAGATGATTTTTCATCAAAAATAATCATGAGTGATGAGGCCCATTTCCATCATAGCGGGTACGTAAATAAGCAAAATTTACGCTTCTGGGGCACTGAAAATCTGCGTGTAACCCACGAAGAGCCATTACACCCGCTCAAAGTCACTGTATGGTGTGCTGTTTTCGCTGGAGGAGTCATCGGACCTTTTTTCTTCGAAGACGTCGCGGGCCAAACGGTTACTGTGAATAGTGAGCGCTACAGAGCAATGATCAACGAGTTCTTTTTGCCGCAACTTGATGAATTGGGATTGGAAAACGTGTGGTTCCAACAGGACGGTGCAACGGCACACACTGCACGTGCCACAACCGATATGCTGAAGGATGCATTTCCCGGGCGCCTAATCTCCCGATTTGGCGATTTGCACTGGCCAGCAAGATCGCCTGATTTGACCGCTCCAGACTTCTTTTTGTGGGGCTTTTTGAAGTCTTGGGTTTATGTCAACAAGCCTCAGACTCTTGCAGCTCTTAAAGACAATATCCGTCAAGAATGTGAGGACCTATCGCCGGAAGTTTTGGCCGAAGTGATGGAAAATGCCATAAAAAGGGCTCAAATGACAATCAACTGTGGGGGCGGCCATTTACATGACATCATATTCTCGACTTGATGTAAAAAAAATGAAAAGACCAAATAAAAATAATCCACAAGAAGAATCAAAGTTTTTCATTTTTTTTTTTAATTACAGCCAAAAAACATCGGAAGGTTATTTTTGCGCCACCTTGTATATATACAAAAAGCAAAACGCTGTCTGTGTGATGGCTGGAAACTTCAAAATTACTGAGCCGATAGAGCTGAAATTTTGGCAGTACATTTTTTTCAAGTACGAGATGGTTTCAATTTCTGTTACATCCCCTTTTACCGCCCACAAATTAATAAAAATGCTATATTTCCTACGGTTTTCGTCGATTTGGCTACATTTTGATAATTTTGTTTGTATGCTCACTGTCGGCAACTGTACTAAAACTGGGTGATGTCCATCTACTAGGAAACTGGGATAGGCATTATATAAGTGGGTGTGGCTCCACCCATACAATTAAAATTTGTATCATCGAATAACTTTGAAAGTAAAAGTAGCAGTACTTACATACAAACTCAAAATGGAGTTACTATTTGGTGATCTCCTGCTACTGGGAAACTGTAACGGGCAATGGAAAATGACAGTGTTGTCAAACTATGAGTCTAAGAAAAGTTTTGAATACACTTATTATGTTCCCATATAGTTGCAGGGTGCAGCAACGCGCGCCGGGAAAAGGCTAGTGTCAATATAATTTAATGAAAAGGTCACTTTAAATTTAATTCGATGGTAACTTACTTTATGTGTGAGTTATATGCAGTTTGAGTAAAAAAAACGAGTCTTGCAGTGTTTCGACATTACACGAAGTTTTTTATTTTAACTTTAATTTTGTTCAAATATACAATTTTTGTATAATTCATAGATGTAAATTTAGTTTATTACAATGCAAAATATAAGTATTTGATTTTATTTTTATTTATTTTATACATTACATTACAAGAAATAAATTTGGTTTATATATTGTTTTTTTGTGTGTTTTTTTGTTGTTTTAACTAAACATGCGTGACAGTTAACTGTGACATGCATGTCTATAAGTGGTATGTTTATTGAATTTTTTTTTTTTGTTTTTTTATTTTTGTTTTTGTAATGATGTTATATAGTTTTTAAGAATTTGTATTTTAACTTTTTGAATGACAGTTATTGAAAAGTTACAACAAACATTAAGCATACATTGTTTATAATTATAATAAATTGAATAAAATATAAAACATGTTTTAACAAAAATGTAAAAGAAATAGAAACAACAATAAGATTACAAGTTGAATAAAAAAAAAACTTAGATTTTAATGCTTAGACATGATATGAAAAAGAATTGATATAAGAAAATATTTTCCAAAAGTTTTAATTAAATTGTTGTAGTAATTATGTAGGTAGTAAAAAAATTAACTAATTTTAATTATTTCCACTTAGACGCTGAAATATAAGCCAACATACACATATGCGACAATTACAGAAAATGTTGTCTATGTTTTTTATTTTTATTTCTATTTTTATTTTATTTGTATTTTTATTTTTATTTTTATTATTTTTATTATTATTATGCATTCTTTATAAAAACTAATTTCAAAAATTTGTATTATTTTGCAAAAATGCATTCAATAAGATTGTTCGCTTTATGGTTTTTTTTTTGTTTTTTTTGTTTTGTTTTTTTTCTATTTTGTTCTTAGAAAATATTTTCTAAATATAAAGATTTGTTGTTCAACACTTTATTATAACACGTTATGATGACAGTTTATTGAGTTTGGAGGGTACAGATTGAGTTTTTGGGATATTTATGAGAATGTTAGTTACTTTTTTTTTGTTAGCAATATTTTTATTAAATTGAAGCGAAAGGCCACTAAATGCATTCAATTGGTTAAGTCCAAATTTTTTCCATTGGTGGTTATTTTGTGTTAACGAACGTGAGTTATTAGTTCAAATAATTATTAAGATTCTTGCTTGGGACTTTAAATGCCTTAGATTTAATCGCAGTTGAAGAGAATGGTAGAAACGAAGCGACAATGGGAACATTTTTACAAAAAGAAAAAGTTATTGATGAGGTAGAAATTGTAGAAGTTCAAAAGTATGAAGTACTTTTTTCAGGGATCAATGGTCATTTTCAAATGGATAAGATACATTTGAGAAGGTCGTGAGTGAAAAAAAAAATTATTAATAACGTTATTCAATTCGTTCTGAGGCTACAAATAAGAGTGAATATGAATGTTTTGTTTTGTAAAGTATAACAGATCGTATCGGCTTTCTTGATATACACTGCCTCAAACAATTGTTTGTACACAGGAAGTCTTAACAGTAATTTGACTGTATTAAGAAAAATATTCAATCGAATAAAACGAAATGAGTTTAATTTGAAAGATTTAAATTTACTTTTCTAGCATAAAGAAAAGTTGTCCTATTTTTACTTTTATCGTAAAAATTTTACAGCCGATAATACTACTTCTGAAAAGAAACTCAATTAATTGTCTTTACACTAAAATAGCTCTCTCTGTTTCTTATTCGTATTTAGTTTTTTTTTTAATTCCGTTATTTTTTTAAGTAAAATTTACGCTTCATCTTTGCACGCAGTTCTAATGTGTTATTCGTTGGATGCACTTTTAGAAAAATTATCATGAGTAACAGTCATAAGAAATTTCCAGAGGACATTAAAAAGTTAAGCGTTTTATTGCATAATGAGGGAAAAAATTTAGGAGAGATATCGAAAACTATTTCCCGACCTCATTCTTCAGTTTGAATAAGAAAGTACGAGATATTATTAGGAAGAGAACGTAAAAGAATCTTTGACAAACATTTGGAGTAAACATTTTTCAATGATATTGAAAAATATGATAGCATTGTCTCCAAGTCCCAAATCGATTCAAAATTTCTTGCATTAATTTCAGTATAAAAGATGTGTCCCTCGACAGAAGTCCTTTATACCTAGGAAGAATGTGAAACTGCGTTTGGAATATGTCAAGAAATATCTTAGAAAGTTAGACAACTTCTGGAAAGCAGTTATTTTTACGAGGGAAAGTAAATACAATATATTTGGGTCCGATCGTAGACAATTTGTTTGGCGAAAAGTAAATACTGCTCTCCAGTTAAAAAATTTAAAAATTACAGTCAAACACAAAGGTGAATCTGTAATGGTTCGGGGTGCGATGTCAGCTGGAGGCGTGGGGAAATATGGGTTTTGTGGAAACTACAATGGACAAGACATTGTATTTAAACATTTTAAAACAAATTCTAAAAATGAGCGCAACGAAATGGGTTTAGGAAACGATTTTCGGTTTGTACAGGACAACAACCCAAAGCACACATCCCGACTTGTGAAGGAATGGTTGCTTTACAATTTAAAGGGAGTTATTCCCGACGCTCCCCAAAGCCCTGATCTTAACTCCATAGAGCATCTATGGGATATATTAGAACAAAAAATACGGAAACGCACCACAACTAGCAAACAAATGCTAATGGATAGCACTAGGGATAAATGGAGAAAAATCGGATTTGATGTCACAAGTTAATTGGGAGGTTATTTTGGCAAAAGGGTTTCATACTCGTTTTTGAAAAAAAAAAAAATATTAAATGAGATTTATTTCAAGTTTTCAAGCATTTTTACATTTTTTTCGTTCTCATCTGAGCTTTTCTCAGTACGGTAACGTACTTTTCGGACTAAAATTGTTAAAGCTTTGATAAGAAAACCTTTTAAGAACACAAAAAACATTTATAGGATGTGGAGCATCAACAGTGCAGACGATGAGATGTTTAAATATCAAAATGTTGACGAAATTGTGACAAATAAATAAAAAGTAATTGAATTTATCTAATACACAAACCATTATTGACACTCTTCCCACGTTAAATCGAAAGTGTTCCTATTTTAACTACAAAGCAGCTACAACATGTTTATGAATAAAAAAAAAATGTAAGAAAAGACTTTTTAACATTAAAAAGCTTTTTAACTATTAAACGTTTTAAAGGTATTTTAATATGTTTTTATGAATACGGCTGTTAAAATATAACTATTGCAAGCAAATTCACGCTTATTTTTCAATTATGACAACATATTAAAGGATTCCTAAGAAAATTATTACGGGTTATTCGATAACAGTCACATTTCTGTTGATATCCTTTATGTACGGACAATTGTTTGAGACAGCGTAGGTAACCCTTAGAAGCATTCTCGGAGAATATTCCCAATCAAACTCACCGGCTTTCTAATAAATACCTATTCCAAAGGAAGTAATGTTTTCATTCAAATGTATGCACGAGTAAAGGTTTTGCGAAAAGTGAGTGTTCTATAGAGCGGAATGAAAAAAAAGTTCAAGTGCCGGTGTCTAAAAAAAGAGTTTAGATTGAAAAATAAAAAAAAAAAAACAAAATATTTTTACATATTTTCTTATGTCAATAATAACTTTCAATATTTTTATATTAAAAAAATTAATTTGGGACACCCTGTTGTCTCAAAAAGATGTAAACAAAATAAGATCTTGTGACGACCCTTTCAACTGTATACTTTTTTGGGGGTCCCTATTAAATTTTTTCGACCAGGGCTTGAAAACATTCTTGCTAACGGGGAGTACACTGTAAAAAAAGAAAATAATATTTTTTTAATTTTTTCGACCTATACTCTTATTTCAGACACTGGCATGTGAACATTTTTTTTCTATCGAGTCTATTGCTTGCGAAAGTTTTCGGGTAGATACTCCTTTTTTTATAAAATTTCGCTTTAGAACATGCGGTTTGTGTTGGGTTAGATTTATTTTTTTTTTAAATAAAATTTGTATTATTTCTTAGTTCAAAAATCAACGTTCGTTCGTTACATTCGTAAAAGATTCATTGCTGAATCGAAGCAGATTTTTTTAATGTTCTCAAAGGAATTATCAAGGAGCTGTAAGTTCGCATCTGAAACATAAATTAATTATTTTTTCATCAAAGATCAGTTTGCAAATAATTTAAGAAATTCATTTTGAATCGAAGACGAGAGTTTTTGTGTTATCAAAGCAACTCAAGGAATCATTGTCAATGATACTTTTGTGGTCGAAATCGTCGGAAATAGTACTTTTTGTCGTTAATGAGTTTGCAGCTGAAACATAAATGAAGCTGTTTTTAATCAAATATCAGTTCGCAAAAGATAAATGAAATTAATTTTTGGATTAAAGAATTTTTTGTATTTTCGAAAGAATCATCACAACTGATACTCTTATTCTAATGAATAATAAATGATACTTTTTCGTCGTAAATAAGTTCGCAGCTGAAACATAAATGAATCTTTTTTAATCAAATATCTGTTTGCAAAAGATGATCAAAGAAGATTTTGGATCAAAGAAGAAATTTTTGGATAGTATTATTACTACATTAGAGTTAAAACGTAGTCGAATGAACAAAGACGTGGCATAACTTATATATAACGTATTATATATAATGCAGCGGGTGACCAGCTAGGGTGTGGAAGGACGTAGTGCTGGGCAGCGCTGCGTCTTGAACAAAAAACCCACAAAGCCCGCAACTGGCACTGACAAGGCGAGTCGGTGCCGCCTTAAAAGCATCTTGCCCAAAAGCCCCTTTGTCTCTCTCTAGACATTAAACTTGAGAGGTCTCTCCTAGACCTTAAACTTGGAATGTGCGCAGGGTTTGGGTCCCGCCACATTAACACCGCCCAATGAAAACTAAAACAGCCTCGGATGATAACCCCAAACACGTTGACGACCACCGCAAACGAAAAACGGACAATGATTTACGGATATGCACCTGGAATGTCCGAACTCTATATAGAGAAGGTGCATCTATCCAACTGGCGGAAGCCCTCGAAAAAATAAAGGCTGACATCACCGCCATCCAGGAGATGCGATGGAAAGGGCAAGGCTGCTCTAAACGAGCAGACTGCGATATCTACTACAGCTGCCATGCGGAGAAGCGCGAATTCGGATGCGGTTTCGTCGTGAGACGAAAACTACGCCACCTTGTTTCCCGTTTCACACCCGTGAACGAGAGGTTGGCGACGATACGCATCAAGGCGAAATTTTTCTACGTAACCTTAATTTGCGCGCACGCCCCGACGGAGGAAAAGGACGATGCCGCCAAGGATGCTTTCTACGCGAGCCTTGAGAACGTGTACGACCGCTGTCCGGCCCACGACGTAAAAATAGTTCTCGGTGATTTTAACGCGAAGGTCGGAAAAGAAGGCATTTTTGGCTCCACTGTCGGTCAGTTCAGTCTTCACGAGACCACTACGAACAACGGTCTAAGGCTGATCGACTTCGCCGCGGCCCGAAACATGGTAGTTAGTAGCACCAGATTCCAACACCTCGACATCCACAAGGCTACCTGGCTGTCCCCGGATCAAAAAACACGAAACCAAATTGATCATGTTGTGATCGACGGAAGGCACGCTTCTAGTGTTCTGGACGTGCGTACATTTCGAGGAGTCAACATTGACTCGGACCACTTTCTTGTTGCAGCCAAGATCCGCATGCGACTATGCAATGCCAAGAACATACGCACAGGAATACAACGAAAGCTAGACGTCGCTAAGCTGCAATCACAACGGACAGCTGAGGCCTACTCCGCTCAACTCTCGGTTAAGCTCAACCAACCAACCTCTCGACCCGATGACGCCGGTGGACTTTGGGCGCACATCTCCCACTCCATGCGCACTGCCGCTGAAGAAGTGCTTGGTTTCCGGCGCCCACAACCTCGGAACCAATGGTACGACCAGCAGTGTCGCGAAGCGACAGCAGCTAAGAACGCCGCATATAAAAAGACGCTGCAGTCAGCTGCAACGCGAGCCGTGCGAGAAAAATACCGCGAAAAGAGGAAGGAAGAGAGACGCCTTTTCAGACGCAAGAAAAGAGAGCAAGAAAAGCGCGAGCGTGAGGAAATTGAAGTGTACCAGGGCAGGAAGGATGCACGAAAATTTTATCAACAGGTTAAGCGTCTAACCCAAGGTTTCAAGCCCGGAGCATCCACTTGCAGAGATGAGAATGGAGATCTGGTTACAGATACGCAGTGCGCACTGAGATTGTGGAGACAGCATTTTTCCAGTCTACTTACGGGCGACGATCCCACCAATTCCGCCCAAGGAGAATGCAGTTCAATACAACCAATTGACGATGATGGAATAGAAGTCCCGACACCTAGCCATGACGAGGTTCGAGCTGCTATTCAGCGGCTCAAAAACAACAAAGCAGCGGGTGCTGACGGCCTGCCAGCTGAATTGTTTAAAGCCGGCGGCGATGAATTGACAAGGTGCATGCATCAACTCATCAGCAAAATATGGCTAGCGGAAAGCATGCCCGACGATTGGAATCTCAGCGTGCTTTGCCCCATACTTAAGAAAGGAGACCCAACAATATGCGCCAACTACCGAGGTATCAGTCTTATTTCCATCGCATATAAGGTCCTCTCGAGCGTACTGTGTGAAAGACTTAAGCCGCAAATGAAAACACTGATTGGACCTTATCAGTGTGGCTTTCGACCTGGTAAGTCCACCATAGACCAGATTTTTACATTGGTTTTACCCACGAAAACCAAATCGACACGCATCATCTCTTTGTCGATTACAAAGCTGCGTTTGATAGCCCGAGGCGGGATTGCCTATACGCAACAATGTCTGAGTTTGGTATACCTGCAAAGTTGATAAGACTCTGCAGGATGACGTTGAGCAACACATGCAGCTCCGTTAAGGTAGGAAATGACCTCTCCGAAACCTTTAATACCGAACGAGGTTTCAGACAAGGCGACCCGTTATCCTGTGATCTCTTCAATATCATCATGGAAGGGATCCTACGAAAGGCCGGTGTGCATCGCAATGGCACCATTTTCTACAAAGGTGTTCAGCTCCTTGCGTATGCTGATGATATTGATATAATCGGCAGAACCAAGAGAGATGTCACCGCTGCTTTCACCGCGATCGAAAAGGAATCAGCCAAAGTGGGTTTGGCGGTAAACGAGGGCAAGACGAAGTATATGTTGCCTGCAGGCAGGGGAGCGCGGCGTCTAGGCTCTCACGTTTCAACAGGCAAATATAATTTTGAAGTGGTCAAGGAATTCACCTACCTTGGCACCGCCGTTAACAGCAACAACGATGTCAGCCTGGAGATAAAGCGAAGAATAATGATTGCTAATAGGTGCTACTATGGGCTTGGTAAGCAATTACGATGTAGAGCCCTCTCTCGATCGACGAAACTAACACTCTACAAGACGCTCGTCATACCTGTGCTTCTCTATGGCGCTGAGGCATGGGTTGTCTCGCAAGCAGACGCAGCCGCTCTTGGGGTGTTCGAGAGAAAAGTTCTTCGCAAAATCTTCGGTCCGATTCGAGTTGGCGACGACTATCGCATTCGAATGAACCACGAACTGTATGAGCTCTACGACGACATTGATATAGTTCAGCGTATAGCAATCCAGCGACTACGCTGGCTGGGTCATGTCCATCGTATGGATGACGATGCTCCAGCGAAAAAGGTGTTCGAATCGAAAGCCGAAGGACGACGACGACGAGGAAGACCATGCCTCCGATGGATTGACCAGGTCGAGGAAGCCCTAACCGCGCTTGGTGAAAACAATTGGAGAAGGCGCGCGCGAAGCAGAGGCGCCTGGCGAGAGCTGATGAGGTCGGCCGAAACCCGACGACGGGTTGCAATGGCCACCTAAGAAGAAGAAGAAGAACCTCGATTTAACTTGACTAGAGTTTAAACTCGCACAGAAAAACTGGCCCTTAGTGACATTACTAGCGCAGCGCTTAATTTCTTGCAGTAAAATTGAAATTTACTGTAACAGGTAGATAGTTAGTTTACATTTGGGTGATAAAATAGTGTTCATTTCAAAGTTGGGGTTCTTACCTACATCATGTATAAATATTGCAAGTTTTTGTGAAAATTTTCAATTCTCAATTTGAAAGTCAAAATATTATTTCAAGTGTTCTTTCTAATAAGGAAATACTTGAGAATGAGAAGCAATATGCAAAACAAAGTTTCCTGGGAACGTACATACTTTTATGACTGTCTTGCGAATGCGTCACAAGGGAACCAGTATTTATTAAGAGTTGTTTAGCTGTCAATTCTCAACTTTATGTAGAAAACTGTCTTCCATTTTTGAAAAAAATATTTGAAAAATTACCAAATTATCTCCCCATTATTCAAAAGTCACACAGGATGCATTAGATAACATTAACTTTAAATATGTACCGAAGAATTTCAACCCTGCAAACGTATCGCAACTCACAGACTCATCGAAACTTTTTGGGCGAATTTGAAAATAAAAGTATATGGTAAAGGCTATCAGGACAAAAGTGTAGTGTGTTTGATATAAAAAAATAAAAAAGAGCTGAAGGAAATCGACAGAAATGGAATTCAAAAGAGGATGGGACAACTACTGAGAAATATACGTAAGGCTGATTTCTACGGATATATATATTTTTTGTAAACTATAGAAAAGATTCTTAATTTAAATCATTCAATAATATTTTTTTTTTAATATAGAAGCATTTGTCCATATTTCTTTCTTCATACGTTATGTTGAAGTTATTCAGCTTAAATTTTTAAAATTTTTTAAAGCCTTAAAATTGCTGATGCTGAAAATAAAAAGTCGGATTTTATTGCACAAAATCTACGTTCTTTGTTTTAATTTTCGTTTAATGAAAAGTTTATATGTTTTCTCCTGCTCCATTTTTGATATTTTGGTACATATATTTATATATAAAACTATTCTTTGTGTTACAGACAGTTAGTTAATCAACAGCAAAAATCTTGGTTTTTGTTTTCTTAGCTTATATAAGAATTTGGTACTTCAATGCTTAGATGATCTCAACATTTATAGGCAGTATTTTAGCAATTTTGTTTTTATAGAGATTTACTCTAGAACTATGCAAATTTTTTTTGTTTTTATTTAATTTTATAGAAGGAAAAAGTAACCGAAGTATATGTAGGCCAGTTAAACCGGAATATAAGAAATATAAATTTTTCGTATTTGAAATATTAGTAATGTTCGACTTTTTATTTGTTGTTTAGTCGACAAATTTAATCAAAAACTGGTATTTTGTACACTCAGAAAAAAAAAAATAATTAAAAATAGCTCTACTAACAGTGAAAACTGTTAAATTTCATCCAACACAAGAGTTTCTTCAATTTAACAGTCTGAAATGTTAATGTAACATTGTTTCCCAATGTTAAACGAACAATGGACTGTTAAGAAAAAAACAATTATTTTATCAACAGTTCAAGCTGTTAATTTGAAAAACTCGACTGTTGGCTGGGATGTAACCGTTTCACTGTTAATTTCACTGTTAATTTTTTCTGAGTTCGGTTTTTCACATTGAATATATTTTTTTTTGTAAAGATTTTCCGAAAAAATATGAGGGAAATATATGTCTTACTTGAAAACATAGACTTGCAAGGTTTTTCTATTCAAATAGGTGTTTTCCAAGGAAGGCTTTTAAAATGCTGATCACGCTGCCGTTGGTCAGGTTTTTGTGACAAATATAACGTCACAATAGATCAAGAGCCGGTACTGGTTATTATTACTAATGGAAATTCACGTTTGAAATTATTTTTCACTGTACATTTTTGACAATAGCGTGAGCATTTTTAAGAAAACCAAATCTTTTAATTGATAACATAACCTCAAAATGGCTTAACAGGCAGTTTGCCGTAATTAAACATTTCTGTCGTATAAGTATGGAAGAAGTAGCCTGGATGTGTACCTCAGTTTATCGGATTCTCGGGTATATACCTGGCTGATTTATCAGATCCAGACTTCCAGACCTATCCAGATGTATAAGTCTGGAAGAAGTAGCTTTAACTCGTAGTAAAATAAAGTCTGCATCTCCTTTAGTTATACTTTTTTGTATGGATATTATTTGGATTTTTGGATTTTCGATTTTTGGAGATTTTGGACAACTGACAATGAATTCAATCTCGTTTCGCTGTTCAGTTGTTAAGGGATGGATAAAGGAAAAATGGTCTTCTTAGCACTTTTAGATTAAGTTTTCTCGGCAACACGTTCCAACAACCTTCGGTATCACCTATTTAAGTAAGAAAGTCTTGCAGGTCTGTGCAATTTTTTGTATTTATGTTCTATCTAAACAACGATCGTTTTGTTTTATTAAGATTCTATAATGATCAATCTGTCATTTAATTCACGGATTCCACGGATTTTTGCATCTGATTCGGATTTGTTGGGCTAGTTTATCTTTCATGTTGTTAAAAATTTCCAATAATTGTGGTGTTTGTTGTTTCTATTGAGGTTGTTCCTTCTTGTTGCTGTTGTTGTTGTTGTTGTTGTGGGTTTTTTCTTGGTTATTGTAGTGATTGTTTTTGTTTTCAGGCCATATTTGTCAGCATCATACCCTCGTCTAGTGATTCAGCTAAACTTCACGCCTTCGCACCCGGTAACTTTGACAGCACCTTGGATAAGTCGACGCCAGTTAAGGCATTAATGGCTGGGGGCAGTTGGCCCACGAGACGTGCGACATCATGAGTGATATTATCATTGCCGCCAATGAGTACGATCTCATCAGTTTTGGCCAATGGTGCAGCGATTTCGGCAGCAATCTAGTTAAGTAAGTTTTATAAATATTCATTAAAATAGTTAACATCCTCGAAAAGCAATTGTGTTGACTTATTTACCTTTGGTAGTGACTCCATTACGATGCTCATTATGGCCGCATCGCCGTACTGCTTGTAAACATTGGCCTTCAAACGCATGCGTTCGGCTTCAGCCTTGCCCACCAGCTCAATGGCGTGCGCCTCGGCCGAGCCGATTTTTCGTATTTTATCAGCTTCAGCACGTGCCACCTCAATGGTTTGGGATCTGCAAAGTCACAAATAAGCAAATATATGTAAATACGACAGAACTAAAAATAACTCATGTTGCACTCACTGTTTGCCCAAAGCAATGGTTTGCACACGGTAACTCTCCGCTTCCGCTGGAAGTCTTACAGTAGACATCAGCTCACGATCCTTGCGTTGCACTTCCTGTGATTCGATTTCGATTTGCTTGCGACGCTCAACGACTTCGATTTGGATTTCTTCGTTACGAATCTTCTGACGTATCTTGGCAGCTTGTAGCTCGTATGCCAGCTGAGCTTCGGCTTTCTAAAAGGAGATTGGGAGATCAGAAGATATAATACACACGAGGCATTAGGTTGTTGATTTTGTCTGTTTCATGCGCAATAAAAATAGATTTAAACTCTTCTTGCTCACCGCTGTATTAACTTCCTGATCGAAGTGCGCCTTCTGCAGCTTAAACATCCTCGTATTATCCTCAATTTTCGTATCGGTCGAGTACTTAACATCCATGGCGGTCTTCTCGCATTCGGCCTCGCGTATTCCAGCGTCACGATTTGCCTGGGCAACACCAGCATCGGCATCACGCTTAACCGATGCCGTTTGTGCCTTACCCAACGATGCCAAATACTGAACATCATCGTAGACATCCTTGATTGTAAACGATAGAATTTCGATGCCCATGCGTCCAACATCAGGTGCGGCTACCTCGCGGACTAGTGCTGCAAATTGATCGCGATCTTTGTACACTTCTTCGACTGTAAGCGTTCCTGTTGTGATATAAAAAATAGAAGACGTTATTATTTGCTGTAGAAGTAATGCGAGCAGCATGAAATGTGGCATGAATTGTGAGGTCAAAAGGTGAATTTTATAAAAATAATAAATAAAATTAAAACATCTTCAGGTACAAGGGAAATTATACCCAAAAATGTGGAAATCTGTAGTTGTCATTTCATATATATATAGATAAGAGGAGATTTGAATTTTGAGTGGGTAAATGAGAGATAATAGATAAAAATGTATATTTAATATAATATTTTTACATAAAAACATCTTTTAATATTTCAGACCAATTGAAATTATAAACAAATTATGGTTTAATAAGACTTGCAGGATTGCAGTCAGGTCCAAAGAGGAAGCCTTTCAGAATTGGCGTTCCAACAAGAATGCTGATACTAGAAGACTTTGCATTGAGACTAGGAATCCCTGTAATGCAATTATAAATCCAAACATTTTCTTCACGAACTCGCATTAGAGAACATAGTCTTCTCTGCCCTAACAGCCTTTAATTGGTTAAAAGAGTTAAAAATCAGATGTCCTCGTCGATTGCAGCTCTTCTAAAGGCTGACCTGGCTAGATTGTTTGCACAAAATTTCACAATCTCGGCTAGCAATCAACCACCGCCTTCTATAGAGAATAGATCGTCTCCGATGCAGGAGATATACTTTCGAATGAGAGCAGTTCAAAGAGTCCTTGCAAACCTTAACATAAGCAAATCTTATGGCCCCGATGCTTATTACACCCCCCGAATCTTATACCACCAATTGTGCTAACAATGCGTGCTTCTACACTGGCTCGACCTTTTCGTAACCTTTTCAACATCTCATAGAGTACAGGAGTATTTCCATTTTGTTGGAAGGTCGCAAATCAGCCGGTACCTAGGAAAGGCGATGTCAAGAACTCTGAAAACTATCGAACCAGAGCGATATGCTCTACGCTCTCCAAAGTCATGGGGAGTGTAATAAACTTCCACCTTATGAACTATCTGGAGCGCAACGAAACGCTCAGTGACCGTCAATATAGCTTGCGAAGGGCTCGCTCTACTGGTGACCTTATGAGATTCCTCACGGAGAAATGGAACAAATGTGTTCACTTCTTCGGTGAAAGCAGGGTGTTTCCGCTGGATATTTATAAAGCGTTTGATCGAATGTTGCATAAAGCTCGTATCAAAACTAATTGCATATGTTGTTGGTGGTAGCATTGCTCGATTGGTCACGTGTTTTCTTAAGGAAAGATCGATTCGTGTCGTGGACCTTCTGTCGTTGACTCATAATCTAATTGATTCGTTTGCGGATTAAAGTAGCTTGTATCATTCATATTCTTACACAAAACGCCCCAGGTCTTTGGAGATTGAGAGAAAGAGGCTAAATATGAATGACTCACTGCTTAATGACTTGGAAAAAATCTTCGAGTGTAGGCTTGCTAATAGAGTTGAGTTTAGTGCAAGTTAGACTTAGTGCTGCCTGCTAACTCACAAACAAGTTAATTGTCCCTAAGCACCCCTCAATATGAACGACGGGGATCTCGCGGAGTCAGATCCTCTGACGTTCTGGGCATATGAATCAGATCTGATCTTCGATGGAACGATCACATTTTCAATGTGTCGAAAGAAGCTGCCAAGTGCCTAGGTTTTTTAAAAAGGTGTAAGGAATACTTCACTCCAACTGACCTACCTGTAGGGTTACCAGATGGTATCCTAAAGGAGGACACGTACTCCTTTTTCATTAAAAATTTCATGTCCTCTCCTTTGACCTAAATGTCCTCCTTTTATATTAAAAATCTTTTGTATTTTTTTGCAATAGTTTCTTCTCTCCGTCATTTATTTTTTCTTATTCTCATTACTTTTTTTGCCATTCTGTACACTCCCAATACGGATGATTTTTTACCTTAAATTTACAACCATGTAGTGAACAATTTGGCAACAAAGCAAAACTTTTTTCGTTTTGTTTTCTTTTGTTTTATTTTCGGATTCGTTATAAGCTTAAACGTTTTGATGTTAACAATGTATGGTACTTGAATTGATATGACTTTATGTTTTTTTCTTTAATCGTTTATTTTATGTTTGATTAGTTTTTATGTCTTGACATTTATTTAAGTAAAATTTTTCTGAATTCCTTTTGAATACACTTGTTATTATGGAAATATATAGTGATTCTCTATGGGTTCTCCTTTTTCATCTTCCCTAGAACAAATGTCCTCCTTTTTGTCATCCGTTGTCCTCCTAAGCCAAATTTTGATCTGGTAACCCTACCTACGTGTGATCTATACATCATATATTAGGCCGAATAGAAATGGAGTACAATTCGCACGTTTGAGCAGGATACTATACCATTATACTATACCAACCATGCCACCCATAATAGTATATCCGTCAACTACTTAAACACCCCTATCATGAAAAATGTTCTCCCGAGAATTATAAAATGGAGTTTCCGCTTTTAATATAACAGATAAAAATATTAAATTTTTATTGAAAACAATATTAAATTTTTTATTTTAAACTAATGAATTGTAAAGGCTAATTTTAATTCGCATTAAAAATTTCCAAAAAGTTTTCGAGCTGTATCTTAAAAACGGAAACTCCCTTTTACAATTCACGGGAGAAAATTTTTTATGATAGAGCTAAATAAATCCATACCAATCATATCATATTTATCATATCAAATCCATCCTACCATCTCCTTGTGCCCATAATTCCACACCTTGCACTTAGAGAATCGTATGAAATACAAATGTGAACACTGCGCGGGAAAATGAGTTTTTCATTTTGTGTTCACAGAATATTTCTCACAGTTTCAGAATCCGCCCCCAGGCCCCAGGTTCGTCATCAACTACTTGAGTCGATTTAGCGATGGCCGTCAGTCTGTCCCTCATCACGATTAGAGTCGCAGTTCTGAAGCTATCGTTATAAAATGTGAAATATAAAGCTTATTAAAGGAAGATTTTAAAAAAATTAGCTAATAATACTCTAATAATAGTAATATTTCCTGTCCAAACTCATATTTCAATCGATGTCCAAATTGCTTACCTTAGCCTTGTTCAAATCCTTTCCTAATACTTGTCCCACTTCCTTTCTTAATCTTTGTCCTAAATTTTGTTCTTAGTGTGTTCAAATCCTTGTTATATTCCTTGTCTCATTTCTTGTGTTATACTTTTCCCAATCTTGTCCCAAATATTGTTTTAGGTATGTCTCAATTTTTGTTATTACCCTTGCCTCAGTTTTTGTCGAAGTCACCGTCCTAATTCTTGTCTGAATTCTTGTCCTAATCCTTGACCACTTCTATACTCCAATCTTTGTCCAAATTTTTGTCCTACTCAATGTCTTATTCCTGGTCCTACCCTTTGCTCTCATCCCTTGTCTAATCATTGCCCTAATGCTTAACTAAATCTTTTTCCTAATACTTGTCCTTATTTTAATTTCAATTAATTTTTTTATTTTTGCTCTTGCTATTGTTTTTGTAGCATTCAGGGTACTTTAAGGGGTTCCCTGAGAGGCCTTAAGACTCTTTCAAGAGAAAGAGAAAGAGAAAGAGAGAGAGAGAGAGAGCAGCAAAAACATTTGTTTCCATAAGAAAGACAGATATATTCAAAGTACAGTCGTGCGTATGAGAATGCATACTTTTATTTTGAAATGCAATAATCACATAATAGGTGTGTTTCCGTACTTGCAATGTGATGTGTAGTAACTTGCAGTGTGCTAGAATGTGTTTTCGTACTTTTTCGAGCTCAAAAGAGAGAAGTAGATCAAGCATAAAAGCGCTCTCTCGAGCTCGAAGTGTTAGGCTAGACACATTGACGACGGCTGCAGCAGTGCAACATGAGGTGAATATTAAAATGTTGTAATGTCGTGTGCGGCTTGGTTATTTTGAACGCGGTGCAACAATCAAAAAGATCATATATAGCAGGATGCTTCCGCACAAACTTTTTCATATTGACTACGTAAATAACCTTAAAGTTGGTCGACAACCAAAGCAAACACCGAAATAACAAAAAAAAAGTATCTGTCTTATGTAAAAATTGAGAGCAACTGAGCAAAAACAAAAAATGGCTGCACTTGTTGCATGTCAAATTAGAATTAAATCTATATCGGCGACAGCAAAATTGCTACAGCCGCATTGCGGCCGAGCATTGTCGTTGCAACATATTCACCACATACACCTCCATAATGAAAGCATGTAAAAACAATTTGACAGCTGCTGCACTGCTGCAGCCGTCGTGAATGTGTTGAGGCTATGTGCTGGAAAAATTTCTTCGAGCATTATAAGAACAAGCATCAAGAAGAACAAGCAAATGTCAAATTTAAATTTTTTGCTTGATTATGGTGTGCTGCGTGTGTGGTGTGCTGGCGTCGGTGGCGTAGTTGGTTAAAGTGCGTGGCCGCTATGTCAAAGAACCTGGAGACCCAGGTTCGAACCACAGCATCGACAGAAAATTATTTGAATTAAAATAATTTTCCTGTACGGCCGCCACCTCTCTGCAGACAATGGCAAACCTCAGAGAGTAATCAAATGCCATGTAAAGCTTCTTGAGAATAAGAACATTACGTTCATCGCCGTTCGGAGTCGGCGTTAAGCATGTAGGTCCGGTTCTCGGTCAATTGTGTACAAACTGAATAACACGCACAACACAATTGATCATAAGAAGCTAGGTCAAAGTCCTTTCAAGGGCTGAAATGGCCAGTTATTTATTTTATTTATTTTATGGTGTGCTGCGGAAAAGAAATTTACAAATAGTGAAATATGAATTGCAAATAAATATAAATAAATTAATAATAAATTAATTTGAAAGCTGATATTTGATAATTGCCGTAAATAAATTTGGCGCTGCATACGTTTTATAGGCAATCAGCTGTTTTTTTATAGGCAATGCTGGAAACTAGCTAGAAGCCGTTTCCGTACTTTTGACACTATTCTCAAATTTCATTTTACGCTCTCAGCTTGAACTTTACTCGACTTTTACCCGACATTGTGTACGGAAACACACCTAATATATTTAATTTTTTTTTCGCCACATCTGTGGCAGAGTATCTTTCGAATAATATAAGTTTAATTTCCTTTTTTTAATTATAAATATTAAAAAAGTGTACGACAACATTCGATGTTTGTGTATTAATATATGTTATAAGATGAGAACAAAACAAAGCACCAATCGACTGTTTGGGTCTTTCAAAGTGATCAAAATCCGATAAAAGTTGTCCGTGGACTGGGCACATCCAAGCAAAAGGTTCCAATTTTTTCAGAAAAACCGCAATGGAGAACTGCTTATGCCGAATGGTACACAACTATTTCTTTATCGCAAGTCTTCGAGGAATTGAGGAACACCAACCATCGAAGGAAGATGATCCTCCATCATGACAATGCGAGTTCTCACACCTCAGCACAAACAAAGAGTTTTTGAGCACTCTAAACGTGGAATTGATGGGTCATCCACTTTACAGTCCCGACTTCTTCTTGTTCCCTAACATTAACAAAAAATATTTTCCCTCACAGAGCGTTTTTATACGCTTGTTTTATAGTGTTTTGATAATATTGAGGGGTTTAACCTCGAAAACTCCCCATGTGCGTATACCTGCAGGAAACGCTCAAATGTAAATGTACAAAACTCAATTACAAGACAATTTAATAATAAATAAATCAATTTAGACTAGCAAAGGTCAATTTACACTTTGATAGTTTTTTACAAATATAATACATTTCTTAAGAAACACTGTAGTGTTAAGTTATAAACCTTACCTGGTTATGACTACATAGGTTAGTCCAAGTATCAGAGAAAGCTTTAAGGTTCCCATCCATATAATTGACATGTTGGATTTTTGTTTGTGTTGTTTCTTTATTGAATATATTTTGTACGTATTTTATTAAGTTAAGGTATAATTAATTTATAAAATTATTTTAATTAAAACTTTTAAGTGCACTTTATATATTTTTCTTTTATTAACTAAAACAAAAAACATTTCTTATAACTTGCTTTTTATTATTTGCCCAGCTTTTCTTCAATTCTAAAGTTGTCTTAGGTATTTGGAGCACTCTTTGCCAATAACTTCGGAATAAAAGCCAACAATGCCTTTATTTATAAATTCCTAATCTAAGAATACTGAATACTTAAAATAGATTACTTTAAAACAACTGTTGTTTATTAAATTTTGATTTGTACGTTGATGTCTTTGACGTAACTCTGCAGTTTCTGTTATCTCTGATATGAAGACAGTTGAAATTAAGTTGAATAGTGACGCGGTAGGTGTTGTTGTTGTAGTACTCGTAAAAAAACAATGTGCTTTCAAGATAAAAAGGTTTAGACGTGACAATTTTACGTTTTACCATGCAGATTTCCAAAGAAGTTGAAAGAGACAAGTTTTTCAAAATGCATCAGTATTGCATGGAATGGTTACTCACTAAGCACATGTAGGTGCTATGACAAAAAATGGTACGACAGTAAAGGTAAATTTTTTACTTAATCCTAAATATGAAAACAAAGTTAAAGACGTCGCCGGGACGCGGAGGGAGTTGCTTAAGCAACGCAACAGAAAATTTGTAACATGGAATTTAACATGTTATATATGGGTGCTAATGTCAAAATTTTTAAACTGCAGTTAAGGCTGATTCTTGGCCCTTATGACAAAAATAGACGAAATATTCTATTAAAATAAGATTGAAAATGCAGCTATCGTACAACAGCGTTGCATGGAATTACAACTCGTCGAGTATATGCGCTATGGAAAATTTTATAAAATGCAAATGCAAAATTTGGTCTTAGGGGTAGTTCATAAATTACGTTACCAATTAAGGGGGGAGGGGGAGGTGTTTTTAAATGTACAAAGATAAGCAACGATAGGAGAGTCTCAGATATAGTAACCCACGATAAAAAATTCAAACAAATTTAATTTAATTCACTCCAGCATTTCAAAACATTTTCATCCTTAAATCTTCATGTTTGACCGTCTAAATTGACGGTTAACTATTGACAAGTGTAGTAAGGGTATTATTTCTCTTTGTTTGCTTTTTGGCAGTTGGTTCTTCTATTTTGTTCGTTCATATAGGATACACCTGAATGGGTCGACATGGAATCCGTTGAAGAATTCTTCTTTTTCAAAGAGTCCCCAAAGTTTCCAGCTTCTTCAATTCTAGTAATTAAGAGCATCGACTCTTGGATTGAAATGGAATAGTTTTTATCAATGAAAATAATTGATTTTTAAAAGCTTTTCTTAAATTTATCTAGTCATGATAGCACACATACTAAGAGCTTGTCAAGATAATAGGTATGTTTCGAGTAAAGTTCGAGTAATAGAGAGTAATTTGATTGTCTGTCAAAATGAGAAAATTTGCCAAAAAGTCCGGAAACGACTTTAAGTAAAGTTCAAGCACAACAGCTGTTCTTTGACAATTGAAATTAAATATAAATTTAATTATCTGGTTGGTTTATTTAAAAGAATGGAAAATTCAAAGAAGTGAATTGTTCTCCAGGATCCTTTGGCTTCCATTTGCGTTCATTTTGCTAATTTTAACTTTTTTTTTTTTTTAAATTCTATCCAATTTCATAAATTTTTTTCACAACAATTTAATTTTGACATTTTGACATTCAGCTGTTCAAAGCTCGAGATTTGTGCTTGAAGAAATTTTTCAAGTAAAGTTCGAGTAATATTGACATTTTGCTTGTTCTTCTCTCTCGTGCTGGAAAAATGTGTACGGAAACGCTTTCAAGTAACATCCATGGTTGAATTAATAAGGTTGTCTCGGGGCTGATCGTACTCTCTTCTTAATACTCACGATTGTCAAATTTAAAGAAAAGCAACAACAACAACTTCATTGGCTTAACATGTTATTAATTTTCGCTTTAAGATTTTGTATTAGCTGTCAACTTCGATTTGACATTTATGGGAACTCGCTCTCACCCATGCGACAACCATATTTATTCAACCATGGTAATATCAAGTTATTTGAAACTAGTAGGGGAACAGACCTATTAATATTTTTTAAATATATTTTCAAATATTTTTTAATAAATAAAAAATAAATATAATTGATTTCATATACTACGTTACTTTATGGGGGGACGGGAGGGGTTTTGAAATTCACTACGAAGAGTAACGGAAGAAGAGGGGTGGGGGGGGGGGGGTAAAAAAGTTGAAAATCGGTAACGTAATTTATGAACGACCCCTTAGCCTTATAAAAATAAAAAAAAACAAACAATATGTCTTCGTTAGATCGCGGAGATATAAGCTTATGCAACAAACAAGCTTTATTGTTGCATGGAATTATTACTCACTAAGTGGAAGTGCTACGAAAAATTTTATTTCACCACACCAGAGAATGGTTCTTTGACCTCATAAGGAAAATGAAAAATAAATTTTAGGAGCCATGACAACAAGGAGACAACCGCTTAATACAAAGATGCAACAATGAAAGAACGCTACATGGAATTAGAACTCCGCAACTAATGGCGATACAGTCAATTTTATGGAACTAAGGTTTTGACCACATGGTTTTCGATAAAAAAAAAAAACAAAAAAAGAAATGAATGGTATCATACCCACTTGGCAGTCTGCAGTTAAAATCATGTGGAAATCTAACCTACCATTTGATTTTTTAGTTGGGTTTAATTCAATCGTTAGGTATGCGCACTTCCATAAGACACCATGCCCACATGAAAAGAAATCAAACTATCGGCCGACTAAAAGTCTGTAGTGTGCGGTGGCTCTTAGTCTCTCGTGAGAGAACTCGAAGGCAATGTTTTCGTGAACGTTCGACTTCAAAAGTATTTATCATAATAAAATACAATCGCAAAATGAGTTTCCATGAGAAGATTGAATTTTTAATCGTTCGTGAGCGAATTTTTCCGCACCCTGCTGTGAACACAAGCGATTTCCTGTATTTGGGAATGGCCTGCTCATAGAATTTTTGGGTGATTCTTTTCACTTCTTGATTATCTCATGGTGTAATAATAATAATAATAATAAAATATTTCGCCCCGCTCCTGTCAAAAACAGCTGATGGTGAATTGGAATGAAAATAAATCAGCTAATGTGCAGTCGATCGGAACTCAATGCCATGTCCACTTCTTTTGCTGGCTTTTATTAGTTGAGACATTGAACATTCTTTCATGGCATTCTATATGTTCTTGGCGCAAACGATGTGAGTGGAAGACAATTTGCTTGCTTGCCAAAGTTTCCTGGCGGTGGCACCTACCAGCGCACAAGACAACTGCAATAACTTTTTGTCAACATATATGTCATTTTAAAGAACCATCGGTCAGCTGTCAAAGCCACAAATACAATTTGCTAACATTGTGGGTTCATAAGTTTTTTATCCTCATTAAAAACTACGAAAATTAGCGAAGAAAAAGCATTTGTGGGAAGTATTGTTGGGATAATTTTTTACCACGAGACCTTTTGCCGAAACTCATCGTTTACTGGTGGATGTTTATGGTGACGATGCTCTATCTAGAACACAGTGTTTTGAGTGATTTAAACGCTTCGAAAGTGGGGATTTCGACATCAAGGACAAAGAGCGCACTGGTCAATAGAAACAATTTGAAGACGAAGAATTAGAGACTCCCCTCATTGAAGACTCCTGCCAAGATAAGCTCGTAAAAGCACTAGGCGTGACACAGGCGTTTGAAAGCGTAAGGGTTTATCCAGAATATAGGAAATAGGGTGCCACACGAACTGAAGCCAAGAGATGTCAAAAGGCGATTTTGCATGTCTGAAATGCACTTCGAACGCTATAAAAGAAAGTCGTTTTTGCATCGAATTATTACTGGCGATGAAAAATTGATACATTATGATAACCCGTAGCGCAAGAAATCATATGTAAAGCCCGGCCAACCAGGAACATCGATATCAAAGACGAATACACGTGGCTCTAAGGTAATGCCCAGTATTTGGTGGGATCAGAAGGGACCGATCCACTATGAGTTGCTGAAATCAGATCAAATCATTACGGTACAGCTATACCGACAATAATTAATTCGTTTGAAGCAAGTACAGGGTTGCCCATATTCGACGGACCCATCTGGCAACGCCATAACTTTTGACAGAGATGTCAGATCGCTTAATGACATACCGCGTTTGAAGCGTCAGTCCAAGCAGATTTTTACCATGGAACAATACACGCCACGCGAGCGCTCTGAAATAGTTGAAATTTACATTCAACAGAAGAAGTCAATTGTGAAAACTCAACGTGCTTTTAAAAACTTAAAAAATGTGAGAAGTGCGCCTTCTAAGAACACCATTAAGCGTTTCTACGAAAAATTTTCGACTGGTGAGGCTCTTTCTAATCCGAAGAGGCCAAATAAAAGTCGACCAAGGCGATCGGCCGAGAATATCGCTGCCGTACGAGCCAGTGTTGAGAGGTCCCCAAGAACATCCCAAAAACGCCGTTCTCAGCAGTTGGGCATGGCTCGGTCCACTTTACAACGGATTATTCGCGTTGATTTGCATTTGTTCCCGTACAAAATTCAATTGACGCAAAGATTGTTGCCTGCGGACAAGCCTCGTCGATTGGAATGGGCCCAAAGAGTCATCGAAATGGCCGAAGATGACGAGCAATTTTGGAACAAAATTATCATGTCCGATGAAGCCCATTTCACATTAAATGGGACCGTAAATAGGCAAAATTGCCGTATTTACGCCACTGAAAATCCTCAGGAGATTCAAGAAGTGCCTCTTCATGACGAAAAAGTCACAGTTTGGTGCGGCGTTAGTGCGAAAACGGTCATTGGGCCGTTTTTCTTCCAAAATGAAAATGGCCATGCTGTTACCATCAACCAGGAGCGTTATCGCGACATGATGACCAATTTTGTGATGCCAAATATTCGTCGAAAGCGTATGAGGCAGTTCTGGTTTCAACAAGACGGCGCTCCACCGCACACAAGTCGCATAACAATCGATTTTCTGAAGAATTTGTTTCCGGGCCGTTTGATGTCGAAAAGTGGTGATTTGGACTGGCCACCGCGTTCGCCCGATTTGACGCCGCCTGACTTCTTCTTGTGGGGATATTTGAAGTTTACGTTAACAAGCCAAGGATCGTAGAAGAGCTCAAGGACAACATTCGTGAAGAAATAGCCGCTATTCCGGCCGAAATGTTGGCGAAAACGATGGAAAATGCTACAAAAAGGGCACAATACGCCATCAACGCCAGAGGCGGCCATTTGAGAGATATCATATTCAAAAATTGATGTAAACAAATCTACTTGGAACAAATTAAATGATTAAGATTGCCAACCGCCAAATTTTTATTTTTTTCTTTGATTTTTTTAACAAAAACATGGGTCCGTCGAATATGGGCAACCCTGTATTGACAAAAAAAACGGCCGGAATATTCGACCAGGTACGAGTCTGTAATTTTCCAGCAAGACAGTGCTCGACCACACGTTGCTATACCGGTCAAAAATTACCTGGAGAATAGTGGCTGCGAAATTTTACCTCTCCCACCATATTCACAAGACTGCGCCATCCGACTACCATTTATTTCGTTCGATGCAAAACGCCTTCACTGGAATGCGCTTTACTTCTGAGCAAGGTATCAAAAATTGGCTTGATTCGTTTTTTGCCTCAAAGGACTAAGCTTTTTTTTGACTCGGAATTCATTTGCTACCAGAAAGGTGGCAAAAAGTGATCGCAAGCGATGGAAAATATTTTGAATAACATGTAAATTCACTAATTTATTAAAATAAAGCATTATTTTCATTCAAGAAAGTAGGGTTTTCAAAGTATACACCAATAGCATAAATGCAGCAAAGGTAATGCAAAAGCAAAAATAAAAAAGAAATTAAAACTAAAGGATTAGGATATAGGAAAATAATGACTTAAACAAGGATTAGACGAGGGAAAAAGAATGAGGGCAAGGATTTGGTCAAAGGTTAGGAAATAATGATAAGGAATATGATAAAGAGTGGCGTCCGTGGCGTAGTTGGTTAAAGTGCGTGGCCGCTATGTCAAAGAACCTGGAGACCCAGGTTCGAACCCCAGTAGCGACAGAAAATTATTTGAGTTAAAATAATTTTTCTGTACGGCTGCCACCTCTCTGCAGACAATGGCAAACCTCAGAGAGTAATAAAAATGACATGTAAAGCTTCTTGAGAATAAGAACATTCCGTTCATCGCCGTTCGGAGTCGGCGTTAAGCCTGTAGGTCCATTTCTCGGTCAATTGTGTACAAACTTAATAACACGCACAACACAATTGATCATAAGAAGCTAGGTCAAAGTCCTTTCAAGGGCTGAAATGGCCAGTTATTTATTTTTATTTTATAATATGATAAAGAGTAGGATTTGGTTAAACATTAGCTCATGGAATTGGACAAATTTTAGAACAAGGCCTTAGACAAGAATTAAGACAAACATTTTGAAACAAATTTAACCATATTTAGAACAAGCTTGGGAAAAGGATAAGAACAAGAAAAAGAACAAAGAATAGAAAAAGGACTATAGAACACACTAAAGAAAAGATTTGGGACAAAGATTGGGAAAAGAAGTGGGATAAGGATAAGAAAAGAGATTCGAACAAGAATAAGGACAGACATTTGGACATTAGACCAGATCGAAATAAAAAGTACGCCGCACACCATCTTATCTGAAGCATTTTTTAAAGAAATTTTCGAAAACCATGTTTTTTTTATTTTTTGACCGAACGTAGGGGGGTCGTGCATTTAAGTGATACGTTTGCGACGCACAGTGGGTTGAAATCCCGAAAAGTGGAGATTAATTAAACTGCTTATCCGATTCTAAAAATTCTTTCACTATGAGAATGCTGAGTTATCACTGAATGAAATAGGCTTTTTTTAAAAATCGCTCTGGCGGCCATAATAATAGACCCATTGTCATGAAACATACCCAATGTGGTACTGTTGACTGGGTAATATTCCTATACTTGATTGTGATTGGGTAAAGGGGCGTGGCACCGCCCATATAACCTGAAACTTAGAACGGATATATGTCATGAACTATCAGAGGTATGAAGATGGGATTTGGTATATATATTGATCGTGTAGTATGACTTACACCCAAGGTGGAATAGGGCGGTGCCACGCCCCCTTTTAGAAAATTGCTCTAGCTCTGTCGGAATTTCGTAAACGTTATAATTATTATTTACTTCATAAATTAAAATTAGTTAAAATAATCTTCATCTTCATCGTCTTCATCATCTTCATCATCTTCATCATCTTCATCATCTTTGTCACCATTATCATTTTCATTTTGGGGAAGAATAAGTAACTCCAATGCAGACTGCGGCATTTGCTCTATTTTCTTTTTACAACTCTTCCTCTTGCTTGAAATAAGTGGATCTGAACTTAAAAGAAATCTATTAAACACGTCTTCTATTGTACTTTCCCGACAGGATTTACGCGAAAAATGTTCCCTATAGCTTTTGAAGTCTTTATTTCTGGCTTCCTGAGATTCTTCAGTTAGCTGACCAATAGGCAATGGTGCAAGCGCTATAATTTCTGGCCCGTGAATAAAGTATTTATGTATACCCATCACTAATAAACTACACACTCAGTAGCTACAATAACAACTACCAAACGGAATATAAAGACAAAAGATAATAAAGACAACGTGATTTTTTGTTTGTTTTTTTTTCACATAGATTTTTAGCAACGGGAGTTATTTTACTAAAACATTTGCAAGAAAAGTTTCTGAGATTTATTAGCTGAAATCTCATACTTTAAGACTATATAAGCGGTTTCGCCCAATTTCACCCAGAAATTTTTAAAACTCAATACAAACATCAAAAATACACCAATTTTGGAGCAATTTCATTTATTTTTTTTACAATATTTCCAAAACATTTATCTAACAAAAAAATATTTATTATATGCTCAAATACCTGAAGTAGACGGCTCATAATAAAACTTTCACTTTTAGAAGTCTTAATTAAAAAAATATCCACTTGAAGTATAAAAAATTTTCACTCATAACCAATGCGCGCAAAAATAATAACAATTATTGACTTTGAAGACACACTGCAAATAAAGTAAACAACTTAGAACTGTTATTTTTGCAATTAGTGATGTAGAATTTTATCTAGTTTCACCCGGTACCAAATACGGTTGTGAAAGCTAGAGCTCATTTTTTGAATTAATCTCCACTTTTCGGGACTTCAACCCACTGTGCGACGTAAAGAAAATGGAAGTATTGTGTACAAAACCCGCAGGTTCCGATGTGACAGCATATCTCTATCCTTGTACTCATTCTTGCCCCTTTCCTTTGCTTTCCTTTGTTCCCAAACTTGTCTTTGTCATTATCCTTATTCTTATATTTGTCCTAATATTTGTCCTACTTCTTCTCCCTCGTTTTAATTCTTGTCGAATAGACCTTATCACCCTACAGGCGAAAAAAAAGAAAAATATGCCGCACACCATCTAATCTGAAGTATTTTTGAAAGAAAATTTCGAACATTTTTTTTTTGTTTTTCACCGAACGTAGAGGTCGCGCATTTAAGATTTTCTTCATATCTTCAGCATTTATAGTCCGATCTTAAAGAATGATATATCAATATTTTTGTTTCAAGGAGTTCAACTATTTTGCTGTAGAGGTCATTGGGGTTAAGCACTCCGTTTTAGTACTTACCCACCAGATCCCAGTTTCTACCATCCTATTATACCATTCTTAGGTCATATAATTAAAGCTTTAAAAAAATCATTAAACTCTTCCGAAGAAAGTATATCGATTATCCCAGTGCAACTATTAAAAACAAAAATTTTAATTTTTTTTGCCGAATTTAGGGTTTCTTCTTTGATATTTTTCGTCATACACAGAAAAAAAAGAGTAGAACTTTTACCTAAAAATGTAGTCAATTCAGCTAAAGTAATCCGGTGATTTTCAGTCAACGAATTTGATTAGGTGCGCTACCAATTTCTAAATGTTAATTATATGCAATTATATTGGGTAGTTTAACTGCGAGAGTAGCTAAAAAAACCTAAATATTTAGGTGTACCTTCAACCATAAAATAGATAAGACACATAATTTATTAGAAGAATTAGCTATTTTTTTTTAAACTATGACCACTTCAGATTAGGCAAGCCACCTACTAAGTGTAGAAAAATCATCTAATTATTTAGATAGCATTCCCACTTAAGAGTGGGAATGCCGTGCAAAAAATATGCAAAAAATTTGTTTTTTGTTTTGCAATTTCTATTTTGAAGTGAAACTTTCCTTAGGTGACTTTACTTCATTTCGTCACATGATAGAGAAGAAAGATTTGTTTTATAGTAGATAGAATGAGAGAGATATATACATTGTATAAATGACTGAAAAATTTCTTTGCCACCGCTGAGATTCGAACCTGTGATCTCAAGATTTCAAACAACCAACGCCTTATCTATTGAGCTAAATTTGCAATCCAGAAACTTATTCTACATACCAATTAATCAAATTGCTGTAGATGGCCAGTGGAAACATAATTTCAGAGTTGTGGACCTCATATTTTTATATACATTTTGTTCACAAATTATCAAGCGGCGTAACAGCACAGCGGTAAAGCGTTTGACTTGAACGCAAGCGGCCCGAGTTCAATTCTCGCAATGAGGCTTTACTTTTTGTAAAATTTTCTCACTTTGTTTTTATTTATGTTTTTTATAGGAGAGCGCTGTGCTCTTTACTTTTGCGTTTTGCAAAATTTTAGTTGAATTAACTAATTTGAATTAGGTGAATTACCTAATGCATGATTGTTAAATTAACTGTGTAAGTAGAAAAGTTGTTGAAAAGATTAGGTGAAATAGAAACTTTCACATTAGCTAAACTAGTTTAGGTAATAAATCAATTCTTTTATTTTCTGTGTATCTGCGACATTTACAATCCGATCTTAAAGAATGGTATCAGACCATGTTATCTGAGGCATTCTTAAAAGAAAATTTCGAAAATTTTTTTATTTTTTTGACTGAATGTTGGGGTGTTTAAGTTTTTCTTCATATCTTCGGCATTTACAGTCCGATCTTAAAGAATGATGTATCGATATTTTTGTCTCGACGAGACCAAACTTTTTGCTTTAAAGATCATTGGGGTCAAGGAGTCTGTTCAAGCACTTACCAGATATCAACTTCTACAACATGAATCACAAAAAAAAAGAGTCAAACCAAATAAAGTGTTTTTGAGACGTTGCCCAATACCTCGAAGGATCTCACCATAGGTTACAATTTAATTTGCATTTTTTTTTATCATTTAAATAAAAAACAGAACTTTTATAGATGAAAAACTTTTGCTAAAACCAACTTAATTATTTTATTTAGCTACTTTTCACATTTTAAAAAAGTACGGTAAGTTTTACCCACCATATATTATTTACTGGTGGGTAAGTACTAGAACGGGGTGCTTGGCCCCAATGACCTTTAGAGCAGAAAATCATTCTTTAAGATCGGACCGTAAATGCCGAAGATATGAAGAAAAACTTAAATGCGCGACCCCTACGTTCGGTTTTTTTTAAAAAATGCTTCAGATAGTGTATCAACCCGTAACCAGCCTTGTTCCCGAATAAACAAGATCCAATTGTACTAAGTTACTTTGACTTTTTATTGAATCACAAATTAAAATGATAATTATTCAAAACTATTAAATTACAAATTATTCAGCTTCTAGCTTGACGCTCTCACATTCACGCTTCTTTTTACTCATCCGTCAAACTCTATTAGCGTTGCCAGATTTCACCAGACAGAACGACAACTCTCAAACTCAATCCGAGTTGCCAGATCTCCACAGATAGGATGGTGAATTTTGCTTTATTTCCTGTAGAGTAGATAAGGTCTATTCGACAAGGATTTAAACGAGAGTTGGGTTAAGAAAAATGGACAATTATTAGAACAAATATAAGAATAATAAATGATTAGGAATGATTAGTTTGGGAACAAAGGAAAGAAAATGAAAGAAAAGGATAGGAAAGGAAAGTGACAACAATAGCTGTTGCTATTATAGGGTCCCATAAGGACAAGGAGCTGTTGCATCAAAGCCTGCGAGGTTTATCCACAATACTCCTTTTTTCTTTACGCCTCAAACTTATCATTTCACTAACGTCTAATGGGCAGATACATTTGGTGGAACATCTTTGTAAACTGAGAAACTTGCCTAAAGATTATTCTGCCAAAATTCTTAAAAATAATGTTTTCTGAACCATCACTAATCAATATACGGTGCGGGGTTCAGCTAAAGAGATGACTTTAAATGGTTTTTATCTGCGAAAAGTGAAATCAGTTTTGTTTTTATCAGCATTGCTATATTTCCTATCATTAATCAATGTCATATTTCATGATATGATCCCTGATGTATTTGCTTGTTTTGAAATATTCGAAGCATAAAAATTCTTGTTCAAGTTAATTGGATGCTTTTCAAGCAACAGTCAAGATTTTTGTTTTCGATAAGATTTCCATGGTATTCCTCCGTTAAAGCTCTAAAGCACGGCGGATATGAATTTAAAAATTGCTGGCTAATTTTGGTTTTTCTGCTTTTATCTTGTAGAATTTCCTTTGGAATATTTTGTGTGTCAACTTACTGTTTCGCAAAGCTGTCAAAAGTTAAACGCTTCAAGCAAATATGTGTCAGAAAAACCTGCGAAAAAATTCAGTGGACCGGAAACGCTTTAAAAATGTTGACTTTACTTCACTCGTGAAACAAATTAGCACAATCCTTAGGCAGAACAATTAATCCAAGCACTCAGTGCTCTTTACAGGGTCTTACAATTTATTCATGTTTAAAATTTTCAACTTAAGTTGAGTAAAAATTTGCTGCAATTTAATAAGATATTTTCGGAAACACATGGTTCCATTTTTGTTTTCCCTTTTTTTATTTTGTTTGATTTAAAAAAGAAAGTATTTTTTTCCGAAAGTTTAAGGATGCCGTCACTTAAGATGGCTAAAAATTGCTGCTTCTTACATGTGGGTTCTTATAATTTATACCCTATTAAAATGTTAATTTAACTAAACATGTAAGAATTTAAATTAATTTTCTTTTAAAGTACGCCAACACATAGCTAAACACTATGTTAAATGGGTGTGTGTGTACAAGTTGATAACGAGCAAATGTACAGATTGGTACATTTCCATGCCTTTTGTGGCATCATTCTGTAGCATTTGGAATTTAAGTAGGGTAGCGAAATTGAATTCTCTTAAAGAATTTTTATGGCAAATAATATATTTGAATAGAAGGCGGCGAGAAAAAAAAATGTATACTTAATGAGGCATGTTTTTCCCGTAGGACTTAATGCCTGAAAATAATTGCGTAAAAAGGGTTTCTTTGTATCAACGCAATTATTTTGCACGTTTTTAATAAAACATTACAAATTGTTGCAATGCTAGAAAAGAGAAGATTTTAGACATACATAGATAATTGAAATTTTAAAATAATTAGTGTACATTTGTGTTTGATAAATTTCGATTGAAATCTTACCAAAATGCCCAGCCAACATTTGAAAGATAAATTGAGGTAAAGCGAAAGCGACACTTTTGGAAGATATTTAGGGGCGAATCCTTTTGCGCGAAAAGAAAGCGATTCGCTATTGTTACTTCTGGGGGAAACATTTTTTTTTCAAAATCAAAACATCCTAGTTTTGCCTTTTTTTCGTCTAGGCAAAAAAAAAAGCGATATCATTGGCCCAAAATACACTGTAGTGCTCAGTCTGCGTGAGCAGTCAGTAGTTCAAAAATACACTGTAGTGGTCAGTCTACGTGAAACCAGTTTTTTCTTGTATACATGAACTGTGTTTGGTTGTATTAGTTTTGTAAGTTTTCTGAACTGCGCGAGTTTTCAAAAAATAAAATTTAAAAATTTTCGCTTGAAAATTTCGTACAATTATCGATTTAATAGTTTAAAAAGGTTTATTTTGGGAAAATAATGGATGGAAAATATATGTTGTTATTTGCTGCTGCTAACTCATTAGCTTGGAATTTGATTACAGCAGCAGAGACTCTGCGAAAAAATAAAAAAAAATTTAGTATAAAAAAATGGAAAACAGAATTTTGTTCATAAAGTTTTATCAAATATTCCGTTTCGGCTTTTTTCCACGTTTCATTAAAATTATCTTTCGTCACCGCCATTTTTGTTCAAATTAATTGCAGCTTCGTTCTATTATTTTTTAAGGTGTTTGCATCTTCAATGCCGACAAACGAATGAGAGCGCTGAAAATCAAAAATTGAAAACAACCCCTAAAATAAAATGTGATGACTTTGCTTATGTGTGCGTGTCAGTCAATCGTCACTACAGCTTTTTCGGTGAGTGAAATTTCACCCACCTCACGTCGCCTGCCTCACCTCCCTTGCCTAAGAAAACCGGTTTCACGCAGACTGAGCACTACAGTGTATTTTGGGCCATTGAGGCATTTTCAAAAAGTAACTGTTTATTTTATAACTTTAATCATTGTTTTGTTTTGCTTTTTGATATTTGGCGTTTGATTCGTTTTTATCTCTTCTAGGCGATGAAAAGAAGAAGTCAGAAGTAAAGAAAAAACGAAGCAGTAAATATTTTCTCGTTAGCTCTGTTCATATTGAGTTATTTGTTTTTGAGTTCTTTGCGTCTTTTATTAGAACTGCGGTAAAGAGAGTGTTTGAAGATGAGCTAGCAACAAAGTTCACTTGGAAGGGGACCAGAGATAAGCCTAGTGCGGAGCGATGTTATTGGATTCACACAATAAATATCGTGTTTTAAATTAAATATAAAATCTTGTTTATTTACAGATATGTGCCATCAAAAATTTACAACGGAAGATAGACATATAGAATCAGTGATGCAAACGCATTTTATGCATGCCAGGGACAGCGTAATAAGCACCGAAAAGTTGTCCCCGAAAGTGAATCCATGTTACCGGTTTAACTTATGAAAAATCCTTAACATCCTTAATTTCTTAATGTTAATGTTATAAGTTATATTTTGCATAATTGGTTGAGACTAGGGTTTACAATTGCAAAGGATATCGTCTACTTCTCACTGGGAAGATTCGCTTTCTGCTCACTAGGAAGAATAGCTTTCTGCTCAATAGGAAGTCTCATTTTCTGCTCCTAAGTAAGAATCATATTCTGTTCTTCTAGAAGATTTCGCCACGATGCGTTATCATTCCTGGGGTGGAATCGGCTAAAGTGATAGTTGATAGTTAATGATCAAAATCATCACTTTTGCTCCACTTAAGGTAATTATCAAATTGACTCGCTTTTTAGCTGTCAATTTTAAGCGACAGTTATTTAGGTGTCGTTTTCATATATTTCTGACAGTTCCATTGCACTTTTGCAAACTTGCGGAAATAAACAGTTCAAAGTGGAAAGTTTCTTAAATAAAATAAAATACTTACAGTGAAATTAATTACAAGTGAATTTATTCCCGTAAGCATTAAGTAAAATGTTTACCTCATTGCAACTATTTAGAAGTGGATACACTCAGAAAAAAGTCAGGCATCATATTTAGAGAAAAATGGTATAGAGTTTACTCCAGAAAATGCTTTTCTCTAATTGTGATACCAAAAATTCCCTAAAAATCAGGGACCGAAAATAACTGTTATTTTCGAAATTTCGATTCAAAAAGTCAGGCGGAAAAAATGTGTCTTTTCGATATTTGAATAAAGTAGTGCAATGCTTGTTAGCTAAGGAATAATAATCTTAAAAGATTTTTATTTCTTTGACTTTTTTAAAAAAAGTCAAAAATAATAGTTATTTTTGACCGATTTTATTTTTGGTCAAAAATAAAAGTTAAAATATGACTTATATTTTTCCGGTCAAAAATATAAGTTAAAATTTTAATTTTATTTTTTCGGTTAAAAGGTGAAAAAATATAACAAAAGTATAAATTCTATTCACTCTACTCTTATCTGCCTTTGTCTGGCTTATCACTGCACCTTGCGTTCCCTGTCACTGTTGTGAACTGAAATGATCATCAGAGAACATCAGAGAACTGAAATGAGTAACGGACAGAAATCGGATACTCAAATCATACCCGAGCTACTTGCTGTTCTATACCCTATCCTTGCTCAATGAAATATATAAAATACTTATACAGGGTGGGCCAAATATATACTATTATATACTATTTATAACTAATAACTATAATAGAAGAAAAGGAACTTTCATCGTATTGTTGAGAAAGTTGTATTGCACCGTATAATAATTAAATATTAATAAAAATCATTTTCAAACAAGGGAAAAATCGCGAAAATCCAAAAAGAGCACGACAAATAAATTTAGACTGCAAAACAACGTGTGCCGGGTAAGCAAGTAATTAATATAGGATGTCACTGTCAAATTGTGTACCTTTATTTTTAATAGAAAAAATAAAATAAAAAATAAAACTTAAAACTAAAAAATAAAAGTCATATTTAACTGTTATTTTTGACCGAAAAATAAAAGTAAAATTTTAACTGCTGTTTTTGACCGAAAAAATAAAAGTCAAATTTTAACTTATATTTTTGACCAAAAAATTAATGTAAAATTTTAACTGTTATTTTTGACCGGAAAAATAAAAGTCATATTTTAACTGTTATTTTTGATCGGAAAAATAAAAGTCATATTTTAACTTTTCTTTTTGACCGAAAATATATAAGTCAAATTTTAACTGTTATTTATTGACTTTTTTTAAAAAAGTCAACAGTTACGGTCCCTGCTAAAAATGGTAAAAAGCTTCCATGAAAAAGAGAAATATAACAAAAATATATCGTTCTTAGAGAAAAAGACTTTTATTTTTGAAAAACTATTTGTTTTTATAGAAGAAAATATTTCGCGTAGTGAATTGTTTATCTATAATAGAGAAAACTTTCATTTTCTAGAAATTTTATCTATAAATGAGAATTTTTTATCTATAAATGAGAATTTTTTAGTGCAAAAAAAATACTTATTATTAGAGGCTTGAAATATTTTCACTTCCTACAAGTGAAGAAATATTTTTTCGAATATGTGAAAATTTATTCTAATTGTAGGAAATTTTATTTGAAAAAGAGAAAAATGCTATTATCAAAAATAGAGATTTTTTTTATGGAGAAAAGATATGGGTTTTTTTCTGAGTGTGTGAAGAAACTAATAATTATAAAACGGTTCGACTTCTTAGAAAAAAATTAAGAAATAAAGCCAATATTTTGGAACTTCCTAACCCAATGTAAGATTTCATTTATGGATAATTGTTAATAAAATTCCTAATAGTTTTTTTCAGTTTTTTGAAAAACTTTCATAACAGTTTTGGGGTTGCTTGACTTACCAAATGGAGTAAGATCAACGCACATCCCACCTATCTTTCAATTGGCTGCAACATGAAATCTCCTTGGTGGCGGTGGTTACCAAAGACAAATTGGGCATGACTGGGCTTCACCGATGGCTCAAAGTACTGTAGCTGAGATCAGTGCATTAGTTATTAAAAAAATGCAGACAGTACTATGCCCACTTTTGATTAAATTTGTACCCAAGGATTCAACAAAAGAATATTTTTTTGAAAAGTATAGAATTCCTGAAGATACTTACTATTAATTAATATTATAACTTACTTATGATAACTAACTTATCACAATATTTGTCACAAACAATAATAATTAACACCGGCTCGAAATGACATTTCATTGTTGTGCTGCCATTGAATGGTAAGTGCTGCCAAGAATTAAGAAAATTTAGCGATCGCCTTACACGGACCAACGAAAAGTTGAAATCACAAACGACCATCAAAAACGACAGTCAATAAGCGACTGTCCAACTATCACCTTAGCCGATTCCACCCCTGTATTCCTGTAGACTGACATTGTACCATCCCCAATTTTTAGCAATTGCTTTGAAAATTCAGCTGCTGATGGATCGTTTTGCAATTGAACGCGTACGTTTGTTTTTCGTGTGAGTTTTCTTACATTTTTGCACAGCATTGAAGATTTCAAGCATGCGTTTATTTCATCGGCAGCAGGAGATTAAGGAAAGACTGATGTATAGAATTTTTAAATTCTGACAACGGATGCGGTAACCAATTTTTATCTAGTGTTCTCCCCAGCACCGAATTCTCAAAAGTAAAAAATTTAGCTGGCATTTCAAAAATGACCATATAGATGGTAAGAGAACAACATAATTTTTAAATTCAAACAACGGGTTCGGATTCAGCGACTAATTTTTACTAATTTAAGTGTTCGCCAGCACCAAATTTGTAAAAATTATCTTTCTATTAGCAACTAGAGTTCTTAACTATCTTTTCTGTAGGCCCTTACGGGGCAATCCTGACCTCGACCTGAACAATTGATTAAAAATAAATATTTTCTTTTAATTGAGGAACTAAAATTAAATTTATTTGTTATAAAAAATAAGATGTTTACAAATTCGTTTAATCGGCGTAATGCTTAATCTTGAGTTCTTAATGTTTATTTTCATCCATATTGGCACTGCCGCAATGCATATCAGATATTTTAACGCTGGTATTTCCAAAATAATGCTATGGGATAATGTTATAAATATTTTTTTATTGAATGCGAATGAAATTGTCATTCCTATACCACAACTTCTTATCTGTCTCTTGCTTCCTCCAATTATAACAAGAAGGTACTTTTAAAGAATCTTTGCACAATTGTTTTCCCCACATGAGGGTTCTTTGAACTTAAATGGCAAGATAAACACTTGGGTAATTTTAGCTCATTTAAGCGGTTGACAGCTCGTTTTGGGTGGTTAAATAGCATTTTAAATGGGTGCCAGCTTTATTTATGTACTTTTCTTAACGCTTTAAGTCTGTAGGAAATTGCTTTAATGGCTCTGTGGTTTTATTTTATAATGTTTATCACATACAATTCTTAATGGTGGGAAGTGTTGTGAAATCAAAGGCAAAATACAAAAACCTTTATATTGAGAAACTTGAAATATATTACTCTAGGTACCAAGAGTGAAAACTTTTTACATTTATTATTTATTTGCAAATGGTTGTCTGTCTGTGCCAAGTTGACTCCAAAGACGATAAACGGATTCCGATGAACTCGGTGTTATCAAAGGTTATATGTAAATCGGATTAGACAAAGAGGTGTGGCACGTTCCATACAGCTCGAAAAGTTTTTTTGACTTGGTTCTGGAACTGGCCATCGCTAAGCATGGCAAAGCCACCATTCACTAGCATTATCTTTATGGAGAAAAATAAAATCATTGGAAAAACTCTGGTACAACTTGAATGGTTTATATGCCGTAGCTTTTATACATTATCTCAATATAAGAGTATGTAAATTGGTATGTAGCAATAATTCACCAACATTGCTTGCTGAAAATACACTGTTAGAGGTTCCACACCCTCTTTTGAAAGACCATCTCTTAAACATTTCGATTGATCTAGTTATAGAATGTGTAATCTTAGAAAAGAAAAACCATTCATTCACACAATAAATTCGGAAAATATTTTTTAGCATTGGAAAATGTGCTACTTCTAATGTTGTTAAGTTTCGGACAATCATTTAAGATCATCGGACAATCATTTAACTTTCAGGCATCGTATTGGATTTCGAATTATACCAACGTGCTAAGACTTAACTTGGGAATCGGTCCTTAGGCTTAGGACTTAGTGTTATTTTCCGTCAGGTACAGACTTTAATTGGAAAATCATTTGTTAATTTTGATCGATATTTTACAACAATTCCATTTTTGGAAAAACTGACCAGTTTGAACCCAAATGCTACAGGTACAGATCAGAGTAACTGCATTCAAGATATCGAGCTAATGTCGGACAAAAAAATACGCAGAGGAGAAACTGACGAAAGTGTCCGATCTGACGAAAAAATAGTGGTAGTAAAACGGATCGATAACAAATAGGTAACCCTTGCATTCATGTCTTTTGGAAAAAATCCTGGAAACTCAGTCACCCAATGGATTAAGCAAGAAAACCGTCCCATAGATGTTCCATGTCCAGCAATTGAGAAAGAATAAAACAATCATATAGGGGAGCTGACATATGGGACCAAATGATGAAATGATATAGGACATGGATTAAAAAAAAATGGACTTTGAAGGTAGCAATTGATTTAAGCGTGGTAAATTCATAGATGGAGTATAAAAATGATTACCTCGCGAGCAAACGATAAAAAAAGTTGATAAAAGATCTCTTTGCGTTCCGAATTGATTTAGCGAAAGCCATGCTCTCTACACCAAAAAGACGAAAGGATGTTCAAGACTCATCTAAAAGTGAAGAAGAATATGAGCCAAAGCCGAAAAATTATCAGTGTTCTCCTTTGCCGGGAAATAGCAAGAGATTAGATGGTGGAGAACATTGGTCACTACTGGAGAAATAATCAAATGCACGCAACTGCTGAGTGAAAAAAATATACAAGTCGCATTCACACTAGTTGCAAAAAATGCAACGTCTATTTGTGCCGTACAAGTGACAAGAACTGTTTTAAGGATTTTCATATATCATCAAACAATTAATTCCTTTAAAATCGCAAACTTTCTTCAAATTCAGAACATTTTTCCGTCGGAACACGAAAAAGTCATAACATTATATGAATTTGCTGAATTTATTTGGTTTTTATAAGGATGCTTGAAATAATAGCCTAAATTTTCTTTTATTTTAAGTCTCCTTCCAATTATAATGTAAGATTTTCATATACGTTTAAATACAATTAATTTTTAGTACATTCCATATTTTTGTATAAGTTAAGGCCCAAACAACACAAATGTGTATGTCTTCTTTCCAAGGATGGAACAGTTAGAACACATTGGAAACATTTAGGGTATTCACAAGGTGTGCTATCATGTCATATTATCATAATGTAATACAATTTTACACTAGTTTAAAAATATGGTTGTTGCCTTCCATATAAAAAAGTACTAAAATATTACAACTTTAAAAGCTATGTTTATTGAGTGTCGTATTCAATAACGTGCAAAATATGCTTTTTGCACAAACCGGTTATTATTTTGTCTTTTTCGCTTTCTTTTGGCATTGTGATAACAAATATTTATTTTAATTTGTTTTGCATCAGCTGATTGAGAGTTGAAATAGCACAATAAGCTATGGGAGGTTGTTCACACTTGTTGTAAATTTTAATGTTTTCAATTTAAGACATTTGACTTTATGAGACCTTGTGAATACCCTAATTATATTTGACATTTAGAGACCTAAATTGGCTAGGATAATAACACTCAATAAAATTCTCCAAACATTTAGAAACGCTTTGCCCGAAAGGGATATATTCCGAGCAAAAAATTCAGTACTCAGTACAAATGGTGGCCATTTGGCGACATAACGATACTCTTACACAACTGAATTTTCTTATGAGAAATTGCATTAGAACTAACTGGGGCTGAGTATTAATATTCGGTGTGGTATCATCATCAAGTTTGTATAGAGCAGTTAGTCAAATATCGCTTCGTTTAATTGAATGCGAGCATTATATCCTGTTGGAAAATGAGTGGCACCTCCCTGTTTGTTTCGACAAAAAGTGGGAGACTGTTGTCAAATACTTGAATGCAGACTCTGCATTTCATTTGCGACGATGTGGCATGTGTTTTGATGTAAAAGCCTTCCAAAACATTACAGAGCCTCCACAAAATTAGCGTTTGCAAAATTCTCTCTTGTAGAATTGAAGACCATCGGTACCAACAAGATTACATTTTTTTTTGTTTTTAGCCAACTGGCTTTAAAAAATTATAATTATTGGGGTTCTATAAAAAGTTTCGCAACTTAGCCGAGATAACGGTATCTCAAAGACAGAGAAGTATATAATTTCAAATGGTGCAAAAGACTACTTCAGAAAGTTGCCAATCATTTTAATTTATAAATAAAGTAAATTCTTAAGGTGTAATTTCTTCATCAAAATAAAAATTTTGAATTAAAGTTATACTCAAAATATTTTTGTTGGAAAATTAATTTCCGGTATTTTAAACTTTATCCCGAGCAACGCACAGTGATGCGATTGGTATAAGTTAGGCGGAAAATATTATCTTGTAGAGTTTTTTGGTAGTTTTCGATGTTCAAGCAGTGGGAAAGTAAAAAACAAAAGTATTTCAGAAGTTTTGGAGAAATGGGCATGGCAGCTGCCATACAATTTAAACACATTTAGCGCTATATTCAAGAAATGAGACAAAGTACGAAAACAAAATCAAACGTAGGCGTCTAAAATGTGATTTAAAAAAAGTTCGACGCAATTTTACAAGTAGGCGTGGCTGCTGCAATACAACTTAAGATTTTGCGCTGTCACTTTAACATACGTTAACAGCAACGCTAATAGAACTATCGGTAGATAACTAATATGTGACCTTTAAAATTCTTGCAAAATTTCGGTGGAAATGCTATATATGTGAAATATGTTTTGGCCCATAACTAAGAAATGAGAAAAGTTGCAATAATGAGATTTGAAGTTAAACATTTCTAACCATAAGAAATTTTTTATTTTTCCATATTTTAACAATATTAAGGATGGAATTTTTAACTAAAATACCTAGTTGAATCCTTAACTAGTTGAATCATTACTTATAAGGGGAAAGTGAGATTGTCGCATTGCTGTTATTTCTGATGCATCAACAGGAACAAGAAAAACTTATACGAGTCTTTCCTCGGTAGGAATCAACTAAAGGGTCAGAACTGTTTTATTTAATTACTGAAATAATAGGTAAAATTAATATTCTAATTAGAGGTCACAGACCTCATATTTTCTCAATGTCAATTTCTTAATACAACAATAAAAAAAAACTATTAGGAAATGGTCTTCGACTAGGTCGAAGTTAAATGGCCGAACCAAAGTATATTCAATGTCTTAAGCAGACAATAAAATGTTTATCTGCACAAGCATTTTCACCATGTTTTAACAGAAAATACAATATTTGCTTTTGTTTTTTGATTAAGTCACTTTGTATGGGGGTAGGCGTGGTTTTTAATAGATTTTATTAAATTCATATAGAAATTACATGTTATATATCAAAGTTCATACGCAAAATTTCAAGGCCATATATAAATTTTTGTGTAATTTAAAAAGATTTTATCTTTCTGATAGTCACTTTGTGACTATCCGATTTGGCTCATTTTCGAACTTGATCTTTAATTTTTAGATACAAGATATAAGAAAACGGAATTTCAATATATATTCTCTTAACTTAGAATTGAAGTTTTCTGAATTCCAAATTATTTTTTTCTGAATTTCAGTTAATATGTTCTTAATTCCAAATTATTTTTTCTGAATCTCAAATGGAATTTCTTAATTTCAATTGATCTTTTATGATTTTCAAATGAAATTTCTGAAGTTCAAGTAATTTTTTCTGAATTCCAAATTAAATTTCTCAATTTCAATTGAACTTTTCCGAATTTGATATATAAATTCTGAATTCCAATTGATCTTTCCTGTATTCTTCTCTGAATAACAATTGCAAATGGTGTAGAAAATTCATTAGCAAAATTTAAAAATATCACTGTTTGGGTCAATATTCAAGAATTTTTGTATTTTTTGTAGAAGGCGGAGGTAAGAAATAAAAAGAATTTTTGTGATTAGTGGAGATTTCCTTACGTTTCTACATGCTCAGAATGAAAACATTCTTTTCAAAATTTTTTCCGTTTGGCATGTCTTTTCGCAATACTGTGTGCAACGTCGGGTATTTTGCTGGGGTTAAATGACAGTAAGAATAAAAGCAATTTGCTTAAGACAATAAAGAACATAAAACACCATCGAGCAATAACCTTGATAAACTTAAAAACAAATCGTTTGATAAAGATAACCGAAGGATATCTGCCTGTAACTCGAAAGTAAGTGTGTCGTTTGTTTGAGAAATGAGCAAAGAGATTATTTTGTTCAAATAAATTTATTGGTTTGTGTTTTTTGCACAAACAAAATTACTCGGTTTCGCAAAAAAAAAAATTATCTTTACACCAACTGACAATATCTCAATAAGTCAGTTCTAATAAAAATGCTTATTTTCCCAAATAACTGGGATTTTTTTCTTGAATTGGGTTTATATTCAATCATAACTCTGTTTAATGTAATGCACGGAAAATAAAAATATACAAAGCTCTGTAAGAACGCTAATAAAATACACTTCATTCAAATACGAATTCATTTCTTTTGAGAATCTAGAGAAACCAGTCAAAACATAAAAAAATAGACAACTCATGTCAGGACAACATAAACAAAACCTACCATAAAGTGTAAGCTCCCACAGCGCTGAAGGCTATTGACTTAATATATATCATAAAGTCTTAGTTTATGATTAGATTAAGACCTTTTATTTCCCCTACGTACTAAATATGATTTACGAGGCTTGTCTAAGCTTAGCACATAATTGAATAAATAAATAATAATTCATGTTCTTTAAATTTCCTTTAAAAGCTTTTTAAATTGCATTTGTGGGAATGTAATACATGTAATACTGTTACACTCGTGTGCAAGAGACAGGTGGAAGAGACAACTGTGAACATACTCTGTGCAGCGATTCCCAACAGCTTACAATGTTGAATAAAATTCGATCAGTTGTTATTCCAGTCACTCGAATAAGTTGAATATTTAATATTTTCGAAAATTCCAAACAAAATAGATAAATGGAAATATCTTTGACAGTTATGTGTTTTGAGATTATTTTAATAATATAAACTGTTATATAAACAATTAGAATGATGTTAGCCTCGGCAGTGGAAGTAATAGCGTGGAACCAAGAGAGCTGGGTTCGAAACCCGGCATGCCATAGTCCTACAGTTATAGTGCCTTTCATTCCTTGTTTCCAAGGCGTCCCTTTGAGAGTTTAAAGGTCCCAATATTTTCGCTTAATGCGGACTGGTAACTTTCAATTTAGTCACGAAAAGTCTGTCAATCCTGGCTGTCAATTCCCAACAAATAATTTTTCAATATTAGAAATATACATCTATTGTTAGAAATATACATCTATCCTCTTTCAAACGCACCCAAGTTCAGGCAAATCGGTTGTCAGGTTATAAAATCACGCGCATTTTATTGACAATAGTTTTTTATGTTTAGTTAGTCGTAAAAACATATTGGAACAAATATGAAATTTAGTTTTAAGGTTGAAAAGCAATTCGCTGAGACAAACGAACTGATGAAAAAAGTTTGTGATGATGATTGTATGTCTCTTACACAAGTTTATGCGTGGTGTCAGCGATTCAAAGATTGAACGATGAACAAAGAAGCGGACGTCCAGAGAACAAAAATCGTGGTGAACTGGTGGAAAAATCCATGGAATCATTGCTGTCGATGGAAATTTTACTAGAAGAATGTTGGCTGAGGAGTTAGGAACAAATAGAGAGACTGTTCGTCAAATTCTAACTTAAGATTTGGGTAAAAAAAGGTCTGCGCATGATTTGTTCCACACGAATTGAATTACAATGTGTATTTTACTCTATATAAAAAGTTCGGTTATTTGTTACACGTGTATACCACCTTGATCAAAAAGTCCCCGGAATCATCACCGTGTGTCGCTCTCAGTTACCCGATTTGAGTGATCTTTTTTTTAGGTGGCAACATTTGTCATTAACATTCTATGAAATTTTCAGCTTGATAGCTTGACAATTGGTAAATTGACACCTTATTGAATACATCAGCGATTGTGCGTGTTTCCGATTTTGTACAATTTTAAAATTGAAATTGGATTTTTTTACAACGAGTTTGTATTAAATTTTGCGTTAAAAACGCTCTGAATGGTGCGACATTGCAAATGTTAGAAAAGTGTTTCGGCAACGATACTCTGAAGAAAACAGTGGCTTATCAGTGGCAAGAACGTTTTAGAAGTGGCCGTGAGTCCGTGAACGATTATGAACGCAGTGGCAGGCCATCGACATCGAAAACCGACGAAAAAATCAACAAAATCAAAGAATGGATGACCGTAGATCGCAAATTAACCATTAGAGAGATGGCAGAGGAGTTGGGCATTGTTTTTGGATTCGTTCGAAATATTTTGGTTAATGATTTGGGCTTCAGATGTGTCACTGCAAAGCTGGTGCCGAAAGACCTGAATTTCATGCAAAAAAGGGACCACGCTGACGTCGCAAAAGACATGATTTCCAAGGCCAACATTCATTGAATCCGACCCAACATTGATCAAATGGATCATTACTGGAGACGAGACGTGGATTTATGAGTATGACATGCAATTCAGACATCAAGCGAGTGAATGGCGTGCACCGAATGAGCCGCAACCGAAAAAAACACGTCGTTTTTAGTCGAAAAAGAAGGCGATGCTAACAGTTTTCATGGATTATAAGGGCGTTGCGTATCATGAATTCCTTCCACAAGGCCAAACAGTCAAGAAGGAGTATTATTTGGGCGTTATGAGACGTTTTCGTGAAGCAATTCTCCAGAAAATACCGGATTTATTGGCAAATAGCTCGTAAATTTAGCACCACGATAACGTACCTTCGCACAATGCCATGAAAATTTGGCTAAAAACGAAACGACTACCATTCAACAACCACTAAATAATCAACTTAAGAAACCACTCCGCGGAACGCGTTTCAGCACCCAAGATGAGATCATGGGAAAATTGAAGATGGCTCTGATGGCCATACCGCAAACCGAATTTAAAAAATGTTGTCAAGCGCTGGCATAAGTGTGTTGCAGTCGATGGAGAGTACTTTGAAGGGAACAATATCGATTTTGATGTATAATCTTGTATTTTTAATTTCCTACATAAATTCCGGGAGTTTTTTGATCAGGGTTGAAAGGATTGAAGCCTTTAATTAATGGCACAAAATATGTCTTTCTCTTTTCTTTTAGAAGTTATATTAGTTCAAAGTTATATCTTATAAGTATGATTTCTTCGTGCATATGAACATATCTTGTGATTATTAAGATGGGATTCATTTTCTATTTGATTAAAGGAAATTTAATTATTTCATCTATTTACGTAAAATTCATAATATGGGATGTTTTTTTAGCTGCATGAGAAGTTTCGATGGTTGCTGTCTATGGTTTGATAGCTGAGAATGTCAAACTGTGTTGACATTTCTGTTCAGTAAGGTTGGGTAATTCATCATGAAAATTTACTTTTCATAGAGCACTTCGTCCACCATGGCTCGTCAATAAGCAAAATTGGTGTGCATGGAGCGAAGACAATCCTCAAGCCATTAACGAATCACCATTACATCCCTTTCAATTCACTGTTTGGTGCGGTTTTCACGCTGGCGGCATTATCGCTCCTTATTTCTTTCGAAATGAGGAAAGAGCTGCCGTTACGGTGAATGGCGAGCGCTATCGAGCCATGCTGATTAAATTTTTGTTTCCAAAAATTAATCAGCTAAACATCGACGACATTTCGTTCCAAGAAGACGGCGCAACTTACCATACAGCTCTCTTAACCATCAATTTATTGCAAAATCAATTTGGTGACAACTTTAGGGGTCGCTCATAAATTACGTGACCGATTTTCAGCTTTTTTAACACCGCCCCCCCTTCGTTACTCTTCGTAGTGCATTTAAAAACTCCTCCCTTCCCTCCCCACAAAGTAACGTAGTCTCCCAGCGGGCTTTGGAGCGCTCTTTAAGGGCTTTACGAGCGCTCCTTTTGCAACATTGTAATTTTAACATAACATGTCATTGGAAGGGAGCACTACTGCTCCGTTTGTGCTCCGAACTGCAGCGAAAGTATAGCACTCAATTGTTCGTTCTATTGAGAACGAATTTTATGTTTTTTTCTCTTTAGTGCTCCGAAGCTTCTCCTAAGCATAGAGTAGCAGGAGCAGTTGTACCTCTTCTTCTTCTTTTCCCAAGAATGATAAAAACCAGATTACGCGTTCCGCAAATGAGAGAGAGAGAGAGAGCATGACGTCACGAGCGATATTGTCAGATTTTGGAATAATTTTACTCCCACACCCACGCCTAAATATTTTTTTTCTTCTTTTTATAATATGTATATGGACCTCTTTAACCCATTGGTACAATATAATTTGTCAGTCTCGAATACTTTAGGAGATAAAAATCTTGATATAAATCTTGGAGATAAAAGTTTAAAAAATCCATATTTTTCGTATACGAAAATATTCATATTTTTATACAGAAGAGTAGATATTTTTGCTTTACTTTTTCGAAAGAATTTATTAACAATTTCGTCAATTTGCCTAAGAGATCGCAGATTTGTATACATTTTTGTCAAGCAAAAGTACTGTGTGACGTCATGCACTCAGTTGAGAAAGAGAGCATTAGATAACGGGACTGCGGAACGCGTAATCTTGTTTCTATCATTCTAGTTCTTTTCCTGGCTTCACACAAAAAAAGCTCAGAAAAGAGTGCTCTTTTAGCGCTCTTGCTTGAAGCACTCCGATTTCGGCCCGTTGGGATATGAAATAAAAAATCTATCTTGACTAGCTCTTAGTATGTGTGCTATCATAACTAGATAAATTTAAGAAAAAATTTTAAAAAGAAATTATTTTCATCGAAAAAACTATTCCATCTTCAATCCAAGAGTCGAAGCTCTCAATCACTGGAATTGAAGAAGCTGGAAACATTCAGGTGTATCCTTATTTCTTACGCCTGAGAGAGTACCCGTATAGGCTGCACCCGTGCATCACCAAGTTCAATGTTTTTGTGAATATGCTTCCTTAAAATTGATTTATTTTAATGAAGGTACTATTTAAATATTGTGATTCCAATATGTTTTAAATTAAATAAAATTCATGAGAATTCATAGATTTTTTGAAGCCGCATTTAGGACACAATCTTGAACTTTTTTTATTTTTTTAGCTTTGAACCAAGGATTTCAGGTGGAATACCTAAACAGTCAAATCTGCCGTGGTTCGAAATGGGGTGATAGTTTAGTGGGAAGGAAAGGGTCAACCAAGTGAAACACGTGTAGGATGTTCTAAGCTTGGTGGAAAGCAAAAAAAAAAAAAACCTGGAATTTGAATCAGAGACAAGTGTTATGCCTTTACCTCAGTCAATTCAAGTTATAAGGCAATCTCATCCACCAACTTCTCTACCATCAACTACAACTTCAAGTCGTAAATATTGAAGAATTCTTAATATCAGTTGATTAGAAATGAGGATAGAAAATTGCAAATGCTAAAGGTTTAAAGTGTAGGATCAGGGACTGGCCGGGAATCGAACCCGAGACCTCTAGGGTACCAGTCGAGCACGCTACCTACTCGAGTACCGAGGCCGCCACATTACGTTACATTGGGAACGTAATTTATGAACGAACCCTTTTTTCCAGAAGTGGTCCTGTAATCAGGCTCCCTCGTTCGTGTGACTTAATGCCTCTCGATTACTTTTTATGGTGCTATGTTAAGTCATTGGTTTATGCTGACAAACCAGCAACTCTTGAAACATTGGAAGCCAATATTCAGGCCACCATTGACGCCATACGGCCAGATTTATTGGAAGAAGTAGTGAAAATTGAACTGATCGAATGGACTATGTAACTCGTAGCCGCTTTGGACATATGCCGGAGATCATATTTAAAAATAAATGCCATGAAATTATCTACCATATGATAATAATAAAAAATTCATGCCAACAATATTTCTGTCTTGTATTATTAATTAAAGTTCTCAAGCTCTTAAAAAAACCCTTTATTATAATAATTACTTCCTTAAAATGAATCATTGTTCAACACAAGACTATGTACATTTTGCACTACGACGAGTAGCATTGAGTTATGTACACTTTTAAAAATTCTCCATGTAAAGTTCAGGAATATAAAGTTTTTTTATAATTTTTCCATGTTTGATTTCATTTTTTTCTATTTGGAAAGCATTTCCTCGGTATTTCGTAAAGTTTTAAGATATTTTTAACGTATGACTTTTTTTATGCGGTGCCTATCTACCGCACAAAAATAGGTTTGACTGAATATAACTGTTGTTAGTATTATTTCCAGGCCATAACTTATGTATTGTTTTTATTAAACTCTACAACTATTGTTACGACATATTCGAAACACAAGATGCTGTGTCTTTTTGGTTTTAGATTGAGAACTACTGACACTTGAAATTATAAACATGTTCTAGCCTCACACAGTCAGACAGCATTACAGCGGTTTAGCTTAAATTCGCTTGACAGTCACTTAAATCCACGCAAAACATTTGTGATGTGCGCCTGCTATTATTGGCCTTGTGTGAAATGGCCTTTGGTTAAAGGTAAGCGTGCCACCAAATGACCATCGAACAACAAATTTTTTTTCTGATAACTCACGCGAGGATTGTTAATTGACAAAGCTGAGCAAATTATTATTGGTTAACCCATAAAGTGGTCGGTTATATTTAATAATTATTAATTAAATTTTAATTATTTCTTATTTTTTTTCACAAAAATATTTAAAAAAATTTATAAAAATTATTTACGCGGCACTGTATGTAATTGAAGGCAATGCTTTAATTATTTTAACTATCTACTGGCGAAAAAAATCGCGTGTGTTTTGCGTTTCTTTATATTGGCTCTAGAGGGCGCCAAAGCGAGCGAAAAAGAAAAGCAGTTGTTGACAAAACCGTTGCTCGACAGACACTGAATTCAGTTGTTCGTTGGCTGCGTTGCTTGCTTTAAACTGTGAATGAATGATGTTTGGTGCTGTTGTTGTTGTTGTTGTTGTTGTTGTTGTTGTTGTTGTTGTTGTTGTTGTTAAGAATTGTTTTGCACTACTTTATAACAGACATAGATAGATACAAAGATATTCATGCGCCTCACTGTGATGTTTGCTTACAGCCCAAACCCCCCCCCCCCCCCCACCACCAAACAAATGCCGCCCACTTTTACAACTAAACTGCGTGCAAAAAAAAAAGTAGCTGAGCCAAATGCCTGCCACCAAGTTTAATAGTTCTATCATTGCCGACGTCATCAATTTAAACGTTTCTTTCTTTGAACATCCTTCGCTTGGGGGTGTGTGTGTGTTATAGGTATAACGGGCTTGATAAGCGTGCCAGCTCGTATCACGGTCCATTGATATGATGCAAAATCACTTTTTATGCTTTCCCTATGAAAATTTTTTGCATAGAAACCTTTAAGACCTTTAGGGATTTAAGAATTTCATAACCCATGCAGGAAATGTTAGGAAAAAAGAGATTTTTTCTTTTAATTTAACTTGTAAACTAACGGATTTGATATTATTTTCATGCTGTTCTGTTGGAAAGTTTTTCAGGTTTTGAATTGAAGCACGAAGAGTAACAACCGGATAAGTCCACTTTTTTATATTTTGGAAAAATGGAAAAAAACATCTAAAGGGGACTTTCTCCTGAATTTTTTTAAAAAATACACTTTTTTAAGGTTTTTTTTTATAAAAAGGTATTTTTTTTTGCGATTTTAATTTCTCTGAACTACTGTAGAGGGCGACATGCAAAAAGTCTGTTTTAGACTGTAGGACACTTTGTTTTTGAATTTTCGTAAAATTCAAAATGGATTTTATAGACTTCAATTCTATGAACCTCGATCCCATTGCCATGGGGCAGTATGAAATCAAGCCTAAACGGCAGGTGTTAACGTTTCAATAAAAAGGTATTTCAATCTGACTCAAAACTAGACAATAAGCCCTTAAAATCATACTTTATTATATTTTCATGCTTTTATATGAATAATTCTGAAAAATCCAAATATAAACTAGAACTTTTTTTAAGTGAGAATTTCTATATAAAATTTTAGGATGTAATTTTTTAATGTAAAAGGAATCGAAGTATGTCAAGAGAGTTGCATTTTCATTACACCAACTTACGCAGTGTTTTTTGTTTCCTCTTATATCTGCATCAAAAATATTTATTGAAAAGAGTGAAGTTATCCGGTTGTTGAACTGCGTGCTTCAATTTGAAATTCAAGCTTTTATATTTTGAAAATATCTTTTTAGTTCAAATTTATTTTTTACAATTAGAATTAAACTTTTGGGTAAAAGTTTGGATTTCAATTGTTTCAATTTTAAAACACTAAAAAAGGTAAAATTTTAAGTTTAAAAAGTTCAATTTGAATTTGTGAAGAAAAGTTTGAAGTTCATTTGTAAAGAGTTGTAAAACAATCTAACAGCCCTATTCTGCGTTTTATTGTCAAGTAATTTATCGATAAAATTTATCGATTATTAGCTTCATTAGTATTCTGCAGCAACCTTGACAAATGAAAAACTTTCGAAATTCACCAGAGGAGGTGAATTCATATTGACAGCTAATTGTTCTCTTGAATAGCACGAAACAGAGAGAAGATCGTGAGAAGCACCTTTTTAAGTTTCAAATTCAACATTTTCAAGTCTAAATATTACTTTTTTTACGTCGCATTCAACTTTTTACAGTTCAAAATTAACTTTTTACAAAAACAAACAAAAAAAAAAAAATTGATAGTGTAAAAAGATGAATTTGAATTTAAACTTGTATTCAGCTCACTTGATAAAATTTGACTTGTATCAAGCTCAACCTTTATTTCTTTTGAAGCCGGCGAGCTTCAACCTTTAAAATTTTTTACACGGAACATTTAACTTTAAATTAGAAATTAACACTGCTCGCAAAAATCAAGAAGTCATCCAGAGAAAATATTTTAATTTTCAAAATTTATTTGGCATTGGTTAGAGGAAGAAAAGCTTGTTTAATGCCATGTCTACGCAGAGAGTTTAGTTCGAGTTTCCAGCATTAGTTTTGCCATTGAACGCAAAATAATCTCTTGAGTTCTCCAGTACAATTTTGAGGATGAAACTCAGCTAAACTCAACTTTCTTTCTATGTTTATCAAAACTCAATTTGAGAAATGCCTAAAAGTATGCCAATGTTCACATAAAAAAGTACTATCAGATGCAATTTTTTAGATGACAAGGTATGTTGAACAATTTTGTAGTGAGAAGTGTCAAAACCTATAAGTGTCTAAAATTTTGCAATTTAATATTTGGAAAAAAAGGAACAAAAAAGCAAAGAGAAGAACTTGGGCAAGTGTAGAAGATGAGGTTTTCATATCAGTATGGGCCGATAAAAATTCCGAGCGCAGCTCAAGGAAAAACTCGCATGTACACGCAGAGATGGTTGCAGCCTTGTCCTCAAGTGGAATTTATGTCACGGTGGTGGATATTCCGAAAAAATATGAGAAAACAAAAGTAAACAAAGAAAGGACACACTTGACACAATTCTGTCGATGCATCTCTGTGTAAACAGCTATGGTTGAACTCAAACTAAACTCTCTGTGTAGACATGGCATAACTCAATAATTGATCAGCTTTAATTTTTAATTTGGTGGTTCATGATTTGGTGTATTTTAAAATTCGTTCAGCTGACAGATCAACGCCTGAACCTCTACTTTAAAAACTCATTCACTAAATTCGCATAAATTACGCGACAAAGTTTATCAAGCTTACCGTGCAGATGTCCAAAATAGTTGAAAAAGGCATTTTTTTTAAATGCAATGGCGTTGCATGTAATTATTGTACACTGAGTATTGGTGCTTTGTTAAAATTATAGTAGGACAGTAACGGTCAGTTATTTGACTTTATCACGAAAAAAATAGAGATCAATAAAAATAGAGAGAGAATAGGTGCTACGCTAAAAACTAATGTATGTTTTGTAATGTATGCCCTAACGACAAATATAGACAAAAAAATTCATGGCCATGAGGCCGCGGAGTGGCCATGAGGCCGCGAAAATGCATCGATCATGCAATGGCTTTGCATTGAATTATTATTCGGTGAGTATATTTTGCACGGTACGAGTAAATGACTCCGTCTGTTCTCACGAGCATAAATTTGTTAGCACGGGAATAGTCCTTACCTTGGTTGACACACGAACGCAATTTCCACTGGTATATTTGCATGTCTTATGGATTTGTTTGAAATAACTTCCAGTTTTTGCTGAGTGCATAAAATGAAGACCCATCGAAAGATGTTTAACGGCCTAATGATGATGGATGCGACAGAACAAAATAGCCACAACACGAGGGAACGAAATAGTCGCTAGAGTACTTTTGGAGCGTCGAGCGGAGTGGATGATTCGATGCGAAGAGACGAAATAGGTTGATCTAGTAGATTTGGAGTATGTAAGGGTACTCTGGGACAAAAAGCTGGCTAGAGTACTTTCGGAGCGTCAGGGGGACACAAAGAATTCAAAGGTTAATTCTGAGTAATTTCGGAGTGTCAGCTTTTTGGGATGTTATCTGAGGTGTCTGATTTCGATACGAAGAGGTGAAAAGTTTAGTTTATCTGTTGGGCATAAATTCCATGAATCTCGACTCCTTGTCAAGGGGCACTGCAAAATTTAGCCGAACAGGCAGGAAGGTCCGAGAAGGTAGGAGTAAACGTTAAAAAACAGAAATTAAAGTCTTATGCTTATAAATATACAAATATACCTATAAAAAAATAAATAATGCAGTCGTCATGGTATTATTAATCGCTGAGTAAAAGTGCTACGATAAATTTCATTTTAAGACATCAATGCCACTTAGAATGGTTTTTTTAGCCGCATAAGGAAAATGTAAAATAGAAAAACAAAATGTTGGGGCCACGACACCGCGGAGGCAGCTGCTTAATGCAGTAAAAATGCAAAAATAATAAAAAAACGTTGTATGAAAGTATAACTCCGTGACTATTGACGCTACGGTTTATTTAATGCAACGATAGGAAAGCAGAGGTCACATAATAAAAATAAAAGAAAAATATAATGGGGCTTCTTCGGGAAACCCTTAAAGTAACCTAAATGCTCTAAATGTAAAAACAAAAGGAAATATAAAAATAAATATAGTAATAAAAATAAAATTAGAAAAAAAGTTCAATTAAAATATAAATAAGGTCAAGGATTTGGATAAGAATTAGTTCAAGTATTTGAAAAAGGTGGAAAGGAAGAAATTGGAGAAGAATTAGAACCAGAAATAAGATGCGGAGTAGATTTCGACAAAGATTAGAATATGGAATTGGACAAGACTATGAAAAGAATTCAGACAATGATTGGGAAATGGACTATGACAAGAATAATGACAAAGAATTAGACACATATAAAACAAAGCGGCTGTCGCCGAGTGCGTTAAGTAGTGTTTGGACCACTCGATTTCATTCTGAGCCCAGGTTCGAACCCCAGCTGAAACAACAAATGTTGTTTTCAATTGAAATAAATTTTTTTGATCGGTCGTCACCTCTCTGCAGATAATGTCAAATCTCAGAGAGTAAATAATGCCATGTAAAGCTTCTTGAGAACATGCATATTAGCCGTTCGGAGTCGCCATAAAACTAGTAGGTCCCGTACTTGATCATTTGTGTACAAACATTTAATAACACGCACAACACAATTTGATCGTAGGGAAGCTCGCTCAAAGTCCTTTCAAGGGCTGAAATGGCCAATTTATTATTAATATACAAGATTAAAAAAATGAAATGGATACGAAATGGGACAAGGAATGGAACAAGGTTTTGGACACACTAAGGACAAGATAAAGGACAAAGGAGAAAGTGGGACTAGAATTAGTAAAGAAAATCGAACAAGGATGCGATTAGGAATTTGAGCATAGATTAAATCAAGAGTTTGAACAATTATTAGGACAAACATAGGAATAAGGATAAAATTGAGAATAAGTTTAGGAACATACTAAAGAATGTGGACAAAAATACAGTGTCACGTTAAAACTACGAATGTGTCCACGATACAGCCAACATTTTTTAAAAATTTGTTCCCTAGGTATTTCACTGCAACAACATTGTGGAGGCTTACTTTTGTGAATTTTTTATTAAGGTACAATAAAAAATAAATCTTTGCCTAATAAAACAATATAACCATTATTTTTCTGTGCGTGTAGCCTCTGTGAGTGTTACACATACTTATTAAGCAGGCTGAAAGTGTTTGTATGCAAACAACAAAGTCTGCCTAGTGGGGTGGTTGTGTAAAGCTGTTTCAATTCAATGTTCGAGATGAGATGAACTACTAACATATTTATATTAAAATTCATTGACAGCTTGTAGTTGTTGTTGCAACATTTTTAAAAGCAATAATGTACATACATGGTTCGTTTCTAGTGAGCTTTTATTGCTTAAGTTGATTCCACTTTTTGCGTGAATGAGTTATGAAAATTCATTTTGTAAATTTCTGTCTTATTTGTAGCTCAGTAAAAATAATTTTACAAATGTTTGTAAAAATTATTGTCTGCAGAATCATGACAAAATGCTGACAAATTTGACTAGGCATTAAAACAATCAAGTGAATAACTTTTTATTAATTTTAATCAACATTCAGTTTGACTGACGTACTAAACAATTTTAGGCAAACCGTATTTATTGGGTTGCTATGTATCTTTAGGTTGCTAGAAATTAATTAAAAAATAAAATACTTTATTACTTGAGGTTCTGTTTGGCGCGACCCTGAACATTCATTTATGAGTGCTTCGACTTAGTAATTTTTTCAATGAAACGTGTTTGTTTTTATGCCGTTTTTAAGAAAATTATAGACCGTAAGCAACAAAGGTACATGAATGTGTACATCGATGGTGGTTTTATTCAGGAGCGCAATAATGCATTAGATGTAGGGTAGGTGGAAAGGGCGCTGGAATGTGTTTAATACTCGTGTTCAAATATAAATTTTTCACGTGACGAAATTACGTTGTACCGGACGCTTTTCAAAAAAGTTTAAAAAGTTATTTTTTCAAAATTCATCGGCATTTCATTGAATTGTTACTCGCTGAGTATAGGTGCTATGATTAAAATAATGGTACGACCGTAAAGGTTCATTCTTTAACCTCATTATAAAAAAAAACAAATTCAAAACGTCATCGGGACGCGGTGGGAGCTGCAAAAGCAACGCAACTGCAAATTTAACATATGAAATTATTACTCGCTAAGTATTAGTGCTAGGATAATAAAAACTTTTTAACAAAAAAAAAAAAAAACAAACCGACTTCAAAATCACTACAAAGTTAAAAATAATTTTAAATAACTTTTCCCATTAATTGCTTGGTCAAATTTTAAAAGTTATTTATATGTATTATAATTAGGGCAAGGAATCTCATGCAAATGCATGTTTTTACTGGGCATCCTAACACGGAAACGGTTAAGTTATCTTTGAGAATCATGAAATTTCCCTTAAAATGGCATTCAATCGTTTTTGCATTTTTTGCATATTTTGCTAAAAATACCCGTTTTTGCATATTTTTGCGCATATTTTAGCACATTTTACAATAAATGTATGTTTTTTTTGCATATTTTTGATGTTTTGGGTAGCATCCATTTGAAAAAGTAAAACGCAACTGATACTTACTGCGACATCTTCTGGTAAAAGTTGAAAAGTTAATTTGTTACAAAATATTCGTCTGAATCACCCTGTTGAACTGTCAATTTTTATATTTACACAACATTTTTACTGTTTTGCTCGGGAATTCGCTGAAAATTTGTAACTTTACACAACATAACACGATTTAAATGGAAAGTGAGTTGGTTTGGAGATTATTTTCAGCAAAATTATCGAAGTAAACATTTGATAATACTTTCAGAGTATAATGCCGAAAATAAAAGCAACTTTATCTTCAAACCTGAACAAATACGTGTCTGAACATCCGAGTGTATTTCAAACCGATGGAGTCGTCCTTTTCTGCAAAATTTGCAATAAGGCAGTGGGCTGTGAAAGAAAATTTCAAGTCGACCAGCATTTGAAAAGTACGAAACATAAGGAATTGCATGGACGACGCTCCGTAAAAACACAGCCTTTGATTACTACTTCTGTAGCAGCGGGGCTTAGCAAATTCTCCATGGATTTATGCGAAGCGTTCATATCAGCAGATATTCCATTGTATAAGCTCAACAACCCAAAACTAAGAGATTTTTGAAAACATATACTAACGAGATCATTCCACATGAAACGTCAGTGCGCAAAGCTTATATCGACGAAATATACGTTCGCTGATTAAACAAAATCAAAAATGCTTTAACAGACCATTTCCTATGGATTTCCATAGATGAAACTACCGATATCCAGGGGAGGTATGTTCCAAATGTTATTGTGCGAATTTTACATGAAAATGAAGATATGTGCAACAAAAAATTTTTGCTCAATGTCGTAGAAATAAACAAAACTAATCACGCGACAATAGTTCGTGCCTTCAACGACTCCATTGCCATGCTCGGCGAGGATTTTGACAAAAATAAAGTTCTTTTTTTAACCGACGCAGCGCCCTACATGGTAAAAGAGGCAAAGGGGTTACAAATTTTTTATCCGAAGCTTTTGCATGTTACTTGTATCGCTCTTGCTGTCCACCGAGTAGCGGAAGAAATTCGAAGTCATTTTATTGAACTGAATTCTCTTATATCACATGGAAAAAAATCTTTTTAAAAGCGCCTTCGCGTGTACAGATTTTTAAAGAAAAATTTCCTGGTATTCCGCTTCCCCCAGAGCCAATCATAACAAGATGGGGAACGTGGTTAAATGCTGTCAAATATTATGCCCAGAACATCGAAAAATTTGGCGAAGTTGTAAAGGAGCTTGACGATTCCGATTCGATATCGATTAAAAGCGTAAAAGAACTGTTAGACCTGCCTTCTCTCAAATCTCAACTGATTTTTGCACATAGCAATTATGGGTTTTTATGCGAAGTCATAAAAAAATTAGAAGGACGAAATTCTTTGAAAGATGCAGTCGATTTAATAAATAATTCTGTGAAGAAAATAAATGATGTAAAAGGGTTAATTGGCCAAAAAATTATTGAAAAATTAAACAATGTTCTCGTAAAGAATACAGGTTCCCTTGAAATAAGGAAACTTGCAGGAATTTTGGAATTCGATGAAAATTCTACCCAAACCAATTATACAATAAAAGAAGTGTGTGCTTTTAAATATGCTCCTGTCACATCTGTTGATGTTGAGCGCTCCTTTTCTTTGTACAAGAACTTTTTAAGACCTAATCAGGAAAGTTTTGTGTTTGAAAACCTTAAAAATAAATTTTTTGTTTACGCCAGTAACGCAATAAATTAAAATTGATCTCTCTTATATTTACTTAATTGCTATAATTTTATTTAAATTTAATTTAACTTAATTTTTTTTAGAATTTATGGTTTTGTTTTTCTTTATACTAATTTTATATGTACATACATATATTAAATGAATTCTTTTCAGCCTTTTTTGTTAAATTACTTGCAATATTTTTTTTAAATAAAATGTTGAAAAAATATTTTTAATTGAATATTTTCTGTGTTTTTAGTGCATATTTTCCAATTTTTATTGCATGTTTTATGCGCATATTTTCGATTTTTTAGTGCATGAGATTCCTTGCCACAATTATAATATTAGAAATCTTATGATTTCCATTTTTTCTAATTTGTTTTATTATCATCAATATATTAATTGCTTTATGAACATAAAAGCTTTAAAGTCGACGCTTATCTTGGCAATTGGCAATTGTTGAGTACGCTGAATGTAGCCAATGTGTTCCATACATTATTTGTCATATTCAATATGAGCTTCACAAGCTCACCCAAACCAGTATAGTGAGAATGTTTATGTGTACAAACCCAACGGGAAAAAAGCACTCCGAAAAGCCTTTTGGAGTGCTTGCAAGTCAGCTGAAAGCACTGACTCTACGTATGACACACCATTGTAATTTTAACATTACATGTCATTGGAAAAAAGCACTCCAATTTAGCTGACTTTGGATTGCTTCAAAAGGCCTCTTTTGGAAAGCTTTGGGTCAGCAGTTCGTTGCATTCTTTTTGATTTTGTCTACCTCAAAAAGAGAGCTACAGAGAGGAAGAGAGAGAGAAGGAGAGAGATTTTTAATTTTATCGAAAATAAGGGTTAAATTCGCAAACATCGATACTGCTTCAAAAGACCTTCCTTAGAAAGCTTTTGGTCAGCATTTCGTTTTTGTTTTGAATAAATCAATGAAAAATCTGCATTTATTCTGAAATAATTACTACATCAATGTTTCCATTTTTAGAACAATTCCATTTTTAATAGTTTTTGATTGATTAAGTTAATAAATTACTAATTAAAGATAAATTCACTTACTTACTTACGAAATTTCACTTGCAAAAAAACACTTATTTTTAACACTTGTTTACAGGCGTACTTAAATCAAACAACTGATTATTTGCATACCACGCGGTTTTTTCCTTTGTTCGTTTTTTGTTCGTTTTTTCCGTTGTTCGTTTTTTTCTTGTGTACGTTACTGAGCGCTCTCAGTGTACTGTTCGCTTGCACAATAACAAAAATAAGTGCTGACATTTTGCTCCTGTAGGAAGCTGCTGACATGCCGGCCCGTTGGGAAGCTTTTAAAATTACTACAGTGTCACCAAGGCAGCATATCATCAAATAAAAAAGTTTAAAGTAGTGCAGGGATGGTAAAAGATCATGATTGTGTGCGAAAGATTAGCGCCGACTTCAAAGCTTTTATGTTCATAAAGCAATTAATATATTGATGATAATAAAACAAATTAGAAAAAATGGCAAATGATAAGATTTCTAATATTATAATACATAAAAATAACTTTTAAAATTTGACCAAGAAATAAATGGGGAAAGTTATTTAAAATTATTTTTTACTTTGTAGTCATTTTGAAGTCGGTTTTGTTTTTTTGTTAAAAAGGTTTTATTTCTTCTTTTTTAGTCACATATTTATGTCACAGTATTTTTGAGGAAAATTTCAAACATGAAACTTTGTTCATAAAAAATTTGTTTTATTAATTCCTGAAATTTTGTTGCGTATTTTCCATTTCTGTCTCTTTACAATTTTTATTAAAGTGCCACGACCTTTCTCTAATCCCGCCCACTTTATTTACCGTACTTTATAATGATTTTACCTAGTCCTGTGCCAAATTTCAGTTTTCCAAGTATCAGTATTAACCGATATATACTACTTTCCTTAAAGTGCCCCACCCTATATACAATCACGCCCACTTTTGTAATGATTCTATCTACCCATCTACCTGCATACAAAATATTAGTACGATAGTGTCAATATTAACTTATATATAGTATTTTTATAATACTGCCACACCCATTTCTTGAATAACGGCCACTTTTTTGACCGTAATTTGTAGTAACTGTGCCCATGTACTAAATTTCTGTACCCTAGTGTCAACATTATTCGATATATGGAGTTTTTCTAATATTGCAACACTCCATTGGTGGATAACGCCCACTTTCTTGACCGTAATTTTTAATAACTTTGCCTTCCCGTGCACTAAATTTCAGTACCCTAGTGTCAACATTATTCGGTATGCAGTGTGTTTCAAATATTGCCACACTCCTTAGAGAAATAACGCCCACTACCCCTGTACTAAATTTTAGTACCCTAGTGTCAATATTAACTGAAATACAGTGTTTTTTAATAGTGACCCTTTGTCGAATATCGCCCACTTTTTAAAAAAGGACCTCCGTGTTCATGGTCTCTATCTGTTGACAAAAAATTACGGAATTCGTGCAAGTGCTTTAGGAGTTATCGATGTACATACATTTAAAAAAACAAAAAAAAAAATGGACAAACCAACGAACTTGAGAACCTCCTCCTTTTTGAAGTCGTTTAAAAAATATGACACGCCAATAAAGGCCTGCTCTGACAACAAAATCAGACAAAAAATTTCTGATGTCATGGGAATGCAGAGAGAGCCGCTCAAAGATCCTAAATGCAACATTCACGCAAAAAATACTTCTGGTGTAACGGTAAATTTTATAGTAAATGAAGGTGAAGTCTTCGGAGACACGATAAAAATAAAAAAAAAAATTGTCGGCGTCATGAGGCCTTTCAGGGATCCGCCTAATGTAACGTATATGTATAATTTTTGCTTTTTACAACAACAACACCATCACCAACACCAACATCAACATCAACACCAACACCAACACCAACACCAACACCAACACCAACACCAACAGCAACACCAACACCAACACCAACACCAACACCAACACCAACACCAACACCAACACCAACACCAACACCAACACCAACACCAACACCAACACTAACACCAACACCAACACCAACACCAACACCAACACCAACACCAACATGAACACCAACATGAACACCAACATGAACATCAACACCAATACCCAAAAACAAAAACAACAACACAACAACAACAACAAAAACAACAACAACAACAACAACACCAAAACCAACACCAGCACCAACACCAACACCAACACCAACACCAACACCAACACCAACACCAACACCAACACCAACACCAACACCAACACCAACACCAACACCAACACCAACACCAACACCAACACCAACATGAACACCAACATGAACACCAACATGAACATCAACACCAATACCCAAAAACAAAAACAACAACACAACAACAACAACAAAAACAACAACAACAACAACAACACCAAAACCAACACCAGCACCAACACCAACACCAACAACAACAACAACAACAACAATAACAACAACAACAACAACAACAACAACAACAACAACACCAACACCAACAACAACAACAACAACAACAACAACAACAACAACAACAACACCAACGACTGTTATTAGTGTGGTTGTTGTTGTTGTGTTCTTTGATGTGTATTCTATAATGTTCTAATAATTTCTATGGAGCTTAAAAGTTCGTGGTTTCCTTCTATAACTATTTCTTGGAAAATTATTTTCTTTATCCATGATAGTTTACTAATTACCTGGATTATATTGATATAACATTGTTTTATCAAATCTACATCGTATCGCAAGCACGTTATGACATTTCTAAATCATCAACACATCCATGTAAAACCATGTTTTGTAGATTTTTTTTTTTGACACACTTCCCTGGATATAATAGCATGTTTGTTTTAAGCTTCCAACTACTTGCTTCGACATGCAACTGATTTCAATCAAACATCCGTCTGTTGTACTTGTAATAAATTAGAATTGAAATTTTTTTATTTAACATTAAATTTCTGTGCTTAAGCTACAATCAGTAATTTTTGATTGAGATAAAACGATTCAGAGGGAACATTTCGCTAAGGGGCTGGCTGTTGTGACCTTTTACTTAGCAGAACAGTATAGAACAGAACAGAACAGAACAGAACTGAATAGAACGTCCTCAACCCAAAAAAAAAAATAAATCGAATAGCAAATTAAATCATTTCATAGTTACTTGCTCATGAAACTTTCCTCGTTTTATGATGATAATAAAAATATTTCTGGGGATTAATTCTAGAGATTACTTCAACATAAAACCGGATGATTTCAATAGTTTATGTGTGTTGAGGAAAAATAATTGTCAAATTTTCTTGCTTATTTATAGCTGAAGAAATAACCGGAAGGATTAAGTCATAAAGTGAATGGTTTGAGATTCGGTTAGCGTGATAAATATGTATTGGGGTGGTCAAGCCAAGCAAGTCATAAGTGAAATGTGAAATTAAGGTGGCATTTGTATTGATGATAATTTTGAAAGGAGTGTTTCAGTCTACGGTGACATTGTCCAACAAATAAAGCGGACATTGTGAACAATTGAAGGGGAGTCACATCAACTTATTTGTCTATGTAATTAATTCAATGCTTATGAAGCATGAGTCACCATGGTCGCCAAAAATACGAGTATACGATATGTTTTAGATCAGTGGTGAGCAGGAAAATAAATTGGTCGATCAATGATTTTGTTTTTGTTTTAAACAAACACAAAATTGTGCTCATTATTTTTTTTTTAACTTTTGAACCAAGGATTTCAGGTGGACTACCTATTTAGTCAAGTCTACCTTGGTTCGAATTGGGTTGATGGATTAGTGGGAAGGAAAGGGCAATGAAGTGAAACACGTGTAGGATGTTCTAAGCGTGGTGGAAAGCCAAAGAAGCATGTGAATTTTAATCTGAGGCAAGTGTTATGCATTTATCTCAGTCAATTCCAGTTATAAGGCAATCTCATCCACAAACTTCTCTGCCATCAACTACAAATTGAAGTCGTAAATATTGATGAATTTTTAATTTTATTTGATAAGAAATGAGGATAGAAAATTTAGGAAGGTTTTAAAAGCGAAGGACCATGGCCTGGCCGGGAATCGAACCCGGAACCTCCAACTCAACTACCGAGGCCGCCAAATTCATATGAAAAAATTTCATATGCTCATATGCAAAATTTCAAGCCAATATTTCAATTTCAAAATTTTAATTAATTTTAGTGAAATTTTAAGAGATTTCACCGTTGTGATAAAGTTACTTTGTATGGGAGGTAGGCGTGGTTTTAATCCGATTTGGCTCATTTTCAAACTTGATCTTTATTTTTTAGATTCAAGCTTAAATGCCGAATTTCGTGATGATACACGGAGAGAAAAAAATTAAGCATTATATGCTTGATTATTGTAATGAAAATCCTTCAGAAAAAATGTAGGATGTAGGATAACCGATCATAAAAAAACTACTCGAATATACTAAATATATCTTGTAGACCATTACATGTTTCCTAGTAAAGTAACAGATACGACACTGCGTCTTCAAACCATGCCATAGTTTGTCAATCCGAACTATCTTCAACATGCTTTCATGTAAACCTGTTGTGAATTATAAGCATGCCAATATAAGTTAAAGTGAGAAAAATTTGCTTGATTCAAGTAAACAATTTACTGAAAACTAAAATTATTCTCTGCGATTGCTTAAATCAAGAAAATATTTTCTTTCAAATCTTGTTCTACGTTCCAGAACATTCATGAGCAGGAAAATAAATTGGTGGGGCAATTTTTTTTTTCGTTTTTAAACAAACACAAAATTGTCCTCATTATTGCTTTTGCTCATTGTTGGAAAAAAAAACTGTCAAAGCACTCCGACAAGACTGAATTTCTATTTCTACACGCATACAAATTTTTCGTTCACCACAACTGAAAAATTTGCCAACTGCACTTCGTTTGCGAGTTGTATTTACCACAAACGCTGTCAACTTAAAAATATATCTTATATATGTATATACCGCAAGCCATTTCGGTCATTATTATTTATTATATAAATTGTCTTTCCCCCTATGTCCGTCCGTCTTCTTAGGGATTGTACTCATCGAACCTCTGTTGCTATCTCCGTCCGTAAGCAAACATTACCAATTTGCTTATATTGAACAGTTTGTCCATAAAGTAACTCTGAATTATAAGTGTTATGTGCATTCAACGAAGGGAAAAACAAAGGAAGTTTTCAGTTGGGAAAAAACAATTTTTCAATTGCTGCAATTTAAAAATCATTCGCGTATATGACAAACGAAATTAATTACCTGCAACTAAATGACGCGTTTCTCGCAACTGAACTATTATTATGACAACTGTTGAAACGTTTGCAAATAACGATCCCAAGCACGACAAACGAAGTTCGTTTGCGGCAAACTGGCAATAAACGTTTTTTTTTTCTTTGCGTGTATATGTCACAAAATTGATGTGCAAAACAGAAACAAATCATATGTGTTTTTGTGTTACACAAGTAACGGGACAATCATCTCAAGCTCAGCGTCGCACAGTGATGCGAAAGGGCATGCTAGACGGAAAAAAGTCGAAATCGAATTTTTACATTTTACATATATAAAACTGTTAAATAATATCCATTGATCTCAGCAATAATTTTTTTATTTACCTGCGCTTTCTACAAAAAATGCAAAAATTTCTGAAAGTTGACCCAAAAAGTGATTTTTTGAAATTTTTGCTTATGAGTTTTCTAGTTATACTTAATTTTTTTTTTTTAATATTTCCCAGTACCCAAAAGAGTTGAAAATCTGCAAACGTTATGAAAATGATAAGGTCTTTCAAAATAAAATATTTTCAATTACCTATCTTTTAAAATGTTCGCGCTATAAAACGATATTTATCGATATAACTGCATAAAAAATGAACATTTGGTGAAATGTTTTGGAAAATAAATAAAAGGACCATTTTGTATTTTCAAAAATGTATTTTTTATTTAACCATTATTATGTCTACTCTGAGTTCTTAAAGTGCCAAGGTGCGCAAATGGCCAGCTGCCTTGTTTTTTAACCTGTTTGATGGTCCTAAAAATGCATGTATAAACTAGGACCTGACCGTTTAGTATGAAATGTATTGAATTTGAGGTCGACTAGACTGTATATGGTGCTTAAATATTCTCAACACATCACAAAATATTTTTACACTAAAAAAAAATATTGTAATATATATTAAATAAAAAACAAATATTTTAGCTAAGGTTTTTTTTTAAAAAACGCAAAAATTGATAAAATATTTTGTCAAATTAAAAAAAAAGGACCATTTTATATTTGCAAAAATATATTTTTTATTTAACCATTATTATGTCTTATTTAAGCTCTAAAAGTGCCAAGGTGCGCAAATGGCCGGTTTCCGTGTTTTATTACCTGTTTGATGGTCATAAAAATGCTATTTATTTACATTTCAAAACCAGGTTTCAACTGTTTTTTATAATTGTGATAAGTCGATAGCCTAAGCTGCTAGTGCTTTTAATATTCATTGTAAATTTATAACTAGTAAGCAATGATCTTCGACTGGGCCGAAATTAAAATAGCCCCACGACCGAACCAAAGTATATTCAAAGTCAGTTTGTATGGGAGGTAGGCGTGGTTTTCACCCGAATTTTGTTGAATTTCATACTCAGAGTAGATATTAAATATCGAAGCTCATACGCAAAATTTCAAGTCCATCTATTAATTTTTATGGAATTCTAAGTCAATTTACCTTTTTAATAAAGCCACTTTGTATGGGAGGTAGGCGCGGTTTTCACCCGATTTCGTTGAATTTCATACTCAGATATTAAATATGGAAGCTCATACGCAAAATTTCAAGTCCATCTATTAATTTTTGTGGAATTCTAAGACATTTTACCTTTTTAATAAAGTCACTTTGTGTGGGCGAGGTAGGCCTGGTTTTCATCCGATTTGATTCATTTTCCAACTTGACCTTTATTTTTCAGAGAAAAGTTTATATATCGAAATATTTCATAGCTTTTCTCATTTCTTAGTTATGGACCAAAATATAGTCCACAGGCTTGGAAATTTTTTCCACTTTTTTGAAATTACATACACGACAACTCCGTTTAATTTTGTTACTGTAGCTTATCTGATTTCTAAGATATAGCGAAAAATGTGATTAAGCTGCCACGCCCACTTGTTCAATCGCACCGAAATTTTTTTTACTTTTTGCAAATTATATACAAAACATCTACGTTTAATTTTGATATCGTAGCTTAACTCATTTCTAAGCTAATGCGAAAAATGTGATTAAGTTGTATGGCAGCTGGCACGCCCACTTGCTCAATCACGCTGAAATTTTTTTCACTTTTTTTCAAATTACATACAAGACATCTACGTTTAATTTTGTTACTGTAGCTCAACTCATTTCTAAGATATAGCGAAAAATGTGATTATGCTGTATGGAAGCTGCCACGCTCACTTCTTCAATCGCGCCAAAATTTTCTTCACTTTTTGGAAATCACATAAAAAAATCTACGTTTGATTTTGTTGTCGTAGCTTATCTAATTTCTAAGATATAGCGCAAATTATGTTTCAGTTGTATGGTAGCTGCCACGCCCCCTTGTCCACAATTTCTGAAATAGGTTTGTTTTTGTATTTTCCTATACCTAAAACATTGAAAACTACCAAAAAATCCACAAAATAATATTTTCCGTCTAACTTGTATGAATCGCATCACTGTGCGTCGTTGAGTAAGGCTTTGTTTTTGTTTTTGTTGCATGCAACTGTTGTTGTTAAAGCGAGTTAAAAATTTGGTGAACGTCGGTTTCGTTGTTGTTGTTTTTAGTACGTGTTGTTGTTTTTACAAATGTGCAAACACAAGTTTGATAAAATAAAACAAATTTGTTGCTGGGCCAATTGTGCTTCTGGCAGTTCATGTCTGGTTTAGATAGTAGCAAACAACCATGAAAATTAATCCGTACTTAAGAACGTATTTAAATTTTTTCACGCAGAGCAAATTATTTTTTTAGCACTAGGCAAATAGTCTAGCAGTGGACACTTATTCCAACACATACATACTATTTATTTAGTCATACATATCTTCGAAAAAATTGTTTCCAGTGTATCGAAGACGACGACCTGTAGATTTAGACATTCAAACAAAATGTGAATTATTGTTTCCGCTTCTTCCGAAAGAAGCCTGCCGCTGTTAAGCCTATAGTATTGCCCCAACGGGGAAAAGTAATTTAAAATTATTCTTGACTTTGTAGTGATTTAGAAGTCGATTCCTTTTTTTTATTTAAAAGTTTTTATGTCATCAGATTTTTTCTACGAATATACAAATCACTGTTAATATTTTTCAATATTAACTTAAACAACGTCTTTCTCCAAAATATATTTTCAAACGTATCTTCATGGGCATCCTTTTAAAAATTTTATTACTGTCAGTTGTTGGTGTACAAAAAAGGAAAAAAAAAAAATAAAAAATAAAATCAGGGCACCGCGCTAGTTTATGTGTTCAGCACAAAAGTTTAAATCGCACACCACAAGCTTGGCATTTCAATAAATATGCTGTGGGGGTTTTTGGGGTTGCAGTGGTCGTGATGATGGTGGTTGTGCTGCTGCTGCAGGATAATTGATTGTATTGAGCGCACAGCTCAGAACAACTATAAATCATTAAAATTGGTTACAGAAAAATTGACGATAAACGTCGCAATGCATCTCAACGTCGTAATAAATGTCACATACATGCAAATATACATGTGTAAAAAGTATATTTAAATTGCATTTTTACAAATAAACAATTCTTAGACGTACTTCAATTTTTGAAATTACTTACTAAATCTTAAAAACACTCATATTACTTTATGTTAACTAAACAGAACGAAGTCTTGGCTAAGATTGGCAAGTTAAGCAAAACTCATCAATACGTTAATGATGGTCAATAAATTACAACCTCTGGGAAAAGCACGAAAAGCGGAACTTCCCATAGATTACTCTCCTTTTCATTTCTTAGTATCATTAATATGTTAGATACTTATATGTTTTAATCATGCTCCGACCCAGATCTCATATAAGTATACGTTTATATGTACATATAGTATATGTTCGTATTCATAGAAATGCCCTGTTCTGAGCATTATTCGATTTGCATGGATTGCTCTTTAAGTACCAATTAAATTTAATCGAAAGTCAAGGTTGATGCTCATGAGAAAAATACTCAGTAATTTTTATTCTAATTCAATGCGTAACTTGCTTTTGACAGTCTACTGTATGCGGCGTTTAGACGACGTTATTTTGTTATTTACAGTTAACAATAAAAATTATAACTTTCCAGATTGATGACTCGTAATTGAGATGTTGTGTTTATATTGAATATTTTACTTTGTTCAGATAAAAATTATTTTACTTAATAATAAGGGTTAAATCTATGTCAATTCACGAAATTCACGGTTGAGCAATGGGTTCAAATTGTGAAAATTCTCTACAAAAATAGTGAAAATTTTGCAAAGACGGGTTTCCAAACCCACACACCGGTCATCCTAACGCACCAATCAATCAATAAATTTGAGGCCACTGGCTTTGTTGTGAACGCGAAAAGTAGTGGTCGTCCCCGTTGCGTCGTGCAATGATCAACGTTGATAATGACGCAACAGATTGGTTTTCTGATTGAGTGCTGGAGTATCATCAAGTTGATCACGATTTTCCGAAGAAAAGCATCTTCTATGATGAAGCCCATTTTCATCTCAATCGAACTAAGTTCAGCGATGCATTCTTTTCGTGTCAATCCTCTTCGAAAATCGTAAAAAATTAACACCCGAAAATGTTTACGTGTTAATTCAATTTTTTTTTTCTGAAATACAATTTTTAAACCACTGTAAACAACGCAATAAGCGCACATACACCAAAACGCTAAGTACGTATGTGCTAGAAAATGTCAAATTTTCGAATAGAACTGTCAAAATTCATCTGGCAATGCTTTGTCTTGCTGAGGCGTTAGGCTAAAAGGCAGCGCTTGTATTTATGTTCAATACATTCATCATTTGTTCATTAGATCATTCCCAGCCAGCCAAATGCGGAGCGCTCCGAAGAGGAGTGAAAAGGGACTCCCACAGCAACACCACGAAGGAGTGTTTCCGGAGTGCTCCTGCAAAAAGAGTCAAAAAGAACACCGCATGGGAGCGTTTAGGGAGTGTCGAACCACATTGTGTCTTTTTGTTATCTCTCGTTATCTATGTTTCGTTCTCGTTGAACACGTACGCTTGAGTTCATAAGTGCAAGCACGTGTTATTAGAATTTATAAAAGCGGTTCGGTGTGCGGTAATAATTAAAATTATTTAAACAGATTGATTATGTCCAAACGAAAGCTCATAAAAAAACAATCGGAAAGAATTATAGCTTCGCTGACCGAAAATAACAATTTTAAAAGTAATATTATTTGTGACTTAGACGTAGATTGCAATGCGGAAAGTTGTGAAGCTGTTTTTTTCAGTGATAGCTCAGACACAGAAGATATTGAATATTCGTATGAGGGAAGAGACGATTTTGAGGCACACGGCTCCTCGTCCAATTTAAGTGAAGATTTAGCAGAGTGGGCAGTTATATTTTCAATTTCCATCAGCCCTATCAGCTCTTAAAAGTCTTACGTCGTCATGGCAATGTTTTGAATGCGGAGTTGCGCTCCCTAAAAGAACTCCAAGGAAAGTGCCATGCATCGCAATGGGGAGTGGGATGAAATTTTCACTGAAGAATGCAGTGATTCATCCAAGTTTATTCGCTTAATTTGGCGCAAAATTATGAAAGACAACGTGTCTTCTCAATATTCCTGGAAGGGGACACCGAAAAAAAAACTGTGAACGTTATGGCAGTTACAAAAGCATTTAGAGGTAACAATAGCTCATAAAAACTTATTTTTATCTCACATTACGATTTTTTAGGCACATTTAACAGAAAATTTCCTGGCTCTGGCAAAGAATTTAGTCGAGCGACCGCAAAGTGGTTCCAAACGGCAAGGGAACGTCTTTGCAAGAATTAGTTTGTTTTGATATTTTTTTCTTTCTCTATTTTTTATTTATATGTGAAACCATAAATTTTTAATTTAATAATAACCAGAAATTAAATATATGGAATGCTTATTAATAAATAAAAATAAAATAAATAACTGGCCATTTCAGCCCTTGAAAGGACTTTGACCTAGCTTCATATGATCAATTGTGTTGTGCGTGTTATTAAGTTTGTACACAATTGACCGAGAACAGGACCTACATGCTTAACGCCGACTCCAAACGGCGATGAACGGCATGTTCTCGTTCTCAACAAGCTTTACATGGCATTTTGATTACTCTCTGAGGTTTGCCATTGTCTGCAGAGAGGTGGCGCCGTACAGAAAAATTATTTTAATTCAAATAATTTTCTGTTGCTGCTGGGGTTCGAACCTAGGTCTCCAGGTTCTTTGACATAGCGGCCACGCACTTTAACCAACTACGCCATGGCCGCTTATTAATTATGAATGATATTAGGAGCATTTTGTGAATCCGTTCGGACTCCTCTTTGGATCATTATCGGAGGGCAAAAGCCATCCGAAAACACTCATTCCGGGTTATCTTTGGATGATTTAAGGAGTCATAAGGAGACATAAATTATAGACGAATAGAGGAGTCCGCACGGAGTCTTTGCGGGTTATCTGAATGAGTATTCTGGGACGCCGATATCACTCATTCAAGGAGTCCTTTGGGCACACTTTTTGCATATATATTGAGAAGGCTATTTTCTCCGGCAGATATGCCCCTTTGGGACTCTTTTCGGAGCATCTTTAGGAGGGTAAACGCACCTCAAAGGGAGTCCTAATTGTGCACCTTGGGGACTCCACTGGTGCGCTGGGTTGGTGGGCATTCTTACACAGCCGCAATCTTGGACTTTATGTGCATTTGTGCATTTAAAAGCCTTCCAATGTTAAAAAATTGTGTAAAAAGCTCTAATAGCGTACGTGTGGCGGCAGAGAAAGCTCTTTGCCCGCGAGCGACAGAATGCCCGACATTGCATTAGATATTGAAAAAGCGATAGCTTCAAAATTGTCTCTTATCACCAGGAAAGCAGCTCATTCTATTTATGAGAAAAAAAGAAGATTCATCCAACTCATAACAGTTTAAAAATTGATTGATGGGCTTGAAAGAATCAATCGTTATTGTTCTTCCATTTTGCAAAACAAAAACAAGAAAATTAAAGGTATAGATTTGAAAAAACCTTGCTTTGTTTCGAGATGGGGATGATGATGATGATGATGATAAGTGGAGGAAAAATGTAAATAAGTTTTCCTGCAGCGGTTAGATAAAAAAGCGATTAATGTCAATTTAAAAATGGAGGCAAAACCTTTTAGCCCTAACAAGACCCAGATCAAATTGTTCAGCTTTTTTTACATAAACTTTGCCATGGACATCAAACTTGGCTATTGTTACAAATTATGGTGAATTGCATTTTGACGTTAATTTCGAAGTTAAGACAAATTACAAATATTTCAAGTTAAACAGGAAAAAAAGAAATACGAGCCCATCGTCAAAATAGTTCGGACACCTTAATTTCCATCTAAACTGGAACAAAGAAATTCCAAGACATTTTTAAAAGGGGTATAAATAAAAACAAAACTTTTTCTACAACACTTGATAAGTATATTTAACATATTAAACCAATAATAAAATTGCATTTTGCAAAAAATATTGCACAAAAGCAACAATTTCAAATAAAACTTAACTCAGAAAAGTTCGGCCAGCTGCAAACAGAGTCATAATAGATCGGCCAATCAGCTACATTTTGTGATAACGGTATAACGAAGTTTCGTTTTTATTGTGTTTGCATTTTTTGTTGTGTATTGTAATGTTTATTTGTCAGCAAGTCAGTTCAATTTAAAAAATTAGTGTAGAAACATGCTACGTGGTAAAGCGGCTTGCAGAGAAATTCGGGAATTAATCATTAAGGCTAATATTGACGGTAAATCATGTCGCAAGATATCCGAAGAAATAAAAATACCTCGTACGACGGTTCAGGATATTTTAAATGTTTTTAAAAGAACCGGCAAAACTGAACCAGCTAAAAAAACAGGTCGAAAATCTTCAGTTAGTCCGCAACATTTGCGTGCCTTAAAGAAAATAGTGGTTAAAAATCGACGAGCCACTGCTGCTGAGATCACATTAGAGTGGAATTTAATGTGTAATTCTACAGCATCAGTTAGTACGTGCATAAGAAGTGTAAAAAAGCTCGGGTACAAATTTTATAAGGTTTGTTTTTTGTTCAATTTTTGAACTTGTTTCATTCAATGTAACTAAAGATTTTATAGGCAAAAGAGAAACCCTTGCTAACATCCATGCAAAAAAAATATCGGCTGCTGTGGGCTAAGGATCACAACAACTGGACTTGTCGCCAATGAAACTCGATAATTTGGAGCGATGAATCAAGGTTTGAGTTATGTCTAGGGGATAGTCGAAAACGAGTACTACGAACTTCATCTGAAGCTTATCACAAAGATTGTTTAAAGCGCACTGTCAAGTTCCCTGCTTCTGTTATGGTTTGGGGGTGCATGTCAGCCAGAGGAGTTGGTAATTTGTACATGGATGGTATAATCAACGCTTCAAAATACCAAGACATACTAAACACTCAGCTTTTGCCATGCATATTCCTAACCTTCAAACCGCAGAAGGTGAATATTTATTTGAGCAGGATGGTGCCTCATGTCATACCGCGAAAACAACAAAAAATTGGTTAATTAATAACAATATTCCCGTTATTCCCTGGCCTTTCAGTAGCCCGGACCTATCCCCCATAGAGTCCTTGTGGGGAAAAATGAAGAGAGAGTTGAGACGAAACCCTGCTTAAAATATTGGAGCTTTAAAGGCTAAATTATATAATATTTGGCAATCAATTACCCCAGAGTATTGCCAAGAACTTGTGGATACCATGCCCCGACGCACTGCAGCAGTCATAAGTCAGAAAGGGGATGCTACCCAATGGTAGATGGAATTGGCCGAACTATTATGACTTACTCCAAAGGTGGCCGATGTTTTCTGAATGAAGTTTAATTTTTTTATTGCTTAGGTTATATTATATGTATTGGTTAATTCAGATTTTTTTACTTTTCTTTGGCTCAATATAATATCGTTATTCTGTTGGAAAAAATATCCTGTTTTATTTAAAATATTTTTTACAATTTTATGGGTTTTATTTTGTTTATTTGAACAGAAATTGAAGTGGCCGAACTATTCTGACGATGGGCTCGTATAATCGGATGCTATTTTACAAGATTATCGAGTTGATAAAGTGAAGAAAAAAATTTCAATGACGAAAATTATGTGGGTTGACTTCATCAATAATAATAAAAAAACAAGCTGGAACCTGGCTTGTTTTGTTTTTTCCGAATAAATTTTTAAGCTTTCCATTATAAATGATTTACAAATTTAAAAATATATGCTTATTCATGCCTAAGAAAAAAAAAATCACTCTAAAAACTTTCAATGTTTCAATCACTTTAAGAACAAATAAATTTTCATCATAACTAACTAACGTTTACTTGATTTTTAACCCAATAAAATAACTTGAAGGCTAAACAAGTTTAACCTATAAATGAACTGTTTAAAGGTTAAACACATAAATAAACGCGATTTGTACATTTTCATTTAATTAAGCATTATTTCGTATTACTGCCAATCCCTAATCTACCATTGCCTAAGGAACCAGGCCACATAAAGTGGTTGATATCAAGGCTTGCTAAATATACCGTGATATCCTTGTGGATTGCCACTAACACTACTTGACAATGACAACGTTTGTATGTTTGTTGTTATTGTAACTGTTCTGACATTGAAACAGTAAACTCACAATGAAGCTCCTTTAATAAAAGCCACAATCAGTTTAAAGGCTGAGATTTAAATGTAAATATTTCTGCCTATCAATAGAGGTTAAATTAGGACCCTTAAAAATGTCTGCCAAATTATTATCGAGATCATTTTTTGCTATTCAAAGACTGTACAAAGAAATATACAAACCCTTTAAAAAATGTTTATATGGCTGACAGTGCAGTGCAGTGAAATTTGGAATGTTTAATTGTGCTCACTAGTTTTTTTTTTTTGTTTTGACAAAGCAATGTTACATTTTACCGTATTGATTTCCAAAAAGTTTGATAAAGGCGTTGCATGGAATTGTTACCCTGAGTATAGGTGCTACGATGAAAGTTATAGTATCGACAGTTTGTGGCGGCCGTGGCGCAATGGGTAGAGTGCGTGACCCTTACGCCAGAGAACCCTGGTTCAATTCCATGTGACACAGAAAGTTTTTTAATTGAATTAATTTTTCTGTTCGGTCGTCACCTTCTGCAGACAATGGCAAACCTCAGAGAGTAAATAATAAAGTAAAGCTTCTGGAGAACAAGCACATTAGCCGTTCGGAGTCGGCATAAAACTAGTAGGTCCAGTTCTCGATCAATTGTGTACAAACATTTAATAACACGCACAACACAATTTGAATTTAAGAAGTTCTGTAAAAATCCTTTCAAGGGCTGAAATGGCCAGCTTATAATTATTTTTATCGACAGTTAAGGTAAGTTCTTTGAAATTACGACAAAACAAAAAAACAAAACTAAGCACGTCTTCAGGGCGCGGAGAGGCAACAAAACTTAAAAATTGCTACATGGAATTAAAACGCGCCATCTGTGGGCAAAAAATATCGGGAATTTGTTTATAAATAAAAAAAAGTCTTTATTTATTCTTCTAAATTCATTTCATCCTCCTCAAAGTAAAGACCCAAATGTGGCTTTACAAGTGTAAAGCCCCCCCGGATGCAATACACTTGTGTCAGCTTTTTTCCAATTTTCAAAACATGCCGCAAAGTCCTTTTCCGGTATAGCTTTCAATTCCTTCTTCGTTTTGGTGTCAATCCTTTTTATCGATTCAAAACGGTGTTCACGGAGCGGTCTCTTCAGTTTAGCGAATAGCCAGAAGTCACATGGCACTAAGTCAGACGAATACGGTGGTTGCAAACCATATGGGTAGAGTTTTTGGCAAAATGATCACGAATTACGAGTGCAGTGTGAGATGGTGCATTATCGTGATGCAAAATCCAAGAATTGTTACTCCACAAATCCGGTGTATTTTAACGCACAGCATTACGCAAACGACGCATAACACCCAAGTAGTATTCTTTTTGACCATTTGGCCGGTTCGAAGGAACTCATAATGCACCACACTACCGTAAACGAAGAAAACTGTCAACATGACCTTGATTTTTGACTTGCTTTGACGTGGATTTTTCGGTTTCAGCTTATCTTTGGAACGGTATTCACCCGATTGATCGGCTATTTCCAGGTCGTAAGCGTAGACCCAAGTCTCATCTCCAGTTATGATGCGTTACATTTTGTCTTGATAGTCAGAAGGCATTGTTTCACACACATCAACGCGGCTCTGTTTTTCCATGAAATTGAGCGTTTTTGGTACCAATCGAAATTTCACTTTTCTAAGGCCCAAATGGTCACTCAAAATGGTTTTCACTGATACTTTCAATATTCCAACAAGGTAAGTAAGGTTTCGGACTGTCAACTGACGATTTTCGAGCACCAATCCTTTGATTTTGTTGTCGTGTAGCCCATCAGTCTATGTTGATGGTCGTCCTGGCCGTGCTTCGTCTTGAACGCTTTCTCGACCATCATTGAACATTTTGTTCCGCTCATAAACTCTTGTTTTCGATAGAGCTTGCTCACCGAAGGTCTTGTGCAACATTTTCAACGTTTCTGCAGCAGAAATTTCATTCAGCACACAAAATTTAATGGAACTGCGTTGTTGAATACTTTCATCGACATAAAAAACGCAAAATTCACTTTTAGCTATTTACAAAAGGACACGTTTCTTAAACACTAATGAATATTTTGACAAGTAATTTTGCACAGATGTCAGTGACAATAGTGTCAACTTAAAAATAAAAACATTTGCCCGTATTGAAGTCAACAAAAAATTTAGATTCAAATTTCCCGGTATCGTTTGCCCACAGGTATGTGATATGGTAAAAATATTATACGCATGAAGATTGGCTGGTTCTTAGCCCTCTTGACAAAAATAGACAAAAAGTTTATGACGTCATGAGCCTGCAGAGAGAGCCTCTGCAAGATGGAAACGCATCAATTATGCAACGGCGTTGCATGCAATTATTAGTCGGTGAGTTTATGTGGTACGGCATTTGTTATAAAACTGAAATGAAGGATTTGTTCTTGGTCTTACGACAAAAAAAAAATAATTTATGACGTCATAGCAACATAAGACAGGTAGCGGGGGTAACAGCTTTGAAAGATGTAAATTTTTTGCATGGAAATATTACTCGTTGAGTAGAAGTGCTATGAAAAATTGTTTCTTACGTCAGCAAAAAATGGTTCTTTGACCTCATAACGAAATTGGAAAAAAATTGTTTTTGGAGCCACTATACCAAGGAAGCAACTGCTTAACCTTGGAGAAGGCGTGCTATGAGTATTTTGCTTTCGCAATTTTTAAAATCGATGGAATATATATTTTCTATGAATTTTTTGCACTCATGTTGAATATTAGCATTATCTTGAGCAACGGTTGTTCTCAGCGTCTTAGTCACCTTATGCTGAGGTTAGTGCTTGATCGGAGCTGTAGGCAAGAAGTTTAAGTTTAAGTGCGGCATTTTACTCACTGCGCGACAAACGACGTAAAGCTAGACATTAACGCTCGTTTTCTAAGGAGCGAAGTTGATAACTTAAGAACTTTCCGTGACGTCTTTGAATACTATTAAAAATCCTGTAGTGACTGTTACATTCCAGGAGAATACTGTGCTATTGATGAAATGCTTGAATCTTTTAGAGGACGATGTAAATCCAGAGTTTATATTCCGAGTAGTTGACTCGAGGACATTTTACACTTGGAAAATCGAAGTATGTATGTATATTGTGGGAGATAGCCAATTATCAGCTAGATAATTCACCTGCAAGCATTGTGAAGAGAGTCGCATATTTTGAATACTGTAACAAATTTAACCATGGACAACTATTTTATGTCATAACGCTAACAGATGAACTCGATTCAAACTATATAGAACGACTGCTGTAGGAACAATGAGGACAAATATGAAAGAACTTTATCAATTCCTTACGATAAAGAGAAGACTAGAACCACATTATATGTGTTTCAACTGGAGTCAGCAAGCGCAGAACAGAAATGGCTGGCACAATCTTAGCCGAGGCCAAAACCGATCAACGGTTGTAAGCACCTGATAAGTAAGTAAGTATTGGAAAAAGACCTACGACGAGAATAAGGAAAGTATTTTGAACAAGGATAATTCCAGAAATTTGGAATATAACAGTCAAGTGTAAACAAGAAGTAGCATTAATATTAGGACAAACATAAAAATAAGAATAAGAAGGAAAGGAGAGAAGAGGGAATATAATAAGTATAAAGGCTGTGTGCTATTCGGAAACTTTTCACTCGTGGTAGGAAAGAATTTACTGAGTTGAATACAATTTCTGTCTATTCTAATTCTCATTTTTGCTGTGCCAAAAGGAAGATGAAATTTTGACAACTAGAAATTTTGACGTTTTAGATTTCGGTAGTGTATTAGCGCAAGAATTTAATTTAATGTGAAAAACTGTCAATTTATACTGAAAATGAACATTATTTTACGCTTATATATACCACTTCTGGTTGCTATGCTGTCGGAAAATTTTGAACTTCTTTACGACTCACGAACTGCCAAGTGTTTTTTTTTCTATTTTTGCTTGTGTCAAAAATTCTTTTGCCGATTGTTAAAACTTATACTAGCCTGTGGGGCTATATGCATTTTTGACAATCATATTCACCTCATAAGTGCCAAATATTCATCATCCGACTGAAAAGTTTCCGAATAGCGCACAGCCAAAGAAAACTTTTCAATTTAGCTCTAATGAGAGTTGAAATTATTACAGAGGCACAGAAATTTCTTATATTCCCAGATCCTAACTTAGTATGCAATGTAAGTAGCCCTTAGATAGCCTACAAAATGGTTTAGATCCAATAGCGGGTCAGAATAGCTCTATTTTGGCAATACACTTTGGCAATACACTTTGGCCCTTTCGTTGTCCTCATTGCTTTGTTCCAGTCTATTCAGTGATTTGGTACAATCAGAAACTAGTCTTAATACAAGCTCATAAGCTTGGAGGGACTTGAAAGTCGATATTCTGTCAGAGTGTTTATCTATATATAAATAGGCGTAGGCAGAACAGCTAAGATTTTCTCCCGTGTTTCTCAACCGATTTTGATAATTTTTTTTCAGATCAATAAGAGTGGGGAGAAGGAGTGCACCGAATATCTATGGTGGGCGTGGCACATCCCATACAACCCAAATTTGGGATATCGAATAGCTTTAGAGCTATAGGTCACACAGCCTCGGAAATCGGTATTCGACCTCAAATCACACGTACTGAAGACATTTTATGGGCGTTGAAATAGGGGCGTGGCACTTTTCAGCAGCCCAAATTTTCGGTAAAACTTTCGAACTATAGGTCACAAATCAATGAAACTTGGTAGGAACTTCCTATGTAGTTGTGTTCTTCGACTGGAAAAATTGAAAGATCATTAGACAAGGGGGCGTGGCACCACCCACACAATTCAAAGTTTTTGTATCGAATAGCTTTGGAAGTAAATCCCGTATAACAATGAAGCTCAATATGGAGTTCCCACTTCGTGATTTCTTTCTACTAAAAAGTAGAGTATGGGAAGTAGGGTACTGGGAGGGGTATTGGAAAAAGGGGTGTGACTCCGCATATTTGTATAAGCCAAATTTTTGATATCGAATTGCTTTGAAAGTCAGTAATGGAAACTCAGAATGGAGGTCCTATTTTGTGATTTCCTTCTGAAGGTGCGTATGGTGCGGTATGAGTTCGGTTACATTCGCACACAAGTGAAGAAAAAAAATGTTTTCAATAAAAATACAAAAAAACAAAAAAACAAAACAAAAATTGATTTTTAATTTGGTAGGAGTATAGCCCATTGGAAAGGGCTCTCGGTCCCTGTTTTTGTATTTTCAATATTGACCTGGTTTATTAACTGTGAACGTGGTTTAGTTATGAACACATCATTCTTATACTTTTGCCAGTTAGGTATTACTACCTTGTAGTGTCTCGAGGAATTTAGCTATAGGAGCACTCTCTCAGATTTTAGAGAAAGAATCCTCATTTGATTACAGGATTCATTGAATCGAAAGCATTTATTTTTAATTCATTTCCTTAACTTTTTCGGGTAGGTAGTTCGTTTTCTGCACTCGCAAATTAATCACTTTGTAATCATTCGAAAACAAAATTGGAATTGGTCCAATTTCGAATTAGTCATTTCAGCCTTTGAAAGGACTTTTATCGAGCTTCGTTTAGAGAGGTAACGGATGAGTAGAAAAATTCATTTCAATTGAAAAATTTTTCTGTGACAAGTGGGATTTGAACTACGAACCTTGTGGTTCGTGAAATTGGCATGGAACGGTCAAAGCATGCCACTGCTTCTTATTATTAATTAAAATTAAATTATCAGCCTGACTCTGATTCATATTATTTTCGCTGTTATCGCTTGTAAACACTTTTTCTAACTTTGACAACAAATTCATCGACATCAATGTCAAAGATTAACTTTGATATTATTTGACGTCATTTGAATTGTTCGGTCAGTTACTTTAATTAAACTGTTGACTGTTTCTATTCCGTTGTGCGATATTTTCGTTTGTCGAATTTCCTATAGCTACAACAAATATATTTAAAATTATAAATAACAATAGGATAAAATGAAATGTCCTTGAAATGTTTATTGTAAATATGCCATTTCTTCAAAATTAAAATTGGTTTTTAACACTTTTTTTATTCACACTCATATGTTATGGGACCCTATAAAGTGCAGCATGTCATATGTAACCGCTCATATTTGGCATATGGCAGGCAGTTAACGGTCCTGAAGTGATAAATGACATAGTAATATATTAGATGTTATTTATTTTAAAGCAGTGTTGTCAAATCCAAACAAAAATGTGTTATTTATGCACGCGTGCTTGAGCTGGATAGCACTGTTTGAAAGTTATAAAGTATTTTTTGTCATTTATGGAAGCATTGCCAATATAATCGAAACTATTATTTCATTGAGACGCATTATATTGTGCTGGACTATAAATTCTACAATTTGATCTATGTTTTTAACTGTTCAAGTGTATGTTTTTTGAGAGATAAGGCCGGATATACAGTTATCCATTTTTTATCAATCATGAGTTGACAGAAAAGTGTTGCTTAGCACTCACGTGCTCACGTGCTTACGTTATTTTAAACTTGAAAATGTGACAGTGATACACACACGTATTAATTCGATAGAATCGTTTTAGTAACCATGAATATTGATGTTTGTTACTTTGTTATTTGCTCACACACTCCGGGGTTATTATGGCCAGGTATTACATACAACATTCAAGTCACGTGCTTATGTAGTAGTCTCGGCCCCCACTCCCGGCACAGTACCAACTTTGAACATTAAGTTTTTTGCTGTACGTTATTGAAGTTGATAATTTTTTAGCTCAAGCAAAATGTCCTTTAAATCAATTTAATGTACATTTTCATGATAGTTATAAATGGCTTTAATTTTTGTTTTTGTTTTTGAAAAGTTTAAATGTTTGTGTCAGAAATTTTGTCCAATATCATTGGATTTGGACAGCTTTAAATGCCATTTGTTACCGTTACTACTGAAAGTAATTAAATGCCGCAAAGGTAGGTTGGGACATAATTTATGAAAGAAAGTTAGCAAATAATGTGAATTCTCATGGATATTAAAGTTGGAACATTCCACTCCTTTATTTTTTTTTTCATATAGGTAGCAAATATTTTCATTTTAGTTGGTTTTCCTATAAATTTATAAACATTTAGCTTAAAAACAACATTAAGTCTACATAATAATTTAATTTCCTTAATAGCTAAACATTTGTTCCTCAAGAACACCTAATATCCACCAATTCTATCTTGTTTTTTTTTTGGCTACTCAAAGACTACTTTTTTCATTGTAAAGTGCATTCATAAACCACATAAATGCCCTTGATAAAATTCCTCAAATGACAAAATAATACTGGAAGAACAAAAACTGATTCTCTTTTGAGCTTCCTTTGTTTCACTGTCCTTCCGCAGTTTATGTTGCAGTCAAGTGGGAGTTCCTTGAAAGTTTGCGACATTTTGAAGGGTCAGTCAGCGTAGCAAGAATGGGGAAATAAGAGCAGGAAATCATTTTAATCGTCCTTCATGCAAGAAATTTCCGAATAAGAAAAAGAATGTCGCTTAACAATGATCGTTAAGAAAGCTTGAAAATGTTCGTTAATTATCCGAAATGAAAAAAGTTAACAGAACAAATTTATTTCAGTCTTTTTTGTTTGGTTATAATTAGAGGCTGTATTTATTTAGTTGAAAATATAACGTACTTTTACGTTTTAATTGAGAAAAATTTGAAGATATCCGAAGCATAGAGTTTATTTTCATGTATTCTACGAGAGTTCATAGCAAATGAGTTGCTAATCGCATCTATTTTGCGCTTCTTTTATACACAGGGATTTGCTGAATATGATGAATGAAATATGATGTGAAGTATCAAATCCAAGAGAATTCTGAGAAAGAGATATATTTTTCAATTTATGTGGTCGAATTTTTTTATCCATTTATTTATCTTTACCCTTTTCCTCACCATTGTCCTTAGTCACATGCATATCCTGTCCTTATCCTCATCCTCATCCTTATCCTTATTCTTATCCTTATCCTTATCCTCATCCTTATCCTTATCCTTATCCTTATCCTTATCCTTATCCTTATCCTTATCCTTATCCTTATCCTTATCCTTATCCTTATCCTTATCCTTATCCTTATCCTTATCCTTATCCTTATCCTTATCCTTATCCTTATCCTTATCCTTATCCTTATCCTTATCCTTATCCTTATCCTTATCCTTATCTTTATCCTTATCCTTATCCTTATCCTTATCCTTATCCTTATCCTTATCCTTATCCTTATCCTTATCCTTATCCTTATCCTTATCCTTATCTTTATCCGTATCCGTATACGTTCTCTATTTCCTTTGCCTTTTCCGTTTTCTTTTTCTTTTTTTTCTTTTTTTTTTATTTTTCTTTTTACTTTTCTTTTTGCTTTTCCTTTTCTTTTCCCTTTTTCTTTTCTATTTCCTTTTCATTTCCTTATCTTAATCATTCATATCTTCTCATTAATTTTTCTCATTAATTAATTTCTTCTCATTTCTTGTATAATAAACTCTTTTGAATGGGCGTATTACGCTCTATATTTTGTGTGCCAAATTTCTCTTAGTTAGGTTGTGTTGGACGATCATGAGGTCATGATTGTCTTTCCCATAGTCTTTCACCTCAATTTTAATCGGTTGCTTAAAAAAAGGCTTGTGTCGATTGGTGCAAGGAAATGCGGAAAAAATACAACGAGGGTAGTTTGAAACACGTCAACGACATTACCACAGGTGAAGAATCATGGATCTACGTTTATGAGCACAAAACAAAGTGGCAATCCACTGTTTGGGTCTTTCAAAGCTAACAAAACCCGACAAAAGTTGTTTGCCGACGGAGCATATCCAAGCAAATAGTTTTCAGGTTTTTTTTTCAGAAATTTCGTTCATGTCACACTGTACCACTTGAACAACGGATTACTGTTCATGCTGAATGGTGCACAACCACTTGTCTCGGAGAATTGAGCGAAATCAATCCCCGCAGTGTCAAATGTGTAATAGAAACCACTTAAAAGAAAACGCCATAGTTACAATGTTTTAAAAAATGAATATTTCTTTTATTAGCAGTCCATTCCACTTCTGTACGGCCACGATTTTAAACTCTAACTTCTTTTTGAAACATACGTTGACACATGATAGAAAAATGACAAAATACAAATAATTCACGGTTGTAAAAACGAGTAAGCAGTAAGCAGTAAGAAATAAATAATACGGTCATGTTTTCCGCTTGACAGAAGAAGATCATTCTCCAACACGATAATGCGGTTTCCCATACATCAGCACAAACAAAAGAGTTTTTGAACGCTCAAAAAGTGGAATTGATTGATCATCCGCCTTAACTCTCGGAATTTACGCCCGAAAAACAAAATGGCAAAAGAGACGGATTTTCCATAGCATCGAATTTTGGAAAAAACGTCCGAATTTGAAATGGCAATTGAGCCCGAAAGAAGTAAATTAAGCCCGAATGGTTTGGAAATGAAGCCCAAAAAAATGGGAACTACATCCGAAATTCTCAGCAGTTTTTCGGGCGTAATTTCTGTGATTTAGATTTAATGTAAGATTATCAAAATGTAAAGGTTTTCTTAATTTTATTTATTTTTTATGTCATTCCATAAGGGTTCCATAGACATTATGTTCGGATAAGGTCCAAATGGTGTTTTTTTAATGATAAAATTATTTGTCCTTTTACGGAATGTTGTTATTTTACCTTCCGTACAAGGGCAAACCGTTTTATCATAACGATTTTGAAATTTCTTATCTTTTTGGGAAAAACAAAAATTCGGGCATTTTTCCATATTTAAATTTGGCAAAAATGCCCGATTTTTTGGGTTCAAATTCCAAGCTTATTTTTCGGATCTTTCTTCCTTTTCAAATATTTGGAAAAAATATCAGAAAGTTTTTGGTATAAACACCCGAAAAATTACATGAAAAAGTGACAAAAATGGCACTTTTTCCCAGGAATGAATACCCGATTTTGTATGAAGAATTTGGGGCTTTTTTGCCATTTTTTTTTCGGGAGCAAATTCATCGGGTGTAAATTCGGTAGCCATTCGTCATGAAGGCTTGACTTGGTACTCAATGACTTATTCTTGTTCCCCTACAAAAAGGAAAAAAGTTGCACACCCAAATAGGCCGTTGGGGCCTTAAAAAATCTGGTTTCGGAGGTATCAACTTCAAAGCTGTTTCGAAAATTGATTAAAACGAATGCTAAAGTGTATTGATCATCTTGGACAATACTTTCAAAACCAATATAAACAAGCATTTTTACTGCTTAACCACTTTTTTCAATGTTAGGCGCAATACTTAAAAGGTAACTTTCCCACTATCAATGTTTATCAGAATGTACATAGTAGGGATGTAACGGAGCTTCGAATTCGGTTCTGATAGGTCGGAGCTTCCGATTGATTTTATACCTCCAACTCCAATTTCGGTTCCAATAATTTTGAATCAGAGTTATAGGTAAGATAAACTCTTTGGCAGCACTGTTCCTCAACGTTAACTTTTGTTTATTTTCGTTTTTTTCCGTTTTCCTTTTCGATTTATTTCGATCGAATCTAAATCATCTTTCTTTTACTCCGATTTCGACTCTGACTTCGGTTCCTCTTCCGACTGCGGCTCCGATAAATCAAATTGAAAAAATCCGGTTCCGAGTCCGGTTCTGGTAAACTCACCTCCGTAACATCCCTAGTACGATACATAGTACTTTCCATAGACAAAATTTTTGAGATTTCTTCCTTAAGAGAATGAGTGGGACTTAGTGGAGTGTGGTTGGCAGCACATAGGTATAAAAGTAAATTATATTTTTTGATTTGACCAATTTTTGATTGGTGTTGAGTCGATTTTACCAAAGTCTAATTTTATATAAATCGATAGCTGTATTGTATGGAAAATAGTATCTGAAATCGGTTCACTTTTTGACTTGACGCTTTCCATGACACTCAATATCAAAAAGTAAAGTCCTACATAAATTCTTATAACTAATTTGCCGAATCTAGTTAAGATTCAAATCTAGTTGTCGAAGCTATATTTTGAACACTTCCTTCAATACTGTTACCATTAAATTACTTACCGAGTATTGCACGCAAGTGACCCTCAAGTGTCTGCAGTATCGTTTGCTTGACCTCCTTCACTGTTTTGCCCAGAAATTGTTCGCTAGCGGTACCGAGTAGTTCGTCAGCCTGATGGTGAAAATAATACACGTTCATCATCTAAAAGAAGAGGGAGAGAGAGAAAAAAGAACGGAAAAACCGAAAAGCAGGGCATCAGAAATCAGCATCCTTTTGTATTTTGACATATGTATGTAGGAATGTGTGAATTTTTTTTTTGCTAAAATTTATTGATTTTGTTTTTTTGTTAGCTAAGCAATTGACAGTTGTGCTATTAATGATGGTGATGATGCTGTTGTTGTTGTTGTTGTTGTAGTGCTTGCGTATTTGACACTTTGGCAATCGTTGACAAGTGATAAGGGTGTGTTGTGAGAGCAGCAACAACGAATGTTATCAAGTGAAGTGGTTCATTCTTTTGACATTTGTAGAGGAAATGGAGAAATAAAAGCTGAACTTGCAATTATTAGGATTTTATTTTGACATTATATTGTGATTTGCCGTGAAATTTTCAAGGAAATATTAATTAAATATTTTGGCAGTTTCTAAGGAAATATTTAATTGTTTGTCTTAATTGTCGTTTTAGGAGAATTTCCATCAGATATTTTCAAATCACATAACTTTGAAATTGCAATAAGTGAAAATGATTCCAAGGTCAAGTGCTGGAATTCCTTAAAAACTTTATTAATTTTAAAATTTGAGTGAAATGTAAAATTTGTACGCAGTTTCGCGTAAAATGTGAGTTAGCATCCGAAATGATGCACAAAGTGAAATCATTTAATTGTCTGCTTTTTTTCACCTACATTTCTAGTCGAAATTTCCTCTTTGCCAAAAGTTTATTTCACTTTATTGGATATAAAAAGTGAATGAGGGAAAAGTAAAGTGACTTACGCAGACGCACACACACACAGTGACATACAAGCACATTCAAAATGGTGCAAAAATAAAAAATCGCTATGGAAAAAATGAAGTATATGACAATGATACAAATAAAAATAAGAAATTAAACTAAAACATACCTTTTTAATAATTTCAAATTCAAACAAAGAGCTCAATAGACAGTGACAAAAACTCCGACAGTTGTTGATTTCAAATGAAAAAAAAAGAGAAAATATTAATAATTAAAAAAATACTTAATTATAAAAAAGATTAAAAAAAATTCTAATTCCAAAGTTCTAAAGTACTTAATAAAAATCAGAGATAAACAGCATTAAATAATATTTTACAAAAGTTAATATGATGAGATGAGAAAATAAAATTTAAGTAGAACCTTTTATCCAAGTTTTTATTTGTTGGAACAAATTTTGATTTTTGTTGCAATAAATTTTGTTTTTGTCTGCTTGAATTCGGTGCAGCTTTCTCACAAGAGCGTGTGAAAGTGTTTATTTCTCAAATATTTGCTTCATCTTCAATTTTTGCAGATTCTTTTAAGTTATTAAAAAATATACTATTTTCTTTGACAAATAAAGCAAAACCCAGGCTGAGGAGGAGATGAATGTACAGAATTGGAAAAAATAATAGGGACACACTCATTAACATCTTCAGTGATTGAATAAACATTTTTCTTACTGTCCCTTTTTAATGGAAGCTACTGTAAACTTACTTTAATACAACACGACGAAAGCTTCAGTTTGAAATTCTCCGTCGAGCAGTCAATATCTGTGCTGCTCGTCTGTTTATGCGCTCAGTTTTATAAGATCGTCTTCTTACACTGAATAAAATTTAATTTTATGTAATTTATGTAAAATTTAATTTTCACTAATGAACACATAATTTTTTAATCAAGTAATTTAATTTTTTAATGCTTTATTTTAACACACATGTTTGTCTTTGTAATAATTTTCTTTTATTTATTCATCCATAATTTTTAATTGAAATAAGTAATTAAAAGAAATCAGAAGACTGCATTTATCTCATTAAATTTATACTTGTCTTTACCTAGTCGTTTCCATTCTCTTCATTTATTTTTTCTTAGCCCGTATCTTTTTTTATATACTTTTTCTAACTTTTATCAATTTCTCTTCTCTTAGCTATTATTATTATTAGATTTTCTAGGTTTGGCTTCACCTTAATTTCGCTTTTACCATATCAACGTGAATTCCATAAAAAAACTTGAAATATAAACTGTGTGCTATAACAAGTCAACTTGCTTAAGTCTTTGTTGCAAAATAACATGCAATTTTCTTTCAGTAAAAGCTTAAAAGCTCGTAAGTGTTAAAGCAAAATGAGAATTTATTTGTGGGGAAAAGCTGTTTAACACTGTTGTAAAGCATTGGTGAGCATTCTAACCAGATATAACAAGATGGGAAACTTCGATGTGAAAGGGATAGCACTATGCATGGTTTATGTCAAATTGAAGTCAATACAAACACAATATTATGGTTGTGTTCGTACGTTTTGTTGACAAACTCACCCAGTTTGGGTGCTAGTTTGAGTTATTCAGCTGGGGTGGGTTCTCACCACTGTGTAAAATTTCACTGAGTTTAGACAAACTTACCACGGTCTAAAAATAAACAAATTAAGGGGTAACTCGCATTTGTAACTGTGAACTTCATCGATTTTTTTGTTCTTGCATATTTTTGAAGTATAAATATCTACTTCGTATTTCTGGCATTCATATAATGTTTGGAACTTTTAGAAATGAATTTTCGATGCCTCTTATTGTTTGAATTTGTCAGTTTAGCTCGGAGGTTCGACAACTCAATTGCAGTAACAGAGAGGTGCGCGATGAGAGAAAAATTAAAAGCAACAGGAAATTTATAAGAATCATTGTCGGTGGAAGAGCTACCATATGGGTCCTGATTAGATGGCTGCATGTATGTTAAAAAAATTGTTTCCTTCGTGTAAACTGAAGTTGAAACTTGAAACGTAATTTTTCGAAATGGCAATTTTTAATCGGTGACAAAAATTACTCGAAAATTCTGAAACTATCTTTTTAAAATTTTGCAGACTGATTCGATAAAAAACGGTCATTTTATAGTCGAAAACACAAAAGTAGTTTTAGTGAAAATCGAACTATTAACTATGCTTTGCATACTTTTTAAATGAATCGATCAGACACTAGTTTATGTTGTCATTTAACTAAATCTATTTGCCTATTTCTCTTTCAGGTTATCCAGTTCACCACAATGTTCGTCACCGAAAAACGCAAAAATAAAAACACAATTTTTTAAAGTCATTTGCGACAAGACCATACAATATTTTTCAATAAAAAATATAACTGAAAGGCCGTGTGCTATTCGGAAACTTTTCACTCGTGGTAGGAGACAATTTACTGAGTTGAATACAATTTCTGTCTGTTGAAATAAAATTGTAATTTTTGCTGTGCCAAAAGGACGATGAAATTTTGACAACTAGAAATGTTGACGTTTTAGATTTTGGTAGTGCATTAGCACAAGAATTTAATTTAATTTGCGAAATTGTTGATATATATTGAAAATTAGGGATTCTGGTTGCTATGCTATCGGAAACACGAAATTTTTAACTGCTTTACGACTCACAAACTCACAAGTGTTTTTTTTTTCATTTTTGCTTGTGTCAAAAATTCTCTTTCCGATTGTCAAAAATTATACTAGCCCCTGGGGCTACATGAATTTTTGACAATCATATTCACCTCACAAGTGCCAAATATTCTCTTTCAGACTGTCAAAATTTCATCATCCGAGTGAAAAGTTTCCAAATAGCACACGGCCAAAGTGTTCAATGTATGTATTTTAAGATGATATAATGATCGTTTAAAAAGTTTTAGTAGTTTTCGTATTCATGAAAAAACCCTATTTTTTGCACTGCAAGTTTGGGTAGCGCCTTAAGTAAATAAAGTCAGCTGCTGGTTCAAATTTACGCAAATTTGGTTGTTGTATAATCTGTGAAGAAACTCAACATGCATTGAAGGTTCGTGTACGGTATAAGGATCAGAGTTGCTTTTTTAATTTTCAAGGCATTTTCATTGGCAATATTAAGATAATGTTTTATCAATTGAGAGATTTTGCATGCATAATTTAAGTTTCCGCCCTTTTTATACTCATTTTATGTCCATATCCAATGCCTTTTTATCTAAGCTTCGAAAATAAAACAATATTATTGCTAACTTAAAGCAACTGTTAGTCGATACAACAACAGTTGACAATCTTGAGGTGAACTCATATACACAATACGTGAGTGCATAAAAAATGAGAAGAACAAGCACCATTTTGGCGCAAAATCAACCAAATTGACAATAGAATCGAAGTTTCCTATCTTGTTATCTCTGATTCCAACACAATCTAAAGCTTTATTTTTATGCGTGAGCTTTTAAGCTTTGCACTGCAAAAAAAGTGTGTGTTGTGCATTTCATATTCTTCATGAGGTATATTGTATTTTAAGATTATATTTTTTTTCGCTGCTAGTACGCGATGACATATTGAGCATTGGGTATTATTTTCATAATTTTTGATAATAAAATATTTTAATTTCCATTCAATAAAAAACATATGTGTATAGGCTTCAAAAAATGTATTTAAAAGTAAAAAAGCAAGTATTCTAAAGTTTTGAATGAGGTTACGGCTATACTCAAAAATTTTTCAGTGCATCAAATAAAAAATCAAATGTAAAAATCCGAAATACTCGAAGTATCACAAGCAACTGAAAGCTTTAACAGCTAACACGCAATTATGTACGTGTGGCGGCAGAGAAAGCTCTTTGCTCGCGAGCGGCAGAATGTCCGACATTGATGTACGACATGATTATTTGGAATTAAATCATCATCGCATGTGCACACACGAATTTTAGACTGGAAAAAATAATAGGGACAAAATAAAATTTCGTGTTCCTAAAGCTGAACAGTGATAAATTCTTAACGGAAAGAACTGGTAAGTTGTAATTTTAAAGGACTACGATTTGAAATTTTTATCCCTTTCAATCGGTAGCTGTTCATAATGGGTCGTGCAAAGCATTGTTCCGAAGTTGAAGGGAAAACTATTAAAAAATTGAGAAAAACTGGAAAAACAATTGAGTACTCCAAAAAAATGGTTTGGAATGCTATTAATTCGACTTCGAAAAGAGAGAACAGAGGCAGGAAACGGAAAAGTTCGAAACGTTTTGACAAGTTGCTGGTACGTTATTCGAAAAAAATCCATTCCTTTCGTCGAGTGATCTTAAGCAGGCACTTAAAGCAACAGTTGCAAGCCGCACAATTAGAAATAGACTCCAAGAAGCAGGACTGCACGGAAGAAGTTCCAGGAAAGTGCCGTACTTAAGCAAAAATAACATAAAAAAAAGAATTGATTTCGCCAATAGACACATGTTTCGGCTACATTGATGACCTCATTGAAATCAAGATGAATTTGTTTGGTTCGGATGGAAAAACCTTTGTAAGACGGCCGAGGAATGAAAAATTCGAACCCAAGTACACACACACCGTAAAACACGGAGGTGGCTCAATCATGACATGGGGTTGCTTTTCGGCTGCTGGGGTAGGACCAATTCATTGGGTAAAATGCAAAATATGTGCCGTGGACTATCTGGAAATATGAGATACAGCACTGTTGCCATATGCAAAATAGGAAATGCCTTTAAAGTGGAACTTTATGCATGATAACGACCCTAAGCATATAACAAATTTGGTAAGGATATTGATCAAGCGCAACAAAATCAAGTGTATGGCTTGACTAGCCCAGCCGCCGGACTTCAACCATATAGAGCACTTATGGGGAGTCCTAAAATTTTCAATTAGAGCCTATAACTGTAAAAATAAGGACGACTTGTGGGCTAAAATTCAAGAAGCGGGGTATTCCATACCTGTGCGAACTTGTGTCCACCTTGTGGAGCCTATGCCTCGTAGATGCGAGGAGGTGCTCAAAAATAATGGAGCATCAGCCAAATATTAAACAACTCAATTCATAAAATTGTTGTATGCAATAGAACAAAAAATTTTTGCTACAAATTATTTCATAATATTTGTCCCTATTTTTTTCCAGGCTGCAACAGGCTAAACAAAAATGAATACGTTTTCTTTAAAGGAGTCTTTTAATATATTGGCTGTTTTTGTTATTGAATTTTAAGTTCAGATTCTTTTATTTTATAAAATAATTTGATCGTAAGTACGTTGAAATCAAAATATATACTTGAAAACATTCAATTATGAGCTTGTCCCTATTACTTATTCCAACACTGTATATTTAGTGTGAAATTTTCATATATCTAATAGTTTTAAAAAATTACAGTTATTTGCTACATTAAGTTTTTTCAGAAGATTTCGAAAATGTTTCGAACTTCTGAGAAAACTTTTACATTTGTTATATGTCTAAATTTTTCATATGTACCCATCTTTTATAAGTGACTTCTTTTATGCTATAGTTTTTTAAAGAAATCCATGTGCACATAATAATATTGGTTTAAGCAAAAAACCATACCCACATGCTTCCAATGTGCGTCTTATGATAGTCCTAGTCCTTAGATTATTTTAAACTTTCTGTTATTTTAAATTGTTTGGGTACTGCACTTAGACATAATTTATTTCTCATCTGGACATATCTTAATTTTGAGCTCACTTGTCACTTAGGTATAGTATTTATCTCGTTCCGTAGAACAATGTGTTGTTATCTTACCATAATGTTAAGTCGTTGACGCTCATGCTCGTCTTCACGATACCTTTTTAACATCCTGGGCTGTTGAATGGTTTTATCCTAGTATTGAAAAGAAATTGAACAGAATGTCATCAGCGAACCATTTATAAAAAAAAATTTCCTTATACCACCGTCCCTGTTAAAAATACGATATGTCCTTGGTTTAAACGTCATGTACTGCTAGTGATAAAATTACATACTTGGTTGCTCAGGTTAAGTTCAATCTACTCTGATAAAGGACTTCTAATAGACAGATCATAATATAAATAACGCTACTAATACCCTTCAAACTCGAGAAGCTTTTAGATACATATATTTTGAAATGTCTCATATAAACCCTATCATGAAATCCTAAAATAATCAATTTAAGATAATTTTATCGAACTAATTTCTGAGCCTTGAAAAAATTTGATTTTGGCTAAAAATCAACATTTTTTAAAGCTTTCATGGAGGTAGAGAGTTTAGGTTAACTACGAGGGCTACTTTTTAAGTCTTGTGCCTCGGCAACACTAAGCATTGCCAGATGAATTTTGACAATTCCATTCAAAAATTTGATATTTTCTAGCAAAAACGTGCTCACAACGTTGACACGTGAACATTTTTGAGTGTTTATTTCTTTATTTTTCGATATGCTTCGATTGGCAAGAAAATAATGCATCAACTTAGTTCGACTTTTGGTGGTGAAGCACCAGACTCAGCGATTGTAAAATGCTGGTTCAACGAGTTCGAGCGTAATCGTCCTTCTCTCCAAGAAGAATTTCGTGAGGGTCGTCCAAGAATAGTCCAAGTCGCTAAAAAAAATAGAGCGGGGGTGATTTGAGCAACGGGGAACTGTTAATGCTGAATAGTATGCAATCCTTTTTTTGGCGGAATTGACATGGAATTAATGGGTCATCCGCCTTACAGTCCCGACTTGGCACCCAATGACTCTGCCTATTTCGAATAGGCCGTTGAGGGCTTAAAACACCAGATTTCAGAGGTACATCACAGTGGAAAAACTGTTTCGAAAATTGTATAGTATATAATTTCAAAAGTATATTGACCATCCTGGAGAATACTGCGAAAAACAATAAAAGCATTTTCACTGCTTAATCACAGTTTTTTATTGTTAGACCAGAGAAGATTAAATGTCAACATCAGAATGATCCCCTATCAGAAGCTTCAAATAAAATCTTGATGCTCCTACCCAAATGAGCTAAGAAAGTTACGAATTGTTCATTAAATTTATGACTTGCGATACGTATATTTGGACCATCTTGTGTAAGACTTATGAAATAAATTTTTGCTCGACTCACTAGGCCGCACAAGCCCACCGTTCGTTGGCAGATGCGCCTTTCATCATAGCCTCCATATTTTGATCTGTCGAAGCTTTATGAAAACGCAAGCGAAGCTTTTGCTAGGAATGAAGCGTAGTGTGACATTTGTTTGATGTAAGTAGGTTGACTTTGAAGTCTTGAGATATGGTAACACTAATGTCAAATTTGGCATGTCATCGTAAACTTTAACATTTTTATGCTGAATTTTAATGCTACTCAGAAAGTTTTCAGATACTTGGAACATTTGCCTTGGTAAAAAATGGAATTGAATCGTGAACATTTTCGTGCAATGACTTTCTACGACTTTTAATGTGGATTAACCGAACAGCAGTGTGCTGATAAACTCGCTTCGACTTTAGGTGATGAAGCACCATCTCTAGCCACCGTGTTTCGCTGGTTTTCCGAATTCAATCGTGGTCGTACTTCGGTACATGATGAATTTCGTGAAGATCGTCAAAAATCTGTCAAAAATATTGAGTGCGCGAACTGATAAAGCTTGATTATCACATGATGTACTGCGAGATCGCGGACGGAGCACTTCGAGATAACTCGATCTGCCGCCATCGTTTCAGTAGAGCAGCATAGAACTGTCAATTCTGAGTGATACACTACCATTTGTTTTCCAGAAGTGTTCGGAAAAATAAGGGGAAACCAATCGCAGAAGACGAATCATTCTCCACCACGACAATTCAAGCCCTCATACATCAGCTCAAACAAAAACGTTTTTGAGCATTCAAAACATTGAATTGATGGGTCATCCGCCGTACCGTATTCCTGACTTGACACCCAAAAATTTCTTCTTATTCCCGCAGATCAAAAATAAATTGCAAAGTCAACGTTTTTCGACGTCTGAAGAAGCTGTTGATGCGTTCAAACCACATTATTTGGAGCTACCTCAATCGGAGTGGAAAAAATGCTTAGAAAATTGGTTCAAGCGCATGCAGAAGTGTATCGATCTTATTGGTGCGATGTCTCGTGGGTTCAAAATCGGACGATATCTGACACAATTATATGGAATATTGGAGCCCAAACAGCTACAACTTACAAAAGAATTGAAATTCCACCTTTTGGCTCTTATATAGGTAGTTTTTGTTTTGGTGCATGAAAAGTTTCGATGGTTGTTGTCTATGGTTTGATAGTTGAGAATATCAAACTGTGTTGACATTTCTGTTCAGTACACGCAAAGAAAAATAAACGTTTATCGCCAGTTTGCCGCAAACGAACTTCGTTTGTCGTGCTTGAAATCGTTTATTGCAAACGTTTCAACAGTTGTCATAAACGTTGAACGAAAAATAAACAAAATTTTCAGTTGTGAGAAACAAGTCATTTAGTTGCAGGAATGAATTTCGTTTGTCATAAACGCGAGTGATTTTTAAATTGCAGCAATTGAGTACTTCGTTTTTCCCAACTGAAAATTTTGTTTATTTTTCCCTTCGTTGTATAAACATAACGCTTATAGTTTAGAGTTACTTTTGGACAAATTGTTACTATATAAGGAAATTGGTAGTTTGCTTAATACGCGGACGAAGATAGCAACAGAGGTGGAATCCATAAGAAGACGGACGGACATAATGAGAAAGATTAATAATATAATAAATAATAATGACCGAAATAGCTTGCGGTTTATATATATAAGATATATTTTTAAGTTGTGACAACTGAATATTCGTTTGCGGCAAATACAGCTCGAAAACGAAGTATAGTTGGTGAATTTTTCAGTTGTGGTAAACGAAAAATTTGTTTGCGTGTAAGGTTTGGCAATTCATCATGAATGGTTTAACGCCAGAACAACGCTTCCAAATTGTGGAAATTTATTTTGAAAAAAATAAATCTGTTCGCGAAGCTCATAGAGCGCTTGGTCCATTTTACGGTCAACATAAGCGGCCTAGTGAATAACCAATTCGTGCAGTTATTGAGCGTTTACGCACTAATTTTACTCTTCTCGATTCAACAAGACAAAGAAGTCACCATTACATCCATTTAAATTGACTGTTTGGTGCGGTTTACACGCTGGCGGCATCAACGGTCCTTATTTCTTTCGAAATGAGGAAGGAACAGCCGTTACGGGGAATGGCGAGCGCTATCGAGCCATGCTGACTGATTTTATTTTATTTATCCAGAAGTGATCCTGTTAACTGGCCCCCTCATTCGTATGACTTAACGCCTCTCGATTACTTTTTATGGAGCTATGTTAAGTCATTGGCTTATGCCAACAAACCAGCAACTCTTGAAGCATTGGAAGTCAATATTCAAGCCACCATTGACGCCATACGGTCAGATTTATTGGAGAAAGTAGTAAAAAGTTCGACTGATCGAATGGACTATGTAACTCGTAGCCGCGGCGGACATATGCCGGAAATCAAATTAAAAAAAAAAATGCCATGAAATTATCTACTAGATTATAATAATAAAAAATTTATTCCGACAATATTTCTGTCTTTTATTATTATTTAAAGTTCTCAAGCTCTTAAAAAACACCCTCCAAACGTCATAAGGAAGACTAATACCAGTAACATAGTTTCTGTAACAAGTTTTTTTACAGCTTACAGCAAATTTAATAGGAGTTTGTGTTAAAGTTGGGTATGTCTCTTGGAGACAGCTTTTTCATAGTTTGTAGCAAGTCAAAGAGGAACTTGTGTGATATGTGGGTGGGTATGTCTCAATTAGAGCTGTAAAAGTGTGAATTCATTTTCACTTTTCATTCTCTTGTAAAAATTTTCAAAAGTTGAAATAGTTTTTTGTAACATTCAGAGTTTGAACTCTTTAGGCTGATTAAAATTGTTTTCAAGACTTGAATTGCAAAACGAAAAGAATTCACACTGAATTGAAATTCTAATGAATGCAGCCAACGATGGCTGCAACCGAATTGAAATTTTAATGAATGACTGTTGTGCTTAACTGTGATGGGTTGCCATTGGCTTATATTATACATATATAGTAAAAGTATTATATACAACAAATTGTGGTAGTATTTTAATTGTAGAAGTCTTGGCACGATGACAGTTGAATTAATGAAATATAACATTCTGTCTATTATAATTAGACCTTAAGCATTATGTCTTTTGCATCTTATGCGATGTATTTTATGATAGTAAATAAAATTTTAAGTGTAAGAGTTGAAAAGAATAGTGGTATTCACACCGAACTCGTTAGTTTGTTATTTGGTTAGTTGTTACTTCGTTAAATTTGTTAACTGCGAACACACCCTTTTGTTTAATCTCGTTAGCCTGGTAATTATAGTTGAATAACAGCTGATTTTGCTTTTCGTAAATTACAATTGCTGAAAATTTATAAGTAAAAAGTGGAGAGAATAGAGAAAAAAATTAATTTATTTATTTAATACTTATTTTTCAACAAAAACTTCAATTTAATATGCGTTGGATTTTATTTTTAATGCATTTAAATTTCATGCAATTAAAAATATGGAACAGCTGTTCATATTTTGCCCACTAACGAAAAAATTATCAGGGTTGCTAAGTTGTTACTTTGTTGCTCGGTAGTTCGATAGTTCGATACCTTTACAAAAACCAAAATGCATGTAAAAAAGTAACAAGTAACAACTAACAAACTAACGAGCTCGGTGTAAATACCCCTAATGATAATACTAAGTGCATTCATCATATTTTTTAAGTCTACAAGAATGGGATTGATATTTCCTAAAGTCCCATTCCTTACAGAGCATTGGTTGTGAATTCTTTAAAGAATGATGAATTGTTCGCCTGTAATTCATTAACGCAATAGAAGCATAAGATTGCAATCTGGTTCATGAAGCTTTTGAATGCATTAAGGGTGTGTATGTGAATTTCGAAATGATTCAATCCTTTTACAGCTCTGGTCTCAGTTGATACAGCCGATTTTGCCTAACAAAACCTATACTACACGATATGTTAAGGATTTCAATTATTTGACTGGACCCAAAAATAGTTTACTTGGTTATAATAGATTAAATACTACTAATATCAAGACATAAAATGGGCTGCCATCTCCAAGCCTTTCCCTATTTATATGAAAAACTGTAATTTAGTCACTTACTTAGAGGTCAAATGCTTATTTAAACAAGTTTGAACTGTCTGAGGTTATTTTTTGGTTAATTTTTGTTAATTTATTAGTACATTATAACAGACATATTTATGTAGTCAGTTTGGAATTGTTAGTATACATTTTTTGTTAGTAGTAAATTTTGCATTTTTAAATTTTATACTACCTTGTTATGAAGCTTTGAGCCGAAATAAAAACCGCGTGTCTAATAAAAGAACATTGATAGAAGTAGATAATAAAAGTGAAAGGATCAAATTTTAATTATGTTCAAAAAGTTTTTATGTGATTTGTAGAGGTGTGTAATTTAAGGACTTTAATACGTTCTTGTGAGAAATATTTTGCACTTCAATTTTTTTTCATTAATAATTGGAAGTTTGCTAGATAGAATTGAAAGCTTTTTATATTTTAATTTTGATATGATTTTCGTTTTTTTTTAAAGTTGTTTAGAATTGAGTTTTAAAGTTATTTTAATCAAATGTTTGGCATTAAGAAGCATGTCCTTAATAAAAATACGCCACTAAGACGTACAGTTTTTTTTAATAAAACATTTACGAAATTCAAATGTTTATCAAAAAGGATGATGATTTCAATATATATTGATTAAATATCAAAATTGTTGAGCCCAAACTTTGTTTTTCTGTTGATTTTTTCAAACTTAGCGAAGGCTCCCGATAGTATACAAGTAGGTTTTAAAAGAAAAATAGAAACAATTTTGTTCATATACCATTAACAAAAAAAAAAAAAACAAAAATAAAATAAAAAAAAATAAAAAAATAAAATATAATATAATTTTTCAAATTTTTAATAAACTATAATTTAAGAATTATTTAAAATTTATAAATAAAATATAAGAAAAACGAAATAATGGCTAAAAGCTCTACTTTAAAATCAAAAACTTAAAAGCACACAATACTGCAAAAAAAAAAAGAAAAAAAAATTCCAATAATTTCAACAACATTAAGGGATATAATTTAAAAAAAAAAAACTCAAATAATACGAACATTTAACAAAACAAAAACAGAAAGACTAGTTTTTGTGAAAGCACTTCTAACATTTTTTATATCAAATACATTTTTTTCAATTTTTTTTGAACGTGCACGAAAAAAAAATTGAAATATCTAAAATAATAAAAAATTTCAAAATACAACAGTTAACAATGATGACAGCGTGTGCTTAAGTATAGAAAGTACAACACTTTAAAGTCTTGTAAACTTACTTTGTTTTTATAATTTTTTCTAGGTTTTTTAATCTACGCATAGATAGAATGAATTTTCATTAAATAAAAAAAAAAAATATTGTTAATATATTGTTTAAGAGTTCTACATAAATATAAATTATAAACTAATAATGAAATTGCATGCAAAATAATTTAGAAAAATTGTCATTATTTTATGCATAATAGAATTTTTATCTTATTCTTATTATTAAACGAAGCAACATGCCATACATTATCATTCCGGGTACCTACAACTAGAAGAATCAGTTAAAATCATCAGTTAAAAAAATAAGAATGCAAATTATTAGTATTTTAATTAGATTAATTTGATAAATGTAAATATTTAAAAAAAAAAAAAAAAAAAAAAAATACTACAAAATTAAAAAAAAATATACTTTGGGATTTAAGAAATAATTAAGTTTAACAAATACGTGCCATTATTATTAAGATCGCTTTACCTTCATTATTTTACATTGTGCCACACCAGTTACGGTTAGCGGTACACCCTGTGCGGTTTCAACATTTTCGCACATGGGATTAAGGGTCATCACCTCAAGCGAAAGTCGTTGCACATCGGTTACGAGCCACCAGGCCCATGCCCAGCCGCCAACAATTGTGCGTTTTTTGGTTGAGCCGCAACAACCACCTGGAAATAAGAAGAGAGAGAAATATTATAAATTGTTTATAAATATTTTTGTTTCAATATAAAGATTATATTATTAAAGTGGGGGATATAGGTTTAGATAACTTAAAAAGTTGTTTTTTGTTTTTATTCCATAAATTGTTAGTAAAACCATTCAAATATATATTTCCAAAATTTCAAATAAAAATTTTAATTCCTTCTTATGTCTTATGTCCAACAGCTTCCATCGAGGATCTACTTGAACTAACAGCTCTTTACATTCACATTCAACTCCAGGCGAAGAGGACTATTCTAAGGATGACTGATGAAGATATCGGGGTAAGGGATTGCTTAACTCGGAAGAAGTTTGATATTCTATCGAGGCAACATCCTGAAATAACAATACCAAGGGACGGCATGCATCCAAAATTAAGTTTCACTAAAAGATTTAGTGAAATGGTAAGGTTTATCAGAAACCTATAAGATAAACCAGCATATGACTATATGGTATATCGCCGGCTAGCTAATCGAAGAAGACCGGAAAGGAGTCTATTGGCCAGGGATCGCATACTTCGTGCCCATGGGCAAAAATTGTAACATATTGCAAGCAGAAATATACGCGATAGACAGGTGCGTATATTTAAAACTGAAGCATAAATACCGGAACGAAAACATATCCTCTCCAGTGGCGGATCTGCATACGGGCTGAAAGGGCTTTAGCCCCCTTTTGGAGAATTTTTTGTATGGGAAAAAAATGAAAAAAAAAGCCAAAAAGACGTTTCAGCTCTCCTCTTGGCATACAAAACTGTAGTTTCAGCCCCCCGCCCCCACCCCCTCTGACGAATCTAAGATCCGCCACTGATCCTCTCCGACAGTCAAGCGGCCATCAAGGCACTAAAATCTCATCAGGTAATCTCAAAACTGTGTGTCTTGACAAACTTAACACGCTTGGACTACAAAATTTGGTCTCGATCCTATGGGTACCGGGACACAAAGAAGGAAACGAAATTGCTGACGAATTGGCAAATAAAGAAGTATCAACTCCCCTTGATTGTCTGGAACCATTGTATGGGATAGGCAAAGGAATCCTCTGTCCGTCCATAAAGAAAGAGGAAGAAAACAAAAAGTCAAATACTGGAGAAACTTTCCAGTATTAAAGTCTAAACTACTCTTAGGGGCATACGACCTAAAAAGATTCAAAAAATGCATGAAGCTTACAAAGAATAATCAAAGTATCATCAAAGGAATGCTAACAGGGCATTGTAAGTTGAACTATCACCTTACAAAACTGGGAATTCTTAGTGATGACACATGTAGGTTTTGCATGGAGGATGAAGAATCTGTTATGCACGTCCTAGGACAGTGTCCTGCACTTGTTCAAACACGACAGAAATATCTGGGTTACCACATAATACCAAATAACTCATTAAAATAAAGAAATATAGGCATTTATCTCAGAGATTGGGCTAAAAGAGGTTCTTTAAATTCAAGAAGGGGCGCAATAGATCTCAAGGTCGCAGTGCATATCCCAACAATAAAAATCTATACATAAATAGGCGTAGGCGAAACAGTTAAGAACCATTTTTTCTCGTGTTTCTCAACCGATTTTTATAAATTTTTTTTAAATTAATCAGAGTAGGAAGAACGAGTGCATCGAATATTTTTTAAAGAAACTCGCCTGTTTTGAACAGGTCAAATGATTAAGAATGTATTTCACGCATTGTGGATTCATAAACACGAAGAATATCCGCACAGAAGAAGAGAAAAACGTTCGGCATTATTTCGTTAGGTTATTTGTTTTACACTGTTTTTTGAGTTCTCTACGCTCGAAGAATGTAAAAGAGAGGAACGAACAACGAAAGTTCCACAAAAACCAGAGACTTATATAATAATACGCTAACACCAAGCTAACAAAAAAGGGTATTAACTTTTTCTCAATTTATAGACAACACATTTGAATAAAACTTATATCATTTGAAAGGTATGGTTTATACCAACTGCAGAATATGTTTTTTATTAAAAACAAACACAGAAATTAAAAACACTTTTTTCCCCATATTAAAAAAAAGATAACAACAACAAACAATGCCACACAATTTTGCTGTTGCTGCACAACGTTGCTGTGATTGAGCAGAAGGCGAGAGAGAAAGAAAAAGCTTCAATACAGCTGTGTGGTTGTTGTCGCTTTTTCTTTCCTATTTTCGGATCATTCAACGGTGTTGCATAGAATTATACCTTGCAGTTTGTATGAGGCACGATAAACAATATCGTAAAACAATAAAAAAGAGCTTCTATGACAGACATGAGCTTCAAGAACCACAATCGGCCCAGTTGGCCCAGCTACAAATTTGTTTTATTTTATCAAATTTGTGTTTGCACTTTTGTAAAAACAACAACACATATAAAAAACAACAACAAAACCAACGTTCACCAAATTTTTAACTCGCTTTAACAACAACAATTTCACACAAAAACATACATGATTTGTTTTTATTTTGCACATAAATTTTTTAAATATAGAAATAGAAATTCAGTCTTGTCGGAGTGCTTTTAAAATTTTTTTCTTGTTTATTTATTTTTTTGCAACGATGAGCAAAAGCAATAATGAAGACATTTTGTGTTTGTTTAAAAAAAAAAAGTTGGCCCACCAATTCCAATTCTATGTCCTTAATACAAAAAAATTTTTTTTTTTAAATTATTTTCACATATTGCGTCTTAGGGAACCTCTTAAAGTAACCACACCAAAAAAAAAAACAAAAGTAAAATCACCTAAGCCGGGCTTGGGTGAAAAGAATTTGTATTAGGAGTAGAAAAAGGATGGGACCAGGATTTGGACAAAGATGGGACCAGGAATGAGGAAAGGAGTAGGACAAAAATTGGAACAAAGATTAGAGTGTATAAGTGGACAAGGATAGGGAAAAGAATTGGGAAGATGACTTCGACAAGGACCGAGACAAAACAATATTTGGGACAAGATTGGGAAAAATATAAGAACAAGAAATGCAATAAGGATAAAGATTTTGAAAGGAAGTGGGACAAGGATTAGAAAGGATTTGAAGAAGGATTAAGTCAGATATTTAGATTTGGATAAAAACAAGAGTTTGGACTGAAAGTAGCTCTGGAAGAAGTAATTATTAGAACAAATATAAGAAAAATAATATGAATGAAGACAAGTTTGAGAACGAATGAAAGGATAGGGACAAGTATAAAGATACACTGCCAAGTCAAATCGGTACAGTACAGTATAGTATAGTAGTTGTACTATACAGCCAACTTCTTTTTAACTTTAATTGAACTTTGTTTTTCAATAAGAGCTTCAATTACGCACAAGAAATAGATAATCGATGTAGCGCCTAAGGAAGCTTTAAGAGCAGAGTTGCAAGCTTAAAACGATGGATATAAAGATGAAGAAGGATTGCTGTGCATCCGTTTGATCCGTTTAACTAAATTATTACTGCCTTGCATTTTTTGGTTAATTCTTTCTTCAATCGAAAAAAATACACCGAAAAAAAGGCGATACATAGTAAAATCACCTAAGCCGGTTTGGGTGGAAAGAATTTGTATGACAATTAAAAACGTATGCTTATTCACCAAAGAAATATATTACTTTATACATTGCATTGAAAGAACAAATTTCGATACCCTACAAAAAAAAAAATGTTTGATTCACCCAAGCCAAGTATATAACATATTAACCAAGAGTGTAGGTAAACCATCGAAAACTTTGACACTTTATCAAAACGGTATGGACTTGAACACTATGTTCGTCAGATTAAACAAGCAAGCTAATATAAATAGTCTAAGCCATTTTGTATATATTACAAAATAGGAAGTTAATTTATTCAAATCAATATCGGTAAGTTAAGCATGTAAAACTTTGATGTTTTGACGAAAAACTCAGGAGGCTGAAAACTGCCAGAGACATCTTATAAATATACTGGGTTTTTCGTTAACTTTGCATAAGCTTTTTTCTCGGTGTAGTGACGGAATAAATAGTAAAAAAAGCTCTAAAAAACACAGTTTGCAAATGGCCTTCAAATAAATGTAAGACCTTACTGACTTCAGATGAAAACTGTATCCTGCAGAAAAAATATAGTCAAGTCTGGTTGTGAACTACGATGCGCGACAGTTGGATAACACATGGATATCTTCCATGTGTTTCTAAGAAGTACTTAAATATATGTATGTATGTAATGTTCTCATATTTTTAATTAATTATATGCAATTTTTATTTATAATTCTTGTTATCCTTTTCCTTATTCTTGTCCCTATCCTTTCCTTTGCTCCCAAACTTATCCCCATTTGTATTTTGTATTTGTACTTATATTTTGCTTGAATAGAGTTTTTTTATTGAATATTGCAAAGTGGTAAAGGGTGTTTTTTTAGGGGTTTGTTTTTCGAACAGAGATAAAACACAAGAAAATCGTTTTAATGTCCATCAATTTGGCTTTATTGGAAGGATAATTTTATGCCATTAATGTTTAAATATAATTTCGGGCATGTGGCCGCCGCGGCTGGCTCGAATAAAGCCAATTCTACAGGTCCAATTTTCAACCACTTTTTCGAGCATATGGGGCCGTATGTCGGCAATAATGCCACGAATGTTGGCCTCCAAGTCCCCTAACGTTTCTGGTTTGTTGGCGTAGACGACCGACTTCACATATCCCCAAAGAAAATAATCCAATGGTGTCAGATCACACGATCTTGGTGGCCAATTGACAGGTCCATTCCGCGAAATTATGCGCTCATCGAATGTTTCCTTCAATAAATCGATTTTGACGTGCGCTGTGTGGCATGTAGCGCCGTCTTGTTGGAACCACAACTCATCCACATTCATGCCATCCAATTCGGGAACAAAATAGTCGGTTATCATGTCTCTATACCGGTCTCCATTAACGGTAACTGACTCTCCAGCATTATTTCGGAAGAAGTATGGCCCAATGACTCCACCAGCCCATAGAGCACACCAAACAGTCAGTTTTTGTGGATGTAATGGCGTCTCAAGGATCTCATGTGGATTCTCTTCACTCTAAATGCGGCAATTTTGCTTGTTGACGTAGCCATTCAACCAAAAATGAGCCTCATCACTGAACAGAATTTTGCGATGAAAATCAGCATCGAGATCAATCTCATTTTCGGCCCATTTGCAAGCGTTGTTCTTTTGTCAACCTGTTCATGATGAAATGGCAAACCAAACTGAACATAAATGACATTGAAGTTGCCAGATTTGACCACAAAATGCCAGTTTTATCTCTATTCGAAAAACAAACCCCTAAAAAAAACACCCTTTACAATTAAAATCATGGCTAGAGGAGTACAGTTGTCACAAATTCAGAAGGACCTGAAAATGTTCCTATTCGTAGGAAAGCGGCTAAAATACAGTTTAATGAAAGCTCAGTGCGCCGCTTTGTGAAAAAATATCGGGAAACTGGTCAATTGGAGAGAAAAAAAGGCTCTAGATGGAAGAAGTGTACCAACTCAAGGGAAGATCGGATTATATTAAAATATGTCTTTCAGATCGCTTCCAAAATGCAGGTGATATTAGAGCAAAGGTACACTAATCACATCAAATAAATATATCTACATGAACAGCCCAATATCGGCTGAATGATATGGGTGTGTTGGTCAGAAAACCTGCAAAAAAACCACTTTTAACCAAAAAAATGCAGGAAAACGACTTGAGAGGGTTAAACAAAAAAAAAAAAAAAAAAAAAATTGGACTGAATCCGACTGGTCATACAAGAGTCATACAAGACTCATAGGACTGGATGGTTTTCGCGCAGTGCGCCGTAGAGTAGATGAACGCTTTCAGAAAAATTGCATCCCTCCCACCGTCAAGCATTCACCCGATGTCATGGTAGGGGGATTCATTTCCGAACACATAATGGATGCAATATTAATGCTAGAGAGTGCAGTGAATGCCAAAAATATGAAGAAATAATTTTCAACGGACTTATCCCAAGCTTAGAATCGATAACAGAAATCGAGACAACTTCCATTTTTCAAGACGATTCTACTCCTTGCCATACAGCTCACTCGGTAAGTAAAAACTTGAATTCCTAATATCGTCATCACGTTTTTGAGTTGATTGGTCCTTTTTATGTTTCAGATTGCAAAATTTCAGGATGATCTGGGCATTATTTTATTGTCCTGGCGAAACCGTGAGAAAAGTGAAACCGAGATCTGCTACTTTCGTTGTCGAATCCGCGAGCGGAAGAAATTCACACTTCGTTTTCGAAACAAGATTTTTAGAATAATCGAATCGTTTTCGAAACGAAATTTTTAAAATAATAGCTTCGTTTTCGAAACAAGATTTTTGGAACAATCGGATCGTTTCCGAAACGAGATTTTTAAAAATTACTTGTATTCTCAAATCTTATGATTTCAATAGTCTTATGAAATCAATGTTTTTTTTAATAATATATAGAGATGTATTAACTTTTATTTTTATTTATTTTTAAAAATTTTGAACTATATTTTTAAAAATTATTGAATACTTCATTGCAGCTTATAAAATTCTTTTTGTACCCTAAAATTTTTTCCCCCTAAAGTGGGGAAAATTCCCCACTGCAGTTCACGGCCGTGACGTAAGGTACTGGACAAATCTAATTAACGAGAGAAGATATATCTAAAAAACTATGTAGTGTATATCTTATCTCGTTAACATCTTGTGCAATCCTTTTTTTAGAAATTAATTTTCTTTTTGCTTCTGCAGAGAATTTCTTGTGTCCAGTAGCTTCACTCACGACCGGGAACTTCAGTAAGAATTTTACCCCTCTACCTTTTTTAATATTCTCGAATTCATCTCTTATTCGAATAGAAAGCGAGAACTCGGACTCGGTTCTGTGGTTTATTGGGGTACTACAAAATATTACAATTATTACAAAAATAAATATTGTCGTTTATTAATAAATATGAATAATTTGTAAATAAATTAGTGAGAAATAAATTTTCTTTGTTCACAAAAATTATGTTTTCATATATTTAAAAATATTCATTTCTGATTGGTCTAATAGTGGTAACATGGAGGATGTTTGGCTAAAAATTTATTTTGAATTGTTGATAGTATATTTCTTATATTAAGCTTTTATAATGCTACTGAGAGTAAGGCCACACGTAATTTAAAAGGATAATTTTCATGATTTAGATGAATATAAAAAACTTTTGAAGGACTCAAACTATGAATTACAGCAAAACTGAATTTTTTTTTGCGCTGAGTGTATGTTGGTAATGTTCACATAAGTTTTTTCTTTTTTCATTGAAGATAAAATTATTTAACTTCAAAAATTACCACAAAATACGTCTTTCACATTCTCTCCTTTTGGACTCAAAAATTCCACAGAAAGGGATTCAATCCACAAGCCCCAGGTACTGCTATGTGTACAAAGAAAGTATTCTTTTTAAAAAACTTCAACCTTAACAAACCTAAACTTTCAAATTTGTGTTAAAGCCCTGATAACAAACATTTTAAGAGAGTAAAAATATAAAAGAGAAAAGACTTAGCCTTTCTTCTCTTATAGAGAAAGACTTGAAAAAGACCTCTATACAAGCCACAAAGTACCATAACTAACAAACGTTTCCAGAAACCGTCAACAAAAATAAGCTAACAAAGTTAAGGAAGATGCACACGAAAGAAAGAAGCTACCAACAGTTGTGGTTTGAACGTTGATCGTGCAAGAAGTGGCAAAGAGTGGTAAATTAGAAAGTTACAAACACAGAAAAAAAAAACAAAAAAAAACTAAAGTGAAAAATAAAAAAAAAAATAACAAGCTTCAAACATAACGTGTAGCCACAGATACGTGCGTAAAGGTCGAGCTGTTAATTATAACAAACAAGATAAAAAGCAAATAGAATAAATAAATATTGTTAAAATTTCACTGAATGAAAACAAGCAAAGATGACGAATTTTTGAAGATATTGAAGTGAGTAAGAAAAAAAAAAATTTGGTGACTTGCACAAAAATGAAAAAAAGCATTAAAGTAAGGCAAGTAAATAAAATAAAAACTGAAAACATTTTGCAACGACAAAGAATATGCCAACGAAAAAAATCAAAGGAACATGTTCAAGAAAGCATATCGAGAAATTTCAAAAGAATCTCGAATACGCAAAGATAAAGCATAAAATACGCTCTGACCTAAAAAATGCGTCAACGAACATACCAAAAACCAAAAAGAATTCAAACGGTTTAGGACGGTGACTCCCACATTCATGCTGTCTACGTGACGTCTGACAGATAGAAGACATTCATTTATTCATATTTAGCATAAGGCTAAATGTGACAAATAACGGTTTGACAATGAAAGTGATCTAGCGGCCTAGTAGAAATGGTTGTATTGAAAAGAGGTACCTAAACGAATTCGCTGAAAAGAAAGATATAAAAAGTAGGAATAGCCAAATATTTAAAAAAAAAAACGGTTCTTAATGCCTAAGAAGGCAATAAACTCTTAAGTGACCCGTTTATCATGTTGTATAGTTATTTTATCGAAAATATGTATAAAGACTTAAATATTCCATTTAAAATTTTGGTTTAAAATTTGCTTCGCAACATGTTGCAAATGTTGTTTACTGTCGGGGAAAAAACCAGTTGAATAAAAATGAGAAAAAAATTAAAAATAATTTACTGGTCACAACTGGTTACAACATGCCACCACATGATGGGAAATACAATTGCTTTGGAAAGGAAAAAAAAATTTAGCTTTTCGTGTTAGAGCATAAAATAATCTTAGATACAAAATATATGTAGGTACGAGTAAATCTTGGAGCAATAGTGATGGCTATAGCAACAACGTGGAAATTTCACTTTTTTGTTTTGTTTTTCCTTTATTGCGTTGAACGTGAACCTTGAACGGACCAGCCTAACAACCAGCCATGCGTGGGAAATTTATGCATTTTATGCCGGTAAATGCATTGAGATCTTGGAACTTGTTGCTGCCAATGGTTGATACAAGTCTTGGTGTTGATGTGTTTTGGCAACATAAGGCTAAAGACTAATTTTAAATTGGCTTCAAGCTGCTGTTTAAATTTTAATCGCTGTGCAGCGTTGCCAAGCGTATTAATTAAACGTGTTGCTGTTTTCCGCACTGCTTGCGCTCAACATTAAATAATAATAGAAGTTTTTTCTTTTATTTTATTTTCAATCATTAACTTTAACTGTATTTTTATTGTCTGACAAAGTGTTAAACTTCTGAAGTCAACGAACTCATGCACCAAGTTTTTGAATGGTACGCTTAGAGTAGATATCTCATTATTTCTCAAGTATCGGAAGGTTTAGAGTAGTTTAGATACGATCACATTAATATTGAATATTGAATGTCTAGGCTTAAACGAAAAGTACTCGAACAGTAGATTTGATTCCAGATGAATTTATTATTATCTTGAATCAAATTCACAAAATTGAGTAAAGTGAGCTATCGCCAAATGCGGGGATGGTTAAACGTAAAAGGAGTTTTTAGACATCGATAAAATAAGAAGCTAATTGGGACTGTCTTATTGGGGACTGCTGCACAAAAAAGTTTTTAAGTCTATATAAATTATACCAGAGCGATATTTAGCAACACAACTGAGAGTGTTGCTACATATACTCTGGGAATAAATATAAATACCAAAGTTTTTTTCATCGAAAACAGCTTTATTGTTTTTCGAAATATTCTCCTTTATGATTTCTCATGAATTATTTTCAAAAAACCAATTTTTTTTGTACATATTGCATTGCAAGTCCGCGCGCAACGAGCTACCCAAATGATCGATTCGTTCCTCGATCTCGCGAAGTTTTAAGACAGGGACCTAAGCGATTCAAACTTACGGAGGTCACTACTCTATCCGATCATTATCTCTACAAAAATGAACGGGGCTTAAGGATGTATTTTCTGTCCCAAACAATACAAAGACCATTGAACTAATGCTATTTGTGGCTTTTGCAAAAAATCATTCTGGTTCGGCAAGGATCAAAATGCAAGTAAATTTATTTTTATTTGAAATAAATAAACTTTGAAACAAAATTAAATATGTCATAGATTTTTACTGTTGACGACCATTGGGAGATAGAGGTGCAAGAATAGTGGAAGTGAACTACCTTGAACTATCAAGATAGTGGAAGGCTGCTTGTAGGTCCTCTCACTCCCAGAACATTGTAGCAAAACGAAGAGGGCGAAAAAGTAAAGAATTTTCGACTTTGGGTTGGTCTGGTAGGCAAAGGGATGACTCATTGAAGATTAAGTACTTTTTGAAAGCCACATTTATTTCCTTTTGAATGAGTGTCCCAGTGGTCCTCAAATGGTCAAGCTTGTATCTAAAATTAATACTTTTAGACAGGATGTTGTTCAGAAATATTTAGAGAATACATTTAAAGAAAATTATGGTCGGTACCATTTCTGTATCCGAGATAAAAAATATAACATTAATTTTTTAATAAAAAGTTGAAAAATATTAGGTCACAATCAAAAGATCTGTGCTATCTTGATTATTACGTAAGCTTTGATTTTTTCTGGATATTCTTGACAACTCCATGCAACTTTTAAGACCTCTTAGAATACTATCTAAACTTTTCGATACGCCCTTAAGAACTTTCATTAAGGGGGGAAATATACCCAGAACTTTTTTTTTTTCAAAAAATATGTGGTGAAAATTTCAAGTCGATATCTTAAAAAATAACAAAGTTATAGCCTAGTGAGTGAATCGCCTTCTAGAGCGCGCAGTGCTGGCCCTTATTTTCAAACGCGTTTTTCTCGAAACCATGTTTTCAAAGTCGTTAACCAAGATTTCTCGAAGCTCAGTGAACCGATCGTTTTGATTTTTTTGCAGGCTTATTTTATTTATAACTAGCTTTTTCCCGGTGCGCTTTGCTGCACCTTATCTAGATAAGTACCGGAAAATGTTGCAATGCCTTCAGCGTTATTATTTCTAAACCATCTCGTACTCGAAACATAGGTAGGGGTCGTTCATAAATAACTTGACCGATTTTCAATTGTTTTTTTACCCCCCTCCGGTACTCTTCATAGTGCATTTCAAAAACACTCCCCGCCACCCCCATAAAGTAATGTAGTATATGAAATAAAAAATTAATTGATTAAAAAATATTCGAAAATAAAAAAAATAAATGTCGAAAAGCAAGCAAAGAAAAATTATGCCCTTACTACACTTGCCAATAGTTAACAGACAATTAAGACGTTCAAACATGAAGATGTAAGGATGAAAATGGTTTGAAATGTTGGGTTGTATTAATTTAAATTTTTACGAGTTTTTTTCATTTTTGGTCACATTACTATATCTGAGACCCCCTCCCCCGATTCGTTACTTATTGTAGTACATTTTATAACCTCTCTCTCTACTAAGTTGGTAACGTAATTTATGAATGACCCCATAGTTACTGCGCAAATTTGAGCTCAATCGGCTCAGTAGTTTTGGAGTCTATAGCAGCGTTCTCTATTGTAAATTTTTTGCATTTTTCATTTCCCAGTAGCAGGATATCACCATGTAGTAACTTCATTCTTATTTCTTTCTATGTTTTTTGTCTTTTACTTCCATAGCTTTTCTGTGTCATAAATTTGGCTTGTGTGGGTTGAGACACACCCCCTTGTCCAATGCATGTCACCTTTTCTAGTAGAAGGACATGACCAAATGGTATCTACATTCTGAGTTTCAATGTTTGGTGACTTTTACTTCTATAGCTATTCTGTATCGTAAATTTGGCTTATATGGGTGCAGCCACTCCCCGTTTTCGAATGCCCGTGCCAGTTTTTCAGTAGAAAGACCTTCATTGTTATACGACATTTAGTTCCAAAGCAATTCGGTATCATAAATTTGGCCTGTGTGGCCAAATTCCCACTTGTCTAATGTTCGCTCAAATATATAGTAACTGCCTCTTGGGCCCATAGCATCTACATATCAAGTTTCACTATCAAAACATGTATGAATAATAATGATTTCTAAAAAGTGGGCGTATATATATAGTTAGACCACACCCAGTTTAAGTATAGTTGCCGACAGTAACCATACGAACTTATTTACCACATTTTAGTCTAATACGATCAAAATCGTCTTATATATAGCATTTTTATTAATTTGTGGGCGGTAAAAAGGGGTATGAAAAATTTTTACTATGCCTATATTTTTCGCGAAAATGCAAACTAAAGTTAGACTTGCCAAATTATTCCAATATTCCATTATTTCCAGTTTGCTTTGCAAATATTTCCCCATATACAGCATATGTAGGCACCTGTATTTGTTCACACCTGTATTGTTGTATAAGTTCAGTAAAATGCCTATAATTCATGAACCAATACACATACAAAGACTGTTTATACATAAAAACCTTTGTATTGACGTCACCTTTCATGGGATATCCAGAAACAAAATCGGTTCACGCATTACAGAGAACATCATTTTCATACACAATGCAACTTTTTTTTATATATATAGATAATCTCGTACTTGTCATAGGGTTTTCGTAGCTTCGTTCATTTTTTTATAGGCAAAATAATAACGAATTTTTGGTCGAAAATCGTTAATTTACGTTCGGAAGTCCGCCATTTTGTGAAAAATCAATATTATCCAAATTGGCTATGACAACTACGAGTTTTAAGTATCTAGTTAAATAATATATTTCATTTTTTTGTTTCAGATGAATTTAGGGGGAGCAATCTTGGTCACTGCATTTTCAGAGCGCTCTACAAAAAATGCTGTATCTACCTTAATATTAATTTTTTTTTAATAAAAAAGAACTAAACATACTCTTCAATGTGTATATTTTAAGGTATAAAAACACTCATATAAAAATATCCCTTAGGTTTCCTTAAAAAAATGCACAAACATGACCTTTTTTTTCGGCCTCTGGGTATATTTCCCCCCTTAAACATGAACATTCATGAAAGCTTACGGCTTGAAGTTCTAGTTGGTGGTAGAGAAGTTTGTGGATGAGACTTCCTTATAATTTGAATTGACAGAGGTTAGAGCATAACAATTTCCTCAGATTCAAATTCACAGGTTTTAACGACTTTCCACCTCGCATAGAATAACCTACACCTGTTTCACTTGATTATCCCTTCCTTTCCACTAATCTATCACTCTTTTTCGAACCAAGACAGACTTACATGAATAGGTATTATACCTGAAACCCTTGGTTCAAAGCTAAAAAATGGTAATGTACTACGAATCGACCGTTCTACTTGTCTCAAGTGGTATTGTGGCTACATGACTAGATTTTTTGAAGAAACAAGCGATTATTTGCGTCGCAGTGCTTTGAGCTCGAACAACTTTTGTTGGATTTAGTTCATCTTAAAAGACCCATACAGTCGACTGCTGCTTACTATCAGGCTCAAAGATCGCATAGATATACGTCTTTTTAAGCACCACGATTGCATTTCTTAATCGTTAAAGGGGCTCTACACGATACAATGGCTGTACAATCGCTCATCGTACAGCAGTTGGCTGTTTCTACCATTCGACCGTGCAATATTGCAATTAACTTGTCGCATGCTTGCATCCAAACAATACAATAATCGCACACAACCATCAAATAGCAACCGATATTGGTACAGCCGTTGTATCGTGTAGAGCATGCTTTAGATTGCATCAATAGACACGAGCCTTTTTTGGAAGAATTGTCAAATTATGTATCTAGAACCCAACGTGAACAAATCTTTTTCAGAACTATGTTTTCAAGTACGAGCGTTGCCTTTTAAGTCTTGCACCTCAGCAACAGTAAGCATTGTCAGATGAATTTTGACAGTTCCATTCGAAAATTTGACATTTTTAAGCATAAACGTACTCACAACGTTTTTGAGTACATACATATATGCGTTTTATAGTCCATTTACACCAAAACTAATGCACGTTTTATCGGTATCTGCTTTAAATAAAAACTCGACTGTTTACACCTCCAAACGTGAAAAGATTTATTTTGACGTTTATGTTTAACTTCTTTGAACTTACTGTTCCATTTTTCTTTTGTTTTGATCACGTTCGTGAAAAAACCAAGTTTTGACAACTGGGGGTGTTGCCACCTTTCATTTTTACCATTTTGCTTGCATTTTGTATTTGGATCTTAACACTTTAACTGCCACCATACAAAAAAAAATATTGGGTCCTCCGGGCCATTTTATTTTTACAGATCTATTGTATTTTGGTATCAGAAAATCCGAACAAAATATCAGAAAATGTTTTTTTTTTTTATATTTCGGTGAAATTTTGAAATATTTTATTGAGGCACAACACATGTACCCCACGGCCTAATGTATACGTTTACTGTATATTTAGAGTGGATGACGGACAGATGGAGATGGCTAAATCGACTCGGGTGATGATGCTGATCAATAATATACGAGCCCAAACCACTATTAATTCGTACAGCAAGCACTTTTATGCCAATGTAACATGTAAGGGTACATATTTTATTAAATAATATTGACAACACTATTAAATTTATACTTTTCTGAAAGTTTGTTTTATTATCTTTAATTTCATAAACAAATTTGTGCACATATCATGATAAAAAGTTTTGAAAACAGAAATTAACGGAAAGTCCATTTATTTTGATAAAAAAAATTTGACCACTATTAATTCGTACAGTGGAACATTTTCTAATTTAATACTGTGTAACGCCCCCTTTGCTTTTTAAAACAGCTTCTAATCGCTTTGGCATTGTATCTATAAATTTTTTACACTCTTCAGGGGTTATAGAGTCCCAACTTTCCTGAATGTTGGCTTTTAATCCGCTAAGAGTGCGTTGTGGGTCATTTCATCACTTCCTTTTCATGAGTGCCCACACGTTTTCGATTGGGTTAAAGTCCGGGCTAGATGATGGCCAGTACAGAACACTAATACCATTTTCTTGTAGCCATTTTTTTGTTTTTTTGGCTGTATGGGATGATGCACCGTCTTGTTGAAATACATATTCGCCACAGTCAGCTAGCTTTGGTACTGACGGAATGAGATGTTCTTCCAATATATTAATATATTTTTCTGCATTTACTGTTCCCTTAATAAAGTGAAGCTGACCGACACCCTTTGAGGACATATATCCCCACACCATAATGCTAGCTGGAAACTTTACAGTACGCTTTAAGCAGTCTTTATGATATGCCTCTGTGCTTTTCCGAATCACCCTTTTTCTGGCATCACCGACGCATACGTCAAACTTCGATTCGTCGCTAAATATAATGGTGTCCCATTGCCTTTGTACCCAAGAACGTCTTTCTTTTGCCCATAATAAACGTTTTTTCATTTGAAGTACAGTAAGTAAGGGCTTTTCTTTGGCCTAAAAAATTCAAGTTTCAATAAATGTTTTGGTATCACCAGTAGTAGAGTGTTAAACTTACTTTATAAACACCATAAGCTATATCTTTCATTTGCCGACGCGTCCATTCACGTTTAATGGTTTTTCCAATTCTTTCTGACCACTCTGAAGCTATGTATCTAATAGTGCCTCGACGATTTTTTTTAAGTATAACTTCTAAAGCTCTTTTGTCGCGAATCGTTATTTTGGAGACCCGGCCTCTGTTTGCAACGTTATTGCTACAATTCTCATTTTTTTTTGTATTTTTGAACAATACTTGATACTGTTGATCTGGGAAGCTTTAATTCAACCGATATTTTGCTATAGCTTTTTCCCGATTTGACTTTGTCAATAATTTATAATCGAATTTCTTCACAAACTGGCTTACCAAGTGCCATCGTTGAACAATTAATCAGAAATAAAAAGAAACAACACGAAAAAAATCGTGTTATTGTTCAATTGCATTTCTTTACTCTAATAAAACGGTAAATTTTCATTATTTGTTTACATTTTAATTTTCAGAGTTGTCTTTAGCTGAATTTATACACTGTACGAATTAATAGTGGTCAAATTTTTGTTATCAAAATAAATGGACTTTCCGTTAATTTCTGTTTTCAAAACTTTTTATCATGATATGTGCACATATTTGTTTATGAAATTAAAGACAATAAAACAAACTTTCAGAAAAGTATAAATTTTATAGTGTTATCAATATTATTTAATAAAATATGTACCCTTACATGTTACATTGGCATAAAAGTGCTTGCTGTACGAATTAATAGTGGTTAGGGCTCGTATACACTTTTCTATACCTACCACGCTTCCTTATGGGCGTTACAAACGGAGTGACAAAATTAAAGTTTTTAAAATTAAAAACCCAGTAAAGGGGGTTTTTTTCTAATCGTGGGGGTATAAAAATTGTGCGGTAAAGATAGGTTTAGGTATGCCAGGCCATGCGCAATTAAACTACGTTTACAGATTTGCATTTCGAGGTACTAATTTTAAACCATGAGCTATAATGTGTAATCAAATACTGAGGCACATACGTTGTGCCTCAGAGCCTACGTGGACATTTTACTGAGGTACACCGTATGTGCCTCATGGCAGTTAACGTGTTAAACGCGATAAATGCATAAAACACGTTTTGAAGGTTTGGTGTAAATGTACTTTCATGTGTTGCTTACAGTGGTTTGAAAATTGTATTTTAGCATAAAAATGGAATTAACGCGTGAACATTTTCGGGTGATATTTTTTTACGATTTTCGACGTGGATTGACAAGAAAAGAATGCATCAAAAAACTAAGTTAGACTTTTGCTGATGAAGCACCATGGTTCAATGAGTTCTACTGTGGTCGTCGTTCTCTCCAGAAGGAATTTCATGAAGGTCGTCCAAGAACGGCTGTTGTGGCGGACAACATCGGTGCTGTGCGTCAACTGTTGAAAGCAGACCGGTATGTGCCATACCGTGATATGGAGTCATCCTTGGACATTAGTGGGCATTAGGAATAGCATGCATTTGATTTTACATGAGCATTTAGGCGTAAGGAAGATTTTTTTTTTCCTTGGGTACCCCATAATTTGACGGTTGCTCAAAAACAGCACGTGTTGATTGGTCCAAGGAAATGCTTAAAAAAATACACCAGAGATCATTCGAAACATGTCTACAGCATCACCACAAGTAATGAATCTTGGATCTGCGATTATGAGCACAAAACAAAGCTTCAATCCACTGTTTGGGTCTTTCGAAGTGAGAAAATCCGGCAAAAGTTGTTCGTGAACGGAGCACATTCACACCGGTCATGCCGCAACTGTACCACTTGATCTACGGAGGAGTTTTAATGCTGAATTTTACACAACCATTTTTTTACCGGAAGTCTTCGGAGAATTGAGAAAAAACCAACCACCGAAAAAAGATCATCCTCCAACACGATATTGCGAGTTCCCACACATCAGCTCTAACAAAAGAGTTTTTAAGCACTAGAAACGTGGAATTGATGGGTCATCCGTCTTATAGTTCCGAATTGGTATCCAATGACTTCTTCTTGTTCCGTCACATTAAGAAAAAATGTGTGGCGAGAGTTTTGCTGTGCCCGTACATGCCATTGAGGAACCTGGTTTTGGAGGTATCAATTTCAGAGTTGCAAAACTATTTCGAAAATTAGTTCAAACGAATGCAAAAATGGATTGATCCCATTGGAGAATATTTTGAAAAACAATTTTTGCTCATTTTTTATTGTTAAGCGCAAAACTTAAAAGACAACCCTCGTAAAATGGTATATATGTTGGTGGAAGTAATGCCCAGGGATGCCTCAAATTCATAGTATGTCACATGACGATCAAGCATTATCAGTTCGCGTATAGCATCAATGTTTTGTAGCACAACAACAACATTGACGCCCTTCACGAAATTCGTCGGTAAGTGGAGTACGGCCTCGCTTGAGATCTGTGTACCACTGATAAGCAGAGATTTTGATGGTGCTTCATTGCCATAAGTGGAATTGGCAATGAAGCGATTGGGTACATCGATGCACTCTTGTTGAGATAATTCACATCGAAAGTTATAAAAAATAATCGCACGAAAATGTTCACGTATTAATTCCATTTTTTTGCTGAAATACAATTTTCAAACCACTGTAAACAACAGTGTTAAAAAAAATTTACGTATGAATCGTCGCTTTATCTCTCAATCTGGTCACACTTGGAGTTGGCTGCTTTCAATTTTACACATTATGCATACGAGTATATCAGGATGGTTTCATTATTAAATTGGTATATTTAAGATAATACTTAACAACAATTTTATATCAAGATACACTCCATGCAACCCATTAAACGACATGATTTAATTGATTTATATCAACTGACATAATTAATATTCCGCACACAATGTAACCGAAATAGACTGCACATGAATGCATTTTTTTTTTTGTAAATTAAAATGAATTAAAAAAGAACTGTAAAAAAAACTGTCATACAGCTAATGTCAACACTTGAATTTTTGTCACTTTCATAGTGGCTACTGCAAATAAACCCACATTTTGGCCTGTAGACACCGCAAGACAGCTATTACAAGTATTGAATCACACCTGACGGAAGCGCGTCACTGTGGAAGTGGTGATGGTATAGGCAATAAATGAGTTTTTGGTTAACAAGCTCACGAAATTTGGCACGTTTACAAAATTTTAAAAAAACATCTGAGGAAGTTAAGGCAATGAAAGTGGAACAAAATAGTTGTGGCGAGTTGTAAAAGTTATTGCGCAATAATTCACAATTTGTGGGTACAAGGCAAAAACAACGAATGATTGAAGCCAAAGATAAATAAAAAAGTTTTGAAAGAAGGGCGAAGAAAACAAAATTAAAACCTGAACTCTTACGAAAGCATGGTGAGAGGTCCCTCCAAAATTTAACAAGAAACGATTCATTTGGTCAAAGCTTGCTTTATTTGTCAACATAATTCTCGTAGCTCGATACATTTCGCCCGTCTTTCTTCTATTTTTTCGATATCATCTGATTTATTATTCGAAATTGGTGCATTTCAACAATTCAAAATAGGCGTTCGTTTGAGCGATAACCTTATCGTTTCAGACAAAAAGCTCTCCGTCGAAACAATTTCTTTAAGTCTGAAAAGACGGGGTGTACCAATAAGAAACGTAGGATTTGTTTCTTGATTAAAACGAACAATATTTTTTTATGTCTAAATTTTTTATTAGATTATAAAGTAGGCATATGGAGATTTTGTATGGAAATACAATTTTTTTCAAAACTGCCAAGTGACCAGCTCTTGAACAATACGTCTTTTCAACCTTATACCGTTTGTTGATACATCTTTTAGATAAAAGTTGCTGGGGGCCAAATCTGGAGAATATGGTTGATGACGAACTGTTATAAATGCAGCTTTTCCATTGCGACTGCGAACTTATACGCCTTAGCGTTCGGTCGCTTAAACAGCTCTTCATAATACAGAGTGCGCCATTATGTCCCATTATGTCGGTATGTAATAGGGTATGCAAAACCGGTTCGAATTATTCGGCGTTTCGGTTTTTTTTTTTATTTTTCGAACCGGTTTTTTTAAAAATCGCAATTTTCGAATAATTCGAAAGCCGGTTTTTTGGCTCGAATTATTCGACTGCTCGAATAGTTAAGAAATATATAAATCCAGAATTGAAAATTGTAAAATTTTACGTTTTTACATTTCACTAACGTTTCTAATATTTCTTATCTCTGGCTTCTATTTCATGTTGCTTTATTTCAGCTCGTTTAAGCATATGCTTGCTTTCATTCCTTTCATTGGTCATTTCTTGTTGCTTTCTTTTGTTAAAACAGCATTTACAGCGGCTGGCGTATTTAATGTATGTTAAACATGATTTTTAGTTTATAATGCATTATTTTAAAAAAAAAATATTGAATTATCAACAGCTTGACATGAACTCAGAAGTCTGGAAGTATTTAAAAAAAGATAGGAAATTCAACAAGGCTTAATGTACGAAATGACCAAACAAATCTAAAAGCATTAAGTACAAATATAGAAATAATCATTAAAAGATATAAAATATGTGTTAAAAAGATTGAAAGAAAAACTCGAAACATAATTCTACCCAGTGAATCTAAACTACCGTTTTCGAATTCATTTATGAACCATTTCGGGTAGAAACGTTCAATTTGGGCACTCATAAATGAAACTTTTTTGTATCATTCTTCGGACTAAAATGTCTCTCAAAAATGAAACTTTTTTGTTTGGAAATGAGTTAAAAAATAACCATAAATTTTACTTTTTTGTTCGGAAATTACTTAAAAAAGAACCATAGAAAACTAAATAAGTTTTTTATGAATTTCGAAAAAGAAGTTCAGTTTTTATTTTTGGGAAAAATTTTCACGAATTAAATCTTCTATAGCAAGCACCTTTAAGCAACAAATTAAAAAATCAAAAATTAAAAAAAATTCCACCCAAACACTTTCGAAAAACTCTCACCTTACGCAAAACCTTCGCTTATAGTTCAGTGGGTAGTACTGCATAAGTACCTTTATTTAATTTATTAAAAAATAGTTGCTATTTTTGTTAAATAAAAACTACATAGATATATGTAGGTAAAAAAAGTAAAACATTTATTTAATTTCTGGTCGAATAATTCGAAAAACGTTTTTGTAAAAATTGTACTATTCGAAACCGGTTTTTTTATAATGTCGAATATTTGCATACCCTAGTATGTAAACATTGAATAACTTTGACATTTATCAGAAGAAATTTTTTGAAACATCAATTCAGTAAAATTTTAATCATGAATCGCTTCACACCGAAACAATGCACGGTGATTGCTGCTAGACCAGAAAAAAAAATTCAAATTTTTTAAATTAAGAGTTACTCGCTTTCTCTCATATGATCAAGCTTCTAAACGGAAAACTTGTTTTTATTTAAATCTAGCGGTACTTTCCAAAACAATGAAGTGAGATCACGTGTTCATCAGAACCTTGATAGTAAAGTTAAATTTGGAGTGTAAAAAATATTCAAAAAGTCTTTAATTTAAAATTTATAAATTGATATTGAAACTTAAATTATTAAACTTAATTATAAGTAATAAAATACTTTTAAAATAAGTACTTTTAAAAATCATTGTTTTCCCCACCTATATTTTGCATTTTTCATCTGTGTTTTAGAATTTCTCTTAAAGTTTTAGTTGTATTGCCTCTAATTCCCCCATTGATTTTTATTTCCTAATGTTAGTTCACATTTTAAGATTATAAAGTGTTCACGTCAGCTGCAGAGCTTCGTGAAATCTTCCACAGACTGTGAGTGCCCGTACTAAAAATAGTTGGACATTTCCTTTCTTGCTTTTTTTAGTTATTCAAAGTTCATGTTATTGTAGGTACAATAAGTTTATGAAAGTTTTTTAACTTTTCCATTTTAAGACATATCCTAAGAGCTTTAAAGTAATGTAATCCATGATATTACAGATAATTCGGTTAACAGTCTTACACTTATAGAAAAATGGGGGTTCACCGGTAGCACAGGACATGTCGAATATAAATAGAAAGTTTCGAATAATTTGGAAGACTACAGTATACCTATTTGTAACATTAACTTCAACTCATAACTAAATCGGATGAGCCCCACAATGTTAAAATAATTTATAGAAATTCTCGGCAATCATCCACCCGCCACTGCATACCAATAAGATTTGAATTTAAAACGAGTCTACCCAATTTTCTGTTGCTGAAGGGAGGTACGGTAGACTGTCACAAATTAGAAGCACTTTGTTCCACGGGTGGTTCTAATTTCTGAAATGTTCTAATTTCTGGACGTTTTCTTTTTTCACAGAAATTTAAAAGAAAAGAATGAACCTGATTCAAAAAAATGTATGTTAACACAAAATAATTTTTATTTAGTAATATTTAATGTTTTTTTTTAACATAAAACTCATATAATTCACCTTTTTATATTTCAAAGATCACTTATGAATTTAATAAATAAAGAAACGTTCAGAAATTAGAATCAGGTTCTAATTTCAGAGCGTTCAATATTGAAATGGCAGGTTCTTATTTCTGGACAATTCGAATTTGTGAGAGTTCTAATTTGTGAGAGTGTACTGTAATTTAAATATCAAATTAATATGTTACTGTCTACAGAAGGAAATTCCTTTTGTTTTACGTGAACACCTGCCGTATGAGCTTAATTTCACGTTGCCCTATTGATACCTAACAGATAAATCTTGAGACCATTAGTACCATGCTAATGCTAATACACTTACGTCCATCCAACCATCTCCTGGGCGTCACTTAGTTGGGTCACCATCCATATTTATTGGTGGAAATCGAGACCCATCTAACATCTCTGACAATTTATGGGTTGTAAAAGCGCAACTCCACGCCGATCACACAGAACTGTTCGCGACATTTCACTACCACAGCCAGCACGATACTCCCCAAGGGCCCAGGGATTTAACCCGACACGCACTAACACGCAATAACACACACCAGCACATATTCACACATCACACATGACTGTGATGGGAAAGCCACCACTATTGGATGTGCTACAGCGTAGACCACATCGCATTTGATTGTTCGTCATGGTCACCACTATTTACATCCTTTCAACACTGGTACTCCGAGATTTCCAAGATATACATATATTGTCATTGAAATAGGTACGGGCATTTTATTTCAGAAAAAACGAATTTATTTTAACTCTGTTTTCCAAAAAGCAATTGCATTTGTTTATTATTTATTGGAATATGTATAAAAATGGACGAAGACTGTATAAAATTCACCTGGTCATTAAAATAGGTACAGCAAAAATATGAATATTATATTAAGGAAAAAAGTAAATGAACACACAAGAAAAGTGAAAAATATGTAATATTAATTTAATATCCACTATATCCACCCCTATTTTTAACAACTTTTTCTATTCTTCTGGGCATAGAGTTGATAATTTTACGGCAAGTCTCTACTGGTGCATCATACCATATATTTTTTGTACTTTTTGGTATAATGCCGTCTTATTATGATATTTTGCTTTTCCGATTCTTTTTTTTAAGATCTTACCAAAGGTTTTCTATTGGATTGAGATCAGATGATTGGCTTGACCATTCCATAACGTTAACATTATTGTACCGAAGGCAATCAACTACCAACTTCGACGCATGTTTAGGGTCATTATCCTGCTGGAAAACCCATCGCAGAGGCATATTCTCTTCTGCGTATGGAAACATAACCTCTTCTAGTAAGTCCCTATAAATCTATTTCGCCATGGTATTACTCATGAGGTGAATTGGATCTCAACATTCCACGAGAAACAACCCCAGATAATGATATTTCCGCCACCATGCTTTATCGTCTTTCTGGTATATCGCGGATTGAATTCTTGCCTTATAGGTCGCCTAACACTTTGTCCATAGTCATTCCCAAATAAATGAATCTGGGTTTCGTCACTCCAGAGTACGTTACGCCATTTTTTGATTCCATCAGGACCACATCATTTTCTATGCGCATATGCCAAAGTTTTCCTCTTTTCAATATTTTGTTTTCATAACAAAGGCACACTGCGAGCAAGTCGGCCTGGCAAATTCATATCATATAATTATCGTCGTACAGTTCACGCTGATATAATGTTGTTAGTTTCAGCAGTAATGGCTTTGAAAGATTTAAGTGGGTCTCGTTTGGCCAAGCGTGTAATATAAGTGTCTGTAACCGAAGTTGTATTCCTAACACCACCACGTTTTTAATTTTTTTCGGTCTTAAGAGCATTTGCCACAAAATTTTTTGAACTTCCTGATGATATAGCAATCTCCGCGTACGACTTATTCTTCTTGCGAAGATTTTGAATCATTCTTCTTTCTTCTGGTGTACAATGCACGACCCATCTAACGTTAAAATACATATTCATTTCAAATGTATAAGAATTGTGTTTCTCTAAAACTTACCTTGCAACCTAAATTGTTCCGTAACAATGGCCCGTCAACAAAAAATATCAACAGCGCATCTATTTCATTACTCACCAAAAATCTTTGTTGCGAGCAATAATGAAACTGCGTACTTTGTGTAGTACACAAACCTAACGGTTCTTTTTATTGACATAAGAAGATAGCGTTGCCAATTGAAAAAAATTGTAAAAATGGCAAATGCTACACGAAAACTGTGGTCCTAAGCCATAGTACCTATTTCAATGATCGTATGTGTACTTTTCATCTCGTAGTACCCAATTCTGACACCTCATTAACAACTGTGAAAACATCAATTTATACCAGTCTTAAAAAGACTATCCAGGAGATGCGCACTTATAAATGTGCCAGTGAATGGTGCCAGTGAATTGTGCCCCGTGCTAACAAATTTTAAGGATCATTGCTATTCCTTCGTAGGCATTGGAAGACAAACGGTCCACCTACTCCCCAGATTGGGCGACCAACTCCAGGATCTGGGTAGTTCCTTCTCATTTACACAGGATAGGGTGAACCCGTTGTCTGCGACCATCCTCCTTTATCCTGGCTTTAGACAGGCTGCTAGTGAGTACAGGCGGATTTGTTACTGCCTACAGAATTCGTTACTACAAAAAGGAAAACAGTCATAGAACATAGTTTGCAACTCGCAATGGTTGATGGCAAAATATGTAATGTTTTAAGCCAAACGTTCTCCGCAAAATGTAACATATGCTAAGCGAAAACAACACCGATTTGGCTGCTGAAATTACGGGCCTTGATAGGGATTTAATATGCAAATGTGCGAAATTATTGCAAGCTTTGTCTTCAGAATATAAAATAATGGTAGACAAATTTAGGAAGTATATGCTCCATACTTCTAAGTGGCTGATAGAGACATATACATTCTAATATCTTCAACCTTCGGTTTATTTAGTAAATAGATTGCTATTAAGCTCAGATCTTTTTATCACGGAACAAAGAAAATTACCTGCACTACAGAAACTCCGACGCAAAATGTCGAATCAATAGTCCATTATAAGGTATGATTTTCATCAGTAAGTGGTCACTTTTAAAAAAGCGAATAGAAAATTATGTCTTTTTAAATAGAAACAACCTTAAAAATACTCCGTTATAAGTTTTCAGAGTTTCTCCGTCTTAAATGACAAAATTGGACAAAAACGGACAAATTGGAGCAATAAGAGTTAAAAAAATCTTAATAAACTTTTTTAAGCAACATCAAACAAATATCTTAACATATAAAAGTCACGCGTGCTACTCAACACCTTATACCGCTCAAACTGTAATTATTTCTTGCTGTTACAGTGCTTTTGAAAATTTACAGCCTGAAAGTATGCACAGAAAATTTATTTTTCCAAATTGATGCGCATTAACCGAACATATTCTTTGTCGTATTTTTTACTATGAATGATTAAAACCCGTCATAGGTCGTCATATACTAGTAATAAATATTAAACGTATGAATTCCAATTTAAGAATCTTAAGTATTACTTCATCTGAATATTTCCTTGAACCACTTTTAACAAAGTTTTATTTCTTTTTTTTTAGTTTCAGATATTTTGGCAAAATGCATTCAAATTACTTTTTGGAAAATACTACAAAAGTAACGCTAAATACCTTGGCTTAAATAAGTAACGGAAATACTACAAGAATGAGCGCCATTGTAGGCGCAGCGACCGCCATTGGGGGAGCTGTTACTGCCGCGACCAGCACAAGTTGGTTCATACCAATGCTCGTAGCAGCGATAGCCTATTTTCAGTACGAGGAGATCATGGATCCGGAATCAAAACCAAACGATCTACCCACCGATGAGATACTCGATCACTATGATTTCATTGTAATAGGTGCCGGCTCGGCGGGTTCGGTTATAGCAAATCGACTGACTGAGCTGGAAAATTGGAATGTGCTCCTACTCGAAGCGGGTGGCGATGAGACTGAAATCTCAGACGTGCCACTTATGGCGGGCTATTTGCAGTTGAGCAAAATGGACTGGAAGTATAAAACCGAACCAACGGGCAAGTCATGTCTAGGTAAGTTAGACGAAGTAAAGAAAGCATTTGTTAGACAAAGTTTTATTGAAATATATTACTACTATATATATTGAAATATATACTTGCAGCTATGAACAATGGCCGCTGCAACTGGCCACGTGGCAAGGTGCTCGGCGGCTCCAGCGTTCTCAACTACATGCTTTATTTGCGCGGCAGCAAAATCGACTACGACAACTGGGAAGCTCTGGGCAATCCCGGCTGGGGCTATCGTGATGCGCTATACTACTTCAAAAAGTCAGAGGACAATACGAACCCCTATCTAGTCAGCACACCCTACCACTCCACGGGCGGCTATTTGACGGTAGGTGAGGCACCCTACCACACACCACTGGCGGCCAGTTTTGTTGAGGCTGGTGTTGAAATGGGCTATGATAATCGTGATCTCAATGGCGAGAAGCAAACTGGCTTTATGATTGCTCAGGGCACCACTAGACGCGGCAGTCGTTGCAGCACCGCCAAAGCTTTTCTGCGACCCGCACGACTACGCCCCAATTTACACATATCGATGCACTCACATGTGACCCGTATCATGATCGATCCAATCTCGAAGTTGGCATTCGGCGTGGAGTTTGTCAAGGATCAGAAGATGTACCATGTGCGTGTCACCAAGGAAGTAATACTCTCAGGTGGCGCCGTGAACTCACCACAGCTGCTGATGCTCTCGGGCATAGGGCAACACAAGGAGCTGGCTAAGCATCGAATACCCGTTATTAAGGAACTGAGTGTGGGTGAGAACTTGCAGGACCATATCGGACTGGGTGGGCTAACATTTTTAGTAAACCAACCCGTCTCCATTGTGGAGTCACGGTTCCACTCCATGTCAACAGTTTTGCAATATGCGGTATTTGGTCAAGGTCCGCTCACCATACTGGGTGGAGTGGAGGGTCTCGCCTATGTTAACACCAAGTATGCCAACAACTCTATTGACTGGCCCGACATTGAGTTCCACTTCGTTTCGGGCTCCACAAATTCAGATGGTGGTGGACAATTACGCAAGGCCCACGGGCTGACAGATGCCTTCTATCGTACTGTCTTCGAAAAGATCAACAATCGCGATGCTTGGAGCATAATTCCAATGCTGCTACGGCCACGTAGTATTGGCTCAATAAAGTTGCGCAGCGGCAATCCTTTCGATTATCCCTACATTTTGCCCAACTATCTGGCAGATGACTTCGATACAAAGACGCTGGTAGAGGGCGTGAAAATCGCTGTTGCCTTATCGCGCACCAAGGCTATGCAGCGTTTCGGTTCACGCCTCTCCACCATAAAGTGGCCTGGTTGTCAGCACTTACAGATGTTTACCGATCCCTATTGGGAGTGCATGATTCGCCAGTATACGGTGACCATCTATCATCCTGTAGGCACCTGCAAGATGGGACCCTACTGGGATCCGGAGGCTGTAGTAGACCCACAGTTGCGGGTCTACGGCATACGTGGTTTGCGGGTAATTGATGCCAGCATCATGCCAAAGCTGGTGAGCGCAAATACCAATGCACCGGTGATAATGATAGCGGAAAAGGGATCCGACATGATCAAAGAATTCTGGATAAAAAATACAATAATTTAAATAATGAGCTGAATGATATTTATTTTGAGCGATTTATTTTATTTATAAAAATTCAATAAGTTGAGTCTTCCTATAGCGCCTGTAAATTTTAGTTTGAGTGTCGTTTTTCCTCATCTCTTGTGCTTGTAAATGATGTTACTTAAGTTGTTCTTTTTCATTAAGTTATTCCTATGAAATGTATTATAAAAAAAAATACTTAATTTATTTTATTATTTAAAATTTAACGAATTAAAACTTAGAAGTAAGTAAAAAAGTAACCGGTTTCCTTTCATAACTGTGCTGTTATTTTGGTGTCACTGTTAGAGCAAGTTGCTGCAAAAAAGCTTTTAGTTAAAGCTCATGCTCTTTTCTCCAAGAACTGTTAACAACAGAAAACAAAGCGCTTTGCAGTATGTTATGAGCACACACGAAATAGCACGAAAGCTTTATCAGTATCAGAGTGAGTTGATGTTAACGACTACAGCAGAGTTTTGTCCAACATTGTAGAAGCTTTATTGGGTTTATGTTATGTTAAAGCTAAAAACATTAAATCGACATTTTTTTCTGAAGCTTGGAGCCAAGAATTTACATCTATTCATTCAAGTTCGCCTTGGTTGGAAATGGGGTTATATCAGGTGCATTTCATAATCATAAGACACTTTAAGAATTGAACTTAAGTTATAAAGTTGAAGTCGTTATTGGTGTGAGAGCTCAAATCGCGCGATTGAACCGTTGTATTATCTTTGTTGATTGCTCTTTGGATGCATTTTTCGCTGTTTCGTTATGATACGAGTAAGACAATCGTCCAAAATTAGTCTCTTATGAGACCGCAAGTGATTATCACGTTTTTGCTTTAAATTTAATTAAAATTGAAATAATGTTTTAACAAAATGTCGCGAGGTACAATATGGTCGAATGAATAACGTGATAAAATATTTATGTACAACGAGTCCGGATTAACAACACCTCAAATTTCTAAATAAATGAATAGAAGTCGATGCGTAGTTTAATATTTTTGCTGGAACCCTAAGGATTATAATGCTTTAAAGTCAGTTGGCAGAAAATTGGCGCTATATGACCAAGAGCAGCGAATAATTCTCAGAAAAGGTTTAAACTCGATTTTCAAGAAGACAATTTTTTATGCACCAATTGTGACACAGTAAGTTATTGCTATTGATTTTAAAATACATCTGACTGACTCTCTTTCTTGGAAAACTTATTTCCTCGGTCGAGGAATAAAATGGAATATTGATGGCCCAGATGCGCCAAAGGGACGTGGAATCTTCATAGTGGCCCGTGCCATTGGCATGCATGATTCGCATTCCTTTCTGAAATATCAGGTATGCGCCTACGTACTCAACCACACCCGCAGTTCACTTTGAATATTCTTGACGAATGCACAGATATTCATCCAATATTCTTCTGAATCCACCATCTGCTCTATAAGCTTGGTAGAGTTCCTGGCAGTTCCGTAAAACGACTGCAGTCAAATATTGCATGTTTTACGTCTTTCTCCTGGTTTGGACACTCCGGGCAATAAGGAAAATTACCGCATCCAGATCGGAAAAGGAAAAAAGTTGGCTATAAATCCAAAGACAAAGAAGAATTGTGGAAAAAAGTACAGGATGAGTTGTATGCGATTGATCCCATAATTTGTGCCAAACTGGTGGGTTCCATGAGCCGTCGGTGCATTTGAGTTGTAAAAAACCGTGATACCACAACACAATATTAAAGTTAAACTACTTTACAGTATAAAATTGGTAGATTTTAAGAAAAAAGTATTAGTATGTTAGTTATAATAATTGTTTAATTACACAGTGTGACGAAATCGACAAAAAAAAAAACCCCCAAACAAACTTTATAGAAATTCTTAAAGAGGGACATGTTGTGAGTCCATCGCACTTGGTCTGACCTCTCAATGTCATCACAATTTTTTTAATTCGTTTTTAAAATTGAAGGGTTCGATTTTTGTTGCGCCGACGTTCATTGAATTTTTACAGCTATTTTCCTTGTTGGAAATGAAAAACAAATTCCACTTTTTTCAGTAGAATTTCACGTAGAATAAGGCTGTATAAAAATAAATACGATAAAACACAAAATGAATCGTGCAGCGAAGCAAATTCCTTAATTTTTCTTTAATTTCATAAAAAAAAATTAGTATTTCTATAAATTTAAATGATATAATGCTGCATGACTGACATATTTTTTTCACAGAAATTCATTGCACGTAAAAATACCTTTTCATTGAATCCAAAACCATCAATATCGGTTGAGAATTGGCAAAATGGCGGCAGTTAAACTTTTTTTTTTCGTTAGAAAACACTGACTCCCATCATGATACAATTACAAGGTAGGTCGGAGAGAAGGCAGGCTCTCAAAATTTAAAAACTTGTTCTTCTTCTCATTGTAAATTATCAATTAGCTGTTTTGAAAAATCGATATCAGGGTTTCGTGCGGTATTTTTTTTAAGTACTTTTTTTTTATACATATTTGAATATGGGTTGCTGTGCATTTTAATTTCAATAAACGAATAAAATTCATAGGTAACTATTTTTTATCGAGCAATTTCCATAATAATCGTAAAAAAAAAAAGAAAAATTTTTAATAATATATTGTAGTAATAATATATTGTAATACGTTGTGATTTATTATGTCATTATATGTATTCCATAATTGAATGGGAAGTTTTTGACGCAGGTAAAAAATGTTCAAATGTTTAATATATTAAGGAAAGCTTTTGTATTTAAAAAAAATTTATATAAATACATAAATTAGGCGTTTTTAACTGAATTTTAGTTTAAAGAAATACCTTTAAAATCATATAAAAAAACATTTTTAAAAAATCATGTTTTGAACCACCAAATCATGTTTTTTTTGTTAAAACACCACAAAATTTAGACAATTTTTTCTGATTACTATAAAATCAAAGTAATAAATCAAAAAGTAATAACAAGCCCGAAGCCAAGACTCTAATAGATATCAATAAATTTCTTTCAGATTCGGTTTTTCGGAAGTTAAATTAAGGAAAAATTATTGACCTGGTAAATTTATACTATCCTCTTACATCCTGAAAAGGTGTGAAATGAATTCTTATTTGTACTCATTGGTGTATAGTTAAATTTTATGCGAGTTTTGAAATTTATTTTTAATGACATCTTGGAGATATGTCCATAAATATTATTTATGTATTAAATGCACATAATTGTTTTTTTTTAATTAAAAAGAAACATAACTATATTCTTTTCTTAACTTTGTTCACACAGAGGCTTCAGAATATATTTTCAGCTACAAAATATATCAGAAAAATGCATGTTCACAAAAATAATTTTCTGCTGTCATATTGAAATCTGTCGACAAAATCAAAATAAAACAAAAAATCCACAATTGTTTGTTAACAAAGTTAAAAATATAATAAAATATTATGAAGGTTTATGAACTGAATAAAATTCAGATTAAATATTTTTATTTTCAAGTCTTTTTATTAAAAATATTAATATAATAAATTTTCAGATGACATATCTTAGAAGGAAAAAATTTCGTTTTCATAAATTCACAGAAAAAAAACAATGAATGGATAAACAGTCGTGAAACATAAATGAAGTAATAGCGTTCTCGTTTTTTATCTAGCAATTATTTTATTTTTTAAAGAAATCGTACAAATCGTTGTACGATTCAAACAAAATTCATTTAACAATTCATTTCAAAATGAAATTCTCTGCAACATGACAACTGTAATGAATAAACCAATAATCCCCAACAACAATTCATTGGCTCCTTTTCAAAAGGGGATAATTATATCAAATACTTCATTAAGACTGTTGTATGACTATGTCAAAATTAAATATGGCTTTGAGTACCTACTAACATATAGATTGAACCAGGATTTGTTGGAAAATTTTTTCGGTGCAATCCGCAGCAAAGGTGGTCTTCATGATCACCCCAGTCCCATGGAGTTCAAGTATAGATTACGAAAGTATATCTTAGGTAAATTAAAAATATCTGTCTTTAGTTATTGTTTTATGTTGAATCTCGAAAATGCAAATAGTATAAAAGTATACATAAATTTTTAATTTTTTCTCTTCTTAAATAGCTAGAAACACGGAATTGATGAACGAAAGTGGCAACGCTGAAATTGACAAAACGAAATGGCTAAATTCAGCACCTGAGAAAGTTCGTTGTTTAGATTGGAACTGAGAACGACATTGCATGTTGAGATCCAAATTTTGTGAAATTGTTTATTTTTTAAATGTAGGATTAATTTTAGAATTAAGTTTTTGAACAAAAATCTGAAAATTCAAAGACAGGTTAAGTTCATGTGAAATAAGAAATTATTAAAAACTTTACAATTATTAAATTCAATTCGCTTTATTATTTCAAGTAAATTTTCTAAAGATAATTTGTGATTGAATTCTTATGTTTCTTATTTTAAGGCAACAACTGTAGCTATCAAGATAAAGATACCACACATTGCAGATACCACATCTAGGGGCCCAAGCCGGCTCATTTTTTTACTAATCCATACTTTTGGTTGACTTTACATAAATGTATTTCTAATTTTCAGATGTGACCTTCCAATGTTGCTAATAAAGTACATTATTAGAATGATAATTCCATGAAAGGTACCACGCTCGATTTCCTAATACTGCGCATATAAGTTTTGGTAATTTTTTGTGATTACATTTACGAATGATTCTAATTTTAATACAATAACTTTCATAAACACAAACATATTTAATTGATTTAACCATTCCATTTGAATGAAAGATTTTTTAGTCATTTGACTTAATTTTAAATATTTATTCTATCAGTAAGGTGGATATGTAGCGACTTTGTATTTTATACATATAAAATCGATATAAAGTAGAAATAGTACCATGAAAAATTAAGTATTAAAATAAAATCACAATAGTACTTTTTTTAGCAACTCTGGGTGTGAGTTCGTTCGAACTATTTTTGACGGAATTGTAGGTATTGTGAAAAATGCACAAAAGAAAAAACAAAAAATAAGGGGTACTTTTTAAAATCTCTCCATATCCGACCTACCTTGTTATTGTATCATGACTCCCATGTATATGTTGCTATCATACAAAGTGCTGTCATTTTATCAAATGACAAAATTGTAAAAATTCAATGAATGTCGGCGCAACCATGGTTGAATAAATAAGGTTGTCGCATGGGTGAGAGCGAGTTCCCAGAAATGTCAAATCGAAGTAGACAGCTCATACAAAATCTGAAAGCGAAAATGTTTAACATGTAAAGCCAATGAAGTTGTTGTTGTTGATTTTCATTGATTTTGACAATTGTGGGTACTGAGAAGAGAGTACGATCAATCACGAGACAACCTTATTAATTCAACTAAGAGCGCAACAAGAAAATATTTTCTTAATTTTAGCAATCGCAGAGAATTATTTTAGTTTTCAGCAGAGCTGTCAGGTGGCGGGATTTTCCCCCTTTTTCAGGATTTTTCGTACAAAACAGGGAGGCAGGGAAAACAATGAGAAAAATGGTGAAAATCAAAAATAAAATAGCAACCGAAAAAAATGTATCGGTTATTAGAAAACGAACTAAAATTCTATATTTTGATTTCCTAAATTTTTTCTTTGTCATTTTGTACAAAGCTGAATGTGCAAATGCTCTTGGGAGATGTTAAAATTCATATCATATATGGAAAAATAGAATTAACTTTGAAGACTTTTTGTTGATTGTTAGTCATAATAAAATTTTTGATGTCAACTTAAATGATTTCGATAATTTCTAAGAACTTGAGGACCTATTTTTAGGGCCATTCATGGATAGTAAAGTGAAAAATAAAAGCTCAAGCCTGTGTTAGATAACACGGGCGCATAGGTCAGACGTAGAAAACGTTAGTCATTAACAGCCTTATTCAATAGATTTCCTTAAACAACCTTTAAACGCTTGTTTAGTTACGCACTGTTTAAGGCTTTACGCAGCTTCTATGCAACCTTGCTATCATTGTTCATAAACATTTTTTCATTTTCTGCTTAAGCCCAGTATGCTGTAAAGCGGAAAGAAATTTTCCATATGGAATGCATTGAGTTTTTGACAGCGAAAAGGCAGCGGAATTTTTTTTCGCTACTTAGTACGCTGTAGAGGTGAAAAGTTTGTTCAATGCTAGCAAGTACAACAACCATGTGGAGAGTTGAAATGTCAAAACTTCGCTGTCGATTATATGTCCGGGCATTTAATTTGCACCAGAATTTTGACATTTCAGTAAGAAAACAGTTCGACCTCGCTTTACGCAACACTCGATAATCGCAATACTCAAAAATTTACATTGTTGACTCAGTAAACGCAACTTAAAAAAAAAATGCACAATTATCGCAACTTCCATTTGCGTACACTTCCATAACCTTTTATATTATTTACTTTGAGTTCTTCTTTTCTTGTAAAATAAATTTGTGATGCACGAAAAATCTCTTAAAACAATATTTAAGGAAACAAAGTGCGTATCTTAATACATAAAACCACAATATCTAGGATTCAGAGCCATAAAGCTGTATGTTTAGAAGTTTAATTGCGTTTCTTCAACATTAACTACGTCAACTGGCCGAATTTCTATTAGTTGCATTGAGCTAGGTCGTACTGTAGTTGCTTTTTTCTCCACACAAACATTTTTGACTCTACACTAATATTTCGGGTGTAGAGTTATATGCCAAGATATTTTCGTTTCTACAGCATACTAGGCTTTATGATTGTAAGGTTTGTGTCTGAACTATAGAAAATCTCTACAAAAATTAAGAATTCCTATGGATTAACAATGGCCGCAGCATAAAAAAATGCTGCAAAGGGCGCATATGGAGCATGTCTTTGATATTAAAAGAAAAGACAAACAAAAATCATGGTTGTATTTATCATGGTTGTCGTTCGCTACTTGGTCATTATACTTCTTCTCTTTCTCACACTGGTTCTGTGATGAACACACAGATAATCGTACTGCTCTTACACATGATGTTATAATACATAAAATACAAAGCATATGAAAATTAATACAAAATTTGAAGGAGTTAAATTTTGATTTACTTATAGAATCAAAAAAATTATATGTAGCAATATGATTATTTAAATCAAATCAAAAGAAGACATATTAAATATGTTTCGACCATACTTGAATTTTCTTCAATGCATGCATAAAGTATTAAAAACTTATAATGAAAGTGACAAACATTTTCTCAAAATTTTGTGCTCCAGATTAACACCCCCGTATAACGTATTCTACGTTAAAAAAGCTCAAGCCTGTGTTAGATAACACGGGCGCATAGGTCAGACGTAGAATACGTTCGTCATTAACAGCCTTATTCAATAGATTTCCTTAAACAACCTTTAAACGCTTGTTTAGTTACGCACTGTTTAAGGCTTTACGCAGCTTCTATGCAACCTTGCTAACATTGTTATTCATAAACATTTTTTCATTTTCTGCTTATGACAAAAACATAAAAAGAGAAGACCTCCAAAATGTTATTTTAACAGAATTTCGTGAGCGAACCTGACGGGCCATCGAGAAGTGAAACATGTTGTGTTTTTGATAAAATCGTGAAACATGTTGCGCTACTCAGAAAAACAGGGTTTCTTCTTGTTGCGAAGATCACAAATCATTTAAATTTTGTGATTGTGTTTGTAATTGCCATTTCTATCAACAATGCACTTTTTCGCAATTTTGTTTAATTTCCATGAAGCTGGTATTTTTTCGCAAAATGCAATTTCATTGGATATGATTGCGGAGGCGCGGGTTCAATTCCGGCGGCTGGCATGATTTTTTTTTTCTTAAAATATAAATTTTTTTATTATTTTTTTTTAATCAATTTTTAGTAAATAATTTGTAATTTTTATAAATTTCAAGCGAAGAACTTATTTGTTTTCAGTCATTTTGTTTTTGTTTTTTTTTTATTATTTAAGCTTAGGTAATATCGCGAAGGCGCGGGTTCAATTCCGGCGACTGGCATGATTTTTTTTTTTCAATTTCGCATTATTTACTATTTTTTTTAAACAATTTTTTAATAAATAATTCTATATATAAAATTTTGAGCAAAAAATTTACTTCTTTGCAGTTGTTTTATTATTTAAGCTTAGGAAGTTAATATGTTTTGTCTGTGCATATGTTTAGAGTACATTTTATTTTAATTTTTTACCATTTCTTGCAAATAATTTAATTAATTTTATACATTTTGTCAGTTTTTTTTAATAATACTTACTTTTAAATGAAATAATTTTTTTTTAAATAATGCAACCATTTGAGGAAAAAAAAATTATGATTCAATTAAACATCCATGCGAAATCATCATAAAAATTAAAAATTAAATTTACTCTAAGCATATGCACATATATATTAACCACCTAAGCTTAAATAATAAAACAAAATAAAATGACTGCAAAGAAGTAAATTATTTGCTCAAAATTTTATTTATAGAATTATTTATTAAAAAATTGTTTAAAAAAAATAATAATTGGAATTGAACCCGCGCCTTTGCGATATTACCTAAGCTTAAATAATAAAAAAAACAAAAACAAAATGGCTGAAAACAAATAAGTTCTTCGCTTGAAATTTATAAAAATTACAAATTATTTACTAAAAATTGATTAAAAAAAATAATAAAAAAAATGTATATTTTAAGAAAAAAAGCTCAAGCCTGTGTTAGATAACACGGGCGCATAGGTCAGACGTAGAATACGTTCGTCATTAACAGCCTTATTCAATAGATTTCCTTAAACAACCTTTAAACGCTTGTTTAGTTACGCACTGTTTAAGGCTTTACGCAGCTTCTATGCAACCTTGCTAACATTGTTATTCATAAACATTTTTTCATTTTCTGCTTATGACAAAAACATAAAAAGAGAAGACCTCCAAAATGTTATTTTAACAGAATTTCGTGAGCGAACCTGACGGGCCATCGAGAAGTGAAACATGTTGTGTTTTTGATAAAATCGTGAAACATGTTGCGCTACTCAGAAAAACAGGTTTTCTTCTTGTTGCGAAGATCACAAATCATTTAAATTTTGTGATTGTGTTTGTAATTGCCATTTCTATCAACAATGCACTTTTTCGCAATTTTGTTTAATTTCCATGAAGCTGGTATTTTTTCGCAAAATGCAATTTCATTGGATATGATTGCGGAGGCGCGGGTTCAATTCCGGCGGCTGGCATGATTTTTTTTTTCTTAAAATCTTTTCTTTTTCTTAAAATATACATTTTTTTATTATTTTTTTTTAATCAATTTTTAGTAAATAATTTGTAATTTTTATAAATTTCAAGCGAAGAACTTATTTGTTTTCAGTCATTTTGTTTTTGTTTTTTTTTTATTATTTAAGCTTAGGTAATATCGCGAAGGCGCGGGTTCAATTCCGGCGACTGGCATGATTTTTTTTTTCAATTTCGCATTATTTGCTATTTTTTTTAAACAATTTTTTAATAAATAATTCTATATATAAAATTTTGAGCAAAAAATTTACTTCTTTGCAGTTGTTTTATTATTTAAGCTTAGGAAGTTAATATGTATTGTCTGTGCATATGTTTAGAGTACATTTTATTTTAATTTTTTACCATTTCTTGCAAATAATTTAATTAATTTTATACATTTTGTCAGTTTTTTTTAATAATACTTACTTTTAAATGAAATAATTTTTTTTAAATAATGCAACCATTTGAGGAAAAAAAAATTATGATTCAATTAAACATCCATGCGAAATCATCATAAAAATTAAATTTACTCTAAGCATATGCACATATATATTAACCACCTAAGCTTAAATAATAAAACAAAATAAAATGACTGCAAAGAAGTAAATTATTTGCTCAAAATTTTATTTATAGAATTATTTATTAAAAAATTGTTTAAAAAAAATAATAATTGGAATTGAACCCGCGCCTTTGCGATATTACCTAAGCTTAAATAATAAAAAAAACAAAAACAAAATGGCTGAAAACAAATAAGTTCTTCGCTTGAAATTTATAAAAATTACAAATTATTTACTAAAAATTGATTAAAAAAAATAATAAAAAAATGTATATTTTAAGAAAAAAAAAAATCATGCCAGCCGCCGGAATTGAACCCACGCCTCCGCAATCATATCCAATGAAATTGAATTTTGCGAAAAAATGCCAGCTTCATAGAAATTAAACAAAATTGCGAAAAAGTGCATTGTTGCAAATTTTCGCTATTTTTGTTGATAGAAATGGCAATTACAAACACAATCACAGAATTTAAATGATTTGTGATCTTCGCAACAAGTGAAAACCTGTTTTTCTGAGGTAAGCTTAGGTAATATCGCGAAGGCGCGGGTTCAATTCCGGCGGCTGGCATGATTTTTTTTTTCAATTTCGCATTATTTATTATGTTTTTTAAACAATTTTTTAATAAATAATTCTATAAATAAAATTTTGAGCAAATAATTTACTTCTTTGCAATCATTTAATTTTGTTTTATTATTTAAGCTTAGGTGGTTAATATATATGTGCATATGCTTAGAGTAAATTTTATTTTTAATTTTTATGATGATTTCGCATGGATGTTTAATTGAATTATAATTTTTTTTCCTCATATGGTTGCATTATTTAAAAAAAATTATTTCATTTAAAAGCAAGTATTATTAAAAAAAACTGACAAAATGTATAAAATTAATTAAATTATTTGCAAGAAATGGTAAAAAATTAAAATAAAATGTACTCTAAACATATGCACAGACAATACATATTAACTTCCTAAGCTTAAATCATGGTATAATAATACATGGTAGCATTGACAACTGCTTATTTTCTCTTCAACAGGAAAACATAAACTGTCAAACACAGCTGTTTGCGAAACGAAGCGAAAATTAAAGCAAGTGACAAAAACAAACATAAAAAACTAATAAGAATATTGTGCGTTTAAATAAACAAATCATAAAGAAATAAACATTTAAAATCATGGAAGTGATAAAAAGATCTTGTGTAATTTGTGCGAAAAGTTTTTCAGTCCGTGATGTTAAATTTTATTCAGTGCCTAATAAAGAAACTCGTCGCCAGCGGTGGATTGATGCCTGTGGCTTGATGCTGGCAGAAAATTCGTTTGTTGTTTGTGTTTTCATTTATTAACAATTGCCGACCAGCGAACGCTCTCTTTTTGAGTATATTTTTTGACAGAATATGTTTTCCCAAGCAACTGTCAATGCTACCTTGTATTATTATACCATGAGCTTAAATAATAAAACAAAATAAAATGACTGCAAAGAAGTAAATTTTTTGCTCAAAAGTTTATTTATAGAATTATTTATTAAAAAATTGTTTAAAAAACATAATAAATAATGCGAAATTGAAAAAAAAAATCATGCCAGCCGCCGGAATTGAACCCGCGCCTTCGTGATATTACCTAAGCTTAAATAATAAAAAAAAACAAAAACAAAAACAAAATGACTGAAAACAAATAGATCTTCGCTTGAAATTTATAAAAATTACAAATTAATTACTAAAACTTGATTAAAAAAAAAATAAAAAATGTATATTATAAGAAAAAACAAACAAAAAACGTAAAAAATGTATATTTTATGAAAAAAAAAAAAAGCCAACTTATAAGGCAAAATATGCAGGCGAATGACAATCGGTACGACATTTTGGTGGGAAAATGTCGAGTTGTCACTCTAACCCACAACATTGCATTATTTGAGCAAGCTAATACGTACGGCCAAATATCCCTGTTATACAACTCTTGCAACAAAAACGAAATGAGAATTATAAGAACTAAGGTTGCAACTGCAAGAGAACAGAGTGCGATGCTGTTGCTGCTTGTCGGAATATGTGTGTACGTGTGCGATGCTGTTGCTGCTTGCTTGTATGCAGTGTTGCCAGATTTTTTTTTTAAAAAACTGCTAAATCTGAAGAAAAAAACTGCATTTTGAACAAAAAAACTGCCATTCGAAAAAACGATTTGTTAAGCATTTTCTTTAATTTTTTATTAAAAACTGAAATAAAACAAATTCATTTGTATATAAAATTGTTGTTGTATTTAATATACAAAAAACTTCTGGTATTTTATTCACATTTCAGATCATTTTAAAATAAGTAATTCAGGTATTTTTAATGTTTGTTTTTTTACATATATTATTATTTGCAATAGTTATACATATCCCTATTAAATTTTTGTATCATAGTTTTCGATACGTCAAAGCTTGAACCATTATAATTATTTTTTTTTTTTTTGAAAGGGCTAGAATTTCTAGTTGTCTAAGGGCCAGTTTTTCAGTGCGAGTTTTAACTCTAGTCAAGTTAAACCGAGTTTAACTCACCGAAATTGGACGTTTAAACTCGGTTGAACTAGATATTTTAGTATTCGTTGAAGTTAAATTGACTTAAATTATCATATTATGTGTTTCTTTTTTGCCTAAACCGAGCCGAGACTTACAGCCTTGTGGCTTGAAAAGAAAACACGCAAATTCGCGCAAATAGAGAAGTGAGGTTGGTTCATGTTCAATGCATGAAGTTGGCTGAAGCTGCTGGTGAAGTTTAAAGCAGGTCTGCTTTAAAAAAGTAATTGAACCATAATGATGTTTTGGTAAAGAGAACTTATGAAAACTACATAAGATTTTATATTTTCATAAAAACTGCATTTTACCCTGAAAAACTGCATTAATAATGGAAAAACTGCATTTTTTTTAAAAAAACTGCCAACCTGCTCAGAGTTAAAAAAACTGCCATTTGCAGGCAAAACTGTCATTCTGGCAACACTGCTTGTATGGAATATGTGTGTACGTTTCTCACACTGGTTCTGTGATGAACACACAGATAATCGTACTGCTCTTACACATGATGTTATAATGCATAAACTACAAAGCATATGAAAATTAATACAAAATTTGAAGGAGTTAAATTTTGATTTACTTATAGAATCAAAAAAATTATATGTAGCAATATGATTATTTAAATACAAATCAAAAGAAGAAATTTTAAATATGTTACGAGCATACTTGAATTTTCTTCAATGCATGCATAAAGTATTAAAAACTTATAATGAAAGTGACAAACATTTTCTCAAAATTTTGTGCTCACGATTAACACTCCCGTATAACGTATTCTACGTTAAAACTTTAAACGTAAAAACATTTTCATTATTGGTTCATTATATGCCGATTTTTGCACATGATATTTCTCAACCGGAGGGGAATGATCTTGACCAAGAATATATGTCGTTGAGAAATATAAATTGTTCAAATATACTATCAGAAATCATCCAGGAATTCTGTAAAGAATTTCGTTACCATTCAAAATCGGAACTGATCGAGGCACTGCGTTTACTGCAAGCATTTTGTGAAGTTTTGCAAGGATAACCTGGTCGAGCATGTTACAGATGCAACAGCAAAGCCGAGGGCGAATGGCCAAGTTGAGAGCCACAACAGTACGATCGTCGAAGCAGTTCAAGCGATGACCCAGGAATCTGACAACTCGGGCTGGGATCATTACCTGACTACTATCCAATGGACTCTGAATGCAACAAAGAACGATACTACCAAGATAACGACACATGATCTTGTGTTTGTATATAGTCCACGATCATCAATGAAAAATAAAATCGTGCAGGAGCCTGCCAGAAGATGATGCTGAAATGGCGATTGAAGCGGAGACAACGTTAAGACTGAAGCATGTTCAGACATCAAAACAGTCAGCTAAGCAAAAACTAAAAATAAATGTATTGATTAAGGTATCGCAAGCAAAACTGCCGAGGTTTGCTGGTATACAATAAAAATTTCTTTATCTTTACGATCATTAAGAAGCTAAAGAAAGAAAGTAGAGCCGAATTTTTTAGCATCAATACAAAAGTCAACATACATATGTTGTCTATAAACTTCTGTATAGTTCCCAAAATTTTATAAATTACGCAAAAGGCATTGTATATAATTGTTATCTGTTAAAACAAGCTTAACAACTCAGCAAACTTATCGAAAGAAATACTCCTGTTTATAGGTAATGGTTAAAAGTAAAAGATGCAATAACAAAATTAACAAACAGAGGCCAACGCGCTCAGAAAGCGCTGGTAAGTCAGTAAAGTATTTCACAGTTGAATATCCAGCCTAGTATGAAGAACAGGTATTGGATTTTTGGCAAGTGTCAATAATTGAACGTAACAAAAAAACAAAGAAATCTTACTATTTTTATATCTCTTCAGTGGTACTATGTTGTCTGTCCCAGGCAATGATCATAGCCGGCTTCTGTACGGAGGAGTGCGAAGCACCAGGTATTGGTGTTACTGACAGTATGGTTCAGAAATTGGTCGAGGCCGTTAAAGCGGGAGGGTGCAGTTTATATGATCCAAAGCTGTGGCCGGAGGATTATGGTGAGCAGGTACTGCGTGATGGTGGCGTGAAGGAGTTGTTTGATTTTGTGATCGTGGGTGCGGGTTCAGCAGGCTCAGTTGTCGCTAGTCGCCTGAGTGAGGATTCGAGTATGAAAGTTCTTGTGCTGGAGGTTGGTGGAGATCCACCCAAGTAGTCAGAGGTGAGTAGAAAAAGATTTAAAGCGGTTGCAAATTCTCATTCATCTCAATTTTTTTTCAGATGTCGCTAATGAGTTCATTGGTAAGAACAGAGTACATGTGGAACGATTTCTCGACACCCAACCCAAACTGTTGTCAGGCCATGATTGACGAAATCTGTTATTGGGGACAAGGAAAAATGATTGGTGGTAGTGGAGGTGCTAATGGCAATATTTTTTTACCTGGTACTCGAGAGAACTATGATGGCTGGAAAAAGGCCGGAAATCCAGGCTGGTCATGGGAAGATGTCAATAAATATTTTTCTAAGGCTAAAAAACACAAACGAAATGCAAGCTTTCCCATGGGCGGACTTACACTGAACTACATTAAACATCTCCCTGAGCGCCAGCCTATGACAGACCTGATGTATCAAGCAGCTCAGGAAATAGGCTTGCCAATCGTTGAAAACTTTGAAGAAGGACGTGATATTGGCATAACAACTAATGTATTGAAAACCACAGAGCAGGGTAGACGCATGAGTACTGCCAAAACTTATCTAGCTAAAGTGGCACACAAACGACCAAACCTGAGGGTTATCAAGAATGCTTATGCCACAAAAATCCAATTTAATCGATTCAATCGTGCCGTCGGTATGGACTTTATGCTTCAGGGCAAGTTCAATTTGAACGTTAATGTAAGCAAAGAGGTGTGTAGTGGCACAGCACAACAAGCTTACGGTATAATTGAAATTCGGCACAATTTAAAGAATTGCAATTGATAAACTAATTTTCGTTTTTGTTTATTTTCTTTCATTCATAACGGCACTGGGTCAAACGATTTGTATTACATAGCGACTGACGCAAACAATGTTGCTGCATTGACTTTGCAAGCTCAGCATAATTATTATTAGAACTAGTGTGAATGAAAGAAATGAAAAGAACTCTTTAACAAAAAGATGTTGCACAATAGATCATTCTATTGATTAACTAAAGTTTTATTACTTACATTGGAAAACATGGGAGGAGTTTTGGAAGCAGCAGCAAAATAAAATACTGGTATTTTTGATTTATATAGCAGAGAATAATTTAAATAAAGTTAGTTAATTTTTGGTTAAACAAAAAGAAACTCCTTTCTTTTATTTTCAAAGTACGGCGTAAAGCCATTTTTAGATTTAGCCATATAGATCGGCACCTTAGGGTATAAATATTGATCCTGTTTTTATCCATTCTAAACACCTCTTCATGGCGATCCTGCGACCTGCGATCCTGTGACCTGCGATCCTGCGACAACTTTCCGCTGTTGAAGTTAAGCGCGTGGCATCGTCGTGTCGGTCCTACCTGTGACGTTTTTGGTGTGAATAAGATTTTCAAATAAATTTTCTTACAATAAATAGTCTGTTTATAAACGCAACAAAATGAAAATCTACAAGGACACCATTACTGGCGATGAAATGTTTGCCGATACCTACAAAATGAAATTGATCGATGATGCAATTTATGAGGTTTACGGCAGACTCGTATCTCGCAGCTTAGGTGACATCAAGATTGACGGCTTCAATCCATCGGCTGAAGAAGCTGATGAAGGCACCGAAACTAACGTCGAGTGTGGCGTCGATGTAGTGCTCAACCACCGTCTGCAAGAATGTTTCGCTTTCGGCGACAAGAAATCATTCACACTTTACCTAAAGGACTACATGAAGAAAGTACTCGCCAAATTGGAAGAGAAAGCACCCGACCAGATTGATATTTTCAAGAACAACATGAACAAACAGATGAAGGAAATCTTGGGCCGCTTCAAGGATTTGCAATTCTTCACAGGTGAATCAATGGACTGCGACGGTATGGTAGCCATGTGCGAATACCGTGATATCGACGGCGTCAGTACGCCCGTACTTATGTTCTTCGAACATGGACTTGATGAAGAGAAATGCTAAAATTGGGAAGACGCAGACGATACAGCCAACGTCTTCCACGCAGATAGTTGCTTAATTCTTATTTTTTTTAGTTAGAATTTTTTATTTTCACCAACATATTTTATACTCAGCTACAACAAAAACATTAAATTGAAAGAAGAAAACAACACTGACGACAATTGACTAGATACATCTTATATATATTGTGCTTATTCGACGGCTAACACATTGTAAAACTTTCAGAGAGAAAAAGGATATATATTGTAACTAATAATATTTATTATGTATTAAAATTCTTTTTATACGAACTCGATAAAAATAGGAACTTTAAAATAATTGTAAAGCATCGCCTCTAGATTCGAGTAGAATAAAATGTAATACTTGGTTTTTCGTTAATTTTGTCATAAGTTAAAATATTGTAAAAGAAGATCAAACAAAAAATCGAACATTCAAAAGAATATTAAAAGAATAAAAAATGTTTCCGACAATTTAACGCAAACCATATACAGAAAGTTTATAGTGGTCACTGACCATAGACCTTTGGTATCGTTATTTTCTCACAGAAACCCATCGTCAAAAATGACAAGAATTCGAGTAGACCTGTCAGATTATGATTTCGAAATTGTGTACAAACAAGGTAAAATAAACACAAACGCTGATGCATTGTCTAGAATAAAATATGATAGAAAATTTGATTCCTACAAGTAGAGAGAAAGAGATTTTAGCAATAACAAGGAGCAAGGCGAAACAGAAAATAAATAATAATGCGAGTGATGTAAGAAAAAACGATAATGCGAGTATAATGAAGAATATGGGTACCCACCAAGAGCGCATTGAAGGCAATGACTTATCTCATAAGGGGACTGATCACCTCCACATTTGGGAATGTACATCTTTCAATGACGTTAGGTATTTAAAGACATTGAAATTTATATTGAAAAAGAATTGTAAACTCGCCATAAAATTGAAGAAAGATATTGTGCACATAACATGTAGTGATGACCCTTCGCGCCTAGGTACGATGTTGGAGAAACTACATTGTTATTTAAATAAATCACAGATAAAGGAAATAGCCCTTTGTGATCAAGATTATATATTTAAGAATATTTATATGAATGCATTCAAGAAAGAATATAATGAATTAACAATTAATAAATCCTCGCCAATTAAGATAATAATACACAGAGCTCCACGAAATATAGATAGTACTCTTCAACAATACAAATTGATAGATGAATATCATAATACTCGAACAGGCGGACATTTAGGAATCAGGAAAACTATTTTGAAATTAAAACAACGCTACATATGGAAGAACATGAGAAAAATGGTGAAAGAATATATAAATAACTGCGAAAAGTGTCACAGAAATAAAATACATAGACATATCAAAGAGAGTTTAACAATAACGAATACACCAACAACAAGTTTCGAAACTGTATCTATAGACACAGTAGGTCCATTAAAAATGTCGAATGGAAATCGATATATTTTAACTATCCAATGCGAACTTACCAAATTCACCATTGCACATCCTATCGCAACAAAAGAAGCCAAGACAATTGCAACCACGCTTGTTGAACAGTTCATACTTAAATACGGATGTTTTAAGACCCTTAAATCTGATTGCGGTACAAATTTTAAAAATGAATTGATGGCAAACATATGTAAATTGCTAGACACGCGACAAATTTTTTCGACTCCATACCACCATCAGACCATTGGAGCTCTAGAAAGAAATCATAGGGTTCTGAACGAATATTTATTATCTTTTGCAGATGACCTAGAATGGGATAAATGGGTCCCTTATTACACATTTGCGTATAATACTACTCCTCACGTAGATACATCATATTCACCGTATGAACTAATATTTGGTAAACTACCATCACTTCCAAGTGATATTACAAATGAACATGACAAAATTTATAATTTAGAAGATTACACTAATGAATTAAAACTTAGGTTAAAAACATCTATCAATAGGGCTAGAGATATGATTAAAACAGTTAAACATAAAAGAAAAATAGAGTATGACAGAAATAAGAATGAAGCAACATTAGAAATAGGTGATTTAGTTTTCGTAGGTTTAGAAAATAAAAGGAAATTACAGAGTCCCTATCACGGACCATATAAGATAATTGATAGATTAGGTGTAAATTCACTAGTAGATATAAATGGTAAACATAAATTATTGCACAACAATATTTTAAAGAAATACATAAATAGCACTTTATAAATTACAATAAATCTAATGTTCACTAGTAGAAATTAACAGCATATATAAATTGTTGCAAGACAATACGCCCCTACATACATGGTGTTTATCAGTGATCTGCAACGGGTAGCTTTTTTGTGACTCAAAGTATATCCGAAAAAAATAAGTACAAAAACCTACTCAACCCATATCGCACGCAACCCGACTCATACTCACTTATACGAAGCTGAAATGCGGCGGCTCAAATGAATATGAGTATCCTAAATTACGAGTCGGATCGGGTAAAGTTCGGGTTTTTCGGTTCATTAATACTTATGGTTGTTGTCGTCTTGTTGATACTTATTCTACTTACCCAAACACTCGGGTTCGACGCAAATACTCAAATCACTCGGGTCATTCTGCCACTGATATAAAGCAGAGCGCAGTAGAGCGTAGCAGTGAGAATGAATGAGTTTTTTTGTATTTGCTTTGTGCTTCTTTTTCCTGAGCACTTAGTTAGAAACAGAAAAACACGTGTTCGTCTTGTGTTGTTTTTTCTTTTTGTTTATGCAATGCTATGTGTTGTTTTTTGTTTGTATCTAACGAAACCATTAACAACGAAACACTAACACTAACAACGAAATAAAATATCAACAACAAATTTGCAGCATAAAACTCAAACAAAATATGCGAGCGTTAGCTTTTACTTATTGTCGCTTAGAGACGTTGGCAGAGAAAAAGCAGTACTCAGAGTACACTCAAAATATACCCGAAAATACTCGGATATAGCGCCTTTTCAAGACTCTAACTCGACGCACTCATTAAAAACGAGTCTGAGTGCTTCGGGTCACGCCGCGCTCGGGTATAAGCAGAGACTATATATTCTATAGACTTTGCATCAGAAACACTCGAGCAATTCCACTCAGAGATTCGGATGTCAAGATGGGCACGGCGAAAAAACGGTGGCCAGGCGAACTAAAGCGCATGGCGTCGATAAAGTTATATTGCTAGGGTTTGTTTATAGACTCTAGAACTACAAAACTTTATCAACAAAATTGTCGTAAAGCCATGTCTATATTTGTATTCATAGGAATTCTATGCCGACGGACGGCTTGTTTGTTTACATTTTTTTTGCATGCTTTTTGTTGTTGCTCTTCTTTCTTTGTTTTTCTGCAGGTTTTTGTTTCGCTAGGATTTTTAGCTTAATATTTGGCGATCGTCAGAAATTTTATATTTTTGCGATTTTGTATATCTCGATGAAGCTATAGGAAAATCGCTGTAACTTTTTTAATTCAGTTTGAATTGAAATGCACCCAAGGATAAAATTGTAGATAATTTTACCACCTTTAAAATGACATCAAAAATAATTTTTTTGCTAAATTTATTAATTTTTTATTAATTAATTTATTTTTTTTAACTTATCTTAACTTAATATATCTATATATCTAAATCAACCCTTTCTGAACCAATATAATAAATATAATTTATTTCATAATATATTGGCCTTGTTGCCACGCAGGACAATCGCCAGCTAGAACAACTACATTGTATTGTTGCTGCTGTAATTGCCTTGTTTCCACTAAAATATGCAATAAAAATACTAAAATAAATTAAATATTTAAATAAAATAAATAAATTATATATATGTCGGATCCATCGTATAGTTTGCAGCGATCCGCCGGTGGCTACACTTGTTCACTTTTAATGTTAACCGTTTGATCACTAGAATTATAATATATTTTTTCAAACTACATTTTCCCTTTTTATAACATACTTTTTCGAATCATTCTTTTCGTAGCTTTCTATATTTTCATTGATTACTGATCAAGTGTTTTTCTTAACAAGTGTACCACCTTTGTTTCGCTCAAGTATTATTACTTGACATATCTATACCAACTCCGACATATACATATATATATACTTATTCGTTATTGTGAATAAACTATAAATTCACAATTATAGTTTATTTACACTATAACGAACAAGAAAAAAATATGTTTAAATTATAGCCTTAAGATCCATTAAGTTTTTATAAATTTTAAGACTGAATTTTCTATAAAATATTTTGTAATGAAAAAAAAAATCAAAACGGATCTTTTTTAAGGTATTTCAAATAAAAAAATTACTTGTAAAATAAATTTAAGTGTGGAAACAATAAAAGATAGCAAAATAGAACAAAATTACAATATATGAAATCGAAAGCAGAGTGTATTTTTATTATTGTTTTATAAATAAACTAAAAGCTAATTTATAAAACAAACAACATTAAAAATAAGTTTTAAATAAAACACAATTACGAAAAATTTGTTAAACACAAATATATAACACAAATAATAAATTAAAAAATATCATTTTGTAAAGACTAAAAGAAAATTTAATAAAATTGAAGTGTTCAAATAAAGCAAGAAAATTAAATTTAAAGATTAAAGAGTGCGAAAAGTCAAAATAAAAAAATATAAATGATATATAAGATAAATATGCACAAATCAATATAAGTAAAAATTAAATATAAAACTGGAAATTAAAAAATGCATGAACATTGATGCTTTATATTCTGCAAAAGCTGTACTTTTCATTTTATTTTTACACTATCTTATTTCTTGCTAAATATACAATGTTTTTTTTTAATTTTTATAAAAACATTAATTTTCAAATTGAAATTTTCTATTAATTAATTTTACGATTTTTGTTAAATTGTAGTTATTATTTTTGGTTTTTTTTAAAATTTTGTTTCATATTTTTAAGATTTTTAAACTTGAAAGTATGAAAACAGAATTAAATAAATATAAAAATAATAAAACAAGAAATTGTTAAAGTAAGTAATAAAATATATACTGGCGATTGTTCCGCGTGGCAACTAGACCAATATGAATAATGTTTGCAATTTAGGTAGCTGCCGGGTGGATATAAATACATAGGTAGATAGATACAATATAATAAAAATAATTGAAATATTGAAATAAAAATAGTTAATTTAGTAAAAAAATAATTTTAGATGCCTTGGGTAGTAACTCAATTAGAATTAAAAAAGTTACAGCGTTTTTTCTTTAGCTTCATAATTTGAGATATAAGTACAAAATCGAGTAAGTATAACTTTTCTGACGCTCAATGAATAGTAAAAAAATAATTTATGTCATTTTATAGGTGATGAAATAATCTATAATTTTGTCCTTGGGTGCATTTCAATCCAAGCAGTATTAAAAAAGTTACAGCGATTTTTCCATAGCTTATTCATTTCAGATAAGTAGACAAAATCGCATAAATATAACTTTTCTAACGATCAATGAAATGCATCCAAAGCAGCCAAGAAAATTCTGTACAACTGAAAAACCATGCAAAAAAAGTTTTTTTAAAAAACATGAATAAATATAGTTAGAAAATAATTTTTGATGCCGTTTTAAAGGTAATAAAATTATCTACAGTTTTGTCCTTGGATTCATTTCAATCCAATTAGAATTTAAAAAGTTACAGAATTACGATTTTCTATAGCTCCATTGAGTTAGGCTGCGAACATAGTAGACGCGAGTTGCTGATCCGAGCCGATTGAAACTCAAAAACGCATTCGGGTAAAAGAGATGCATGACTTGCGTACTGTATTGCTCTAATATGTTTTTCGGCTCGGCTCAGCAACTCGCGTTCACTATGTTCGCAGCCTTAGACAAAATCGCAAAAATATAACTTTTCTGGCGGTCAATGAAATGCAGGCAAAACAGTAAATAAAATCCTGCAAAACTAAAAACGTTGAGCAAGAACAAAACCATGAAAAAATTTTTAGCAAAAAACATGAATGAATATAGTTAGAAAATAATTTTTGATGCCGTTTTAAAGGTAATAAAATTATCTACAGTTTTGTCTTTGGGTGCATTTCAATCCAATCAGTATTTAAAAAGTTACAAAATTACGATTTTTCTATAGCTCCATTGAAATAGAAATATTGCAAAAATATAACTTTTCTGGCGATCAATCAATGAATGAAATGCAGCCAAAGCAGTAAAGAAAATTCTGCAAAAGTGAGACAGTTGAACAACAACAAAAAGCATGCAAAAAAATGTAAACAAACAAGCGTAGTATTTCGACGAAAAAAATAAAATAAACATGGCTTCTCGATAAAGTTTTGTAGTTCTAGAGTCTATAAACAAACCCTAGCAACATAACTTTATCGACGCCATGCGCTTTAGTTCGCCTGGCCACCGTTTTTTCGCCGTGACCATCTTGACATCCGAATCTCTGAGTGGAATTGCTCGAGTGTTTCTGATGCAAAGTCTATAGAATATATAGTCTCTGCTTATACCCGAAAATATGCTAATGAGTGGAATGTGTATAAGTATTGTACATATTTTATTGAGTACGGATAGGGTAGAGAGCAACAAGTAACTCGAGTATGATTCGAGTATCCGATTTCTATCGGATACTCATTGCAGTTCTCTGGTGTATATATCAAAAACGGGCACAAAAAAAAAAAATAAAAAAGTAAAAATACTTTTGTAAGACAAACAAAAAAAAAAAAAAAAAAAAAAAAAAAAAAATTTAAAACAAAAAAAAAAATATTTTAACTATGGTATATTATATTATATAAGTAAATAACTCTTATATACATATTGCTAAATTAAACAAGTAACAAAAAAAAAATTTGTTTATGAAAACTCTAATATGTAAGCTGCTCCTAAACTTCTCCAATCTTTAAAAATTATTTCAAGTAATAATTTTTCGCTTAAGGGTAAGGGTGTAGTGGCACAGCACAACAAGCTTACGGTATAATTGAAATTCGGCACAATTTAAAGAATTGCAATTGATAAACTAATTTTCGTTTTTGTTTATTTTCTTTCATTCATAACGGCACTGGGTCAAACGATTTGTATTACATAGCGACTGACGCAAACAATGTTGCTGCATTGACTTTGCAAGCTCAGCATAATTATTATTAGAACTAGTGTGAATGAAAGAAATGAAAAGAACTCTTTAACAAAAAGATGTTGCACAATAGATCATTCTATTGATTAACTAAAGTTTTATTACTTACATTGGAAAACATGGGAGGAGTTTTGGAAGCAGCAGCAAAATAAAATACTGGTATTTTTGATTTATATAGCAGAGAATAATTTAAATAAAGTTAGTTAATTTTTGGTTAAACAAAAAGAAACTCCTTTCTTTTATTTTCAAAGTACGGCGTAAAGCCATTTTTAGATTTAGCCATATAGATCGGCACCTTAGGGTATAAATATTGATCCTGTTTTTATCCATTCTAAACACCTCTTCATGGCGATCCTGCGACCTGCGATCCTGTGACCTGCGATCCTGCGACAACTTTCCGCTGTTGAAGTTAAGCGCGTGGCATCGTCGTGTCGGTCCTACCTGTGACGTTTTTGGTGTGAATAAGATTTTCAAATAAATTTTCTTACAATAAATAGTCTGTTTATAAACGCAACAAAATGAAAATCTACAAGGACACCATTACTGGCGATGAAATGTTTGCCGATACCTACAAAATGAAATTGATCGATGATGCAATTTATGAGGTTTACGGCAGACTCGTATCTCGCAGCTTAGGTGACATCAAGATTGACGGCTTCAATCCATCGGCTGAAGAAGCTGATGAAGGCACCGAAACTAACGTCGAGTGTGGCGTCGATGTAGTGCTCAACCACCGTCTGCAAGAATGTTTCGCTTTCGGCGACAAGAAATCATTCACACTTTACCTAAAGGACTACATGAAGAAAGTACTCGCCAAATTGGAAGAGAAAGCACCCGACCAGATTGATATTTTCAAGAACAACATGAACAAACAGATGAAGGAAATCTTGGGCCGCTTCAAGGATTTGCAATTCTTCACAGGTGAATCAATGGACTGCGACGGTATGGTAGCCATGTGCGAATACCGTGATATCGACGGCGTCAGTACGCCCGTACTTATGTTCTTCGAACATGGACTTGATGAAGAGAAATGCTAAAATTGGGAAGACGCAGACGATACAGCCAACGTCTTCCACGCAGATAGTTGCTTAATTCTTATTTTTTTTAGTTAGAATTTTTTATTTTCACCAACATATTTTATACTCAGCTACAACAAAAACATTAAATTGAAAGAAGAAAACAACACTGACGACAATTGACTAGATACATCTTATATATATTGTGCTTATTCGACGGCTAACACATTGTAAAACTTTCAGAGAGAAAAAGGATATATATTGTAACTAATAATATTTATTATGTATTAAAATTCTTTTTATACGAACTCGATAAAAATAGGAACTTTAAAATAATTGTAAAGCATCGCCTCTAGATTCGAGTAGAATAAAATGTAATACTTGGTTTTTCGTTAATTTTGTCATAAGTTAAAATATTGTAAAAGAAGATCAAACAAAAAATCGAACATTCAAAAGAATATTAAAAGAATAAAAAATGTTTCCGACAATTTAACGCAAACCATATACAGAAAGTTTATAGTGGTCACTGACCATAGACCTTTGGTATCGTTATTTTCTCACAGAAACCCATCGTCAAAAATGACAAGAATTCGAGTAGACCTGTCAGATTATGATTTCGAAATTGTGTACAAACAAGGTAAAATAAACACAAACGCTGATGCATTGTCTAGAATAAAATATGATAGAAAATTTGATTCCTACAAGTATAGAGAAAGAGATTTTAGCAATAACAAGGAGCAAGGCGAAACAGAAAATAAATAATAATGCGAGTGATGTAAGAAAAAACGATAATGCGAGTATAATGAAGAATATGGGTACCCACCAAGAGCGCATTGAAGGCAATGACTTATCTCATAAGGGGACTGATCACCTCCACATTTGGGAATGTACATCTTTCAATGACGTTAGGTATTTAAAGACATTGAAATTTATATTGAAAAAGAATTGTAAACTCGCCATAAAATTGAAGAAAGATATTGTGCACATAACATGTAGTGATGACCCTTCGCGCCTAGGTACGATGTTGGAGAAACTACATTGTTATTTAAATAAATCACAGATAAAGGAAATAGCCCTTTGTGATCAAGATTATATATTTAAGAATATTTATATGAATGCATTCAAGAAAGAATATAATGAATTAACAATTAATAAATCCTCGCCAATTAAGATAATAATACACAGAGCTCCACGAAATATAGATAGTACTCTTCAACAATACAAATTGATAGATGAATATCATAATACTCGAACAGGCGGACATTTAGGAATCAGGAAAACTATTTTGAAATTAAAACAACGCTACATATGGAAGAACATGAGAAAAATGGTGAAAGAATATATAAATAACTGCGAAAAGTGTCACAGAAATAAAATACATAGACATATCAAAGAGAGTTTAACAATAACGAATACACCAACAACAAGTTTCGAAACTGTATCTATAGACACAGTAGGTCCATTAAAAATGTCGAATGGAAATCGATATATTTTAACTATCCAATGCGAACTTACCAAATTCACCATAGCACATCCTATCGCAACAAAAGAAGCCAAGACAATTGCAACCACGCTTGTTGAACAGTTCATACTTAAATACGGATGTTTTAAGACCCTTAAATCTGATTGCGGTACAGAATTTAAAAATGAATTGATGGCAAACATATGTAAATTGCTAGACACGCGACAAATTTTTTCGACTCCATACCACCATCAGACTATTGGAGCTCTAGAAAGAAATCATAGGGTTCTGAACGAATATTTATTATCTTTTGCAGATGACCTAGAATGGGATAAATGGGTCCCTTATTACACATTTGCGTATAATACTACTCCTCACGTAGATACATCATATTCACCATTTGAACTAATATTTGGTAAACTACCATCACTTCCGAGTGATATTACAAATGAACATGACAAAATTTATAATTTAGAAGATTACACTAATGAATTAAAACTTAGGTTAAAAACATCTATCAATAGGGCTAGAGATATGATTAAACAGTTAAACATAAAAGAAAAATAGAGTATGACAGAAATAAGAATGAAGCAACATTAGAAATAGGTGATTTAGTTTTCGTAGGTTTAGAAAATAAAAGGAAATTACAGAGTCCCTATCACGGACCATATAAGATAATTGATAGATTAGGTGTAAATTCACTAGTAGATATAAATGGTAAACATAAATTATTGCACAACAATATTTTAAAGAAATACATAAATAGCACTTTATAAATTACAATAAATCTAATGTTCACTAGTAGAAATTAACAGCATATATAAATTGTTGCAAGACAATACGCCCCTACATACATGGTGTATATATCAAAAACGGGCACAAAAAAAAAAAAAAATATTTATATATTATTTATCATCTGAAAAACATAATTATAAGCAAAGACTATAATAGTTAAACATTAAGAATTTAAAAATACTTTTGTAAGACAAACAAAAAAAAAAAAAAAAAAAAAAAAAATTTAAAACAAAAAAAAAAATATTTTAACTATGGTATATTATATTATATAAGTAAATAACTCTTATATACATATTGCTAAATTAAACAAGTAACAAAAAAAAAAAATTTGTTTATGAAAACTCTAATATGTAAGCTGCTCCTAAACTTCTCCAATCTTTAAAAATTATTTCAAGTAATAATTTTTCGCTTAAGGGTAAGGGTGTAGTGGCACAGCACAACAAGCTTACGGTATAATTGAAATTCGGCACAATTTAAAGAATTGCAATTGATAAACTAATTTTCGTTTTTGTTTATTTTCTTTCATTCATAACGGCACTGGGTCAAACGATTTGTATTACATAGCGACTGACGCAAACAATGTTGCTGCATTGACTTTGCAAGCTCAGCATAATTATTATTAGAACTAGTGTGAATGAAAGAAATGAAAAGAACTCTTTAACAAAAAGATGTTGCACAATAGATCATTCTATTGATTAACTAAAGTTTTATTACTTACATTGGAAAACATGGGAGGAGTTTTGGAAGCAGCAGCAAAATAAAATACTGGTATTTTTGATTTATATAGCAGAGAATAATTTAAATAAAGTTTGTTAATTTTTGGTTAAACAAAAAGAAACTCCTTTCTTTTATTTTCAAAGTACGGCGTAAAGCCATTTTTAGATTTAGCCATATAGATCGGCACCTTAGGGCATAAATATTGATCCTGTTTTTATCCATTCAAAACACCTCTTCAGGTGATTCTGTCTGCAGGCGCTTTAAGTTCACCCAAAATATTAATGCATTCTGGCATTGGTCCACAAGACCATCTGCGTTCCTTAGGAATACCGTTGCGCAAGCACTTACAGGTTGGTGAAAATCTACAGGAACATGGTGTACTGACGTTATTTTTCAAAATTAACCATGGCAACTTAATGCCTTTCGATGAACGCACAGAGTTTCAGAATATTTTGAATTATTTTCTCTACTTTGAGGGACCACTGGCCAATGTGAACACTCTATATAGCTACATTAACTCTGATCAAAATAGTTCGAGTCCTTATCCAGATATGCAGATATGGACGCCTTACACTAAATATTACAATTGGTAACCAGAGTGCAGCAACATTTTTTCCCAGTCTTAAGGCAGAAGTAGCCCAAATCATACACTCGGAGGTTGGGCAAAGTGAAATGCTCATTGTATCTACCTCGCTTATGAAGCCACAGACACGTGGTCGCATGAGATTGCGTTCAAATAAAGTATTTGATGCTTCACAGATCGAATTTGAATATGGCAAAGAAGCTGCGGATAAGGCCACTATTGTGCGTATGGTGCGCTACATGCAGCGTATGCAGAAGACCAAAGCCTTCGAAGCATATGAACTGGAGATGATTCATTTGCCTCTGCCAGAATGTGCTGGTTTGGCTTATAACTCAGACGCATATTGGCTCTGCTATGCCAAGTATTTCCTTTTAAACTCCTATCATCCAGTGGGAACTTGCAAAATGGGCCCAACAAGTGATGCCGATGCAGTTGTGGATGCACGCTTACGAGTGCATGGTGTGGACGGTGTACGTGTCATTGATGCTAGTATTATGCCCAACATAACCAGTGGTAATACGAATGCACCCACTATTATGATTGGCGAAAAGGGTGCGGCTATGGTGTTGGATGACTGGAAGAAGTAGGCAGTTACTAATAGTTGTCTTCAGATAAAAGAATGCTAAAATTTGTACCAGAATTAAGCGTTAATTTCAACCCTGTTATGACTAATAACAGTTTTCAATGCAGTTTTTAATATAAATCCCCACTTTTTTTTCTTCAAATGTAATTTATTGGGAACTAAAATTTAAACATTTCATGTTATGTGAAAAGATACAGAAGCTTTCTTCTTCATGACAAACTATTTATGTTAAATAACTGTTGACCAAATTCAAGCAAATTTAAGGAGTTAAAATAGAGACAATAATATTCATAGGGCGTATCATCAAAACTAACTTATATTTGGCACCGCCTCAAGCGATAGAAATTTAAAAGACATTTTCACAATTTTTGTAACATATTATTCTTGTCCCTCGCAAAATACGGATCGTTATGTTCAGATGGTCACAAATCGGCCACAGCAGTCATTGACGAAAATCGTTTGGGACATATTTTCGCGAAACTTGACACTTGCGATCGCTACAGTCAGCTTGAATTCCGAAAAGATTTAGAAAATTAATAAAAAGTCGAGTATAAGCGACAAATGATTCATTCGAAAGTGCTCTTTTTGGAGTAAAATTTAGTGTACATCATTTGAAAGCTAAGAAAAAGGCGCATATTTCTTGTTTAGGACAAAGTTGTGTATTTTCGTTAGTTATTTTAGTACAAGGTGGGGCAAAAGTTTGCTTTTGCTGTAATTTTTTTTTAATGGTAAACTTTGGTTTGGCTTGTGAATTTGTTTATTTTATCCATGAGAATTTATTGCATCAAGTTGAGAAAATGATATCAGCCAAATGGCCTCCGCGAGAGTTGACAATACCGACACGTTTTATGGCATTTTTCATCACTCTTGCCAGAACTTCCGGCGACTGGTTCTCCCATTCTTGACGAATATTCTCCTTAAGAGCTTGAAGAGCCTGAGGCTTATTGACGTACATCCGCGACTTAAAAAAACTCCATAAAAAGAAGTCTGGAGCGATTAAATCGGGTGATCTGGTGGGCCAGTGCAAGTCACAGAACATCGGTTGTGGCTCGAGCAGTGTGCACCGTTGCACCATCCTGTTGGAACAACATGTTCTCCAGTCCCAATTCATCCAATTGAGGAAGAAAAAATTCGGTAATCATAGCTCTGTAGCGAGCGCCGTCCATAGTCGTCGTTTGGCCCGCGCCGTTCTCAAAAAAGATGTGTAATGTTTCTTCGTGGGTAAAAAAGGATTTTCAGTGCCCCAGAAACGATTATTTTGTTCATTCATGTAACCGCAAAGATGGAAATGAGCCTCATGAGCCTCGATGAAAAATCGTCCACCTCTTCGTTGAGATTCTGTATGGCTTAAGCGTAGGTTACACGCGGTTGGCTATCAATAGTTAAGAACTGATGCACTGTCTGCACTTTGTAAGGGAATATTTTCAAATCTTTCACCAAAATTCTGCGTAAGGACCGCCGGCTAATGCCCAATTGCGTGGCACGTCGTCTGGTCGATGGTACTGGCTCTTCTTTGACATCTTGGGTAACAGCAGCGATATTCTCAACAGAACGGGTGCTCTGGGGCTGGACAGCCTTGGGAAGATCTCGTGTTGTTCCAGTCTCTTCAAGGTGAGTGGCGAAACGCCATAGTGTTTGTGCAGTTGGTGTCGGACGGCCAAAAAATCTGCGACGAAATTTAAGCTTCGCCAACGCTGCGGAAACAATTATTCCGCGTTCTTGCGGAGAAAACCGATTCATGGCTTGTCGATTTGTATTCTACGTTTGTTTACTTTACAAATATCAAAGTTGACGCCATTGACGCCATTTGTAAAAGTTATAGGGTGTTCCAATAGTGTGATTACTTTTTCCCCACCTTGTAGAAGTTTTGACGTAGAATACGTCATTCTCGGAGGTAAGTAGCGTGGTTGATAGTGATCAGGTGTCGGTATTTATATCACTTTTTGAGCCTTTGGTGGGCCTAAAGTACTGATCGTACAATGTTGATGTTAGCACTTGTTGGTCTGCTTGATACTCAATGCGACAAAAATTCATGTTAGAACTCTCTAACTTATATAAATTTTACACAATTACATGAAATATAAAGCCAACATTTGATGTTTTTTTTGCTTAAACTTGCTACCTATTCATCGACAGTTTCCGGTTTTATCGACAAAACCATAAAATTTGTATGGGAGCCCCCCTAAGGAGTGGTCGGAGGGAATAGGTGTCAAAGGAAAAAATGTTCCTTTTTCTAAAATAATGGGGGTCAGTCATACATATTAACCCTCTCCGGCACTCTCTTAAAGGTCATATGCTCAGGTGTATGGAATAAATAAACAAAAACCATAAAATTTGTATAAGAGCCCCCCTAAGGAGTGGTCGGAAGAAATAGGTGTCGATGGCAAAAATGTTCCATTTGCAAAAATAATTGGGGTCAGTAATACATATTAACCCTCTCCGGCACTCTCTTAAAGGTCATATGCTCAGGTGTATGGAATAAATATACAAAAACCATAAAATTTGTATGGGAGCCCCCCTAAGCAGTGGTCGGAGAGAATAGGTGTCAAAAGTAAAAATGTTCCTTTTGAAAAAATAATGGGGGTCAGTCATACATATTAACCCTCTCCGGCACAAACACAATAAAATTTGTATGGGAGCCCCCCTAAGGAGTGGTCGGAGGGAATATATGTCAAAGACAAAAATGTTCCTTTTGCAAAAGTAATGGGATCGGTCATACATATTAACCCTCTCCGGCACTCTCTTAAAGGTCATATGCTCAGGTGTATGGAATAAATAAACAAAACCAATAAAATTTGTATGAGAGCCCCCCTAAGGAGTGGTCGGAGGAAATCGGTGTTAAACGCAAAAATGTTCCTTTTGCAAAAGTAATGGGGGTCGGTCATACACATTATCCCTTTCCGGCACAAACACAATAAAATTTGTATGGGAGCCCCCCTAAGGAGTGGTCGGAGGGAATAGGTGTCAAAGCTAAAAATGTTCCCTTTGCAAAAATAAGTGGGGTCAGTAATACATATTAACCCTCTCCGGCACTCTCTTAAAGGTCATATGCTCAGGTGTATGGAATAAATATACAAAAACCATAAAATTTGTATGGGAGCCCCCCTAAGCAGTGGTCGGAGAGAATAGGTGTCAAAGGTAAAAATGTTCCTTTTGTAAAAATAATGGGGGTCGGTAATACATATTAACCCTTTCCAGCACAAACACAATAAAATTTGTATGGGAGCCCCCCTAAGGAGTGGTCGGAGGGAATATATGTCAAAGACAAAAATGTTCCTTTTGCAAAAGTAATGGGATCGGTCATACATGTTAACCCTCTCCGGCACTCTCTTAAAGGTCATATGCTCAGGTGTATGGAATAAATAAACAAAACCAATAAAATTTGTATGGGAGCTCCCCTAAGGAGTGGTCGGAGGAAATCGGTGTTAAACGCAAAAATGTTCCTTTTGCAAAAGTAATGGGGGTCGGTCATACATATTATCCCTTTCCGGCACAAACACAATAAAATTTGTATGGGAGCCCCCCTAAGGAGTGGTCGGAGGGAATAGGTGTCAAAGCTAAAAATGTTCCCTTTGCAAAAATAAGTGGGGTCAGTAATACATATTAACCCTCTCCGGCACTCTCTTAAAGGTCATATGCTCAGGTGTATGGAATAAATATACAAAAACCATAAAATTTGTATGGGAGCCCCCCTAAGCAGTGGTCGGAGAGAATAGGTGTCAAAAGTAAAAATGTTCCTTTTGCAAAAATAATGGGGGTCGATAATACATATTAACCCTCTCCGGCACTCTCTTAAAGGTCATATGCTCAGGTGTATGGAATAAATAAACAAAAACCATAATATTTTTATGGGAGCCCCCCTAAGGAGTGGTCGGAGGAAATAGGTGTTAAACGCAAAAATGTTCCTTTTACAAAAGTAATGGGGGTCAGTCATACAAATTAACCCTCTCCGGCACTCTTTTAAGGGTCATATGCTCAGGTGTATGGAATAAATATTTTGCTAAATAAGTATTTTTTAAAAATGATGTCATCAAAATCGAATTGAATAATTCTACGTCTTGTGTTACGACATAGTCGAAACTACTGTATCTTTTTTTTTTTGTTTTTGACAGATTGCGCGTGACTGGTGTCATGCATGCTGTCATCTTATTTTTATTCAGTTTTTTTTTTTGGCAAGTCATCATGGAAAGATTCGCACCGCAACAGAGTCACTAAATTATTCAGCTGTACATATTATGAAAATCAGCGTTCTGTGAGAAATGTTTTCGTGCACTTCGAGCAACATATAGTGTGCATCATCGACCTGCCGAGCCCACTATTGCCAATATAAATAAATATAAATAAAATAAACTGGTCATTTCAGCCCTTGACAGGACTTTGACCGAACTCTTATGATCTTCTTATGAAAACTTTCTGTGTCAGATGGAATTGAAGAACAAGGGTTCTCTGGCGTATTGGTCGCGCACTCTACTCACAGCGTCACGGCCGCCACGTCGATAAGCAAGCAACGAGTCAAGACTTTGAATCCAAGATTACTCGAGTAATTCATAATTCACGATTTTTTAAAGCGAGAAAAAGTGACTTAATTTTTTTTCGGAGATAACGCTATTAGAGCAGCTAAACTAAAAAAACCTTTTTGCTTCTCTTATAGAGGGGTTCTGAGGGACAGACTATACTGTAACGAAAATTTGGTACTATAATTATATAAAAACTATACGTTCACACATCCGGGCAAGGGCGTGAAGAGGTTAAAGAGTAAATGTCAGAGAGGGCATTAAAGAAATTAAAGTCAGAGAGGAATAAAAGTGTTTTTGTCAAAAACAGTTTCTGTTCACACATTTGAAAATCCTCAAAGATACTCCGCGGTCAATGGCGGCAGCGGGTATATCAGCATTAAATAAAGAGTAGAAGCTACTATAAAACTTTCTTTATCTTTATTAACAAATTAACAATAGAAAGTGGGGTCTCATCATTTCAACAGCTCAACAATAGTTTATAAATTTACTTGAAACTTTTATGAATTACGCACGGGGCATTGTATATTATTTTTATCTGTAAAAACAAACAAATTAAGAGATATCAACTTAGTTAAATAAAAACACTGCGGATCGTAAGCTTAAACGATTAAACGAAAAGATGCTACTGACAGTCAAGCGTAGGCCAACTCAAAAGTATCCGTGAAGATATTTCACACTTGAATATTCAACGCAGTATGAAGAACACCAGCTTATTTTTTGGCAAGTGTCAATAAATGACCGTAACGATCCAACAAAGGAATCTAATTATTTATCTCTTTAGCGGCACTATGTTGTCTGTTCCAGGCAATGGTCGTAACCAGCTTCTGTACGGAAGAGTGCAAATCACCAGGCGTTGGTATTACTGACAGTATGGTGCAGAAATTGGCCGAGTCAGTTAAAGCGGGAGAGTGCAGTTTATATGATCCACAGCTGTGGCCTGCGGATTATGGAGAGCAGGTACTGCATGATGATCGTGTCAATGAGATCTTTGATTTTGTGGTTGTAGGTGCGGGCTCTGCCGGCTCAGTTGTTGCAAGTCGCCTGAGTGAGAATTCTAGTATTAAAGTTCTTGTACTGGAGGTTGGTGGCGATCCACCCAAGGAGTCAGAGGTAAGTACCAAAAATTTTAAGCGGTTACAAATTTTTTTACCATTCATGCCTTTCAGATGTCGCTAATGTACTCACTGCTTAGAACGGAATATATGTGGAACGATTATTCGATACCGAACGCAAACTGTTGTCAGGCCATGATTGGCGAGAGCTGTTATTGGGCGCATGGAAAAATGATTGGCGGTAGTGGAGGTGCCAATGGCAATATTTTTTTGCCAAGTACACGTGAAAACTATGATGGCTGGAAACAGGCCGGAAATCCAGGCTGGTCTTGGGAGGATGTTAATAAATATTTTTCAAAGGCCAAAGAACAGAAAGGTAATGCCAGCTATCCTATGGGTGGACTTACACTCAACTATATCAAACATTTCCCCGAGCATCAGCCGCTGAAAGACTTGATGTATCAAGCTGGTCAGGAAATGGGCTTACCAACCAGTGGTAATTTTGATCGTGGTCGGGATATAGGTATCACAACTAATATATGGACAACCACAGAAAAGGGCCGACGCATGAGTACTGGCAAAACGTATCTTGCCAAAGTGGCGCGCAAACGACGCAACCTGAAGGTGATCAAGAATGCTTACGTCACAAAAATTCGGTTTAATCGATTCAATCGTGCCATTGGTGTGGACTTTATGCTTAGGGGCAGGATAAATTTCAGTGTTAATGTAAGCAAAGAAGTTATTCTATCTGCAGGCGCATTAAGTTCACCCAAAATATTAATGTATTCAGGCATTGGTCCAGGACATCATCTACGGTCACTAAGAATACCAGTACGCAAGCACTTGCAGGTTGGTGAAAATCTACAGGATCATGGTTTGGTATTATTCTTTTTTAAAATCAACCGTGGAAATTTCCTAAATATTGATGAACGTGCGGAGTATCAGAATATTTTAAGCTATTTTCTGTATTCAGAGGGACCACTGGCCAATGTGAACACTCTTTTTGGCTACATTAACTCTGACTCAAATAGCACGAGTTCTTATCCAGATATGCAGATTCTTACGCCATACATGCTTCCAGCTGGTGACCGGACACCCGAAATAGTTTTCGGCCTTAAGCGTGAAATTTATCAAATTATACAGTCCGTCGTTGGGCAACGTGAAATGCTTGTCATTGCTACCTCGCTAATGAAGCCTCAGACAGTTGGCAGCATGAGATTGCGTTCAAATAATGTAGTTGATGCACCACTCATCGATTATGAGTATGGCGAGCATCCCGCGGATAAGGCCGTAATTCTGCGTATTGTGCGCTACATGCAGCGTATGCAGAACACTAAAGCCTTCAAAACAAACGACATACAGATGATCCATGTACCTCTCCCGAAATGTGCTGGCTTGGCTTATAACTCGGATTCATATTGGCTATGTTATGCCAAGTATTTCCTGCTAGGATCTTGGCATCCCGCGGGAACTTGCAAAATGGGTCCAAAAGAAGATCCCGATGCAGTTGTGGATGCACGCTTACGTGTGCGTGGTGTGGGAGGTGTACGTGTCATCGATGCTAGTATTATGCCCACCATAACCAGCGGTAATACGAATGCACCGACTATTATGATTGGCGAGAAGGGTGCGGCTATGGTATTGGATGATTGGAAGTAGTGAGGAGTGCCGGAAACTTATTCTTATATAAAGACATTATCAACTTTGCACCAGAATAAGTTTTGAGTTGGAATAAATAAAGTAAATAAAGATTTTGAATAAATTTTTAAGTGAAGTCTAAATTTTTTTAAATTAAATTTTTTGAAGGGAGACTTCCAATTTATAAAGGGTGAGTTTTTAGTCTTTTTGTTTTTGACAGTTCACGTGTAATTCGTGGCATGTGTCATAGTATATAGCCGAATTTAGTCCGAAGAACAGTTCAAGAGCTGCCATTGCACCCCGAAAAATGCATTGCTTGGTGCAGTTTATGAGCCGACGGAATCATTGGAACGTTCTTTTTCAGAGGTGATGATGGCCGCAACATTATGGTACCAAAATGGAAGAATTGGACTTTGTTGACATGTGGTTTCAACAGAATGGTGCCACATGCCACACTGCACGCGATACCATGAACCAATTGAGAGGCAAGTTTGGAGAGCAATTAATCTCTCGTTTTGGCGCAGTCCATTGGCCGCCAATATGGTGTGCCCCACTAGGCTACTTTTGTGGGGTTACCTCAAGTTTCTCGTCTTAAAGAGCAAGCCAGCCATGATTATTGCCTTGCAAGAAAATATTAAATGTGTTATTGGTGTGATACCGACCGAAATGTTGGAAAAAGTGTGCCAAAATTAGACTTTCAGAATGGACCACCTGAATCGTAGCCAGATTCAACATTTCCATGAAATAATCTTTAAAAAGTAAAAGTAACCGGTTGGCAATGCCCATATATTGACAGAGATTTTAGATAGGCCTCGTTTCATAACGATAATTGTGGATGGTATCACACTAGACGTCCATAATCTTTGAGATACGATTTAATCCATGTTGTAAATATGGATGAAAAACCACAGGCTTTAAGCTTAAGAAGGATGATATTGTGCGAAATTTTGTCAAACGCTTTACTCAAGTTGGTAGAAACAGCATCAACTTCATAACAGCTTTCCAACGAACATAAAGTGTTTAAAACAAATTCTGTGAGGTTAGTGGTAGTCGATTTACCCTTGAGGAAGCCATATTGACTAAGAGGAAAGATAGATTTGCAATGGAAGAAGATAATGTAGATAATACTTTCAAAAATTTTACATGACAATTTTGCAATATGTCTGTAATTAGAAAATTTCATTGCTAGGTCCTTATGCAAAGCAAAATTATGTACGAATTCTTCCATAACTTTGGAAAAACTGACTTAGAAATGGAAAGTTGAAAGAGAGCCAAGAGGGGATGAGCCAGCAAGTTCGCGGTTTTTTTTTCAAGACAATAGCAGGTAAGTCATCGAGAATAATCCAGGAGAATAATCATCTTTTAGATTATAATTTTATCTTTCCGAAGACATCACCTAGTGTACTATCAACAGCACTTAGCGAGGTTTGAGCTCAACGACCTTAAAATCTCATAACGACCCCATTTTTCATTGTATTTTGATAATTTTTGGCTTATGGCAAAGGTTTTTATATCCTCTCTCGATTAAAAGTACAGTTGAAATAACTTTTATAACTTAAGGGGGGGGGGGGGAGGGGGGGGTAAGGTTTGACAACTTTTTATTTTTTAATTTTTTTTATTTTTGTTTCTGAAAGTACAACATCTGAAGAATATTGTATTGAATTTTTAGGTCATTCGGAGCAAAACTAACGAAGTAACAGTAGGTTAAATGACCGTACCTCCAACTACACAGAACCAAAAACGTACTTAAAAACAAAGAAAAAGTTCTTTGTCCCAATGTATTATACATTAAAATTGGTCCAAAGTACGAGTTCCTTGATTCAATGAATCTTTGTTCTTACGTTATTTCTTTGATATGTTATGAAGAAAAATGATTAATTAATGACACATACAACTGTTACAATAAGTTAGTCTGTCCTTAGAAATTTTAAAACAATATCAAGATATATTTTAAAAAATCATTTTCTTATTGAGATAAAAGTCTCTAATGGTTTTTTAGATATTACAACACAAGAACTGGAATAAAATTTTAATGAACACGAACAATGAACTGTTCCTTAAAATTAAGAACAACGATTCATTGAACCAAAGAATTCGTTCTTTGGGGCAATGAATAGTTCTTAAAAATCAATGAATTTCGCTTTATGAACGAGATTCTTTGATTTTAAGAACAATATTTGGTTCAGTGTGTGAGAAGACCTCCCAATACCGAATTTTTCTTTCAACACACATCAAAAAAGGTTAACCATGGTGGTGGAAGTATAATGGCATGGTGGTGTTTCTCATATAATGGCACAGGTCCCTTATTTTGCATCGAGGGAAAGATGGATTTTTTCCGATACACCAGGATTTTGAGTGAAACCATGTTGCCGTACGCAGAGTTTAATATGCCGTTTCGGTGGGTGTTTCACCAGGATAAAGAATGGTTCAGACAAAAAAACATCGAAGTATTAAGCTGGCCTCCACAGTCGCCAGACCTTAATTCTATCGCAAATTTATGGCGAGAAGTTTAAATGGCTCTTAGACACAAAAATCCAACCAACAAAGATGATCCTTGGAGGTTAATCAAGGATGTATGGGAGAAAATTCCAGCTACTAAGTGCCAAAAACTAGTGGATTGTATGCCTAGGCGTTGGCCTAGCAGTTTTCAGCAAATATAATGAATACTCCACCAAATATTGAGGTAGAAATAATTGTATTTCATTGATTGTATCAAAAAATGTAAAATTTTTAATAAAAAAAAAAACTAACACTAGACCAAGGTATATTAAGGAAGGTAGAGTTAGTAGTTGAAATTCTCTCTTGTGGTGGGTACAGCACCTGTCAAAATCGGCTATTGAACGAATGAAAGCAAAACAAATAACAACATTTTCAATTAGACTTGTATTGTTGATGAAAATTATTTAAGCGATTTAATGCCCAGAAGTTGTGCAATTTGCTAGAAGCCTTTCCAAAAAGAAAATGGCTCGTCTTTTAGGTGCCTCTTAATGAAGCAAGACGCAATCGCTGGAACGTTGCTTGTTCCACAACATTTTCCCAATCATCGCGGGTCTGCGAAAAGCATTTTTATATAACGGATTTTATAAATCCTCCAGGGAATAATTGCGGTCCACTCCGGTTGAAGCCAGGATCATTGCCTTCCTTAGTGTTATTTTACCTTCACGATAAATACTAAAAATTATCATTCAGCACGCACAAAAATGGAAACTATGAATTTTAACACATTTGACAGTTTTCTATTCACTGTTTGTTTTTTTTTTTACGCTCTTCTTATGTTTGACAGCTACTGTACCCACCACTCCGAGACGAGACTACCTTGTTGAATATACCTTGCACTAGATATTTTTTTCGCATTTTGGCGTTTTAACGTCATACGGGTTTACTAGTATTTTATATTTTTTCCAAATAAATATTGCATTTAAAATACTACTTATATCTTTTTGTGTTATCAATGGCTATATTTTAAAAAATATCAACATACAGTATTAGTGGTAATGCATACATACCCTATCCATGAAAAGACATACATACATTCTTAATAATATTGTATGCATACGGCATTAGCATTTACGAATGCAAACAGAATGCAAACATTTTCAATCGCTTCAGAAGCGCCAGAGAATCGCTTGGAAGATGAGACAATCGCCGGCGAGCTCATTTGGCAGTCATCCGGGTATCGCCAACTGTTAGCAGCTGAGGCCATAACAGCGATTGGGAGTCATCCGGGTATCGCCAACTGTTAGCAGCTGAGGCCATTCGTCGGGAAGATTCGCAAACGAATACCCGAGAGCGGTCTTAAGCAAATTTCTGGGAAGAGTCGCAAGCGAAACGCCAAGAGAAGTCCTTAGCGAGTCGCGGGAAGAGTCGCACATGTATCCGCAAAAGGAGTCTTAAGTGATTCGCCGACAAGATTGGCACACGCATCGCTTTTAGGTTACAATATGCTTAGGTTACAATAGTTACAATAGTTTACAAATTGTTTTATAGTTTAAGTAAAAGTATTTTATTAGCATATTTTAAAAAATTTACATATTTTAGACATTTAAGAGAAAAAATTTCAATATTTTAATACAAATAAAGCTATTCAAATTATAAGTTTTTTAAAATTAAAAAAGTTTAACCCTTCGTTGCATGGGATTGCACATATGCAATGTTGACTTCTAAGAGATATAGCATACACACCCTGTAAATATACCTAACGGAACTTTATTTAAAAATAAATTTAGACATTTTTTTATTAGATGATGTCTTCTTTTGTCAAATTGGTGATTTAATTTTTCCTAAATATTGATTCGAACAAGGTCTGTCTTATCCGTAAAAAAAAAAATAAGTGAATATTTTTAATAATTATACGAGAAATATCAAAAAAACGTTCAAATCTAAGTAATGTTCCAGAATATAAGTTAATTTTCTTTAAGCTTGTTAATTTTTTTGTGCATTATAACTTAAATTTCCTAAAATAAATGACTTAATTGCAAATATGCAATATCATGCATTTGAGAGATTTTCAAGTTGTATTGCAGATATGAGGTTATATTGCAGATGTGCAATTCTATGCACTTAACTATATTTAAAGCTAAAATTAAAAATAAATTAATTTTAAAAATAAATTACTTAGGCTTGTGTAAATATTGTTATAAAAGAGTTTTACGGGAAGTACTTCTCATATGAATTACAAAGTTTTTTATGATAATCATTATATCAATACTACCACTAATGATTGAACTAGCCAAAAGGGGTATTTATTGTGTACAATCCGTTGGAACAGAATTCCGAACTCAAAACTACCAAGTGTTCTCATATTAATGAACACATCTCGAGGAGAGTCTGTGGAATATGTAGCTTACCATGATGATGTTTACGTACATTTGATTTCATGGAGACATAATAAAGTTGTTAATTTGATATCAAACCATTGTGGTAAAAGTCCTGAGACCATAGCTGAACGATTTGATAAGAAGTTGTGTAAAAAATATTCATTGAGTGTCCGAGTATTGTTTTACAATACAATACATTTATGGGGGAAGTCAATTTGTTCCACTCATTTATTGGAAGCTACAAGATAAAAATACGCTATACGATAATAATAGTAAATACATTGCTATTGTATAAGCGTGCGGAACAATAAAGCGGTAATCATGAAAACATAATATTTGTCAATTTTCGTTTGTAAGTGGTAGAAAGTCTTTGCAAAGTAGGAAAACTATCCACAAAAAGTGGAAGACCTTCCGAATTATCAAAAAACCTTGCAAAAAATGACGAAACATTCGAGAAGTTTCCCACTATCTCAAACAGAAGTTCGGTTGGACCATTCTGATCTCTGGCCACAATAGGACAACAAGCGTTTAAAATTTAAATTACCAGGGTGCAATGGATACACTCATGTTAGCTGCTCAATAGTTTAGACAAGAGAATGTTTCAATAATATATCAAAAGAGAACCAAAATAGAAAATATTTGCAAAAATTTCATAATGAATAATGTTTTATGTACTTATTTAATGAATTCTTATACAATGAGCTTCAAATTAAGAAACAAATCCTTGTGTCCTTGCAAATCAGTGTTTTTATATTTTCCTTTGTTTAAAATTGTCAATTTGAATTGACTATATAAAAAACTGGGAAATATATCTTAGTTTAAGTTATTAAAAGCATATAATTCCATTTCAAAAATATAAAATACAAATTAATAAAAATTAATATATATACCATCATATACTAATTTTTATTGCTTGCCTGCATGAAATTGCACATATGCAATGTTGCGTAACTTCGCTCCTATTCATTGCAGAGCATCCAAATTTCGTTTAGACATTCTCTAAGCCTCTCCAATCACAAATAAAGACATAAAACATTTTTATTCACAGGGAGAAAAAAAATCATGTAACGAAGGGTTGAATAAAAATGAATTAATTGAAAATAATAGGTCTGTTCCGTACTTTTTGAGCTTAAAATGGTAAAACTGTCAAAAACGTGAGAGTAAGGAAAAATCTCTCAAAAATAGAGAAAAACACAAGAAAGTACGGGAACGCTTTTCGGACTAAAATTGTGTAAATTGTCAAATAAAGTCGTTTGTTTAATATGGAGCATCGAGAGCGAAGATGACATGCTAAAGATTTTTAGATAATATTTAAATTCATTCTTTAATTAACATTTATATTTAGTTGTTACACAATTTACCATATATCTGGTTTCCATTCCAATAGTTTTTATTTATTTCAAAGAAGTTTTGAGGATCTGCAATTTCTTTGCTAACATGTAAACATATGATTTTTAGCCGTTTGACACTTTTACCATTTTTGCCAGAAAAAATGTCTCGGACTAAAACTTGCAGCTTTTGATAGGGAGGGGACATTTTTTACTCTCTCGATTGCACTCTCTTTTACCATTTTTTCGAGTACGGGAACGCTTCTCGGACTAAAACCTGTAAAAATGGTAAATTGGACTAAAACTTTAGAGTACGGGAACAGACCTAATGTTATTTGTTTATAGTTTTGAGTAGCTTGTCATGAACGAAATGTTGCTGTTGAATTGTATTAATTTTTGACAGTTTCACAAGTTTTGCTTCACCTTAACGGTTTTTTAGAGCTTGCTTCATATTTTAACCATATTCCATATACCAATGATCGCGGCAATGAACAAACGAAGATTTTGCAAATTTTTCAAGAATCGCACATTCATCACTATTGCGATTGGAAAGCAATCCATCTTCCAACGATCGCTGGAATGTGCGAACTCGAGAGGCTAATTGAGATTAAAAATCCTGCAATGATTTTATGTTCAGAAACATGTTTAACGGCAGATATTAGTGATGAGGAATTAAAGATACAAACTTACAATCTTATAAGATGTGATTCGCATAGTAGGCATACGGGGGGTGTACTTATATATATACATAACTCCATTAAGTATTCAATTAAATATAATAAATCGATTGATGCCAATATCTGGTATATTTTTATTAAATTAAAACGTTTAAAGCCTAAATGGCAAATTGGGTTGCTTTATCACTCACCTAGTTCGAGTGATGTGAACTTTTTAAATTACTTGAGTAACATAGTAGGTAATGTCTGTGAGTTTTCAGATAGTAATATTATTGCAGGTGATTTTAACATAAATTTAAATAATCAATCTACATATAGTAAACAATTAATAGATCTTTTCAATTCGCATTCTATGTATCAGAAAGTTGACTTCGATACACGTATTACAGAATTTTCAAAAACCAAAATCGATTTGCTATTTGCCAACTCTGAAAATGTCTCTTGTGATAAGCTGGATGATTTTAAAATTACAGACCATGAAACCGTTATGGTTAAAATAAAAAATTTTCCGAAATTTCAAATGAGGAGTCCAATAAATATTACATCGTGGAAGTTCTATAGTAAAGAAATGCTTGTAAATGGCCTACGTCAATATAATTTTAGTATTTTGCAAGAACTTGAGTTAGAAAATAAAGTACAATTTCTCAATAATTATGTGTTGAATGTTATGGAAACCCTTACATGTGAAAAAACAGTTTATTTAAAAGTCATGAATAAATGGTACGACCACGAGTTAGCTAGTTTAAACAAAAGAAAGTTCAACTTATATAAATCAGCACAACTATCAGGAATATGGGATGAATATAATCATATTAAGAAGCTTTATAAAAAGCTAGTGAAAGTTAAAAAAATAAAACATTTGGAGAATAAAGTAGATAGTCATAGAGATGACAGTAAAACAATGTGGAGATTTCTTAAAGAATCCATAAGTTTAACTAATGCGCGATCACAGATATCTAAGATATTAATCGAAGGGCGAATGTATGATAAGGACTATGAAATAGCGAATAGATTAAATAATTTTTTTGTGAACATTATTGTTAATATAAATAGCACAATCGAACAAGTAAACAGGAACACAAACATATCAATAGAATCAACAAATAAGTTTACATTTACTCATGTCACACCCACAGAAATAGAAGAGATTGTATCTAAATTCAAAAATAAAAAAGGGGGCAAAAAGTTGATGTCTGAAGGTGCTTAAAGATGCAATTACGTACTTGGGATATTTTTATTCAAAAATTGTAAACGAAAGCTTAGCTTTTGGTATAGTACCGAGAGTTTGGAAGACATCAATAGTAGTGCCGGTTGAAAAAATTAAAAATACCTTAAAAGCGGAAGAATTGAGACCTGTAAACACACTGCCATCTGATGAAAAAATTCTTGAAACGGTGATAGAAACGCAACTAATAAACTACCTGGACTGCAAAAAAATTATAATACCTCAACAATCAGGATTTAGGAGTAAACACTCATGCGAAACTTCCTTAAATATTGTCTTAGCTGGCTGGAAAGAAGATTTAAATGAAAAAAAGTATATTAGCTGTATTTATAGATTTGAAAAGAGCATTTAAAACTATTGAACATGAAATATTATTAGAAAAGTTATCAATGATTGGGGTAAAAGGCACTGAACTGAAGTGGTTTAGAAGTTATTTATCGAACAGAAAGCAAAGAACAGCAATTCGGTCCACGATTTCGGAGGAAACTGATGTTACTATAGGGTTACCCCAGGGTTCAGTCTTGGCTCCTATATTGTTCAATATATATATAAATGATATAGTATCTACCTTAAAATTCTGTAGTATAAAGTTGTTTGCAGACGATGCCTTAGTTATGATAAGTGGTAAAAATATAGAAGAGATAAAAAACAATTTACAAGGTGACTTAGATGAGTTATATAAATGGCTATGTGCAAATAGGTTAAAATTAAATGTCGATAAAACTAAATATATGGTTATATCGAGAATAAATAATATCAATATAGAAGGCATTAATATTAATAAAGAACTCATTGAAAAAGTTGATAAGATAAAATATTTAGGAGTACAAATAGACAATAAGCTAAAGTTTAATGATAACATTGATTATACAGTTGGAAAAATAGCAAAAAAAGTTTGGTTTCTAAAAAGAACATCTAGATATCTTAGTATATATTACAAGAAAATTATTTACAGATCAATTATCGAGCCGCATTTTATTTATTGTCCAACAATCTTTTTTATTATGAAGGATGCACAAATTGAAAAGCTCCAAAAAATGCAAAACAAAGCCATGCGATTTATATTACAAAAACGTTACGATACACCCATAAACGAAATGTTAATTGCCCTTAATTGGCTTAGTGTTAAGCAACAAATTTTTTATTTCACAATGAAATTTATACATAACATTAAGTTTGGCCATTTGCCTGATTATTTAAGTTCAAATCTACAATTTGTGAGAGAAGTTCATAGCTTTAATACAAGAAATAGAAATAATTTTAAATTGCCATTGTATAGGACTGAGTCTGAAAAAAATAGTTTGTATTATAAAGGCTTAAAATGTTTTAACGATTTACCTGAGTACTTCAAAAGCTGTGATATAAATACCTTTAAGGAAAAATTGTTTGATTACTGTAAAACTCTAGCCATAAGATAAATATGTTGGTTATCATTATTATAGCTATTACACTTTTTTATTTTATTGTAACTTTTAAATAGTAAATAAGTTTCTTATGTTTTAGTTTATATGCATTTGAAATAGGCTTCAAAAGCCGTAACAAATAAATAAATAAATAAATAAATAAATAAAGATTTAAAAATTTTTTTAAGAACCGTGCATTCATTGCTTGGGTGAACGAAAAGCGATCCATCTTCCAACGATCACCGGAATGAGTAAAAGAAAATTTAGAAAATTTTTCTTGAATCGCGCATTCATCGCCTTGATGATCGAAAAGCGAACCATTTTCTAAAGAACCCTTAGGAGAATCGCAAGTGCATAGCAAAACATACACATACTCCTGTTTGACATCGCTGTGCGAAATAGAAAGCGTATACATACATCTTCAATGCTGAATGCACTTACTGGGTTCTTTTGTAGTTGTTGTCACTGTATACCACTTGATCGCTCTCAAAATTGGCTGTTTTTGTGTAGGAAAGGTGGTTCTTAATCTTTGGTCTAACTTATGTTTTTAATTTGTTTTTGATTGTACATATTTCAATAAACATTATCGCAATTTACAGATTTATTATCATTGTATGGTATTTCATATAAATTAAGGCGATTCAATAAAGAGTATAAGCTATTATTTTCTTTATCTTTATTAACAAAGTAACAATTGAAAGTGGGGACTCATCTTTTAAACAGCAGTTCAAAAGGAAATAAATTTACTAAAAACTTTTATAAATTACGCACGATCATTGTATATTATTTTTATCTGTTAAAGCAAACAAAAGATGAGTAATCAACTTAGCAAAATAAAAAATTCCTGAATTTAAGCTTGAACGATTATGAGAAAAGATGCTACTGACAGTCACGCATAAACCAACTCACAAGTATCCGGGAAGATACTTTCATAGTTGAATATCCAACGCAGTATGAAGAGCACGAGCTTATTTTTTGGTGGCAAGTGTCCATAAATGACTGTAACGATTCAACAAAGGAATCTAATTATTTATCTCTTTAGCGGCACTATGTTGTCTGTTCCAGGCAATGGTCATAACCAGTTTCTGTACGGAAGAGTGCAAAGCACCGGGCGTTGGTATTACTGACAGTATGGTGCAGAAATTGGCCGAGTCAGTTAAAGCGGGAGAGTGCAGTTTATATGATCCACAGCTATGGCCTGTGGATTATGGAGAGCAGGTACTGCGTGATGGTGGTGTGAATGAGATCTTTGATTTTGTGGTTGTAGGTGCGGGCTCTGCAGGCTCGGTTGTTGCAAGTCGCCTGAGTGAGAATTCTAGTATTAAAGTTCTTGTACTGGAGGTTGGTGGCGATCCACCCAAGGAGTCAGAGGTAAGTGTCAAAGATGTTAAGCAGTTACAAATTTTTATAACAGTCATGCATTTCAGATGTCGCTAATGGACTCACTGCTTATAACGGAGTATATGTGGAATGATTATTCGATACCGAACGCAAACTGTTGTCAGGCCCTGATTGGCGAGAGCTGTTATTGGGGGCATGGAAAAATGATTGGCGGTAGTGGAGGTGCCAATGGCAATATTTTTTTGCCTGGTACACGTGAAAACTATGATGGCTGGCAACAAGCCGGAAATCCAGGCTGGTCATGGGACGATGTTAATAAATATTATTCAAAGGCCAAAGAACAGAAAGGTAATGCCAGCTATCCTATGGGTGGACTCATTCTCAACTATATCAAGCATTTACCCGAGCATCAACCGCTGACAGACCTGATGTATCAAGCTGGTCAGGAAATGGGTTTACCAACCAGTGGCAATTTTGATGGGGGTCGGGATATAGGTATCACAACTAATATATGGACAACCACAGAAAAGGGCCGACGCATGAGTACTGGCAAAACTTATCTTGCCAAAGTGGCACACAAACGACGCAATCTGAGGGTTATCAAGAATGCCTATGTCACAAAAATTCGGTTTAATCGATTCAATCGTTCCATTGGTGTGGACTTTATGCTTCGGGGCAAGTTAAATTTCAGTGTTAATGTAAGCAAAGAAGTGATTCTGTCTGCAGGCGCTTTAAGTTCACCCAAAATATTAATGCACTCAGGTATTGGCCCAAAGGACCATCTGCGTTCACTAGGAATACCAGTACGCAAGCACTTGCAGGTTGGTGAAAATCTACAGGATCATGGTGCGTTGCTATTTTTTTTTAAAATCAACCGTGGAAATTTCACCACTTTCGATAAACGCGCGGAGAATGAGAATATTTTAAACTATTTTCTGTACTCAGAGGGACCACTGGCCAATGATATCACTCTATATGGTTATATTAATTCTGATCCAAATAGCTCGAGTTCTTATCCGGATATGCAGATTCTTACGCCATACATGATTCCACCTGGTGACCGAACACCCGAAATATTTTTCGGCTTTAAGCGTGAGATTTTTCAAATTATACAGTCCGTCGCCGGACAAAGTGAAATGCTCATTGTAATGACCTCACTTATGAAGCCGCAGACACTTGGCAGCATGAGATTGCGTTCAAATAATGTAGATGATGCTCCACTTATCGATTATGAGTATGGAAAGCATCCCGCGGATAAGGCCTTAGTTCTGCGTATTGTGCGCTACATGCAGCGTATGCAGAACACTAAAGCCTTCAAAACAAACGACATAGAGATGATCCATGTACCTCTCCCGAAATGTGCTGGTTTGGCTTATAACTCGGATGCGTATTGGCTATGTTATGCTAAGTATTTCCTACTAGGATCTTTGCATCCCGCGGGAGCTTGCAAAATGGGTCCAAAAGAAGATCCCGATGCAGTTGTGGATGCACGCTTACGTGTGCGTGGTGTGGGAGGTGTACGTGTTATCGATGCTAGTATTATGCCTACCATAACCAGCGGTAATACGAATGCGCCAACTATTTTGATTGGCGAGAAGGGTGCGGCTATGGTATTGGATGATTGGAAGTAGTGAGGAGTGCCTGAAACTTATCTTTAGATAAAGGCGTTATCAACATTGTACCAGAATAAGTCCTGAGTTAAGAAAATGGTATGAATTTTGAATTAAAGTCTAAATTTTTTTAAATTAATTTTTTATGTAAATAAGTCTACAATTTACAGCAATAAATATTTTATATTTCATACAGCAATATTTTGTACTGTTTTATATATTTGCATTTACAACTGAATTGACTCATTAGGTATACAGTGTTGTGCATATCTAAAGCAACCAAAATTGGCGTAGCAAACTTTTTAAAATTTTTTTTTTTTAACGTCCAAGTTTACTCATAATTTTAATAGCTAGTTTTACTTAATTATGTATTGAGCTCAATATAGCATCAAAAGAAATGAAGTACAAACATAACGGTACTACAGCAATGAGAGCAGGATACGGAAAGAGCGATTTTTGACTGTGCATAACAAAAGTTTTTGCTCCGATTAACTGTAAATTTATTTAGACAGAAAAGATTTAGACTGAAAAGAGTTATTTGCAAATAATTCTTTGTCTGAATACCCAGAGTCCTTTAAACAGCAATAATTGATGAGTATAAATCAGGAGCATCGCAAATTTCTTCATGAAAAAAGTAAAAAATAAATAATTTCACGTTTTATAAAAAAGTTTGAGACAAAAAAAAAAAACTGTGAAACTCTTCACTTGGGTGGTCCGAAGCGTAAAACAACACAGAGAGAGGATCGACATATACACATCTGGACAAAAAAATAGATACATCTCCTAAAAAATGGTTTTTGATCAATGTCATAGTTTAATTGAAAGTTAAAAATTTACCGTTACACAAGTTGTCCCGTTATTGACAGGCAATCTGCTTGCAGTGCAGTTTCTAATCTAAAATTTAGTTACCAAGGAAATATCACGAAGAAACAACGCGCTGTGGACAAATAAAAGGTACACTTTCAGAAAAAAATATTTTAAGTGCATTTAAAGTGTAGTTTTGGAATTTTTCTTTAAAGGTTTGTAAAATAATTTTAAATTTTGAAGCCTTCATAAAAGATTTTGGTATCTAGATTGGTCGCGGTGATCCCGAAGAAAAGCGGATATGGAACGATTGCCAAAATTCTTGGACGATCTCGAAATTTTGTCGTGAATGCTTTAAAAAAAAAAAAAAAAGTTGGAGAAAAACGTGGAAGAAAACGGAAAACCACACTAAACGATGACCAACGCATTAATATAATGGCACAATGAACAATAGCAGCAGAATTAGGCAACAAAGTATCTTCACGGACTATTCGACGAAGGCTAGTGGATTCAAAGCTCTATGGCAGAATAGCCCGTAATTTTCCACTCGTTCGTAAGAAAAACTTACACGCGAGGAAAGAATTTGCCAAAATTCATGCCTCCTGATCAAGAGATGAAGGAGTCAAAAAGTGGAACAACATCCTATGCAGCGACGAGACCAATATAAATTTGTTTTCTAATGATGCCGCAAGGAATGTTCGTCGCCCAAAAGGTAAAGATTTCGATCTGCGGTACACTAGGAAAACAGTCAAACATGGTGGCGCAAACATAATGGTCTGGGGATGCTTCTCCCACTATGGCGTAAGCCCAATATTTCATATTCAGGACATTACGACCCGATTCGAATATGTGGAAATATTACAAGGAATATGTTGTCTTATGCAAGTGAAGAAATGCCCTTAGTTTAGTGGTTCCAACAAGATAATGACCCCAAACACTCATCGAAGTTGGTAAAGGATTTTTTTAAGGACAACAAAATCGACTGTATGTCCTGGCCCAGTCAATCACCCGACCTCAACCCTATTAAGAATCTTTGGGTTGAATTGAAGAAAAGAATATCTAACCAAACTTTTAAAAATAAGGACGATGTGTGGGAGGAAGTTCAGCAAGCATGGTACAATATACCATTGAATACGTGCCAGCATTTGGTTTCGTCCATGCCTAGAAGGATTCAGGCTGTTTTGAAGAATAATGGCGGATATTCAGGATATTTGTTTATACAAAGCTGAGGTATTCTCAAAACAAAAAATAAAATGCAATTATCAAAGTTTTTTCCTTAGAAACTGCCGGTGTACCTATTTTTATGGCCACATGAAAATCATTGTCATTACCTCTTGTTATGAATTACTTATTTTTCTTTATTTTTGTTTGCAATTCAAATTGTTTTTCTTATTTTTAGTATATTGAACTCTAAAATTATAATTACTTTTTTACAAAAAAATCTTTTAATAATAAATTATTTAAAAAACACTCACTACACCCCTGGTGTACCTATTTTTTGTCCAGATGTGTAATTCTAGCCTTTCAAAAATAGCCTTTCAGGACAGATGGCTAAATCGACTCGAGTTGTGATGATGATCAAGAATACATATAATATTCTATATCTACCACGCCTCCTTACGGGTGTTACAAACGTGGGGCTATAAAAAAATCGATAGCATCATGAGGTCCCGCAGATGAGGCCCCACTCGATGCAACGTAAATGTTCCATTATTGCATGGATTTATTACATGGCGCTAAAGTAAATATTAAATTATCGACACAAAAGCAAAAGCAAAATAAAAATCAAAACTAAAACAAGACGATATTAGAACAAGAATTCAAATCCAAACAATGATTAGAAAAAGGATGAGGACAAAGATTCATACAACGGTTAAGACCAGGTAAAATATAAGGATTAGGACAAGGGTTTGAACAGGGATTGGAAAAAGGACAATAAAAAGGATGTGGTTAAGGAATAGGACAAGTATTTAGACAAGGTTTCAGACAAAGATTTATAAATGATTGGATATAAAATGTAACAAAGTTACATTGGAAACCTTTTTATCTCAAAAGGGTATCGACTTATTATTTCCTTCTATACACTACAATATCAAAATTATATTCAAACACTATGGAATTCTATTGTATCCTATCTTTACTGTTAAATCTTATTATATTAAAACAAAAACAATATAATACATATAAAAAAAAATATATATATATCCCACTCAAAAAAGAATAATGTAAAGACATCGCACTAAAAAAAAAAAGCAAGAGTTTCGAAGAATAACCTTTCATTTATACATTACGCGTCAAGATTTCCTCAAAAGAACATTAAAAAAATTCGGTTACAAAAATAAAAATTTAACTTTTTCCGCGTACCCACCCACTGCTATTTCACACAACACAGCTGTAAGTATTAAAAGCATTGATATGAACGCACAAAAACAACAAAATGATGTGTGTACAGTAACAGCTGTTGTAACATAAGCTTAAAATAATATTTTGAAAGAAACAGCTGCTCCGAATTTTTGTTTTCCGCCTCTGGTGTGCCTTGTTTTAAAAGAATCATTACAGTAGGTTGCTTTGTTTGTATTGTTATCTGATAATAGCACCATGCAATTTAATGCCTATAAGTTTGTTAAACTCATGTTTCCTTATGCGCTCAGCCCGCCTGTGCATATAATCAACCACAGCTTAATAACCTCATGCTATCCTGCAATCTCGAAGATAGTAACTATTATTCCAACTGCAAAAAAAATACGTGTAGTACGCGCGTGATGCAACTAATTTTTGAAACGGTCTTCGAATTTTCATTCGAATCTTCTCTCATTGGGAAGACAGTTTGGGAAGACGCAGTTATTGCCAATGTTATGAAGTAGCAAATCGTGGCTATTTGTCTGCTGCACTACACAGTACGAGAAATTCAATCCGAAAGTTTTGAAGACGCTTCGAATAACTGGGATTAATTGATCGAAAACAGTGTTTCCGAAAAGGTAAATACCCTTTTGACTCTGCTTACGTACCAAACAAATATATTTTGAACAGAATTGCATGATATTGCGAGTAGATAATATTGTTTGTTTTTACCACGGAAATTGCATTTTGACCCCAAGGTGGTCACTTTTTTTATCCTAAGGTGGACACTTGCTTTTTTATAAAATTTGTGCACAAACGATATCAATTTATATTTATGAATGCTGAAAGCGAAATACAGACACACCCAACGGGCCGAAATCGGATTGCTTCCAACAAGAGCGCTCAAAGAACACTCTTTTCTGAGCTTTTTTGTGTGAAGCCAGGAAAAGAAGAAGAAGAAGTACAACTGCTCCTGCTACTCTATGCTTAGGAGAAGCTACTCTATGCTTAGGAGAAGAAAAACAAAATAAAAATAAATAGAACGAACAATTGAGTGCTATACTTTCGCTGCAGTTCGGAGCACAAACGGAGCACAGTATTGAGTGCTATACTTTCACTGTAGTTTGAAGCACGAATGGAGCGGTAGTGCTCCCTTCCAATGACATGTTATGTTAAAATTACAATGTAGAAAGGAATATAGACGGAGCGTTTCGTATTGCAAAAGGAGCGCTCGTAAAGCCCTTAAAGAGCGCTCCAAAGACCGTTGGGAGTGTTCACAGTCACACACACATTGAGTGTAGTGCCGAAGCTACACCCAGCGTGGCCCAGGGGCGAAAAATTTATCTACTTCCTCCCAAATGCAGGAATATATTTTTTCAAACAATAGGTACTAAAAACATTTCAAATTTTCCAGTATGTCATCGTACAAACGGAAAGCGGATTTTGCAAATATTGATTTTGCTAAATTGGTAAATGCCGTACAAGCTGTAAAAAAAGAAAAATTCGCACTTTCAACAGCAGCCAAACTATTCGAAATACCCAGGAATAGTTTGAGAAGAGACCTTACTAAATTGGACACAGAAGAAAATATTGATAAATTTGTTTGAAAAATATGCCTTCAACACTTCAAATTCAAATCGATTGCGTGCAACGTAGAGAGGTGCACTTCAAATCTGTCAAAATGCGCGGCTCTTGGTACACTTGTCTTCAGTGTAACTCCGATGTTTCTAATTAAAACCTAATATTTATTTTGAAATAAATTTCTTTTTCATATGCATTCTATGTAATTTCAAATAAAAAACATCAAAGATTGAAAAAAATTATTAAAAGATGAATTTCTGGATTATTTTTTCAGCTTTTGGAGTGGATTCCTCAAAGGCGTCCCCTTGGGGGAACTTTTTTTAAAGACGATAGTTTGTACTATTTTTAAAATCAATTAAAATTTTGGTTATATTGGTGATATTAAAACTGTGTTTCATGAACAGTTAGCTTATGAGTTAAGGTTTCAGGAAATGTATAATTGTACAAGATATGTAATGTTGTTTGGATTCTTCGATTGTTTAAATGATTGGTGTCCACCTTGGGGGACTCTCCCCTATATCATAAGGAATATTCGACCTTGCTCTGTTTTCTGATCTTTTCAAAGCATTTGATACCGTTAACTATACCATATTGTGCTAAATATGAAGATCAACTTTGTATTTTCTGATATTTCAGTTCGTTTCCTAAATAGTTACTTAAGGAGAATGACGTAGAGAGTTGATGTAGGGGAAACATTTTCAAAACATAAAAATACTACTTATTTAGTTCTTCAAGGCTTGGCATTAGGTCTACTTCTTTTCTCAATCGATGGCTTAATGCAACTATGAAAGTACTGTTACTTTTACTTCCAAAGCTATTTGATATTATAAATTTTAATTGTATGAACAGAGCCACACCCCCTTATACAATGTCCATCCCAGTTTTCTAGTAGATGGACTTTACCCAGTTTTAGTACAGTTGCCGACAGTGAGCATACAAACTAAATTATCAAAATGTAGCCAAATCGACGAAAACCGTCGGAAATATAAAATTATTTTTGATTTGTGGGGGGTAAAAGGGGGTGTGACAAAAATTTAAACTATCTCGTACTTGAAAAAAATGTACTGCCAAAATTTCAGCTCTATCGGCTCAGTAGTTTTGGAGTTTCCAGCCATCACACAGACAGCGTTTTGTTTTTTATAAAATCAAGGGGAAGGTCTTTTTTTTTGAATCACAAAAACTGTTTTTAATTTTTTCGTAAAATTTGAACAACTTTTGCTTATAAGTGTTACAACTTTTGAAAAAGAGTTGAAAATTTGCAAATTTGAATTTAAATTATTTTTACAACAAAGACAATTTTTGAGCCTTATTTTGAGGAAAACTCCAATATTTCAGACCTTTTTTGAAAAAAAAAACATTTAAAATATATAGTATACTAAACTAACGGAACTTTTGCAATAAGCTTTTCATAGTATTTTGATTAAGCTTGAAGACAAAAAAAAAAATTTAATAAAATATATAAAAAAGCTGCGGAGATATTTGAATCGAAAGTCACAAAATTGAAATTCTGATTGTTTGTTTCCCATTTTTGAGCAACATAATGAGCAAATTGAGCAAATAAATAATATCACTGTACTAAAATTTTTCATAGTTTTTAAGATATGTTCATGTTTTTGGTGTCAAATTGCCAGATTTTATTTATGTTAATTAAACGTAAAATCTTTATTCACCAAATTTTGGTGCACCGGTTTTGCTGAGGGAAGTGTCTCGCTTCTAAAATTTCATTGTAATCAAAATTTTCGCAGTATTGAAGATATGTAAGTGTTTTTGGTAGCAAAATAACGGAAATTTTTTAATTTTACTAAATTTAAGAAAAATTTTACATCTAAATATTTGTACATATATCAATTTTCATTCTAATAGCATGAGAGCTTTGGGAGTTTTTAGGTGGTTTCGCAAAAAATTGTACTACAGCGCCCTCTGGTGTTCAAGGTGGATCAAAATTGATAGGCTCATGACCCGCCTCTTACCAAAAAACTTCTATACACAAAGTTTTATCACGATCGGATAAATGATTTAGAATATATTCAGGATACACAAACGTGCATTCAGTTTTATTCATAAGAAAGTATTTATTTGGCTTGGGATGGGATCAAAATTCCCCATGTATAAAATTCTTTTTAAAAAATTCTCCTTAACAAAATTCTCCCTTCACAAAAATCCTACTTCACAGAATTTCCCTTAAGGAGAGTTATATACCCAGAAATTTTTTTTTCAAAAAAGTTTTTTATATTTTCTTAAAGCTTTAAGTCTCAAGAATATGTGGTGAAAATTTCAAGTCAATATCTCAAAAACTAACAAAGTTATAGCCTAGTCAGTGAACCGCCTTCTTGAGCGCGCAGTGCTGGCCCTTATTTTCAAACGCGTTTTTCTCGAAACCATGTTTTCAAAATCGGTGACCAAGATTTCTCGAAGCTCAGTGAACCGATTGTTTTGATTTTTTGTAGGCTTATTTTGTTTATAATAATCTCGTACTTGTCATAGGATTTTTTTTTCGTAGCTTCGTTCATTTTTTATAATCAAAATAATGACGAATTTTTGGTCGAAAATCGTTGCGTTCGGAAGTCCGCCATTGTGTGAAAAATCAATATTTTAAAATCGGCTATGACAAGTACGAGTTTTAAGTATCTAGTTTAGTAATATTTTTCATTTTTTTGTTTCAGTGGAATTTAGGAGGAGCAATCTTGGTCACCGCATTTTCAGAGCATTCTATAAAAAATGCTGTATCTACCATAATTTAAAATTTTTTTTAATAAAAAAACTAAACATACTCTTGAATGTGTATTTTTTAGGATATAAAAACCCTCATTTAAAAATATCCCTTAGGTTTCCTAAAACAAATGCACAAACATGACCTTTTTTCGGCCTCTGGGTATATCTACCACCTTAAAAAAATTCTCCTTTACAAAATTCCCCTTTACAAAATATCCTTTTACAAAATTCACTTAAAAAAGAAAAAATGATAAGTTGATATTGAGGGATAAAACGCGCGCTTTGTTGAAGGTTTCGTTTATTTAAGGGCTTTGTAGGGAGCGTAGAGTTCTGAAATGCAGAAATTTACAAAGGCAGAATTACATAAAAGGGGAATTATATCAAGGGGAAGCTTGCAAAGGAGAATTTTGTAAAGGAGAATTTAAAAAAAGAGGAATTGAAAAAAAGTTTTTCGAGCTCTAGGCCAAGCATGTTGTCAACAAGACAACATGAAGAACAAAGAAGGCAACAACCAACAACAACAACAACGGCTCTGTATAGAGCAAATCACACAGCTTGACTATACAGACTGTTTCATTGGCCGCTACACCAACTCATCAGTAGCCTTTGTATGACTTTACACTGTGATCCACTCAAGCTACTTAGGTTCTACATATACTGCCAATATGCCGAGAAAGTTACCCGGAATTTTGTTTTTAGCAGAGAACGCTGGAATTTTTGTAACTGAGTTCTTATCTACTTTTTGATGCATACTGTACTAAGGTTAACAACCTAGATCGTATCATACTTTTAGGCATAGCCTTAATTCATGTGCATCTTTGAAATTCGATCACAGCGGTTTACTGCTATCAGAGCATATTGAAGTTGTTGTTATTTTTGCTGTTTAGCTCCTCCCTTTTTTTCCACACTTTCATTTTAGGGTTCAGTTAGTTTAACTGATGGTACACCTAAGATGGCGTGGAGACCATTTTTTTTTGTTATGAGACTTTGTTGTTTTTTTTATGTGATAAACACACAACCCATCATTTATCATAACATTTTTATGGGCGTGCTCTCCCCGAATATTTTTAGAAATATTAATAAAAAAAAGAGGAATTTTGTAAAGAATTTTACAAAAGGAGAATTTTGAAAAGTGTGAATTATAGAAATGGGATTTTTATTAATTTCGACACTGGGAAATTAATAAAATTCGCTCCCCTTTGGTTTTTATAATCATAAAAAAAGAGCTGTCCATTGCATCTCTGTGTGAACTCAAACTAAACTCTCTGTGTAGAGATGGCATTACAGTCTATTCTGAGCGCTACAGCCGTATATTAACAACAAGATCGGGCCACAACAGCACAAATTAGGGCTTTGCTGCAACAGCAATTTATTGGATGACCTTTTTCGAGATAAGGCGATGTGAATTGGCCTGAGAGATCATGCGATTTGAAGCCTCTGGACTTTTTTTGTGGGTCTTCGCAAAACATCCTGTTTATGTGAATAAATATCAAACTTTTGAACAATTTCAAACCAACATTAATCAAGTCATGGCCGAGCTAGTGCCCGAGCTGTGCACAAAATTTATAGAAAATTACTTCAAAAGCATTGAGTCCTGCAAAAACTCCAATGGAGGACATTTGAATGATATTGTAGTCAAATATATATGATGGCAAATATAACGGAATAAAAATTGCATTGAAATCTGCATTTCAGTGTGTTTTTTAAACTTCCGAAGGAGAATATGGATAACGGTTTATTAACCCCGTTATTCCGTTTGTTACCGAAACGTAACGGGTATATGAAAGTATATTATATATATTCCTTATTTGCATCAACTTTGGTTTTGCTTGTAAAATTTGTTTATTTAATCCATTAGAATTTATTCCATCAAGTTGAGAAAATGATAACGGCCAAGTGACCGCCGCCAGAGTTGATGACCATACGTTTTATGATATTTTCCATCACTTTTGCTAGAACTTCGGGCGGCAGGTTCTCGCATTCTTGGTCTGAGGCTTGTTGACGTACACCCGCGACTTAAAAAAACCCCATAAAAAGAAGTCTGGAGCGGTTAAATCGGGTGATCTGGTCGGCCAGTGCAAATCACCAAAACGAAAGATTAAGCGACCTGGAAATGCTTCCTTCAGAATATCGGTTGTGGTTCGAGCAGTGTTGGAACCACATGTTCTCCAGTCCCAATTCATCGAATTGAGGAAGAAAAAAGTCGGTAATCATGGCTCTGTATTGCACGCCGTCCCCGATTCTCAAAAAAAAAACCATGGCCCGATGACTCCTCCAGCGTAAACAGCACTCCACGCAGTAAATTTGAGCGGGTGTAATGGTACTTCGTGGGTGATACACTGATTTTCGGTGCACCAGAAATGATTATTTTGTTTATTCACGTAACCGCAAAGTTGGAAATGAGAAATCGATGGAAATGAAAACGGTGTTTGTCCAGTTGATCCATCTCTTCGTTAAGATTCAGTATGGCTTGAGCGTAGGTTACACGCGATTGGCAGTCAGCAGCTAACAGCTAATACACTGTTTGCACTTTGTTAGGGAAAACCTTCAAATCTTTCACCAAAATTCTACGTAGGGACTGCCGGCTAATGCTCAATTGCGTGGCACGTCGTCTGGTCGATGTTCCGGGCTCTTCTTCGACATCTTGGTAACAGCAGCGATATTCTCAGCAGAACGGCTGCTCCGGGGCCGAACAGCCTTGGGAAGATCTCGTGTTGTCCCAGTCTCTTGAAGGCGAGTGGCCAAACGCCGCAGTGTTTGTCCAGTTGATGTTGGACAGCCAGGAAATCTGCGATGAAATTCACGTTGCGCCAACACAACCGACAAATTGTTGCGCAAAATAATGGAAACAATTATTCCGCGTTCTTGCGGAGTAAACCGATTCATGGCTTACCGATTTGTATTCTGCGTTTGTTTACTTCACAAATGTCAAAATGAAAATGACATTTGGCGCAATCTGCAAAAGTTATAGGGTGTTCCAATAGTGTGATTACTTTTGCTCCACCTTGTAGAAGTTTTTTCATATGTTTTTTTTCTGTTTTTGACAGATTACTCGTTATTGGTGTCGTACTGTCGCCATATTTTTATTCAGTTTTTTGTTTTGAGAAGTCATCATGGAAAGATTCACACCGCAACAAAGTCACCAAATTATTCAGCTGTACATTTTACGAAAATCAGCGTTCTATGAGAAATGTTTTCGTGCAACATAGGGTGTGCATCATCGATCTGCCGAGCCCACTTTTGCAATACCATTCGCAAATTTGAGTCTTAGTATACGTTATTGCATGATACGTGACCGAATAGATCACATCCAGCCCGTAGTTAGAAAAATATTGCTACTTTAGAAGATAGTGCGGCTGAAGACCGTGACCTTTTGACTCGACGCCGTGCGCAGCTTCTTGGCACCAACAACTTGGCGAATTTTACACCAGAATCTTGTTTAAAGGCTTACAAAATTCAATTCGTTTAAGAATTTAAGCCGCCAGATTTTAATTTACGCTTGAATTTCAGTCAATGGGCTCTGCAACAGCTCAATTAAGATTCACTGTTTTCGCACCGAATTTTGTTCAGTGACGAGGCACATTTCTAGCTCAATGGATACGTCAATAAACAAAATTACCGCATTTGCACTGATGAGCAACCCGAAGAGAATTTGAACTAACGTTACATCCACAAAAATTCATTGTTTGGTGTGGTTTATGGGATGGTGGAATCATCGGGCCATAAAAAATAAATAACTGGCCATTTCAGCCCTTAAAAGGACTTTGACCTAGCTTCTTAGGATCAATTGTGTTGTGCGTGTTATTAAGTTTGTACACAATTGACCGAGAAATGAACCTACAGGCTTAACGCCGACTCCGAACGGCGATGAACGAAATGTTCTTATTCTCAAGAAGCTTTACATGGCATTTTGATTACTCTCTGAGGTTTGCCATTGTCTGCAGAGAGGTGGCGGTCGTACAGAAAAATTATTTTAATTCAAATAATTTTCTGTCGCTGCTGGGGTTCGAACCTGCGTCTCCAGGTTCGCTGACATAGTGGCCACGCACTTTAACCAACTACGCCATGGACGCCACATCATCGGGCCATATTTTTTGAAAAATAAAGCTAAACTATTAAAAGTAAATGTCAGAGAGGGCATTAAAGAAATTAAAGTCAGAGAGGAATTAAACTGTTTTTTTCAAAAACAGTCTCTGTTTAAAACCATCAAAGATACTCCCGGTCAATGGCGGCAGCGGGTAGACTAGCATTAAATAAAGAGTAGAAGCTATTATAAAACTTTCTTTATCTTTATTAACATAGTCACAATAGAAAGTGGGGTCTCAGCATTTGAATGGCCCTTCAAAAGTTAATAAATTAAGGGGGGAAACGCAGCCAGAGGCCGAAGAAAAGAAACATTTTTTTAAGGAAACCTATGGGATATTTTTAAATGAGGGTTCTTATACATAAAAATATACACATTCAAGAGTATTTCTAGTTTTTTTTTATTAAAAAAAAAATAATATTAAGGTCGATACAGCATTTTTTGTACAGCGCTCTGAAAAAAGGTAAAATGCGACGACCAAGATTGCTCCTACTACTTTCATCAGAAACAGAAAATTAAATATATTATTAAACGGGGTACTTAAAATTCGTACTTGTTTTACAAACGATGCGTAATCAACTTAGCAAAATAAAAAATTCCGAATTTTAAGCTTAAACAATTAAAGTAAAAGATGCTACTGACAGTCAAGCGTAGGCAAACTCAGAGGTATTCGCGGAGATAATTTCATAGTTGAATATCCACCGCAGTATGAAGAGCACGAGCTTATTTTTTGGTGGCAAGTTTGAATAAATGACTGTGACATTCAACAAAGGAATCAAATTATTTATCTCTTTAGCGGCACTATGTTGTCTGTTCCAGGCAATGGTCATAACCAGCTTCTGTAAGGAAGAGTGCAAAGCACCAGGCGTTGGTATTACTGACAATATGGTGCAGAAATTGGTCGAGACCGTTAAAGCGGGAGAGTGCAGTTTATACGATCCAGAGCTGTGGCCTGCGGATTATGGAGAGCAGTTACTGCGTACTGGTGGTGTGAATGAGATCTTTGATTTTGTGGTTGTAGGTGCGGGCTCTGCAGGCTCGGTTGTTGCAAGTCGTCTAAGTGAGAATTCTAGTATAAAAGTTCTTGTACTGGAGGTTGGTGGAGATCCACCCAAGGAGTCAGAGGTAAGTATCAAAGATGGTAAGCAGTTCCAAATTTTTATAACAGTCATGCATTTCAGATGTCGCTAATGAACTCACTGCTTAGAACGGAGTACATGTGGAACGATTATTCGATACCGAACGCAAACTGTTGTCAGGCCATGATTGGCGAGAGCTGTTATTGGGCGCATGGAAAAATGATTGGCGGTAGTGGAGGTGCCAATGGCAATATTTTTTTGCCTGGTACACGTGAAAACTATGATGGCTGGAAACAGGACGGAAATCCAGGCTGGTCTTGGGAGGATGTTAATAAATATTTTTCACAGGCCAAAGAACAGAAAGGTAATGCCAGCTATCCAATGGGTGGACTTACACTCAACTATATCAAGCATTTCCCCGAGCATCAGCCGCTGACAGACTTGATGTATCAAGCAGCTCAGGAAATGGGTTTGCCAACCAGTGGCAATTTTGATGGAGGTCGGGATATAGGTATCACAACTAATATATGGACAACCACAGAAAAGGGCCGACGCATGAGTACTGGCAAAACTTATCTTGCCAAAGTGGCGCGTAAACGATGCAATCTGAAGGTGATCAAAAATGCTTATGTCACAAAAATTCGGTTTAATCGATTCAATCGTGCCATTGGCGTGGACTTTATGCTTCGGGGCAAGTTAAATTTCAGTGTAAATATAAGCAAAGAGGTGATTTTGTCTGCAGGCGCTTTAAGATCACCCAAAATATTAATGCACTCAGGCATTGGTCCAGGACATCATCTACGGTCACTAGGAATACCAGTACGCAAGCACTTGCAGGTTGGTGAAAATCTACAGGATCATGGTGTGTTGCCATTCTTTTTTAAAATCAACCGAGGAAATTTCACCACTTTCGATGAACGTGCGGAGTATCAGAATATTTTAAACTATTTTCTGTACTCAGAGGGACCACTGGCCAATGTGAACACTCTATTTGGCTACATTAATTCTGACCCAAATAGTTCGAGTTCTTATCCGGATATGCAGATTCTTACGCCATACATGCTTCCAGCTGGTAGCCGGAGACCCGAATTAGCTTTCGGGCTTAAGCGTGAGATTTTTCAAATTATACAGTCCGTCGCTAGGCAACGTGAAATGCTCATTGTAATGACCGCACTTATGAAGCCGCAGACACTTGGCAGAATGAAATTGCGTTCAAATAATGTAGTTGATGCTCCACTCATCGATTATGAGTATGGCAAGCATCCCGCGGATAAGGCCGTAGTTCTGCGTATTGTACGCTACATGCAGCGTATGCAGAACACTAAAGCCTTCAAAACAAACGACATAAAGATGATCCATGCACCTCTCCCGAAATGTGCTGGTTTGGCTTATAATTCAGACGCATATTGGCTCTGCTATGCCAAGTATTTCCTTTTAAATTCCTATCATCCAGTGGGAACTTGTAAAATGGGCCCAAAAAATGATGCCTATGCAGTTGTGGATGCACGCTTACGTGTGCATGGTGTCGGAGGTGTACGTGTTATCGATGCTAGTATTATGCCTACCATAACTAGCGGTAATACGAATGCGCCGACTATTATGATTAGTGAGAAGGGTGCGGCTATGGTATTGGATGATTGGAAGTAGTGAGGAGTGCCTAACTTATCTTTATATAAAGGCGTAATCAACTTTGCACCAGAATAGGTCCTGAGTTTGATTAAGTCAAGTAAATAAAAATGTGGTATGAGTTTTGAATTAAAGTCTAAATTTTTTATGAAAGGAAGTCTACAATTTAAAGCAATAAACATTTTATATTTCATGCAGCAATATTTTGTACTGTCTTATATAGTTGCATTTACAACTGAATTGACTCATCAGATACAGTGTTGTGCAAATCAAAAGCAACAAAAATTGGCGTAGCAAACTTATTAATATTTTTTTTTAACGTCCAACTTTACTCATAATTTTAATAGCTAGTTTTACTTAATTATGTAGTGAGCTCAATATAGCATCAAAAGAAATGAAGTACAAACATAACGGTACTACAGCAATGAGAGCAGTATACGGAAAGAGCGATTTTTGACTGTGCATAACAAAAGCAACTTTCTTGCGCCAAATAGTTTTTGCTTCGATTAAAGGTAAATGTCGGTTATATTTTTAGTTTTTTGCTCAATTAATACTGATTTAGACTGAAAAGAGTCATTTGCAAATACATAACTCTTTGTGTGAAGAAGACATTTGAAATTACCAAAACGTCATTTCGCTTCACAAATATCCTTTAAAACAGCAATAATTGATTAGCATAAATCAGGAGCATTCAAAATATGTTTATCAAAAAAGTACAAAATAAATAATTTCACGTCTTAAAAAAAGTTTGAAACTAAAAAACAGTGAAAACTCTTCACTTGGGCGGTCCGAAGCTTAAAACAACACAGAGAGAGCATCGACATATAATTCTTGCCTTTCAAAAATATGTTTTTTTATGAACTTGGTCTGTTGTTAATCAACTAAATTTAAACGTGGACTCGAGTACTGTTCGCCGACGTGCTTTGGAAGCTGACTTAAGAAGTTAAAAACCAGTGAAGAAGCACTTACTTACAAAAGAATACTTTACTGAAGGTTTGCTTTTAAGACATAATTTGTTTTGGCACAAATCAATAAAAATTTCTCCATTCCAAATTAAATTTGGATTAAAATTGAACTCACTTCAATTGGTCTGTTGACCAATAGAAGACAGTCCTTTTTAGTGACGAGTCCAAATGAAATCTCTTTACCAGCGATGGCATGGCCAAAACACATCGCACCACAACAAAAGGGTGAGCACCTTAAACCTCAAAACTGTCAGATCAAAGTTAAGCATGGAGGCGGCTCGGCCATGATCTGGGCTTGTTTTTTGGATTTCCACAAGGTCCAGTTCATGAAATTACCTAAATAAGGGACCAATTTATTTATAGAGAGTTTAGAGACAGTCATGTTGCCCTTTGCTGAGCGAGAAATGCCAATCAGGTGGATATTTCAGAATAACAACGACCCTAAGCATACGACAAAGGTCGTTAAGAAGTGGATTTGCTCAAAAGAAATTCAGGTATTGGATTGGCCTGCCAATCAATCGATTTAAATTTCTTTAGTTTAGTTAGCTAGTTATGCACAGCATAATTTCTACTTTGTACTTTATTTATTATAAACAAATTTAAAAGCCTGCAGTAATAAAAACTTTTGAATTATTTTTTAACAATTTGTGTTTGAATGATTATAAAAAAAATATCAAACTAGAATTTTAGTAAAAACGAAAAAGTTTCTAGGTATAATTGACAATCCTACTCAAATCCATCGCACTAAAAAAAAGCAAGAGTTTCGGGGAATTACCTTTCATGTATACATTAGGCATTAAGATTTCCTCAAAAGAACATTGAGTACACTTTTCCCGAGTACCCACCCACTGCTATTTCACACAACACAGCTGTAAATATTAAAAGCATTGATATCAACGCACAAAAACAACAAATTAATTTTGTTGTTCCAGTGTGCACAGCAACAGCTGTTGTAACACAAGCAATTGACAATCTTAAAACTATGTTTTGAAAGAAACAGCTGCTACGAATTTTTGTTTTCCGCCTCTGGAGTGCCTTGTTTTAAAAGAACCATTACTGTAGTTAGGTTGCTTTGTTTGCATTTTTATCTAATAATAGCTTCATACAATTAAATGCCTTTAAGTTTGTTAAACTCGTGTTTCTTTGTGTACTCAGCCCGCTTCTGCATATAAGCAACCACAGCTTAACAACCTCAAGCTTTCCTGCAATCTAGAAGATAGTAACTATTACTCCTATTGCAAAAAGGTAGTACGCGCGTGAGTCAACTAACTTTAGACCTATACTATATAGGTCTTCCATCTCCAATTCAAAAGGTCTTCGAATATTATGCCATTTCTACACAGAGAGTTTAGTTTGAGTTTCCAGTACAAAGTTGAGTTTTGTCATTGAATGCAAAATAAACTTTTGAGTTCCCCAGTACAATTTTGTGGGATGAAACTCAACTAAACTCAATTTTTTTTTCTGTGTTTATCAAAACTCAGTTTGAGAAATGCCTAAAAGTATGCTAATGTTCATATAAAAAGTTATGCTCGGATGCAATTATACAAATTTGTGGTGAGAAATGTCAAAAACAGCTGTTCTAAAATTGAGCAATTTGCTATTTGCAAAAAAATGAACAATAAAGCGAAGAAAAAAACTGGGGCAAGTGTAGAAGATGAGGTCTTCATATCAGTATGGGTCGATTGAAATTCCAATTTGCGCAGCGCAAGGAAGAAATCGCATGTGTACGCAGAGATACGCAGAGAGAGTCTTATACTCAAGTAGAATTGATGTTGTGCCGAGGTGGTGGATGTGCCGAAAAAATATGAGAACACAAAAGTAAACAGCGAAATGTGCTCATTTGGTCTCATTGCAGATCTTCAGTCTTATTTCTATTCTGGACATATGTAGTTTTTTCCAATGTTATCGTTGAATTGATGTATGATTTAATTTTAAGTAATAAATAGAGGGTATTTAACCTTTGATAAGGGACATTCGAATGTACTCTGCTTGCTGGACTTTCCAAAGCATTTGATACCGTTAACTATACCATATTATGTAAGATCTAGATATTTAATTTTCGAAAAGTTATATGAGCATAACTTACATGCCTAGCTAATCCATTACTTAAGGAACGACAACATGGTTTTCGCAGAGGCCGATCTACTAAAATGAATTTTACAATTTTAGTCTCTGATCTTCTTCACTGAAATGGAAATACGACATGAGGTGTCCCTTGGCAAAGTTTTGGTATGTCTGGTTCTTTAGTTAATTCGCTAAAACCCTATCTCCGCGATGGATGTCAATTTCTTAAGTTCTTAGGAATCTTGTCGAAAAAAAATTTCTGTCAAATCCGGTGTTCTATAAGGTAGTCACCTTGATTCACTTCTTTTTAACATCTTCATCTCAGATTACATAGTTCAAAGACTATTTTTTTTTTTTATATTTTTGTAAATTTGTCGAAACTAAATAAAATATTTTCGATATCAGTGTTCTATCTATTCCATTCTATAGTATCTAGAATCTATTATGAGTGTTTGGAATACAAATGTTATTTAAATTTTGTGGATTTTTTCGAATTTTTGACTGTACAAAAATCCGTAGCAGCTTTTTTTTCAAAACATTGTTCTTTGCGGAACCCTCACATGTTGGGAAAAATATAAGAAAAACACTCGCATTGCTTAAAAAAACCTGTAGCGTCTAAACGGTTAGACATAGAAGCACAAATTTTTGATTTTTTAGTAAGAAAGCATCACAAATAATTGGCAGTATCATTTCACTTTTTTGCTTTTTTGCTTTTAACTTTTAGTAAGTTTAGAATTTTTACAAGTCTTATAACATGCATAGCAATGATGTTTTATACACTGATCTGTTTAAAGCTTTTGATAGCTTGAGCCACAAGTTACTAATGGAAGTAACTTTCTAGAATGGAAGAACTTTTACCTTACAAACCTTATCTTACACTGGGAAGTCTCTTGGGCTCATTTTTGTTTATTTTACGGGTGCACCATATTATGTCGGTGCAAATTTTAAATTTATCAGCTGGTAGACTACTTGAGTAGAATGTTTTTTTAAACGTCAATTCAGTATAATTTTAACCATGAATCGTTTCACACCGAAACAACGCTACACCTTCCGAGATACTCGAAAAAGTGATGGAAGACGCAGCAATACCGACATAAAAAATGGCGCACCCTGTAAGGTAAATGCAGGCAATTCCGTCCTACTTAGAAATTCCGTTCTAATTTTTTAAAATCTAAAAAATAAGAAAATTCATTCGTGAAATTAAAAAAATTGTTAGCCTAATCAATAAGTGTTTTTTAAGCATTAATTAATTGTACTTGGAAAATCAGCAGCAAGTCCCGTTAATTCATTAAAAATGCTACGGTTGTCAGTTGCTGCCAAAACACTATAAGAAAAGCACGTGTCATTGTGAAAAATATTAAGCTCAAGGGAACAATTTGTTAAGTCTGTAACTTTTAATTAGTAAGTAAAAATCTATATTTTTTTGCTTACTTTGTTAGTCTCATATTTGTTTTTATTGTATTTGTGTATTTTGCTATGATTGTAATTGTTATTTATTAAAAAAAATTTAATTAAAGTATAGCACGGAATTACTAGCCTAATATTTTTTAATGTTGCCAACTCCGTCCGTAGCACGGATTTACCAAATATTGATGAAGTTTTGTTTCATAATTTTTTAACAATATTGATTGCTTATGGTTTTGATTTTCGATTTGACATGTTATAAATACAACACAAATTCTTATAAACTAATTACGTCCTATGATATAAAATACCTAAATCTTGGTTTTTAGTATTAAAATTTATCAAATAAGCCTAGATTAGCCAAAATTTATATCAGCCTAGATTAGGTAAATTTGTAAATAAAGTAATATTTTTAAATATTTGTGTCAAAGTCTTAACTTTACATTTTTTTGAGAAGTAGAATTATGTGGAACGGAATTAGCATAAAAATTCTTCACTATTTTGGTAATTCTGTGCTATAGACCGGATTTAACAAACGCAAGGCGGTAATCACGTGCTAGTTTAAATAAATAAATTAATATTGTGCAAATATAGTCAAATAACTAGTGTTAATAGAAATTGTAATAGAATTTCCTGCATGACTGTGATCTTGCTGCATTTTCATTTATATTTACATGGGTTTTTGTATTTTAGACTTTTAAAATATGCCAAAAAACCAAAAATATTCAAAAGAAGACTTAAGTTTGGCCCTTGAGGAAATAAAAAATTATAAATGGTGACAAAATATGAAAACGGACAAAAAAATAATAAATACACCACAAAAAGCCACCTACAGTGTCAACATTAGAAGAAGGTCTTATTGTGAAATGGGTTCATTACTTAGCTGACATGGGACTTCCAGTCACTAAACATCAACTTATTGGCTGCGTTTCCAAACTTATTGAAGAATTGAATCGCCCCATTAAATTTTTGAATGGAATACGTGGAAGGTTTTGGTTTAATGCATTTTTAAAAAGAAGCCCCACTGTAAGCCTTAGAGTATCCCAATGTTTAACAATTTCTCGAATTTCTGTTACTGAATCAAAGATAAGAGCTTGGTTTGATAGGGTAAAAACGAACCTAACAGAACACAAACACCTTGAGATTCTTGAAGATCCATCTCGTATTTTTAATTGCAATGAAACAGCTTTTTTCCTTTGTCCAAAAGGTCAACCAGTACTTACCAAAAGAGGGACAAAGCAAGTGTACATAAGATCCGGCAATGATGATAAAGAATGTCTAACAGTATCTGTTGGTGCTTCAGCTGACGGTAGAATAATGCCCACTTTTGCCATTATTCCCTATAAACGTCTTCCTCCTAGTATTTTAGCTAATTATCCTAAAGATTGAGCTATAGGATAGTCAGATTTCGGCTAGATGACTTCGGAAACCTTTTTGAATATATTGCAAATGTATTTCACCCCTTTCTAATAAAAATACATCTCAAACTGCCAATTATTTTATTTTTGGATGGCCACACTTCTCATTTATCCCTTTATGTTACTGAATTCTGCAGAGATCACGGAATAATTTTGATTGCTCTTCTTCCAAACTCCACTCATTTACTGCAACCCATGGAAGTCGCTGTTTTTCATAACGTAAAAGCTTCTTGGAGGAGATATGTCCATGATTGGAGAATACAAAATAATGCACAACGTTTAAAACGGGAGGATTTTGCACCCCTAGTTGAAAAGTGTCTTAAGAACTATATTACTACTGACATTGTCAAAAATGGTTTCAAAGCCTGTGGGCTGTATCCATTTAACCCATGCCGTTGATTATGATAAAATACTAAAATATTCCGATGACCCTGATTCTGAAACTAGTGAAAACCTCATAAACAAGCCAGAGGATGAGGTATAAAAAAATAAAAGCATTGAACTGAGTTGAATATTTTGAAAAGTTAATGCTATTTATCTAATACTTAAGACTTATTTTTATAGGACAAGATAAAAGCGCTTTTAGCGAACATTAATTTCTTAGTTAAATTCTTGAAATAGTTTTGGTTTTATAAAATATACTTTTTTTTTTATCATCTTCTTCGTAGCTAATACCTGTTTGACTTCAAAAATGTAAAACAATGGATTTGTTCTGATTAATTTGAAATAAAATTCACCTTTTTTCCAATAGCATTTGAAATAAATAAATTTGTTTATTTTAAATATAAAAATCGAGTTTATTGGTTCGAGCTTGGTTAGACAAAATTAAACCGTAAATACCAATACACTAGCACGGAATTAGTTTTCAGGCCGAATTTTTCGCACGGAATTACTAACCGCTAAGGTTTTTAAAAAATAGATTTAATTTAAATATAAGTGAAAAGAAAACTGAAATTTAAAATAGTTTTACATAAAAATAATGGTCTTTCGTGAAATGAAACCAAAATAATATTTATATCTTTGTTAGTTTGGTCACAATTTCCATTTAAAATAAAAAATTCCTTAATGGAACGGAAATACCTTCCCTTACCTTATATATATATGAACGATATACAGAAATGCCTGCATATGATATCCGCTGTAAACGTCTTGGACTCCAGTCGGTGGAGCAAAGAAGAAAAAGTTTTTCTATATTACTTTTTGAGGACATTTTTGATGGTATATGTAAGTCTCTAACTGTTGAAACTTATTCCTTTCTAAGCTCCAATCGGAGGCTTTAGGGAAAGACCGTTGTTTTATATTTCACCCTATAAAGCTAATTTAAGTCAGAATGAGTTTATTTCTTAATGTTTATATCTTTGTAATTCTGGTGCTAGTCAAGTGGATTTCAGTATTAATAGAAAGATATTCAAGAATTTACTATCCGATTTGCTATCTTGTGTTTAAGATGTTAGATTAAGTTAAATTAAGAAATATTTCTGTCCCAGTAGATGAATAAAAAATAAAAATAAAATAAATAATTTGCTGTAAAAGATTGTTGCCCGTTGTAATGTGTTCCAATCAATTAAAGTTAACTCCAGATATAGTCCAAATAGTCAAACCACCTCCTAAACATGTATTTGCATAATATGATATATTATTTTATCGTAATATATTAAAACTCATGCTACATGTACTGTTTTTGACAGTTGATGACAAAATTACTTCATAATTGCCTCGTGCATATTCGAAAAGTTAACTGCCTTAAGCCTTGTTGACATTAAATTAAAACTTGAAAATTTTCTGTATAAACTGAATGTCTTTTATATGCCATTAATACTCGTCCCCAATTTGCACCATAGCGTTAGTTCTCCCGTAGTTTACCTGAAAATAGAAAAAAAAATATATTTAAAATTGGTTTTGTAAGAATTGTCACGGTTATTAAATGATTATTAGTTTGAGAATTTATTTTTGTGTCATCGAGATATAATAGAATGGCTTTTTTTTTTAATTTCATCAACCTATTCGATTAATTAAACGAAACTCTTATACGAGTAAGAACATATTGTACATTGTTTTATCCCTGAATTATTTCGATTAATTTTTAAGAACAAATTTTGAGCAAAAACTAGGCAGACTATGTACAAGAGCTTAATTTCAAACAATCTCTACACCCAGTGGACTTTAGACGCGACATTATTTATCAACATACGTTTTTTAAAAATGGATTTCAGGTAAAAAAAAAAACGCGAGTTTTTGCCGATCGAAATATATTTGATGGACACACGACTTGAAGTCTAAAAAACGATTTTACAAGGGGAAATTTCTCTGTTAACATCTTAATTGTAATTGTTTCGCGAAGTTTTTAGAAATAAATTCACGGAGCATTGGACAAGGGGGTGTGGCACCTCCCATACAACCAAAATCTACGGTAGCGAATACCTTTAAAGTTATAAGTCGCATAGCATCGGAATCCGGTGTTCTACCTCAATATACAAGTGCCGTTCAACAAGTAAACTTTTATTGGCGTTGGACGTGGGGCGTGGCACTTTTTCAGCAGACCAAATTTTCGGCATAACTTTCAAGCTATATCACACATCAATGAAACTTGGTAGGAGCGTACTATTTAGTTGCGTCCTTCGACTAGCAAAATTGAACAAGCATTGGACAAGGGTGTGTGGCACCGCCCATATAATTCAAAAATATGATATCGAATAGCTTTGGAAATAAATGTCGCATAACAAGAAAACTCAGAATGGTATTACTATTGGGTGATGTCCTTCTATGTCCTAGAAAACTATGACAGACTTTGGTAAAGAGGGTATGGTTCCGATCATACAAGCCAAATTTTTGATATAGAATATCTTTGGATCTTAATATTGCACAACAATGTTACTCAGTATGGAGTTGCAACGTGGTGATATCCTTCTACTGGAAAACTAGGACAGGCTTTGGAAAACAGGGTGTTGCTCCGCCCATATAAGCCAAATTTTGGATATCGAATATATTTGGATTTAAATCTATATTTATAGAAATGAATCTTGGCTTGTTCAGCTGAATAACTCAAACTAGGACTCAAACAGGGTGAGCTTGTCAACAAAACTTACGAACACAACTATAATATTGTGTTTGTATTGACTTTAATTTGACATGCATAGTGCTATCCCTTTCACAGTGAATTTTCCAATCTTGTTATCTTTGCTATAAACCGATTCCAATATAAATATGCGTTTCTTTCGTCTATTATACAGGCAAAAATACAGGCCTCTTACATCCTCTAAAAGCTTCTTATAACTTTGAAAAGTGCGACATCCCTAGCTAATATTGCATATCAACTGCGTCTTGATTTTGAAACCCTCTTGTATGATGGAAAAATAACCAAACAATTTTTATGTTATTATTTTTGTTATTGTTTTGTGTGAGAAAATAATTCGAATTTGATTATAGTAAAAGGATCCAAGCAGAATGCACACATTTCTAGTGACGAAAAGTGCAAAATAGTAAACGTCAAGAAGTCGACGAAACAGTTTTAAGATTTGGGGCATTTCATGTGAAGCGGACAACTAAAAAAAAGTAAACTTCTGAAATTCGTTCATATTGGGCATATTTGTGCTTCTAGGGGATATGACCGTGTTCCCATAATATTTTTTTGATTTGAGGTTTAGCTGTTAAAATATGGGATTCTATAGAATTCACGAGATTGACGGAAGGATTTTTGTTTTGAAATTTTATTTTCATATTGAAGATAATTATTATAAAATAAAGAATGTAATTTCTTTAATAGAAAATTTATTGCTCTTTCTGATTTTCTAATCAGTTTTAAAATTTTAATTTTTTTCCAGTTTTAAACCGGAAGTAAGCATTTCAAATATTTTTTTCAACAACTTCGACCATTTTGATTTAAATTTTTTTAACGGCAAAATAAAGTTTAACATTTATTAAATTTAATATTAAAATTACAGAATGGAATCTAAATAAGTTTAAGAGTCTGCTCGGTTTGTTCTGCAAAGAACTTTTGTTGTTGTAGCAACCTGTTGCTTCATGAATTATTTGGCATAAAGCTCAAAATATAATTCTAAAAAAATATGTTTTTTAAGAATTATAAAATTAAATTTAAATATTTTATTTAATAAAAAAAGTATTTAAATAAATTTTAAATATTTACGTAGTCGATTTATGCAAATGCATTATTGGTGCAAAAATGACTCGCTGTTTGGATAAATTATAAAAGTTTTTGGATAAATTTAATATTTTATTTCTCTTAGTGTAGAACAAGCAGAGTTGAATATCGTTAATAGAGAGAATAAACAGCAATGGCTCCAGAATAATCCCTTGAGGAACTCCAGAGTTAGCCACAAATGGAAACGATTCTATATTATCAAATCTACTACACACTGCCGATTGGATAAATAGGACATTAACTAACTAAGAAAATTTAAATGAAATCCTAACTTTTTCACTTTCCTTATTAATAGATAATGTTTGACCTATTTAAATTAATTTGGAAAAATCAGTTGTGATTTACAACCTGATATTCTTCTAGAAACGATGACATGCAGTAATTGGAAAAAATAACTAGGTTGGAAAGAGTAGAGCGACCAGACATGAAACCATGCTGAGAAAGAGAAATAAAATTCTTCACCGCAACAAAAGTTTATCTTTTCCAATCGATTCAAACAATTTAGAAATCGTTGTAAGCTTCGAAATTGGGTTATAGTTAGAAATATTGGCCATCGATCCTGACTTATAACATAAATAGGATTCACAAATTAAACTTTCCAGCAATCAATAAAAATGCGACACCTTAACGAATAATTAAAAATTAACATTAGGGCATATACAACACTAAATGCATAATTTTTTAGAAAAAAAAGGAGCAAATTCCATCAGCATCCAACTTAAATGAAGATTTTAGTCTTTGAATCCCATTAGTAACATCGGATTCAGCCAAAGAGAGAGATCCAAAACCAATATCAGGTACCAAGTTATATGAACTTTCAATTTATGCGCATTCAGAGAAATTGGCCACATTCTGCTGATGTGAGCGCTATGTTAGCGGTATCGTAGTAACACTTTCATTAAAATATGGTATTTATAATATTTCTGCTGCAAGAGCGATAATAGATTATTTGAAGTCTAGGCAAATCAATCGCCAAAATACGAAATATGTAAATGTGAACGATAAAAGTGATATGGAACCCATTACTCCTCATTGATTTTTGCTATTTAAAATGTATAATAATACTTGCATTTTCCAACTACAATATGCGTAGCTATTGATTTGATTTGAGATAATAAGAAAAAAAAAAATTTAAATAAATTTCAATCAAGTCAATATTTTTTCATATAATGTGGTTTTTTAGATTTTAAGTGATATGCGGGTCCATCAAATATATATCGATCGACTAAAAATGGCTATTTTTTATGTTTTCTTCAAAAGGAACATTTTTTTAAAAATCCATCTTGAAAAGGCATTTTACCTTATACAGCTAACGTCACCTCTAGTGGACATACATACACGTGTAGTCTGAAAACCATAAAATAAATTATGTTTTAATTTTGTTTGCCACCACTGTTCTGTCTGCTCTTATGCGCTATCCACTTATTTCCTAAATTGATATTCTTTTTAAACCCAACCGTATTAAATGCTTTCCAGAATTTACTTTGGACTTCCAGCCAAAATGTTACCTGTCAAAATATTTGATAGTGAAAATCTTGCTGACGCCATGTAAATACAATTTGTTTTTTAATGCTACGCACAAAATTGGGTTGCTACAAAAAATGCTTAACTAAGCAGAAATGGTCACAATGAAGCGCATGCAAACGCTGCTCTGTGTCAAAATTTCGCCGGCTTTTGTTAAATAATTATTTTCCAAATCAGTTTTAATCGGAGGTTTGAAGAAAGTGTATCGAAGTTAAAGTGTATCGAAGCGAGTTAAAACGGCATAAAGAATACATCAGAAAATATTGCTAAGATAAAATGTTGACACTTGATGGTATGGTGACCATGTGGCGCTTTTTGCTCACTGGTGCACCGAGTCTTGTGCTTATGTTAATGCTGCGCGAGGGTATCTATCAATATCGTCCGGATATTGTTGACCTGAAACATCGCGTGCGACCAATACGCATCGCAGACTTACGGGAAACGTACGATTTTATTATTGTCGGCGGTGGTTCGGCCGGTTGTGTATTGGCAGCACGTCTCTCCGAGGTGACTAATTGGAACATTTTGCTTATCGAGGCTGGTGGCGATGAGCCGCTGCTGACTGATTTGCCACAGCTGTATCCGGCATTTCAGCGCAGCCCTTGGGACTGGAAGTACAAGACAGAACGCTCGGATCGCTATTGCTTAGCCATGCAGGGGCAACGCTGTTCTTGGCCGCGTGGACGCATGCTTGGAGGTTGCAGCAGCATCAATGCTATGATGTACATACGCGGCAATCGGCGTGACTTCGACCACTGGGAGGAATTGGGCAATACGGGCTGGAACTATGATAATATTTTGCACTATTTTCGTAAACTGGAAGATATGCGTTTGCCAGAGTTTCAACAGTCTGTCTATCATGGAGTTGGTGGCCCAGTGAGCATAGAGCACTATCGCTTTCCTTCACCGTTATTGGATGTCTTTATGCAGTCGGTGCGAGAGTTAAATTTGGTAGGTCTGCGTATGTGTGTATGTTTGTGTGTACTGCTTACTGTTGGCAAATTGTGTGAATTGATAATAATTTGGGAGGGAAGTGGATAAATGCCTAAAGAGATTTTTTTTTGTCTCTTGCTGTTGTCTCTTGTTGATAAAATGAAAGAATGTAATTTGATTCATAAGTTAAAACTAAAGAAGAACAACAAAACAAAAATTCTGCTAAAGCTATGAATGAAAAATTAAATAAGTTGGTCAAAATGACTCACATCAATTAATATAAATAGTGTCAGCAAATAAAACTAAACGTTGTAATATTTAAGATATGAAATTTCATCCTGAATTTTGACCGAATTTAAATTTGGATCGGAAATTTGAAATCGAATTTAAATTTGGATCGGAAATTTGAATCGGACTTCAAATGAAACATGTCCAAATACTCGCTGTTAATGTTAGTTTTTTTATTGCAATGTTAAATATTAGTCTCCTAGTTATAGTTAAAGCTACTATCACGCTTATTGAAAGCTATTTCAGTGTAAAGTGTATTCAGTTTTCACTGAATACAATTGTGAATTCAATTGTGAGAAATCAATTGAAATTTAACAAGAAATTTATCTATAGGGCGTATCAACAAGAGGCATAAGATTTGTTTTTTGAATAAAACGAACAATTTCCGGGATGTCTCTTAAACTTTTTATTGGATTATAGAGTAGACACATGTGAATTATGTATGTTATACAATATATCGATGATAATATCCCAGCAAACCAAACGATATCGAGATGATATCGCAAAGCTGATAATTTCTATCGAGAACGATACACGAGACGATATCGCTATGATGTCGAGAAAGTCCTGTTTTCGATAAAAATTGACATATCGTAAAAGGTATCGAGAACATATTAATTGCGATCTTGAATCGATTTTTCGAAAATACAGTACTATCTATATACAGAAACAGATGAAATACATTTAAGTTCAAAGATTGTAAGCAAAAAAAAACAACTTACGCGGTTGGTTCTGCTAATGCAGAAGCCACATCTGCTTAAAATTCAGTAAGCACAAGAGTCTACATTTTTGTAGATACCAAAATTAAATTTAATGGACTCAATCGATTGTGTTCTATTCTCCTATCAATCGACAATCACAATAGTAAAAGCATATGAGCGTTTCGCTGCTGTGCTGTGCTGTGCTGAAAAACACATTGGGGTAAAAGAGATACATGACTTGCGTACTTTATTGCTCCAATGTGTTTTTCAGCACAGCACAGCAACGAAACGCTCAAACGTTTGCACTATGTTTGTACCCTAAGCCTTTGATTTAGCATTTAAGCGATATTTGTTAATCTTCGTTTGCCTGTAGCTCGCATAAAGAAAAAATTTCTTTGTTTTTTCTTCAAAAACTGTAGCTGAATCGTTCGGGTACTTGTTTCTAAAGGCACGTGCAAAAAATTAGTAGGAATTAAAAAGGTAAAAAATTGTAACTCTTGGTAACTCATCATAATAATATAAGCGTACGTAAATAGGTAAGTCCTAGGGACGTTTATTTCATCTAAATATCATCTATCTAATTTCATCCAAGAATCTAGATATTGTTGCGATATCACAGTGCTATAGTGTTCATACCATCGTGATGATATCGAGTACTTATTTAAAATAAATATCGTTACTATATCGCAATGCTATCGTTATTATAATATTGTAGTGATATCTAGAAATTTTTAATGTTATGATACCGAAATGCTATTGTTAACTGTACTATCGGGACGATATTGCGTATTTGTATATTAAGATATCGTCACGATCTTGTTAGACCATCGTAAAATTTTTCTATCGAGATATGGTTTGTTGGGATGTTGACATCTCGCAACTAAAAAATTAAAAATTTTACAGGAGAAGCTGAAAACTGTTTTCCTTGAAGAATAAAATTTTATAAAAATAAATAAAAATATTTTAGGGTAAGAATGGCTTTATTTAGTAATTAAAATAACAAACTAAAAAAAATTCATATTTTGGATAATGAGAAAAAAAAATCAAACTATCTTTCTACGAGTTGTCAATGTTACGAGAATTTATATTAAATGCAATTGCGAGGTTACAATTTTTATTTATTTATTTATTTATTCATCTATCGAGTAAAACTCTCTTAGACTAATCAGTAAATAAAATAATATTAAATTTCTTATATATAGAAAAACACATTTTCATTATATATTCCAATTTATAATAATATAATAAAGTATAATAATTTAATACTGACTAAGGAAATGACACATAATTGTTTAGAGCAAATTTAGTAGTTCTTTTTTAAAGAACTCACGAGACTTAGAAATGTCTAGTACATTATGAACAGACTTAAATTCAATACAGGATAACGAAATAGGATCAGATCTACTCTAATTTGTCCTCGCTCGAGGAATTAAAAAAAAATGCTGCCTACTTCTCAGATGTCTTGAAGGAGCATATATAGGAAAAAGAGACAAAAGCTCGGAGCAATCAATCTTGTTGCAAAGTACATCTCTAGCTAACGTAACAAGATAATATTTTCGTCTGGCTTCAAGCGTTTTTAGATCTATAAGAAGTCACCTTTGCTCATATTATGGCCAAAATCCATTATTCTTACCAGTTTTTCTAAAGGCAAATCTGGTAAATCTCCTTTGTATTGCCTCGATACGGTTTATAGGAACCGCATATGAGGGACTCCGTATATTACAAGCATACTCTAGTGTTGATTGCACTAGGGACACATATAAGGATTTGAGCGTATAAAACCCTTTGAATTCATTAGTGTTGCGCTTGATAAAACCTAATAATTTATTAGCTTTTGACACAATAAAGTCAAAGTGACTGTTGAAATTAATTTTGTTATCAAAAGTTACCCCTAAATCGATTTGACTTTGCACATTAGATAACAAATTACCTTGTATAAAGTAATCGTTAATTAGAGAACATAGTGATCTAGTAAAACTCATGCTTTTGCATTTGGATACATTTAAGTGCAAACAGTTATCAGTGCACGAGTTTGACAAAGAAATAACATCTTCTTCCAATAAAATACAATCCTGCCTCGTCCTGATTGATTTAAAAATTTTTAAGTCGTCTGCATAAAGGAGACACTTCGAGTCTTTAATAACATCCGGAAGGTCATTGATGAATAATATGAACTATAAGCGTCCTACATGACTGCCTTGAGGAACACCAGAGAGATTATGTATAACTTTAGATACTGTAAATCCGATTTTAACAAATTGTTTACGGTTACATAAATAATTACGAAACCAATTTAGTAAATTTGAATGAATTCCTAATTTTTCTAGCTTTTTTATAAGTGCATTATGTTGAACTTTATCAAAGGCTTTTAAGAAGTCCGTGTATATAGCGTCCACTTGACCACCATTCTCCATACCTTTCAGACAAAAACTAGCAAACAACGCTAGGTTAGTAACTGTGGATTTACCATTAACAAATCCATGCTGTTCAACCGTGATGCCATGTCTTACTTTCCAATATAACCTCCTCTTCACAATAGACTCGAAAACTTTAGGAATCAATTTCAGTTTTGAAATGGGTCTGTAATTGATAACTTCATTTTTCGAGCCTGATTTATATATCGGAGTTATATATGAGACTTTCCATGTATCTAAAAATTCGCCGGATGAAAGGGACATATTAAACATCTTGGTTAGAGGTTCAGCTAAATTTCTACATAATTTTTTTAAAAATGAATGTGTTATGTTATCTGGTGATACTTTATTACTATCTTCTAATGCGGCTAAATATTCTTTAACCTCAATAATACTAAGCTGCATGACACCCAGATTTGTGATAGGTGTAAGACTATGATAGTTCTTTCAAAGTTTGATTGGAAATGTGTTGCCATCATATCGCAAATGTCCTTCTCGCCATTTGAACTTCGATCTTCATACTTCATCAGGACAGGTTGTCCTGATCTTGCGTAACTTACACATTTTATTTTTTAAATAACTCAAACGCCTACTAAACCAGACCGGCTGTTGCCCTGCTTTGGTCTTTTCAACGGTACAAACTCGTCATATGCTTCTTTAAGTTTTCTAGTGAACGCATTATAACAAGCTTTTAAGCAAGATGAATCAAGAACAAAATCCAATTAGTACTTTGTAAAAATAAATTAAGCTCAATAAAATCTGCGTTAGCAAAGTCTTTCACAGAGTTTGTGGAATTGTTAAAAAAATTAAGTTTATTAAAATTTAAACATGATCATCTCCATGATCTCATATTGTATAAACTTAAATTTTTTTTTATTTTAACTAGAAAACCTAAAAATATTATTTATTACTGGTGTAGGTTATCATCATCTGCAGGAATGACCTTTTTTATTTTAGTTCCTGCAAGTCTTTGAATTTTTGGGATGTTATTTTTAGTGGCTCGGCAAATGACTGAGAATAACTTTTTATCGGCAAAGAAATATTTTTCGGTCTAATAGATAAAGGATTATACACTGTACAGTTGCTCTTTGAAATTAGTTTTGTAATTTATTGAACCATCCGGTTTGTATAAAACCAGCAACTCATCGCGGCTTTGCTAGCGACATGATTTTTCAAGTCTCTGTTATTGATTTAAAAAAGAGAGTTTTATATTTCAAGTTATTGCATAGGTAAGATACAAATTATGTCATTAATATTTTTATTGAAAACTGTTGATGGTTTAAGAAAATCTGGAAAGTTCTATTTATATCCCCAAAATATGTATCTACACAAGAATTCAACAGTTTACACATAAAAGCATATTGTGATGATAATAGCGTCGTTAAAGCACATTTTACTGTGCTGCCCATACCCTTACCATTAACATTTTTAAATTTTTAAATTTTTAAGAATAAAATTTATTACTAACAAACATAATTAAGGAGGTTTTTACTTTAAAAATGTAAAATGTTTGATATTTTGACCTTGAAAAACTTTAGAAGACACCCTCTACCGCCGCTTGAACAGACCAAAAGTGCCTTAGAATATGTAGAAGAGTTTTCCAATAAGTGCATATTAACATACAAATTTTGCATAATATACAGTGAGCGTCAAAACAAAGTGTACACCATATTTTTTAATACTTTTTACTTTATTTCAATACTTTAAAAAGTAATTCTATTAAAAAGTTTAGTATTTTTGGAACTAATTTTTTATGTTATTACTATATATTAACTAAAAATATAAATGATTTTACAACAAATTTTCACTTAATTCAAAAACGAAAAATACTCCATTTTCTTCGAGTCAAAACAAAGTGTACACTTAAAGTTGTAAATAAGAAAAAATGACTTCAATCCAATTATTAAGATTTTTTGTTTTTCTCGTTCTGAAAAGACAGCTTTCAACCGTCTTGGTATTGATTCCACAAATTTCGTTGTTACGTTTGATGAAATTTTGTGCCATTTTTCGACTTAAACGGCTTTCAGTGAGTCCTTGCTGGATATCGTCCTCTTTTTATTTGTCTATCCGGATGCTCCCACATATGTTCTATCGGGTTAAGGTCCGGTGATTGTTGGGGGTGATCCAGCTGTTTTGGAGTTTTGCACAGCAACCATTCCTTTACTACATTGGCTGTATGTTTTGGATCGTTGTCCTGCTGAAACATATACAAGCGATCCAGTCCTAATTTGTTAACACTGGCCGGCAAATGTTCTTTTAAAATATTAAAGTAATCGAATTTATTCATTGTGCTGTCAATAAACGTTTAATTTCCTACGTGTTTGCCGTCATAGAGCTTGCTTTACTGTACAATTAAAATTTTGATCCCTGAGTTTTGCTTCTCCATATTTTTTGTAGATTTTATCTTTCCAAAAATTTCGAATATGTTTTCGTCACTAAAAACTTTGGTTTTCCAAAATGAAATTTAATGATTTTCATACTTGTTAGCAAAATCCATGCGTAGCCTTTGATTTTTTCTTGATTTAAACGGCTTTTTTCGAGAGACTCTTCCTAAAAGACCATTTGCATTTAAAGCACGTCTTATTGTACTGGCACTAACGTTAATTCGTGATGATGCGAAAATATCTTCCGCTATTTTTACTGCGCTTGCAGTTGGATATTTTCACACTATTCTGACTACTTATCGTATTGCGGTTTCACAGAGTTGTTTTGGTTTGCCAGCACATGGTCGATTTTCTAGCGTCCAAATTGTTTGTATTTGTCAATGATTTTCTTGATGGTATTATGACCTTTTGTCAAAAATTGAAGCGATTTCGCGAAGCAAGATCCATCGGGCAAGTGCTTTAGGAGTTATCGATGTAAAATAAAAAAATAAATAAAGCCCTTGAAAGGACTTTGACCTAGCTTCTTATGATCAATTGTGTTGTGCGTGTTATTAAGTTTGTACACAATTGACCGAGAACTGGACCTACATGTTTAACGCCGACTCCGAACGGCGATGAACGGAATGTTCTCGTTCTCAAGAAGCTTTACATGGCATTTTGATTACTCTGTGAGGTTTGCCATTGTCTGCAGAGAGGTGGCGGCCGTACAGAAAAATTATTTTAGTTCAAATAATTTTCTGTCGCTGCTGGGATTCGAACCTGGGTGTCCAAAGTTCGTTGACATAGCGGCCACGCACTTTAACCAACTACGCCACGGACGCCACAAGAATAATTTCCTTAAGAATAATAATACATAAAATTTATCATGTTTTCTAATAAGGAAGAAATAAAAACTTTTTAATAAAAAAAAAACCGACTTAAAAATTATTACAAAGTAAAAAATAATTTTAAATAACTTTTCGCATATAAATTGGGAATCTTATTATTTTAATTTTTATTTTAATTTGTTTTATTATCAACAATATATTAATTTCTTTATGAATATAAAAGCTCAAAGTCGACGTTGCAGCGCATGCCGTTCGATTTAAAGGGGGATTCACTGATCACCTTCAATAGCAAGTTTTCTTCTTGATCTTAGTAAAAGAGCTTTTGTGCTTCTTTTCGAATTCAGTGTTCGAATCCTTAAGGCCTGACTATAATAGCCACATGCTGGCATACGCTAATGCCAAAATTTAAACGAAAAGCCAGCAGGCTGTTGTCAACATCAAAAATGTCTATAACTGCCATGTATTGACTTTGAGAAGTGGCACAAAACAGTTTGTTTTTATTTGTGCTTATTTGTGAGATTTTTTTAAAAATTAATGTGCAAAATAATATAGAAAAATTTAATCATGTGAAGTCTTTGCTGTTTGGCTTCAATTATTACTTCAATAAATTCGAATATACAATTATTTGACATTTGCCTATGCTGTGATCGATTTGAATCGCTCTATAAAAAGCCACTGAAAGTCAACGAAACTGTGGCAATTCCAATTATGTGTATGCTCATATATTTACATGGGTTCGCTTTCATTTTGACAGATCCATCTACCAGCATGTGGCTATTATAGTCAGGCCTTTATATCGAGATAAATTGTTTGAAACAAATTAAACTTTCAAGTGCTTCAATTTTCAGAATAAAAGAAACTTTTTAACAAAAAAAAAAAAAAAAAACCGGCTTCAAAATCAAAAAGCGTATCTTTATCCATTCTTATTCATATCGCTATCGTTTCCTTTGTTCTCAAATTTTGCCTAATCTTTAACCTTAATATTATATTTATCCTAAAATTGTCCTGCTCCTTGTACCACTTTTTTTGCAATCTTTTTCCGAATTTTTGTTCTAAGTGTGTCCAAATCCTTGTTTCAATCCTTGTCCTTATCCTCTTCCCAATATTGTCCTAAATTGTTTTAAGTGTTTGTTAATCTTTGTAATAATCCTTGTCTTAGTCCTTTGCCCAATTGTTGTCTGAATCCTTTTCCTAATTCTTGTCCAACTCCATGCTCTAATCTTTTTTCAAATCTATGTTCCACTCGTGCCACATCTTATTTCTGGTTCTACTCTTTGTTCAAATTCTTGTTCTCCTCCTTGTTCTAGTTTTAGACATAATCCTTATCCAAATTTAATTTTATCTTTACTTTTGCTTTTGCCTTTGCTTTTATTTTTGATTACACTCTTCCTTTTGCTATTGCCTTTATGTGGCACATCAACCCATTAATGCTCACCACCAGAATTCGATGGGCTCATCATTCTGAACAAAACTGGCGCGAAAAATGTAAACAAAAGAGCTTTTGGTGTCAATTTCATTGCTTTTTTGAAAAAGCATACTTTTAGCTTTCTCACACTGTCGAAATCAAAAGTTGTACATTGTCGGTGGATTTTTGAGGAATTTTCGAAAAATGCGTAAAAAAATTTCATCGTGTATGATATATCATACGTTGTCATTAATGGGTTAACATTTATCCCAGCGTCAAGCAATATATCCCTGCAGTGATGGTGGCTTTTGGTTACTTCAAGCGATTCTCCAAGAGGCCTTATACCGCCTTTAATTCTTATTTTATTTTTATCACATGGCCGAAAACCCCAGCATTGCTGTCGTTTAATCAAATTTATCGAAGCGGCAATAGTCACAGAGTTATAATTCAATGTAACGTTTTTTCATTTTTGTTGCATTTTTACTTCTGTATGCGGTTGCCTCCGTGGTGTTGTGGATCCAAAGTGTTTTTTTTATTTTGTCATGAGGCCAATCAACCAATCTTGCTGTCGTAAAAAAATTGACCATACCACCCTTAGTAACCAAGTACTAATTCCATGCAACAATATTGCATTTTTGTTGCATAAGCTGTTATCTCTGCAACCCGATGACGCTAAATTTGTTTATATTTTTGTCGCAAAGCTAACTTTAAGCAAAATAATGACGAATATTTGGTCGAAAATCGTTAATTTACGTTCGGAAGTCCGCCATTTTGTGAAAAATCAATATTTTCAAAATCGGCTATGACAAGTACGAGTTTTAAGTATATACAAGGTGGCGCAAAAGTAATCCTCCTATCACAAAATGCTATAAATTTTGCGATTGGCCCCTAATGTCAGTTCTGTTTTGACATTTGTGTAGTAAACACATGCGAAATACACGTTAATAAACAATGTTACGCTACGCTGCTCCAGAACGCGGAATATTGCTGACTATTTATTTGAAGATGATTTTTCATCAAAAATAATCATGAGTGATGAGGCCCATTTCCATCTTAGCGGATACGTAAATAAGCAAAATTTACGCTTCTGGGGCACTGAAAATCCGCGTGTAACCCACGAAGAGCCATTACACCCGCTCAAAGTCACTGTATGGTGTGCTGTTTTAGCTGGAGGAGTCATCGGACCTTTTTTCTTCGAAGACGTCGCGGGCCAAACGGTTACTGTGAATGGTGAGCGCTACAGAGCAATGATCAACGAGTTCTTTTTGCCGCAACTTGATGAATTGGGATTGGAAAACATGTGGTTCCAACAGGAACCAACAGGAACCACCAACGGCACACACTGCACGTGCCACAACCGATATGCTGAAGGATGCATTTCCCGGGCGCCTAATCTCCCGATTTGGCGACTTGCACTGGCCAGCAAGATCGCCTGATTTGACCGCGCCAGACTTCTTTTTGTGGGGCTTTTTGAAGTCGCAGGTTAATGTCAGCAAGCCTCAGACTCTTGCAGCTCTTAAAGACAATATCCGTCAAGAATGTGAGAACCTATCGCCGGAAGTTTTGGCCGAAGTGATGGAAAATGCCATAAAAAGGGCTCAAATGACAATCAACTGTGGCGGCGGCCATTTACATGACATCATATTCTCGACTTGATGTAAAAAAGTCGAGTTTTTTTTTTTTTTTTTTTTTTTGGTTTTTGGTTTGTTGTTTTGTTTTTTGTTTTGTTTTACAATTTTGTTTATTTATTTGCACTGCACTGCACTGCACTTAAATTAGGTCAGGGAACAAAAAGCGAAAAGCGATTTATAGATACAAGCTTGGGGAACTGATTTAAACACGTCCGATCGGTTGGAAGGTTGAAAGGTTTATTTAAAGGTATAAAAACTCTCATTTAAAAATATCCCTTAGGTTTCCTTAAAAAAATGCACAAACATGACCTTTTTTTCGGCCGCTGGGTATATTTCCCCCCTTAATCGTAAAAACTTGAAAAACTGGGTAAAATAAAATAAAACTTTCTTTTTTAGGGAAAAACTTGAAAACTTTCTACCCTTTCAAAAAACTGGCAAAACAAGTTTTATCTGCCCACATGGCAACACTGGTCGTTAGGGTAAAGAGTCAACCTTACCAGCGTGTAATAATTTTTTCTATTGCATTGCAAAATATAACGTTGTCACGTCAAAATCTGAAAAATTATTACAATGATTTATATAAAACGTCTTTGCTTTCTCGTTCAGTTTCAAAAACTGCAAAAAAAAAATTTTACTTGTTTAAAGATAGAGATTTTTGAACACCGAATATCAAAAAATTGGACGTTACTGTAAGACGTGGCAAACGAGGCTACAGACGACGCGCTATGAGAAGCAAAGCAACATTTTGCTTGCTGCATCAAGGAGAGCGTCGAAGCCACCACCAAACGAACTGCTTGCGAGAAAATGATTGAATTTTTTAATAAAATATCAATTTTACGATAAAACTATTAATGTTAGATGCATGTCACCACCACTGAATTGTGTTAGAATCGGGAAGATCTTTCATTTATCCATACATCATATCCACATATCTTTTTTGGTTTAGGCAGTAAGTGATAAAAAGACCGGAATTTGATAAAAATTTTCATTTCCGCTAGATTATTGGCCAAAAACTTCTCAGCTATTTAATATTTAAAAATTCTGAGTTTATATGATTAAACTACAATAAATTATTGTATGAATAGAAGAAATTTCGTTTAAATCGGTATAGCGGTTCTTGAGCTTCCTTGCATCAATGTCAAAAAGCCAATCTTTCAATTTTCATTTTTGATTTTTAACATACTTCTTTATTTATTTTATCAAGTAGAATGCGAATTTTGGGCTCGTAACCGATTTGGTTGTAAATTTGTAAATTATAAAGAAACAAAATAACAGAATTTGTTCATAAAAGATTCTACAGAATAGGCCCAAATGCTGCAAAAACCAGCTTTTATGAGCATAAAATCATCAAGCTTATAGGCCCCTACAGACGAGCAACTAATCGGTAAACTCGTTGAAACTGGTTGCTGGTTATTGAAAATAAGTCGTGTGTAAATGAGTTGATGTGTTTTTTTCAGTTCTTAAACCAGTTTTCCAATCAGTTGACAGTTGATTGAAGCTCGATTAGTTGAACAACTGGTTGTTGCGTTTGCAACCAAGCGAACAACTTCATAGTACAAAAAATTTCATGCAGTGAGGTACTCCTGAAGTTCTGTAGTTCTGCAGTGAAAATTTTTATATAGAGTTATTTTAAATGGCAATTGCAAATAATGAATTGTGGCGCGAACTATTTACAAAGTTGGAGAGCTTGCCGGTGCTATGGAAGATCAAGTCCGACATTTACAAAAACAAGTCAGCGAAGCATCAAGCATGGAGTGAGCTTCTTATAATTTATAAACAAATAGATCCAGCTGCAAATAGTGATGGACTAAAAAAGAAAATAAGCAACATTAAGACTGTGTTTCGAAGAGAGCTAAAGAAGGTCGAAAGAAGCCTAAGATCAGGCAGCTCATCAGAATCAGAATATGTGCCTAACATATGGTATTTTCCCAATTTAATGTTTTTAAAAGACCAAGTTCAAGTTCAAAGCAAATCAACAATGGACGAAACAGCGATGGATCCCTTGTTTGAAGATCAGGTTGATGATATGCAGGTAAATAGCTACGCCAATGTGTATATTATATATATATTAATGCAAATTTCTTATAGGAAATATCACGTGTAGAACAGAAACCAAAAAAGCGCAAAAGTCTGGGTTACCGCTTTGACGAAAAAAATAAAATATTAAAATCAGCCGTTGACCAACTGAAATCAATCAGTAATACTGAATCCGCTAGAGACGATGCAGCCATTTTTGGTGAAGGATGGGCATGTCTTTTCAGAAAATTGTCAAGTGAGCAACAACTGTTTGCCAAAAAAGTAATTGATGAAGTATTTATTCATGGGCAGTTAAATAAGTTGAATATTAAAAGTACTGTTGTGACACCTTCTTCTACACAAAATTGGACACCGGATTACTAAGACGTGTCCCAAACATATTTATATATTTCTACAACTTCAACATCTGTTTCAGCAACAGATAGCCAAGATGTTTTTCCAACATTGTATGTACATCCAGCTGGAAATTAAGCACCTGTTTCAACAGATTGCCAAGATCTTTTTCAAACATATTTACATTCACCTAGATTGACACCTGCTTCTACAAAAGAAGACACTAAGACATTTCTCAAATATATATTCATCCCACTAGGAATTTAACACCAGCTTCAACAGTAATTTATCGAGTAATTTACCGAGTAATGTAATTTACCGAGTCAACCAAAAGTTTTTATATTTAGAATTGAAACGAAAACTAGGAGTCTGTACTCTCAAATACAAAGTCAACAGCTTCTCAAATTTATATTCCACACCAGGAAAATATGTATATACTCCAAAAATTGTTCTAACTTTATTTAAATTTACAAATGTATATAAGTCACATAATTTAATGTATTTAAAAACTAATATGTTGATGTGTATGATGATGTGTATGTGTTTGAAGTTACATAACCACAATAAATCAATTACACCCAACGACAAGAAAACCCTCGCAGAGTAAAATATTTTTAATTTTTTAGAAATTAGAATCTTAACGTGGCCAAATTAACTGATTGAGCTTTTAAATTTATTATTGGATATTTTTATTGAATACAGAGTTATTTTTATATGTTATTTAAAAAGCAAAGTACTGCAGTTGAAAAAAAAAATAACAATATTCAAATTTGAAAAGTTTTCACATGACAAGAAAATTATTTTTAAGTTTCGTAAATATTTTAAATTTAGTTTTTTAGAGAAACCATGAAATTATATAAAACTAAAAATTTAAAAAAATGATAAAAAAACAAAAAAACCATGTTAGTAAGTGTGCGGACAATACTTTGTTTTGCGCCGCCTTTGTTAGTGATGACGTCATTGTTAGTAATGACGTCTTGGCATTGAACCATACATGTTTTCGAAATAATTGTTTGTGATATTTTTATACCAGACTTATTTTATCACATATTTCATGATTTCTAGAGAACTTGGTCCTTATTCTCTTATTTTCTGACCCATTATATGCCAACAGTTCTCAATGGGACTAAAATCTCGACTGTTTCCGGGCCAGGGCAATGACGTAATACCCAGCGCTTCCTTGTGTTTTTGTGCCCAAACTTGCAAAAATGCATTTAGGTTTATTAAACGCAATATTAACTTTGTTGCTAACACTGCTTTACTTACCAATTTGGCTCTATGGCATGGAGCCGAATTATTCTGAAAAATTACATTTTCCAGGCTTCCTGGAATTTTTTTAAAAAAGTGCCTTTTTTGGTCAAAACCCCAGTTTTTTATGGACAAGTTTTTTGATTCGCTGTATTTTCAAAAACAAAAAAAAAACCAAAATTAAAGCTTAAAAATGATTAATATCTGCATCAAATTTTGAGAAATTTTGGTTTTGACCAAAAAAGGCACTTTTTTAAAAAAATTCCAGGAAGCCTAAGGGTTAACACATTGCGAAATCGTTTTTTGGAGGGTACAACAATGACCCAAGGTACATTTTAGACCGAGTTTATCGAACATGTTTTTAGCGACCCATCCTACTCCCCATTCCATTATGTAGGGAGAATGCTTCACTGTTGGTAAAACACATTTATCGGAATAGCGTTCGCCTTTTCTGCGTCGTACCATGGCTTAGGTCCAAATAAGTTAAATTTGAACTCATTCCTCAAATATAATTTGTCCCAAGTCATCCGATGTTCAATTTTTATACGTTTTAGCACATTGCAGTCTTTGAGTTTTCATTTTCGGTGTTAATAATGGTTTTTGGCCGGTCGCCATGCATCCAAACCCAATATTTTCAGCTGTCGTTGGATTGTTCGGTCACTGATTTCTATTCCAGTTTGCGAATTGAATGTTTTATTGATGCTACTGGCATGAAGAAAGCGATTATGTGATTAATTATTTTTTATAAGGCGTTCCTTTTGTGATGTTATTTTCTTAGGCCTTCCGCTACCACTTTTTCAAAAATAGAGCACCCCGAATTTTGAATATTACTTTGAATATTAATTATTACGTAATTTTTTATTACACTACGTACACTCCATTCGTTTGTATTTACACGGTGTGCTATTTCCCTATTGGACTCGTTTTGCTTATGTAAAGCCACTATTTCACCCTTTAATCAATATGTTGTTGCACATCCTTTGTTGTTCAGAACGGCCTATTAGCACTTTGGAATTGATTTTATCCAATTTTGGCGTTGTTCCGGCTCTATGGAGTTCCATGCTTCTTGTAAAAGACTCTTTCAACAGAAATTTAATGTTTAATTTCTTTCGATAAACTCCTCTAGTTTATTCCTCCCAAAGATGCTCAATTACAGTCAGGGCTCTGTGCAGGTGTTTGTATAAGTTTGGGGCAGTTATGGATCAACCAAAGTCTTCTGCTGATGTATGATGTATGCTTGGGATCGTTATCTTGATAAAAGGCAAAGTTGTTTGCGATGCCCAATTTTTCTGCACTTTGCTTTGAATTTTGAATGTGTCCATTACACTTATTAAAATACAAAATGCTCACACCGACACTCAACAAACAGCCCCAGACCATAACAGAGCTTCCTCCATGTTTGACTGTGGCTTTTGCATTTTGATGATTAAATTCTTTATTTGGTTTACGACACACAAACATGCTGCCATCTGATCCATGCAAATTAAATTTGTTTTCGTCAGTGAACAAAGCCTTAAAATAATCAAATCATCAAAGAGAAATGTATAATATGTTAAGATGATTTCCCATTAAATTACCTGATTCCAATAATCTTCGGTTTTTAGTAAATACTTCTTGGCATACTTTATTCTTTTCTATATATATTTTAGGCTTTGTATAAAACTCATTTATTGTAGCTTGAATTGAGGCATAAATGAGTTTCAATGCAGTTTTGTCGCATTGCGATTGACTGTCGTTGAAGACTTTGTAAGCGACAGCCAGTCATTTTAGAGGTCAGTTGTAGAAAGGCTTTCATAGAGAAAGATTTAAATCAATGTCGGGTTTTTTGAGCTTCGGCTTTTTTCCCGAAAAAAAATGAGTGTGTTTTTTATTTCTTTTGATTTATACAGGCTTATAAAAGGGGTAGGCATAGTATTTAGGCAAACATTTTTTCCATTGCGAGTTTTAGAAGATATTTTAAGTTCGTTTTTAAAGGGGTCTCGTTTGATTTCTTTCAATATCAATCACTCATTTAATATCTTGCCATATCCTTCTTTGCCTTTATTGACCTGACTTAACTCATCCTAGACTCTCTTGATATTGTCTCGTTTACAGTAGATTTACTTTTTCCAACCAATTCAGCAATTTCTCTCACAGTTTTACCTTCAAAATTTAATGTGACTATTAATAACCTAATTAGGCAGAAGTTTGTTTTCCATTTGGAGCCATTTTAAATATATTTTTAATTAGTATCAATACAGACTGTCATTAAATGCAATTTAATAACGAAAGTAACAAATAAAAAAAAAACAGCTTTGAAGGGAGAATTGCCACAATAACGGTATTTTTCCAATTTTGCGTTGAGCGCCAAATCGTTGGTTTTTTGGTGTGAATAATGAAAATAATAACTGTAAATAATAACGGGTCAGTTCCACTGTAAATATTGCCACGAAACTGCCCCGACTCCGTTAAATTATTTTTGTCTCACATCTTTTGCTGAAGATTTTGGATTTTTGGCCCGCGATGGCTGGAAGTCCGTAAGTCTTTTCTCCATGGTGTTGGTATAACTTGGCCTGCATTTGTCTTCTATATCAACTCTTCCTTTAATACAATTGGAATGTGTTTGACGCCTGAGAAAGTTATGTAAATACCACGATGCCAACACAATTTTAGCAACTTTGTCAGGATAAAGATTAATTGGCGATTTAAAAATTTTAAATCTTGATACCAAAATTCGGAAAGCATTTTCAACCATTCTTCTTACTCTAAGCGTTTATTTCTTAATTCAAGCATTTTTTTGCTAGAATTGAGCAAATTTAAAACACATGATATTAAGACAAATATGCTTAATTCATGAAACTTTTCCTTAAAACTCAAGAATAGTTTTTCTATATTCAGGACTAATATTTGCTTGAAGTGAAAAAAATTTGCTTGATTCAAGTTAACAATTTAGTGCTGAACACTAGAATAATTTGCTTAATTTGAGAAATTGATTTTTCTTGATTTCAGAAAAATTTGCTTGATTCAAGTAAAGAATTTCCTTAAAACTACTAAAATAATTTGTTTTATTCAAGTAAACAATTTTCTTTATATTAGAATATTTTCTTAATAATTAACTTAATAATTAATTAACTTAATTTTCTTATTATAATGAAAATCTTTCAGTAAAGATATAGGATAACCCATAGACGCTTACATGTTTCAAAGTAAAGTAACAGATAAGACACTGTGCCTTCGAACCATGCCATAGTTTGTCAATCAGCACCATCTTAAAAATGTTTTCATTCAAGAGTGGCGTCCGTGGCGTAGTTGGTTAAAGTGACAGAAAATTATTTGAATTAAAATAATTTTTCTGTACGGCCGCCACCTCTCTGCAGACAATGGCAAACCTCAGAGAGTATTCAAAATGCAATGTAAAGCTTCTTGAGAACAAGAACATTCCGTTCATCGCCGTTCGGAGTCGGCGTTAAACATGTAGGTCCGGTTCTCGGTCAATTGTGTACAAACTTAATAACACGCACAACACAATTCATCATAAGAAGCTAGGCCAAAGTCCTTTCAAGGGCTGAAATGGCCAGTTATTTATTTATTTTTTAATATAAGTTGAAGTGAGAAAAATTTGCTTGATTTAAGTAAACAATTTGCTGAAAACTAAAATAATTCTCTGCGATGGCGTAAGAAAATATTTTTTTGATTCAAGTCTTCTTCCAGATTCTAGAATCAAGCATCTGCAAAAAATTTTCGTCTGAGACCCAATTTGAATGGAAGTTATAGTGTGCAATAGATGGATCGAAAAAATTTCACGTGACGGGTGTCTGAAATAAGAGCCATAGGTCGAGAAATAAAAAAAAATTTTTATTTTATAATAAACATATTGCAATGTTTGATAGGTCAAATCTACATGAAATTTAATATGTCATCAATAACTTCACAATATTTTTACATTAAAAAAAAAAAAATCCTAAAATAAACTTATTTGGCCACCCTGTTGTGTAAAAAATATTTAAAAAATAAGATCTTGTTACGACCCTTTCAACTACATACTTTTTTGGGGGTCCCCATTAAATTTTTTTCGACCAGTGCTCCAAAATATTCTTGCTAACGAGGAGTACACTGTAAAGAAAAAATATTTTTTTTTTCGACCTAAACTCCACCAGCACATCATTGTTTTTTTTCGATACGTTCAAGTGTACATTGACACGAAAAGCCATTGGGTCTTTTTTTGCCTTTATTATAAAAGGGTCAAAAAAGACTCATCAATTGAGAAGTTAGGGGGTTAAAATGTTCCACAAAAATATTCCTCGTACTATTTTACATACATATTCAGAACACACCCTATACCCAAAATGTAAGGATAACATGATTTCCTATGCCGATTCACTATAAGAATGTTCAAAAAGGGGGAAACTTAAATCCCCCTAAAATAAGACTAATTAGATGTATATTTTTTTTCGTCCCCTCTATCAGAACCCGTTTCCAGAACCTTGTTATTTTTTTTCGTTGAACAGTGTTATTAGATGTTTTAAAATTTGCTAAATTGTTAAAATTCATAGCTAAATACTCTTATTTCCTCTTTTAGCTCAATCCCTATGGCGACTTAAATGGCCCGACCCAGACCGGCTTCGCTGTCCCACATGCAACACTGCGTGACGGACTTCGCTGCAGCGCCAACAAGGCCTACATTAGACCCATATGGCGACGCGCCAATCTTGACATTTTGTTAATGGGATTTGTTGATAAGGTGCTAATAAACCCAGAAACACGCATAGCTGAGGGTGTCAGCTTGGAGTATCTAAAAGAACGCTATCAAGTGCAGGCTAGCCGGGAAGTGATACTCGCCGCAGGCTCAATAGCCAGTCCACAGCTGCTGATGGTGTCTGGTGTGGGACCCACAGAGCAACTGCAACAGTTCAATATACCGGTTATACAACATTTACCTGGTGTAGGCGGCAACTTACAGGACCACATCTCCACAACCAGCGCCACGTTTAATTTTGACAATCATGTCACAGGTCATAAGTTATCTGTAATTGTGCCTGAAATGTTGAATGTTCGATCGGTGGACTCATTTCTACACAAGGCAGATGGTTTCTTCTATGGAGTACCTGTTTGCGAAGTAATGGGCTTTATACACACCAAGTATCAAGATCCCGCACTGGATTACCCAGATGTGCAGATATATATGGGCAGTCTTGGCTATGGCTCAGATGGCGGACTGATCGGACGACGCGGTGCTTCGATTTCATTCTCCAACTACGCCGAAGCTTTTGAGCCGAGCGTTTACCAAGACTCATTCACTATTACACCGCTGCTGATGCGACCAAAAAGTCGCGGCTGGCTTGAGTTAAGATCCAGTAATGCCAAGGTACATCCTCGCATACATGCTAACTACTACGATCATCCGCTGGATATGGCTGTCATGGTCGAGGGTTTGAAGTTTGCACACAAAATATCAGAGACAACAATCATGCGGCATCTCAATGCCACGTTCAACATCTATGAGTGGCGCAACTGCCCCGATGTGGAGTATCTGAGTGATGCTTTCTGGGAGTGTATAGCGCGTTATTATTCCCAGACCATCTATCATCCGGTGGGCACATGCAAGATGGGTCCACCGCAGGATCCAGATGCAGTGGTGGATCCACGACTACGTGTTTACGGTGTGCGTCACTTGCGTGTGATCGATGCCAGCATAATGCCGACCATAACGACGGGGAACACAAATGCGCCGACAATGATGATTGCTGAACGGGCAGCAGACATGATCAAAGAGGAGTGGGCGAATTAAGAGATTGTCTTTTTTTTCGTTTTTGTAATTAAAGGAGTAGAAATATAAATAAATTTAATTTTATAAAAGACTAGTGAATGACTTGATTAAGAAGTTCTTTTATGACATCTGACATTCTTTAAACGATTATGAACAAAAAAAATTGTTGAAAATCTGAATTTTTTAAACTTTTCGAATTCATTTATAAAGAACATTTCCAGAACCGGAAGTTATTATAATAAATAAGAAGTTGCCATTTTTAAGATTCTTGATTTAATTTTAATGTGAACTTTTCAAATCAATTAAAACTTATTGTTGAGCTCGAGGTTAAGTACATAAATGAAGAAAAAACCAACAACAACTCTTTATAAAGTAATTACACAGCACACTACTAGTTACACACTACTAGCACAACACTAATTAAACAGCTGACTAGTGTTTCGTTTGTCGCGAGTCAGATTTTCGTTGTGATCCACTCAGCCTTTCCATTTTTAGCAACTACAGTTCTTATTTGCTTTTTTATGCATGCTTTTAGGGGGCACCCAATTGTATTATTAACTACTAGTAGTGATAAAAACTACTAATCCATTTTGTTCTTATTTTTTTATTTTTATTGAAAAACGTTTGGCAAAGTTAAGTAGGCTGCATCGTGGACACATTTGTTGATTTTGACGTGACAGTGTATTTTTATTTTTGTTCTTATTCTTGTTCTTATCTTTTCATTTGTTCCCAAAATTATATTCATTCTTATTCTTATATTTGTTCTAATAATTGTCCTACTTCTTGTCCGAACTCTTGTTTTAATCCATGTCCGAATTCATGACCTTATCCTTGTTCAAATCCTTTCCTAATCTTTTTCCAACTTCTTTTCCAAATATTTGTCCTAAATTTTGTTCTTAGTGTGTTCTAATCCTTGTTCCAATCTTGTGCGAATCTTGTTCAAATATTGTTTTAGGTATGTCTCAATCTTGTGGCGTCCGTGGCGTAGTTGGTTAAAGTGCGTGGCCGCTATGTCAAAGAACTTTGGAAACCCAGGTTCGAATCCCAGCAGCGACAGAAAATTATTTGAATTAAAATAATTTTTCTGTACGGCCGTCACCTCTCTGCAGACAATGGCAAACCTCAGAGAGTAATCAAAATGCCATGTAAAGCTTCTTGAGAACGAGAACTTTCCGTTCATCGCCGTTCGGAGTCGGCGTTAAGCATGTAGGTCCGGTTCTCGGTCAATTGTGTACAAACTTAATAACACGCACAACACAATTGATCATAAGAAGCTAGGTTAAAGTCCTTTCAAGGGCTGAAATGGCCAGTTATTTATTTTTTTTTTTTTTTTATGTCTCAATCTTTGTCATAACCTTTGTCTTAGTCCTTGCCAAAGTCATCTTCCCAATTCTTGTCTGAATTCTTGTCCTAATCCTTGTCCAATTCTAAACTATAACCTTTGTCGAAATTTTTTTCCTGCTCCTTATCTTATTCCTGGTCCTAATCTTTGTCCAAATCCTTGCTCTCATTCCTTGTCTAATCACTGCCCTAATGCTTAGCCAAATCCTTGTGCTAATAATTGTCCCTATTTCAATTTAAATTTTTTTTTATTTTGTTTTTGTATTTTTGCTTTTGCTATTGCATTTGTAGCATTCAGATTATTTTAAGGAGTTACCTGAGAGGCCTTATGACGCCATTAAGCATCACCACCTGAGTCGATTTCGCTATGTCCGTCCGACTATGGACACGATTATTGCCGTAGTTTCACAGGTATAGGAATGATATTTGATATATAAGATTTTTATCTTAAAAATAAAGATCAAATCAGCCGAATTGAATACAAACCACGCCTATCTCTCATAAAAAAACACTTTATGAAATTAGTTTTTCTTTAAAACTCAAAAAAATTACTTTTAATTGACCTGAAATTTTACACATAAGCTTTGCGTTTGGCCACATTTTTTTTTCCCTAAACTATCTCGTACTCGAAAGGAATCTACTGCCAAAATTTTAGCTCAACCGGCCCAGTAGTTTTGGAGTCTATGGCCAACTCACAGACATACAAACAGACAACTATTAACGGAGGTGAAAGGTGATATCGAGTTAAGCAACAAATCGTAAGGGAGGGGAGGGGTCCATTTTCATACACTTAGGAGCTACAGGGTTAATTATTATTTCACGATTTTGATTCACATTATTGTTTCTAGCAGAAAAACTAATTCACAGAAAACTTATTTTTTAAGCTCATTTCAAGGGCAATGAAATCGCCATTCTATGGTATATCAACAAACCCCCGCCGACTTAACCATTTCCGAGCTGTAAACTTATTGGAAAGCGTATGGTTGGACACTAGAGTGGGTCGAAAAAAAAGTTTGAAAAACCACCCCCTATTTCATAGCTGACCTCAAATGGATTTCAAAATACAAAAAACAATTTTTTTGGACCATCAGAAAAACAGCCGAAATGGTCTTTTTTCTATAACTTGAGCATAACATATCCGATCTTAAAAAGGAATACGTCGTTTAAAAGTGCTTTACAAGTACTACATTTTCTCTTCAGAACATATTTACTTCCAAGGTCATATTTGACTAGTAAACCTCGTTAGCCCAATTTACCCCCCCTAAAATTGCTTTTTTTTCCCACTCTTAGGATCCAGTTACCGACACTAAAGTTTTTATGAAGATTTCATGGTGTCTATACATTTCAGTGTCGATAACCAGTTTTGACAGCTCGAATGTGTTTTTGCATGAATTGTAACTCTGGCGAATTTAAATTTAATAACAAGTTGTTCTGTACGATTGTACAGAAATCAAATTGTGTCAACAAAGATTCAACTTTTTTGCAAAGTATTGCAAAAAATAGAAAACAATCTCAAACTACATTTTCGGAGAATATACAGACAGTTTGTTTGTATACGGTCTGTGCAATTGCAGGTGTCAACAAGCTCACAGGGAATATCGCCGCAGATTTGCAAAACGTCGCGTTCCAAATATCAGATTTTCTCCTCAGGTTTTGAACGAATTCGGGAAACAGGGAGTGTTGCGACAAATAGATTTGAACAGCATATACGAAGCTATAGCGTCGATGACTCAGAGCCCATTTTAGTCATTGACCGCAATAATCCAACGCTCAGCAATCGCCAAGTTTCTTTAAAGTTAGAGCCTGAACAGAATCAAAGCGATTGGCGATTGGCGACATTTTCATGCAATAGAATGCATGAAAACGTATGAACACGTCCGAAATCAAATCGCTGGTCTTCGATCGCGACGAACATTTGCCAGTTTAGAATCTATTCTATTTTTTCTCTGGTGACCTGGCGATCCTCTCTTTGAGTACTCTCAAACATGATAAGTGTTGCCGTATTTTTCCTAATGATGGGGTATGTTCAGTGCTATTTTCTTAAGTTTTATTATGTTCTGACATTTGTTGTCTGTGTTTCTGTTTTCTTCATGTCAATTATGCATACATAAAATAAAAACTTCTGACAATTCAGAATAGTTCGCCAATCGCTAATCGCTTTCATTCTGGACGTGTTCTGAGCGATTGGCGAGAAGTGATGATTGCCGATCGCAAATCGCTTTGATTCTGTTCGGGCTCTTAGGTGTTCCAAATATTACGGTTTAAGAGCCCGAACAGAATCAAATATCGTTGCGACCGACGATCCTCTCTGGTCGTCGATCGCATAGAACACGTCCAGAATGAAACGATTGCGACTGACGATTCAATGTTGCCTTTATTTAGTATTTTTTTATTTATTATTTCTATTTCTATTTCATTTCAATGTGTATTGGTCTTTTCAATTGTGTGAATACAACACACACAAACAAGAAATGTCAAGACATAATAAAAACTAAAGAAATGACTTTGAACATATCCCATTTCTAGCAAAAATATGGCAACATTAATAGCACTCAGAGAGAAAATCGTCTGTCGCAAGAGAAAAAATAGAAAAGATTCGAATTGTGCGATATATTGTTGCGGCTGCCGACCTGCGATTTCATTCTGGACGTGTTCATACATTTTCATGCATTCAATTGCTTTGCGATGTCGTCAATTGCAACGATTTTTGATTCTGTTCGGGCTCTTACTTGGGACTTCGTGTCGTTAGCTTGTAAGCTAGCGTGCAAGTAGTTGCAAGTTGAAAGCTGTCGTGGGCTTGTTTATATTCAAGTACAACTTACTTGATTGAAAATGATCACTCTCAAGCAAGCTTGAACTGATATTTTAAGCAAGTACTTGAAATAGAATGGGCTTATGCAGTTCTCTGATGTAGAGCTTTTTAAAAATCTTTCTGAAGTAATGAGAGCGTTGACATATGCATTACGAGTATGTTTTACTAACACAATCTGAGCTGCATCAAATCTAGTTCCTTAAATAGCCTGAAAGTGCTTTTCAAAAACCGTTTTTCGAATTCCGTGGGACACGGACTGAGAAGCATCGCACACCACATTCAAGTACAACTGGAGCACATCAGAGCACAATTTGGTAACAAATCAACTTCCATAAAAATCATAAAAGTAATAATACCATCATGATTCCAATGGCAAAAAGCAGATCGAAGAAATCGCAGGTCATATTTTTTTAAAAGTATAACAAAAATGGTGAACTTTGTAAACATGGATGTCAACTTTATTTCCAAGGTATTCTTGAACATGAAAAAAGTTATTTTTGATCAGAAACGTGAGTGTTCCAAGTAATTGTTCAAAGCCAGAGTTTGTGTGGGGACGTTCAAATACAGGAGAGTGATTCTTAAAGTCATCTTAAAAAGCAATTCATCATTCCATAATCTTCTAAATGTTTTTAAGTATATCATTTCCGCTTTTTTTTTTTAAATCCAGAATTGTTTGAACTCTTATTCTTCTTGTGTTCGAAAGTAAAACAATTGCATTCAGCCAAATGATATAAATGTACTTTGCGACAAATTTACTGCATATACTTATTTTTGCATTACCGAAGCAATTACAACATCAATAACAGCACTTATGAATTATTTATTACATAAGCCACATTGTAAACAAAGGTTCAAGTTTGACCAGTTTTCCAAAAGCTCCGCAAGCTCTTAACAACAAAACGCCACAACGATTGTTCACACGGGTTAAAACCACTTGGATTCGACTGCGTAGTGGCCAGATTTCAATCAAAGAGTACTGCAATAAAATATCAGCTAAGAGTTGCTGCACAGTAACGCAGAAAACGTGAACGTGACCATGTTGGCCAAGTCGTTTGTAAGCCACGCATTGATTTTTGCGCTGATTCTGGCACAAGAGCCATCATCACTAATAGCAGCAGCCCGTGAAAATATTTTCTTTGCTGTGAATTTGCCAGCGGATGCTACTATAAGGCAGCTGCTTCAATCTGCTCCGCGGGATTTAGATGGGAATCATGCTCGGCAGCGACGTCAAATCAATCTGCCTGCTGATCCTTTTTTCGACCTGACCGCTGCCGACTATGAAGGTAAAGCAAAAAAATACATAACCGAGGTGGAGGGTCTTGTGGAAGCTGATAAGAACGAGCAAGCGAAGAGTGAAGAAAAAACGCAGATTTTAAATGAAGTGGACTTTAGTTTGGCAGCGCCAAAGAAGCTTGTGAATTTCTTGCTCAGCTTGCCGCCGGACTTACGCAATCAACTAAAACGTCTCATTCCAGATGACGGTGCAGTGCTGTCCCAAGTAGCCCCAGCAATAAATGCGCAACAGCCAGCGCCGGTTACATTCATTAGAGCTACCATGAATAGCGGCTTACGCAGGCGTTGAAGGGTTTTGCTAAACGCGCAAGTGCAGGCTTAAAAGTTCAAATAATTTAGTCGTATAATTTTTTGTTGTTGCTGTTGTGATTTCATTTGTTTCAATAACGCGTTTTTTTATTTCGCAAATAAAGATATTAAAAATGAAAAACCTTTATATTAATTGAGTGGTTGATAAATTTAATGTAATTAAAACGGCGTGAACGTGTTTGTTTGTACGTTTTACAATAAACATTGTTTTAAAACAAACCGCATAATAAATAAAGTTTCTTAGCCTCAAATATGAGGGTGTTTTAATAAGTTTACGCATGAAGCCTTAAACTGTATTTTTTTTTTTTCTGTACTCATTGATTTACGTGTCGTTATACTCGTGTGTGTATATTTTGTAAAATTAATTGCTTTAAGTCAGGTTTTTAAGACATCATTTCAATTAAACTGAATTCAAAATAACCTGCTTAATTTTGTTGATTGTTTGCTTTTATTTTCTATCGAAATTGCTCGCAAAATAATTGTTTTTTTTTTTGCATTTTAAAGACTTAATTCGTTGCAATAAACCTGAACTGGCTTTATTTTAAGTGTGAAATGAAGGTAAGTGGTATTCACGATGTTTTTTCTTCTTTTTTTAGATTTGAACCAAGCATTTCAGGTGTAATACTTATACAGTCAAGTCTGCCTTGATGCGAAATGGGATGGTAGATTAATGGGAGGGAAGGGGCAATCGAGTGAAACATGTGTAGAATGTTCTAAGCGTGACGGAAAGCCGTAGAAACATGTGTATTTGAATTTGAGACAAGTGATATGCCTTGTCCTCAGTCAATTGAAGTTATAAGGCACCACAAACTGGCCAGGATTCGAACCCGGGACTTCTGGGGTGGCAGTCGAGCACGCTACCTTCTCGACTACCCAGGCCGCATTTCCTCGAATTTTGATTAGAAGTTATTGCAAGTTATTGCTCCCCTATTCGCATTCGGTACAACATAATACAATTATACAAAGTTCACCGACTGTCATTTGCCTGTATATTTTACTTTCTATTTCTTTTTTAATTTTTTCGTTCTGTAATTTAAACTTTTTTTGACAGTTGGTGCAAGACGAAAAAATATCACTCCTTCTTTGTATAATTGTATTATGGCGTAAAGCATATCATACCTTATCAAGCGCTTTTGAGAAATTTGTATTATTCCTTTTACATTGGTCAAGATTTGAACTCAATTCTTTGCTATTCCCTTTTAAAGTTACCCTCTCTCAGGTGGATGTCCGCGTCTTTCATCAACAAACTGCCAGAATTGATTTCAAGTCTCGACCAATGTAATAGGGGTCTATCCATAAAGCGGGAAGTTCATTCACTGCATTTGCATATGCGTCCGTCTACTCGCTGAACGCAATGCAATAGAAATATGTGAAAGCTTACAGATGAAAGTTCATTTGCTGCATTTGCATATGCTTCCGTTTACTCGCTACGCAAGCAAAGTCAACTTTTCTTGCGTAATTTGCGTTTTTGACAGCTCGTTACTTATAACGAACAGAGAGAAGCAATAAAAAAACGAGTCAGAAGCCACTACTTTAAGGAATGGCTCTTCTAAATAAATCTTAAAAATTAAAAATGTCTATAATTTTTTCATTGTTAATTTCTCAAAAGAACTTTTTTATACTCAGGATTTAAGATTTTTTTGATAATAAATGAAGACATTTTAAGTATTTTTGTGTTAATACGATAAACAATTCCCTATTAAGAACATACCAAATATTTTACAAGTTTTAGAGCCCTGCTTAGTCTGAACGTAAAACGCAATCATTGAACTCTGCCATAATTTTCTTGTTGTGCCAGCGAGTAGACGGACGCATATTCATATGCAGTGAATGAACTTCCCGCTTAAGTCACATATATGTACGGTCCGTTTGCGTTTTCACTTCAAGTAAAGTTCGAGTCAAGTTCGAGTAAAGTTCGAGTAATAGAGAGTTACATATTTGATTACCATTTTGAGATTATTTTTCAAAAAGTACGGAAACGACTTCAAGTAAGTTTCAAGCATAACAACTGTTTTTCGAAAAATAAAATTAAATCAAAATGAAATTGGCTTAAAATTAAATTATTCAAAGAAGTTACATTGCAAGTGAACTGTTCGCCAGGAAGAGCTGAAAGAGCAGTATATTTATTTTATCAACACTTCCATTTGCCTTAATTTTGCTTAATTTAACTTTGTTTTTATTAATTTAAACCGTGAGACGAACACTTAGTCTAAGACTAAGACTAAGACTAAGACTAAGACAAAGACAAATACTAAGACTATAATAAAGACAAAGACTGAGACTAAGACTAAGATTAAGACTAAGACAAAGACTAAGACTAAAATAAAGACAAAGACTGAGACTGAGACTAAGACTAAGACTAAGGCTAAGACTTTGTCTGTGAATTTCGCGCGGATGGATATTGGAGGTGGATATGTGAATAAGCAAAATTGCCGTATATGCGGCTATGAAAATCTCCAAGCGATTGTGGAGCAGCCATCCGCAGAAAGTGACTGTCTGGTGTGCATTATAATGTGCTGGTGTCATTGATCCGTTTCTTTTTTTAAACGATCATGAAGCAACTTTTACTGTCAATTCTGAACGCTAAAACCGTACGTTAACTGATTGTTTTTTGGATTGAAATTGAAGATATGGATTTTGACGATTCGTGATTTCAACAAGATAGGGATAAAAGCCACACAACAGCACCAATTAGGGCTTTGTTGCAACAGAAATTTCCTGGACGACTTTCGAGATTAGGCGATGCCAATTGGCCTCTGAGATTGTGCGGTTTGACGCCTCTGGACTTTTTCTTGTGTTGGGCTACGTAAAAGATTGTAATTACGTGAATAAACAAACTTGTAAGCAATTTAAAACCAACATTCGTCAAGTCATCGCCAAGCTAGTGTCCAAGTTGGGCACAAAAATCATCGAAAATTACCGCAAAAGAACTGAGTCCTACAAAAATTTCCGTAGAGGGCATTTGAATGACATTGTATTTCACGTATACAGACTAATTGCAAACATTATAACAAAAATTTTATCCAAATTTGTATTTGTAGTGCCTTTTTTTTACTTCAATTTCCGAAGGAGAAAATTAATAACTCTGTATTTTTTGACGTAGAATTATTTAACTCAAGTTTCATTCTCCTACAAATAATTTAAGATTCAAATTAAGTCAGAATTAATATTTTACTGCATTACTAAATGATGAAATTTCAATAAAAACACATATAATTTTTTTTTTTTGATATAAAAACAAATTAATTTTGATTTTAGTCAATACATTAATAACACGGTATAACAAAAAAAACATGGTCATTTTCTAAATGGTTTCGTATGTTTTAGTGTACGCAGATCACAATTATGTTATTATTTTTTCGGGACACCTCTAGTTTGATCTCCACAGGACTTTAAAATTTTAAGGTGCACCTACTTTTGAAAAAAAATTTGCGAGTTGTATTGGCTACAAACGAATATTCAGTTGTCATCAACTTAAAAATATGTCTTATATACATATATGTATATACTAGCGATACCCGGCGCGCGTTGCTGCACCCAGCAAGTATATTGGAAATGATAAGTAAATAAAAAAACTTTTATTAATCCCTTAGTCTGATACCACGCTCATGTTCCACTACTCTTTACAGTTTCCCAGTAGCAGAACATCACTCCCAGGTGACAATTCCATTATGATTTTCAATGTCCTGTGATTTAAGCTTCCATAGCTATTCTGTATAGAGAATCGGGCCACACCCCCTTTTCCAATGCACAAATCGGTTTTCCAGTAGAAAGACTTTGGCAATTAGTAAATCCATACTGAGTTTTATTGTCATGCGACATTTAGTTCCAAAACTATTCAATTTCAAAAATTTGACTTGTGTGGTCGAAGCCATAACCCCTTTTCCTATGCCGGTCCCAGTTCTCTTGTTTATTTATAAAAAAACTTATTGAATCACACAATGTCAATTCTATTAAGTAAAAAGTCAGCCGTTTGTTCCTTTTGTTCATTTATAAATTACAGGAAAACCACCGTCAAAACATATGTAGAAAAGTTGCATGCTGCGAAACTTATAAACATACGTACATACATACATACATCAAGTCGGATTGAATCTCATTCTCATCAAAAAAATCCTCAACATGCTAAAGGTGGTCAGTGAATCCCCTTTTAACAAAACTGTGTTAGATTAATTCTCCACATCAAAACTACTTTGAACATATTCGAATGTACTTCGATCCAATTAGCTTTAAGCGCAGCAAAGTATGTATGTATATGAATTTGTTTGTTTGTTTTGTTGTTTTGTGCTTGCTGAGAACAAAAAGAGTATAGTAGAGAGCAACATGCAGTTTATTGAGGCTCTCGCAGCACAAACGCATGAAAAGCTAACGATCAAGCAATGCATGGCATTGTGGATGATTTTTTTAAAAACTTAACACTTTAATTAAAGATACTTATTATTGAAATTTCGTAAAGAAAATAACCAATGAACCTTTTGTAGCACAAATGTGATATTTTAAAACTTATTTCAAAAAAATCGGACCAGTACTTCTGGAGTTTTGCGGACACAAAAAATTTTCACTTTCATTTTATATAATAGTATAGATATAGATATAGAAGTATAGGTATAGATATAGATATAGATATAGATATAGATATAGATATAGATATAGATATAGATATAGATATAGATAGATATAGATAGATATAGATAGATATAGATATAGATATAGATATAGATAGATAGATATAGATATAGATATAGATATAGATATAGATATAGATATAGATATAGATATAGATATAGATATAGATATAGATATAGATATAGATATAGATATAGAAATAGATATAGATATAGATATAGATATAGATATAGATATAGATATAGATATAGATATAGATATAGATATAGATATAGATATAGATATAGATATAGATATAGATATAGATATAGATATATGTAGATAGAAGTATAGATATAGAAGATAGATATAGATATAGATATAGATATAGATATAGATATAGATATAGATAGATATAGATATAGATATAGATATAGATATAGATATAGATATAGATATAGATATAGATATAGATATAGATATAGATATAGATATAGATATAGATATAGATATAGATATAGATATAGATATAGATATAGATATAGATATAGATATAGATATAGATATAGATATAGATATAGATATAGATATAGATATAGATATAGATATAGATATAGATATAGATATAGATATAGATATAGATATAGATATAGATATAGATATAGATATAGATATAGATATAGATATAGATATAGATATAGATATAGATATAGATATAGATATAGATATAGATATAGATAGATATAGATAGAAGATATAGATATATAGATAGATAGATAGATATAGATATAGATATGGATATAGATATAGATATAGATTTAGATATAGATATAGATATAGATATAGATACAGATATAGATGTATAGATATAGATAGATATAGAACTATAGATATAGAACTATAGATATAGATAGATATAGATAGATATATACCGCAAGCTTTTTCGGCCATTATTATATATCATATTAATTAACTTTCTGTCTGTCCGTCTTCTTATGGATTAAATTACCAATTTGCTTATGTAGTAACAATTTGCCCAAAAAGTATCTCTGAACTGTAAGCGTTGTGTTTATATAATGAAGGGGAAAAACAAACGAAGTTTTCAGTTGGGAAAAACCACTTTTTCAATTGCTGCGATTTAAAAATCACTCGCGTTTATGACAAACGAAATTAATTTCCTGCAACTAAATGACGTGTTTCTCGCAAATGACTATTATTATGGCAACTGTTGAAACTTTGCAAATAACGATTTTAAGCACGCGAAACGAAGTTCGTTTGCGGCAAACTGTCGACAAACGTTTTTTCTTTGCGTGTAAATATGTACTCCGAAATAAGTACTTTTGTTCGTGAAAGAAACGAGCAACAATATTTTTTTTATATAAAACATTGTTTTGTTTATTAAGGGTTACACAATAATGATAGTGCTCTTCTCATTATACATATAGAGGCGGTAAATCTATTTCGCGAACAATTTTATCCATTTCTTAAAAATATGTTTTCGATAAAATTCCAAAAATTGTCAATTTTCAATATTAAATATTCGGTATTGTCAAAAATCGTGGGAAACATTTTTCTTTTACTTTTCAGAGAGCACGTTTTTTATTTTCTTGTAACGTTATTTTAATTGTTTGTTCGATAAAATTAGAATTATTTTCCTCAATTACAATAAATTTTATTATATTCTTAACCGTATCATTTTGCTAATTAAATAGTCATCATATTTAAATTATTTTTTTTTATTATTAAATTATACATATTTACATTATACATATTTCTTTTTTGCTTTTTTGGATGGCGGCTGTAGGCATCTCTTCTGATACTCCAACAATATTCTGCAATCATTGCGATCAAACTTTTGACTTTGTAACGAATTTCCATCTGAAGCATTTCTTAATGGAACTTTTCTCCTTGTTGTATATGATTCATTCTTTTACAAACCGCACACTTTATTGCACTTGACATTTCAGAATTGGTTGAAATGTTATTTTACAATTAATATACATAAAAATAATACCGGTGTGAAGTGAGACCAAATTTTGTATCCCATATTTTCAACTCAGTCCAACTTGTTGGTTAGAATTAATGTAAGAGCATAATGCTATTTTTTTTTTTTTTTTTTTTTTTTAGGCTTTCCACCACATTTATATTTATTTGTTTGCTAAGCCTTTTAGGCTTTATAGCAATTTAAAAAATTTTTAAAATTTAAATTCGGAATACAATTTTACTAATACTAATAATGCTAACAATAATACTAATATAAAGAGCTCAGTTCATTTCAAATGCAAAAACAAAAGCAAAGTAAAATAAGTTCAGTTGTAATGTAATGTAAATTAAAGTATGAGCGTTTAAAAATGTACAGACTAATAGATTATATGAATAAAGGTATTATAAAACAAAAAATAAATAAATTAATAATAAATCATCCAGAGGGTCCAAGGCGGTGGTATCGAGAATTAGAATATGTATAAAATATATATCGTTCTGTCTTGAAGCCAATGAAGTTTTGGCTTAACAAGTTGGTAATCCGACGAATTGGGTCGTATTTACCACACCAATTTCCTTGTACGAAAAGAAAATGGTTGCGAACGCAGGCACTAAGACAAACTGGGTCTCATTGGCCACTCATATTAATATACATATAACACCTCGAAGCCGAAATGTGGTACATAGTATCAGAGTGTGAGATCTAGAAAAATGTTAGGTATCAAGGCAAACAAGGCCCGGTACGCCATACTGATAGTATATATACAATATTATTCATTCTGTGATTTTAAAGCCGATGATGTCTTGATTCATCTTTTATTTATCACACCAAGTTCCTAGCAAGCTAAGACAAAGGTAACGAACGCAGGCACATAGACAAACTTGGTCTAATAAGCCACTTATATTAATATATATACTATGCAGATCGTTCTCAAATTCTATATAGGAATAAGTCCGGCAAGTTCAGGTCCATTCAGATGTAAATGCGTAGATTGATTACCATCCAACAGTAAAAATTCCGTATCCTTGGAAGAGTATGTTGAGAATCAGTGGCGGTGCTGCAGATAATCTATTATTTTAAGTTTAATTGAGTATAGGGTTTCATTAAAAGATATAACATCTGAAACGGAATTGAAGTCACCGCAAGCGCTTCTTAGTGGTTCATTTTGCAAGTAGTTAGTTCTACAAAAGTTCATAAAAAGTAGCTCAAAAGATCTTCTTGGTCGAAGAGGAAGATTAAAGTAAATTTTACTCAGTAAGTATGGACTGTCAACAAATCCATGTATAAGTTGATAAATCCAGCAAACATTAAGCATGATTCTACGATTTCTTAGAGAAGGTAGGTTAACAAGCTTTAATCGATATTCATAGGGTGGTAAGTGAATGTTAGTATGACAATATATATTGCGTAAACAAAACAAAAGAAATTGTTTCTGAACTGATTCTATATCGTCAATATAACACCCATATCTAGGACACCAGACAATTGACGCATACTCAAGTATGGGCCTTACAAGCGCAGTGAATAATGTTTTAGTAATGAAAGGATCATTAAACTCTTTTGACCATCGTTTAATAAACCCTAAAGTACTGTTAGCTCTGCTTATAGCTTTATTAATATGAATGTGAAAGCGAAGTTTTGGGTCCATAGTTACTCCAAGATCGTCGAAAACTTCTAAGGACTCAAGTGTATAGTCACTTATTTTGTAATAACTTCGAGAAGGTTGTCTACGAGAAAAAGTCATGTGTTTGCACTTTTTCAAGTTAAGCTTCATGCAATTGATTTCACACCAGTCACAAAGATGGTCAAGATCGGTTTGTAAGAAAAAAGAGTTTTGCTCATTTTTATATGACAGGAAAAGTTTAACATCATCAGCGTATAGTAAAATATTACTATGAATTACAACAGATGGTAAATCATTAATAAAAAGTAGAAACAACAGAGGCCCAAGGTGGCTACCTTGAGGTACACCGGAAGTAACAGGGAACTCCTCTGACTTAACAAGGTTAAAGATAACACTTTGTGTTCTATTTAATAAATAAGATTCAATCCAAAGCACTAATGGTGTTGGAAAACCGAGAAGGGTTAGTTTTAAAATTAAGAGCTTATGATTTACAACATCAAAAGCTTTACTGAAGTCAGTATAGATAACATCTGTTTGTAGACCTTTTCCAAAATTCTCAATAGTCTTTGATGTGAATTCTAGAAGGTTAGTAACAGTAGATTTTCTAGATAAGAATCCATGTTGGAATGGGGACATTAAAGATTTCACGCTATGTGATAACTGTGAGGTTACAATAGCCTCAAGAAGTTTAGGTAGGGCGCTAAGCTTTGCAATTCCGCGATAGTTATCTATTAAAGAATATTAAAATAGATAGAAAAATAAAAGAATATTAAAGAAAATCTATATATCTATAAAATTCTATGAGAGGAGAAATCTGTAACATTCAAAATTGAAAAGCGATTTGCTTGAAAAAGGACAGGTTACATCTTCATACTGTCAGACAAAAATTTATACTATCCTATTGATTGTAAAAATCGTTTTTCCTAGGAATCGGCTAAGTTGCATGCAATGAGTTACTAGCAATATTGAGGTATTTTTTTGGGACAAACGACAAAAGATAGAAGATGAAAAGTTCACATCCTTGATTTCTGCTCAAAATCGCAGTTTTATAAGGGTAATGAATGAAACTATGCTCAAGTTCCGGTCTATCGTCCTTGGTACCAAACCGAAATGTGATTTTTGTGTGAAAGTCGGATTTGATACCAAATTCAGTAAAAAAGAATTTGATCTTTTATATTAAACAATCTTTAAAGACAGCTAATACTTAAAATGTTCAAGTCCTGTGGAGATCAAACTAGAGGTGTCACAAAAAAAAAAAAATCAGTAACGTAATTGTGAACTGCGTACACAAAAATATGATAAGCCATTGAGAAATTGGGTGGGGTTTTAAAAAAAGGTCCAAGTTGTTGTACAGTGTAATGTTTTAAAGGTATTTATAGTATGAAGAATGACAATTTATTTTCAGTTCTGTTAGAAAAAATAACTTTATATCTGTCATTCCTCAAAATTAAACATTCATTTTTTATTTTCTTCAGATTTTATCAAATTTAAAGTTTTCATTTGGAAATTTATTTTAACAAAAACTTTTAAGCATGTAATACTTTTGAAATTTTCTTGTTATAACTGCAAAAGTAACTTTGCAATATCAATACCAATATTGTTGGGTCTAAAGACTCGCTCAATTTTTAATTTCATTATCAATCATATCAATATCATGTTTATATTGATTATTTTCGGATTTCTGTGGATCATTATAACAAAGCTTATTCACAAGGCCTATTCACAACTAGTTAAATATTAAAATATTTATTCTTTATAAAATCTATAAACAACCGATTATTTTTCTAAAAATAACTATACAATGCGCTTATATCTTTGTAAGTAATCGAGTGAATGGAAAATGATAAGAAAGGATGAGAACAATGGCACACTTGTTGGCAAAACTCCAAAAGTTGCTTAAAAAGGCGAAGATTTAAAATCTCTGAACTTAAGTTCGTATCTGCACAACCTGCAGCATGACGAGCGGTATCTTACATGGGCAATGCCCAGCGCAGAGTGTTGGTACAATTAACGCAATCGTTACCACATTGGTGCAGGCTCTGTTCGTCGCCCAATGTAATATTTCAAAAACGGAATATTGGCCAAGAGACTATGGCGATGCGGCTCTAAAACCTGGTGGTTTAGATGGCTTTGATTTTGTGATAGTTGGTGCAGGCTCGGCTGGTTCAGTGGTTGCCAGTCGCTTGAGTGAGAATCCAGATTGGAAAGTATTAGTTTTGGAGCAGGGTGATGATCCACCGCAGGAATCAGAGGTAATTACAATGTTTTAATTTTTGTATCCACTTATTTTAATCAAATTCAATACGATATAGCTACCGTCCATGATGTTCAATTTGCAACACACGAAATTTACTTATAACTATAGAACCGAAGCGACGGGTAAAGCCCATATGGCGATGCAAGATCAGTCGTGTTACTGGCCGCGTGGCAAGGCCATCGGTGGTTCGAGCGCAGTTAATGGCATGCTTTATGTGCGCGGCAATCGCAAGGACTACGATGGCTGGCTATTGAAGGGTAATCGTGGCTGGGGTTGGGACGATGTTGTACCCTATTTTGAAAAGTCAGTTAGACCAGCTGGTAATACCTCCATGCCACAAGGTTATGTGACGCTGAATAAATTCGCAAGTTTTGATGTGGACGTTCAGGAAATGATCTACGCTGGTGCCACTGAAGTAGGTGTACCGCGCATAGATCGTTTTGACGAAGGCAGTGAAACGGGTTTCACAAATGTGCCAGGCACTGTTAAAAATGGTCAACGCATGAGCACCGGCAAGAGTTATTTGGGCAAAGTTTCCGAGCGTCCTAATCTACATGTCATCAAAAATGCCCAAGTGACGCGCATTAACTTCGATAAGTCTGGTAAACGCGTAGTGTCCGTTACTTTTATGCTACGTAACCAGCACAAGCTATGTGTGAGCGTTAAGAAGGAGCTTGTGCTATCAGCGGGCACTATAGACACCCCAAAACTGCTCATGCTTTCCGGCGTGGGTCCTAAGAATCACTTGAATAGCCTTAAATTACCAGTGTTGCACAATTTGCCAGTTGGCAATAATTTACAGGATCATCTACTGGTACCTTTGATCTATAAGCTGGATGCTAGCACAGCGAAACCTATAACCACAAGTGATATTCTAGACAACACATACAACTACTTGATGCACAGGCGTGGTCCTCTAAGTAGTACGTTCCCGACAGTCGGTTTTGTGAATACTGTGAAGGGTTCTCGCAGCCCATATCCAGATATTGGCTATTATTATGGCTTCTTTCAGCGTGGTGACTTTGATACTTTGCGAGTTTGGCTTAAAGGCGTCTCCGTGCAGAAGCTGTACGCACAACATATACTGGATGTGCTACACACCGGTAATGTGTTAATCGTGTTGGCGATGTTGGCTCATCCCAAGTCAATGGGCAAGTTACGCCTGCGTAGCACCAACTACAATGATGCACCCAAAATCTTCGCCAATTATTTGGATCATCCTGAGGATGTCGAGACATTGCTTCGTGGCATACAGCATCAAATGAAAGTTTCACAAACAAAGGCTTTCGTCGCCAAAGAAGCAGAGTTGCAGCATATTCCGATTGAGGAATGCGATGAGTATGAGTTTAAGAGCGACCAGTATTGGCGCTGCTACATGAAATATTTCACAAACACGGTGTACCACCACACGGGCACAGTCAAAATGGGCCCCTCAACGGATCCCACAGCCTGTGTGAATCCGCGTCTTAGACTTCGTGGCGTTAAGAATCTGCGTGTTGCTGATGCCAGTATCATGCCTGATGTGCCCAGCGGCAATACGAACGCCCCAACTATAATGGTAGGCGAGAAGGCAGCCGACTTGATCAAGGATGATTGGAAAGAGTGGCAACAAAACAGCTGATCGCTTGATGGAATGTTCATTTGATAAAATATTTTATCATATTTTATGAAACAAAATTCTTATAAATACGAGTATAAATATACTACATAAATGAAATATTAAACAGTCATATGGAGTATGTAACATAAATGAGCAAATGAACATAGTTTCCTAAGAATTTATTTTTAGTTATTTTTACATGCAGCAGGTTAGCAACATTTCTTTAATTTAGTCAAGTGTAGACAGTAATGGTGGAAAACTATCGATAGTACTACCGCCACAATCGATAGTACAAACAATACTATCGAGAGTGCTTTTCACTATCTGCATGCCAAGTTTTGCAAACAAAATAATAATTGCTGCTCCCTTTAATTTAATTTCTTCCCATGCTTTTATGGCTACCTGTTTTGTTCCCTTTACATATTTTGCAACTGCTAATACGTTGCAACCCTGCACACGCTATTAACCCATTTATTACCAAAGACATTTAAGACTAAAATTTTAAATTTGTGGTAACATAACTTTATTAAGTAGTCTCAAAGGAATACAAAAATATTTTTTTTTATTTTTTTAAAAAGTAGGAAGTGTGGTTTTTAAGCTGTACCCAAGCAGGTACAATGGGAAAATATGGTTGCTAATTTTGTACATGAAATTTCTTAAAGCATTCTTTTTCGATACACAGAACTATGTCGCAGAACTCACAAACCCAGTGGCATACTCTGCATCGAAGAGGCTTTTCAATTTTCTTTGGAAAATGGTGACCTTCAGATAAAGCGACTCTTGCAGATATGGAGCGTTTTGATGTCGAAGGTTAAATAATTGTATATCTTCTAAGATAATATCGAGCAATATCTCTTTGAAACAATAGCAAGTCATCTTCGGAATTAGCTGCGAGTTTATATAGTTTCCAAGCGTTCACCAATGTAGAGCTTAGCATTAACGTAAAAAGCGGCCATCACCACTTTTTGCCTCGAATTTTGATTTTATAGGCATTGACACTCTAGTCGTGTAAGTCAGCTCCGCCCAAACCATTATTATAATCCGCAATAAGGTTCGGCTGCTAAATGAAAACTTTTCTTTTTTCGACTGATGACCAACGTTTGACATAATGCATGAGATGGATAGTATCGAAGTTTGTGCCCTTAGTGACAACACTATTATCACTCCATTTTAAAAAAAGAATATAATTGCTTACGTCGTAAATGTGCTCGAAATGCCCTCTTTTGTCCTTCTTGAATTCTTTTTTCAACTTCAATGGGCATTTTTTTTGTTCGGTTTTCTCTTGCTGTCCCTGTAGCTCTGAAGCCCTCCTCTCTGAACAAGCGCTAAAGTTCATGAGAAGTAAAGAGTTGTCAAAATATATTATATGGTCAGTAGGAAATGGGACTTTTTCTAGGAGCTCAAGTACAACTCGAGATCCCAGTGGCATTTGTAGCACATCAGCGTTTACATTTTTTGCACCACAAGTTATATAGGTAGCCACAACTACTCGTCAGCATCCAATTCTTGAAACCAAAACGAACAGGTTTTCCTCTTATGAACTATTTCGAAAAATGGTGGCCAAAATACTTGATCATGGCTTCATCAATGGAGAATTTTTCGTGCATGAAGCCCCATTGTTGATATTTTTGGCACAAAAGATTCATAAGCGGTCTGAGCCTTGCCATTTTATCTCGAGCATCTAATTGGTCAAATTATCTGCGAAATGAATGTATTTTTTTATCTCATAAAAACGATTTTACGACATATTGTTTGCTACTAATGCGGTTCTTTTATCCTCATTTAAATTCCAATACATGGACTCCCTGGGCATAGAGTGATAACCACTGTAGAACATAATGCCTATGAGAATTTCCAAGTCTTCTTTTTGGAAATTGAGGTTATGATGATTATGTTGAGAAGCATAAATATTACTTTGATTCAAGATCAATTTCATTACCTCATTATCAAAAAGTGTTTCAAATATTTCGACTGTAGACTTATTATCTAAAGTACATGTCATATTCATCTTGTTTATCTCAAAGTTATTAGAACGATCAGTACCTCTTTTAGACCAGCGTGGTTGGGTTTGAGACTGCACAGGTACTGAGGCTCTTATCTCTCTGCTTATCATTGATAAAGAAACTTCATCCTCGCTATCGAAATCCTCATCCCTAATGAAAAGTTCAATGTTACCTGGTACATCATTGGGTATGTGATCGTTATCCAAATTCGTCTGTATTGTAATCTGCATCTGGTGGTATAAATGCAATGTCAAACATAGCGTTTTGATCATTTTCTTCTATAGCGTTTATTGCATTTGGAAGATTATCGAATCTTCTTCCATAAAATGATGATGTTGAGAGTGCTTTGATATCCATTCTAAAAAAAAAATTGTCAATTTTTTCCAGTGTACCCATGCGGGTACACCTAACTTTTCGCGAACTTACCTGGCATAAACATAAATGAACACTTGATTTTTAACTTTTATGTGATTTTATTAAAATTTTTTTAACTATATCCAAAAAAATAAAAAGAAAATTGATAAAACAAATATATCTTTTATTTTAAAATATAAGCCAACCTCCGAAAAACCGAGAAAATAGCAATCGCACATGATGCGGAGTAATAAAAAAGACCACCGTTTTATTTTTTGTACAGTAAACTGCACGCTTACTTGTTGAAAACATATCAACGAACAAAAAAAAAACAAATTTCTTGTGTGATTTTTTGGGCCAAATTTTTGTTTATGTTGTTCTTTTAAGGAGGGTTTTGACCAGTGCGTTTTAATTGCAATTTTTAAATGTTTGAAAAATAAAAATTCAATTTTTACCCGACGTTTCGTCAATTATTTGTTGACATCTTCAGGGGTGTTTTTATTAAATTATACTAAAAAACACAAATATTATTTCTTATGCTAAAAATTACAATTGTACCTACTTAATATTATTTTTCACATTTTAAAATAACTTTGTTCGTCCAGTGCTCCTGCATAATTATTGTTAATGTTGTCCGTGTCTTCTTTAAAATTTATTGCCCTTTTCCCTTTCTGTTGTATTCGTAAACTTTCTAAAGTTAGTCTTTTCTTTGTTTTGCTTTCAATGTCCAATATTTTAACCATGATACAATTATACAGGTAGGTTTGACAACAGGCTATTTTCTCACGAGATCGTTCATGGATTGTCAAACTCGTCTATTTTATTTTTTTTTTGTTTGCTTTGTCTTGTATGATTTTTGACAATTCATGTTCGCTGGAAAACAGTCACACCTACCTGATTAATTATACCATGATTTTAACAGTCTCAAAGTCAGCTGTGTGGCCTGTA